>CM040124.1:53432224-54032224 GCA_022559845.1 Amorphophallus konjac | reverse complement strand
CATGATGTGCTAGCGTCGATGCGTGATTATGTATGAGTGCAACTAGCACCGACCTTATTTCAACTAGCACAGACCTTATATGCAAAACATGCTATACTAGCATCGACCCTATGCATGAACTAGCATCGACCTTATTTTAACTAGCATCGACCCTATGCATGAACTAGCATCGACCTTGTCGAGCTAGCAAACAGGTTGCACCGACCTAAGTATGGTTAAGGCGGAACGTGCACCGACCTCAATACGGCTAAGGCAGAAGCTACACCGACTCCTACGTGCATTGGAGAAACATGCTTCGACCTTAGTGTGGCCTAAGACAAAACCTGCATCGATTCCAATATGGCTAACACAAAACCTGCACCGACTCTAATGTGGTTAAAGCCAAACCCGCACCGACTCTAATATGCACTGCGGAATGTGCACCAACCTTATGGCATATTGCATGAAGTCTACTGACAATGGAGCTAGTAAGGACTGAAGTCAGAATAAACAGTTGCAAATCATCAAGAGCTAGTCAACGAAATTAATGTTGCCAATCATCAAATTTTAATCAACAAAATTAATGTTGCCAATTATCAAAATTGAGTAAATTGTTATGTATGGAAGGTGAGATCAACAAAGACATGAAATGTATGAAATGCACATTACCCCACTCAATCTCTTCACAACAATGGGTTCATTAATTAGATTGATCATATTTTTTAAAAAAAAATTGACATCCATCTACCTCATTTGGTAATGATTCTAGAGGAGATATGAGGAGGAGAGAAAGAAAATTTTTAAATATATTTTTATTTTTATTAAAAATTATAATTTAAATTTTTATTATTAGTATAAAAATAAATTTTGATAAAATTTATTAAAATAGTTGTTTATATTTAAAAAATATATGTGATCTAATAGACCCACCAATTAGAGCTGTCAATAGGTCAGGTTGACTCGATAAACTTATGGACTTGACTTCATTCTGGGCCGGGCCGCTAGGCCCTTTTTGGCCCGTGAGCCCTTAGTTGAGCTGATGTTATCTAATAGACTTGTCAATTAGGACCGTCAATATTTCAAGTCATCCCGATAAGCTTGTAGGCTTGGCTTCATTTTGGGCCTGACCGCAAGGCCCTTTTCGGTTGTGGGCCCATAGTTGGGCCTAAAAGTTCAACCCAACTAGACTCGCGAGTCGGACCAGCATTTTGAGTTCAGTCGGCTTACTGGCCCGACCTATTCTTCTTTTTTTCTCTATTCAATGTTTTATTTTTATCTAATTAGAAATAAATTTTCTTAATTTATTTAATTAAAAAATAAAAATCTCTTTCTAAATAAATTAATATCTAAAATTTTATTTAATTTAATATTATTATAACTTTTATATTCATATATATTATTTGATTTAATTTATTGGGCTAGGCCAAGTCGGACGAAAGTCAGGCTTGTGAAGAAGTCGGTCCCAACTCGACCCGACATAGCTCGAGACCCGATCTGGACCAGGCTTTAAAATTGATGAGTCGGGCATGGGTCGTGTCGACTTAAGCCTGACTCGACCCGACTGATGCGGGACGAAATGCGAATCGAGACCAATTTGATGCAAATCTGGGACTCCAGACGACGATGCGACTAAATTGACGACGCGAGAAACTCGACACCAAAGAGCTCTAGAGAGGTGAATAAGTCCTCAACAAGAAGCACACGCTCACGATTCGTCCCAAGCGAGGGAAACGTGGGAATTTGTGCGGTTGAGAAACCGGCAGTGAGTCAAGGGTGGTCGGCTCATTCACGTGCTCAGATCAAGTCACGAGACGGTCACACTCTCTTTCTCACAGCGGTGATGGAATTTAATGCGAGCTGGATTTCCTATCTCATGCAAGCAGCGGCATTCAAACATATACGAAATAAGCAAAGCGATAAAAGAGGAGCGAAAATATACCTCCACGCTCGGGGCATGGGGAAGACTTCTCGACCAAGATGCGTAACTCCCAGTGCAGTAAATATAAATAATTATACCACTGAATTTATGGCCCACTCCACACAAGGAGGTAAAGGGCTACAACATTAATCCAGGAGCGCCAATCTTGGGTTGACGGGCGGCAAGCCAGAGGGGCTCTTCGGGCGGAGGCGGGCTGTGGGTCCAGATTGGTCCGGTTCAGATCTGTCGGATAGCAAGCACATGCGGCACGTGGGACGGTGGCTTTCGGCAGCGACGGTTGGCTGGGACGTTGATGGGAGGTCCCTCTTCGATCCCTGAGGTCGGGGGCGACTGTATCGCATGGAAAACTAGGGGGGAACTACAGGATGGACATGTGATGGAGCTACATGCAGATTTGAATGAGACACCTAATGCGAGACTACTCTAGACTCTAACCAATATCCAGTACGTGGCGAAGATATGACCTGAAGATCCGACTCACGCAAGACTGCCACCTTCCCAATATGCGTAACCTATCATTCCGGTAACACCTTTTCATATACCAGATATAGGAATGGAATGCAACACCTAGGACAAGACTACCCTAGACTCAAACCATGCTCTGATACTAATTTGATGCGGGATGAAATGCGAATCGAGACCAATTTGATGCAAATCTGGGACTCTAGACGACGATGTGACTAAATTGACGACGCGAGAAACTCGACACCAAAGAGCTCTAGAGAGGTGAATAAGTCCTCAACAAGAAGCACACGCTCACGATTCGTCCCAAGCGAGGGAAACGTGGGAATTTGTGCGGTTGAGAAACCGGTAGTGAGTCAAGGATGGTCGGCTCATTCACGTGCTCGGATCAAGTCACGGGACGGTCACGCTCTCTTTCTCACAGCGGTGATAGAATTTGATGCGAGCTAGATTTCCTATCTCACGCAAGCAGCGGCATTCAAACATATACAAAATAAGCAAAGCGACAAAAGAGGAGCGAAAACGTACCTCCACGCTCGGGGCATGGGGAAGACTTCCTGGCCAAGATGCGTAACTCCGAGTACATTAAATATAAATAATTACAACATTGAATTTACGGCTCACTCCATGCAGGGAGGTAAAGGGCTACAACAGTAACCAGGAGGGCTGATCTTGGGTTGACGGGCGGAAAGCCGGAGGGACTCTTCGGGCGGAGGCAGGCTGCGGGTCCGGATTGGTCCGGTTCAGATCTACCAGACAGCAAGCACGTGCAGCACATGGGACGGAGGCTTCCGATCATCTTCTATCAACGGCAGTTGGTTGGGATGTTGGTGGGAGGTCCCTCTTCGATCTCTGAGGTCGGCGATGGCTGGATCCCAGTCGAAGGACCGACGGGGATTTCAGATTCCAGACATGCCCGCAGTATTGTGACTGGGTAGATCTGCGCGACTCGGCGAAAATGCTTGCTGTGCTCAGATCCGGAGGCAGATCGGAGCGAAACTAATGCTGTTGCAAAGTAGACTTAAAAAAATACAACATGGGTGAAATTGACAACCATCCAACGGTCGGATTTACCATGAGAAACTTTGCAACATGGGATCTCGAGCTGGCAGGGGTGCAGGGCAGACTGTGACAGACTGTGATCTGCTTGATTATGGGGTTTGACTGAAGGGGAAATGATGGATATGGGTGATGAGATTAATATGAGTGAAAGAGGGGGATGTGGGGGACGTGCACAAAAATTTTGGTGATCATCTGAGGTGATTTAGGGGGTGGAAAAATTGATTATGCAGGATCTGTCTCGCATATCTGCAGACGGGCAGATTACGCGGGTGGAAAGAAATACTTGGGAGGAGGGGAAAACGACGACGGATCAACGTGAAATTTAAACTAGGAAGAGGGGACAACGTGGGGAATGATCTATCAAAATTTGATGATCATCAGATGGCTGGATTTTGCTTACCAACCTTTTTGTTGAGGTTCTATCCTGAATCCCAGAATTCTGGACAGCAGGGCAAAGAACGAGTTGTAGCGGCTCGATGGCGGCACGGATGGCGGCGACGGTGGCTGAGCGTCGCACCCAGCAGAGGTGATAGAGGTGAGAATTGCTCCCACGAATAGGGCGTCGCACCCTAGATCTACAGCCGTCGCAGCTGTAAGGAGGAAGAAGGAGAGAGGAGAGGGGCTCCCTTGGCCAAGCTCCAACAATTTTTCATTTTCTTTGCATTAATTCTGCTTAAAATTATTACAAGAGATGTTTTATATAGGATCCCTAGACCTAATACAATGACCTAAGATACCTTTAGTCAAGAGGAGAGGGAGGGTTAATATGGGGAGGTGACAAATGGGATGAAGACTAGTCAAGCCCATATGGGCAAAGGGAGGGTGCGCCCCTCTCCTTGGCTTGGTCAAAGATGGCAGCCCCCCATGGACCATTGACCCATTTTTTTATAATTGGCCACATATTTACGTGGTGGGCAGACTTGGTGGAAGCTTGACCAGGAATGGTCAACAATATGGGGCTTGAATGGGGGGTGCCCTTGGGCTACTTTGATGGGCCTTGATGGTCTTGGCTTCCATGGGCTTGGAAGGGTCAAATGGGCTTTGGGTTACCAAGGGAGAAAGTTGGCCCAATTTCCTATCTAGACTCAATACGTAGAAGAAACCCATTAATTCTTAATGACTAGTCCATTGACTTATAATTAGTCTTACAAGAGAACCCAATGACTCAATGATAATATGCAAACTCAAAATTGTAGTTGCCTTGCTCCGATGTCTCATCACCGACCCATTAACAATTCTACTGTCAATTACAAAACATCACATATCCGAGCACTATTCATCTTTATCTAATTTCTTTTTATCTATTTTTAATTTATTATTATTATTAATTAAATATATTATAATTATTTTAAAATTGTATTTAAAATTATTAAAATTATTAACAAATATTTTAAACTGAAAAAATATTTTAAATGAGAAGAATTAAAAAATCTGATTTCATTACGAAGGCCTAAATTGAAACATCTCCCTCTAGTATTATTACTAAATGAATTAAATCGAAGATAAAAAAATATTTTAAAAACATGAATAATATAGGTTTTGAATACAAAACTTCGTTTATTTAACCCCACACCTTAATCAAATAAACTAATGGATCATATTGATATCAAAAAAATCTACTTATATAAATATATCAAAGATATATTTTTATTTATTTATTTATATTTATACGTAATAATATTCTATCGTATCATGTCAACAAATAATCGTTGTGATTGATAAAATTGATACGACGAACCTTACTCTCTTTTATATTCTCTTTATAAAATACCCTTACTTTATCGGTACGTGGACTCTTCCCGGAAATCACACCGATTTGCTGCCCTAGCCCGAAGACATCGCATGGATGGCCGCTGGATATGAGCAAAAACTCACGGCCGAAGTTGAGAATCCAATCATTTGTGGGGGAGAGTAATTAGTAGTCACCTTTTAGCGTGCGAAGAATGTGTCATAACCACGATGCAAGCATTAGCATTTGGGCAGCAATGATGCCCAGTTTGAGGAGGCTTCTTTGGCCAGCGCCATTGAAGGGGCATCACCGACTTATCAACCTTGGGAGGGCTTCCTTTATTCTTTTCAGATTAGCTGCCGATGGAACTCAACAAGACATGGCCATCGGTACTTTGCCGTCGGGAATCGGTATGCCCCGAACCGGCGGTACCCCTGGGAACATTACTCTTATACTGCTCAAATATTTATAAATAACCTCTACAACTACTTGCATAGTTTATTAGTATACCCTGAAAATCTTTAAGAAGAGTCAATGTAGCCTCTACAACTATCTAAAGCAGAGAGATTTAAAATTTTTTATTAGTTAATATCAAGGGTATAAAAACATAAGAGCTGTTTATAAAAATTAAAAAATATATAATAATTAAATTAAAATTTTACAAATTGATCTGCTACAAGGTTAACCGTCCATGTCGAACCGTGTTTAATCCAAGGTTTGCCGTCCCGGTCACGGCCCGGGACGGGACGGGACGGGACGGTCCCACTCCGTCTCGATCCATCCCGTCAAATGTCAAAATAAAAAAAAACTCTTTATATATATAATATATATATATATAATAATATAATAAAACTCTTAGCTCAGTTGGTTAAGTGATCTGTGCGTTTTGTTTAAGACGTCTTGGGTTCAAATATGTTGAATGCTCTTAAGATTTTAAGTTTTTTAAAAAAATTTAAAATAACACATATAATTAATGAGTTTTAAACTCAAACCACCTTTGAACCAACGAAGACACTTAACCATCTTACCTATAAAATATTTTATATTTAAAATAAAATATTAAATATACATAGCATCCCGATCACGACTCACGGCCCGAGCATCCCGCCCAATCGCCTACCGCCTGGCTCGAGTAGGGTTGGGTCGAGTCGTCCCGGACTGAAATTATTAGTCCTGGATAGGTAAGAAACCTCATCGTCCCGCACAGGGTTTTCCAAACCGTTCCGGGACGGGCTGAACCGGCCGTCCCGGACCGACCCAGGGAGATTGCGGGACGGACGGGCCGGGGGACATGGCTGGGACGCGTTGGCCTGCATGGTCTCGTGCGTCTAGTCGTGTACCATGCCGGTCCGTGGCGGGACCAGGCTGGTACGTGCGGGACCGCTGGTTCGTGTCGGTTCGGCGTTAAAAGCCGACCGCAGGCAGGCTAGGCGAAGCAGGCTTGGGGCGTTGCAGTGGCGGCGAGGGGCGGTTGAGGCCGGCAATCCACGGTGCAAGCCGGTGGGGATGGACGATCGGAGGGCTCCGGCGAGGTTAGTTCAATGTTTAGATTTTTTTTTCAAGAATCAAGAGGAGGGAGGCCGGAGGGGGGCGGACGATCGAAGGGCTCTGGCCAGATCTAGTCGTCCGAAGGCCGGAGGGGGGCGGCGGTGGCCGGTGGGAGGCCTTGGGCGCCGGTGGCCGGTAGGGGATCGTGGGTGAGGCCGTGGGGGGCGGTCAGGCCGTTGCAGGGGGACGGTGGGTGGTGAGATGGCAGGGGGCCAGTGGGAGACCGGCGGGGGGGGGGGGACGACCGTGGCAGGGGGGACGGTGGAGTGGTGGGTGGGGGGGGGGTCTGGCCCGTGGGCGGCAGTGACCGGCGGTGATCAGACGGGGGGGTGCCACGGGGGAGATCGTGGGTGAAGGGATCTGGCCGGTGGATGGGGGGGATGGGGTCCGACTGTGCCCTACCTCCCACCGGGGGATGGGGGGAGGGAGATGGTGGTGTGGGGGGGGGGGGGGGACGGTGGGCGGCGGTGGGAGGCCGTGGGCGACAGTGGCCGGCGGGGCGAAAGGTGGTTGGGGCCGGTGGGAGACGGTGGAGTGGTGGGGGGATCTAGCCGGTGGCCGGTGAACAGGGGGGTAAGACCGTGGCAGGGCCGCATGGGGGAGGGAGATGGGGGGGCGACGGTGGGCGGCGGTGGCCAGTGGACAGGGGGGTAGGTGGGGTGGTGGGAGGCGGTGGGGGGAGGGGGTTGGGATGGGTGTAAAATTAATTATAATTGTCATATTTTAGATGTTTTAAAATTAATTTTTAATTCTAGTCTCTAGATCATTTTTTAGATTAATTTAGTTTTAGGATAATTAATTGTTGAATAATTATAAATTTCATATCGTAGATGTCTTAGAAATATTTTTCATGTTTTAGACAAAATATTTATTTGTGAATTTTATTCGTTCAAATTTATAATTATTAATTAGGTGTTAAACATTTGAAACATGAATTTTTAAAATATTTATAATTTTTATTTACTTATTATCTTATTTGGTAATATTCCTAATATATATATATATATAATAATTAATTTTATAATATTTTTAATTATAGATCATGTTTTAGAATAATTATAATTTCCATGTTTTACATGTTCTAGAAATATTTTTCATGTTATATACATTAAAAATTTTAATTATTAATTAGGTGTAGAACATTAAAAATATTATTTTTTTAAAAAATTCATAATTTATATTTATTAATTATCTTATTTGGTGATATTTCTAGATCATTTATAAGTTATATTTATATTTTACGTTTATAAGTAGAAATTTAATCATTAAATGTAGAATACTTTTTTATTTTGATTTTTAATTTATAATTCTTAAATTTAGGAGATGTATTTAAGCACTTCATGGCTCCTAAGGGACGTCTGAATGACATTGGATGGTCACATGGAGTTATGTTGGATAGCAACCGTAGTTTTTGGCGTTGCAACTATTGTAAAATAGAACACAGGGGAGGAGGTGTGTCTCGGTTGAAGAGGCACTTGTCAGGAGGCACATGTGCGGGATACTCTGAGGTTGCTGGATGTACGCATGTGCCTAGAGATGTGAAACTTGCGATGGCCAGGCACCTGCGAGAGAAGAAACCTGAGATGCAACAAAAGTAAAAAAAGAAGAAAGCTGAGATGCAACATAAGCTGAGATGCAACATCCAAGAAATATGGACCCACCATCTTAAAGATTGTGGAGGACAGATGGGATTGGCAAATGAGCCGCAATTTTTACATGGCAGGTAAACATTTACATTCTCTAATGTCAGTATATGTAGTTACATGATAAAAAAAACTAAATTATGGGTGATTGCATGGTACTACCTACACCTCGCCTTTCAGTATGCTCGGGGTCTCGCTTATGATGATACTTTGATAGAATCTGTCAACATTGTGATAGACCGACTGTCTCGCAGCCCAAAAATGATGCTGATGCGTTGAATGAGGTATATTTGGATACTTTAACCTTTTCGAAATGAAACAATAATTATGTACCTATTTTTATCCGATAATGTAGATGAAAATATTTAGAGAGGCAATTGGTTCATTTGCGACACCTAATGCCGTTGCCAGCCGTGACAGACTTGATGCAGGTATGGTACTTTATTTCATTGAACAATATAAAGCTCGATCAGTATTTATTTCATCTAATTAGCCTAGTTGTTCATCATCTGCCTTAATAATAGCTGAGTGGTGGCTCAACTACGGCACAAGTGCACCGACATTAAGGAAGATTGCAATGAAAGTTCTATCACAAACATCCTCCTCGAGTGGGTGCGAGAGGAATTGGTCGACATTCTCCTTTTTACATACCAAGCTCAGAAATAGGCCAACACACAGAAGGCTCGACAAAATGGTCTGTGTTCATTACAATATGAAGCTAAAGGTTAAGCATGTGCAAATGGATGCAAGGAAATGAGATGGAGATTACGACCCAACTGATGTTGTGTACCTACGAGACGATGATGACCCTATAGTTTCATGGGTTGCAAGGACCACAACCGAGCATGGTGAGGCAGAACTTGACGAGGAGGGCAAAGAACCAGGTGAGACGCCTCGACCTAATACTTTTCTTGCAGTAGCTGTGTAGCAGGCTGTGGGGGAGGGAGATGACATCGATGTGCAGACGATCAGAGACGACTCAGCAACAGGACGTGATGAGGAAGTTAATTTGGATGAAGACCTCATCATTGGAGGTGGAGACACATCTTATGCGTACGATGATACAACATGGGAGCGATTAATGCAACCTCCAGCAAATCCATGTCCACCATTAGCTCAGGTGAAATAATATATACAAATTGAATCGCATATTCGATTAGAAAGTCGACCAATATATCTATGTATGATAATGTAAGAAATATATTACAGGCCGATCCGATAAATGAACAGTGGTCTCGGGTTGCTGCACCACGGCATTCAATATCTACAGAACCCAGGAGGATATCCACTTCTAGAGAGGATAGTAGGAGTTCGTCATTTAGAGAGGTGAATTTATAGAACTACAAGAAGATTTATGTGTTATATTATATTGCTAATTGAATTTGTTGTTGGATGAATTGTGTAGCCTTCGGTAGCATCCAAACTAGGGCTGTCAATGGGCCGGGTTCGGGCCGGGCTTAGAACGGCCCAGCCCGGGCCCGACTTATCAATATTGAGGCCCGAGCCCGGCCTAGGCCCGAGTTATGTCGGGCTGGGCCGAGCCCAATACTAGTAAAAATTTGTAAAGCCCGACTAAGGCCCGACCCGACCAGACAACTTAAATAAAAAATAACAATGAATAAAAACTAATATAGTTAATAATATAAAACTTATAATCTCACTAAGTTAACTAAAATTTTGATATTAATTATATGATTTCTATAGAAATAGAGTTTTAAATCTTATAATTAAGTAAAATAAATATAATTTGAACAAATAGTTTTTAAAATTTGAAAGAAGTAAAAAAAAAAAAGAGCGGGCCGAGCCGACCCGCGGGTCGGACTTAAAGCCCGAGCCTGGCCCGTGGGCCTAGTCGGGCCAAACTTTTAGGCTCGACTAAGGGCCCATGGGCCGGAAAAGGCCTTGCGGCCCGGCCCGGAATCGGGCCAAGCCCGCGGGTCTGTCGGGCCGGCCCGGCCCATTAATAACCCAAATCCAAACAGCCATCTCAGTAAGCTGCACTATGACGCTTAGTGTCTAAGGCATCGATTCAGTCGTCTCAGGTATACTCATACGTATATATTTACACAATATGAAATTACTCAAACTTTTGATGTAACAAAACCTCTACTTCTCAAGCAGTCAGAGGGACACAACATGCAGCACAGAAGCCACCGCCAACTCAACAAAAGAAGAAATCGTCATGGACCACATTATTCAAGAGCAAAAGGGGCACACAACCACCAGAAAATTTGATGGACATTACAAAATTAGAGACATTAGATCTCAATGCAGATGATGACACTCCTGAGCTATCTGTTGAGCCCCGTATTAGTGGGAGTCATGACTCCAATGACGACAGGGTCTTCATCTCATGGTCATGGCAGTTCTGAAGGTGGTCAACGGAGTCGTCGTGGGGGTAGTAGTGCTAGTGGCAGAGAGTATAGTAGTGGTCAAGGCCAGGGGCGAGGCAGTGGTCATGGGGGCCACAAACGTGCGGTATGGACAGAGGAACAACACTTCACACATGCCACGCAAGATGAGGACCATGGTGCTCCACCGCCAGGGACGAGACGGATAGCTGATTATTGGGATCCATACTCTAGAAGTTCTGTTGCAGACAGTACCAGTTATCAAGGCATGTTGTCTGATTTTGAGAGGATGAGTACACATGACTCTCAGGGATCTGGAAGTGAGTATGGATGGTCATGGCAGCAGCAGCTGATATATCATGACGATTCTGAGAGTAGTAGTTCATTCTTCCCATCGTATCCATATCCTTAGGCCCATACTTCAATGCCACAATATATAGAAGGATACGGTCAGCTCTCACCTACGCCACCACCGGTCATGTACTCGCAAGGTTCGCAGCAGTATGAATACTACGGACGCATGTGTTGGTCCCTGGGGTAGGCGAGCGAACAAGAAGGGGGGTTGAATTGTCCCTCACGCGATATGACAAATTAAAACTTGTGCAGCAAAATTAACAAGTTTAACGAGATTGATAGAAATAAACTAAGAAGGGGTAAACAAGTTCTCTCAATCTCGCCGTTCACACACGATCAAGATAAACAACGTTAACATTGCAATACCACAAACATACATACTACAAAACAAACCACAGGATACAGGGATTTTTAATGTGGTTCGGGACACGACGGGCTCCCTACGTCAACCCCTTACCAAATCGGTAAGGATTCACTCGCTAGATAAACCAGCACGGGGAAGACTCCCCAAACACGGAGCAAGGCTCCAACACACACGGGGATAAATACCCAATACGGAGCAACGCTCCAACACACACACATACACGGAGACGGAGTCTCCAACACGATTCGACACCGGATCACAACACACACAAACTCGCCGCAACAAACGCAGCACAACGACACACACAGACACACTGGATCGTGAATCCAGCAACACACGCACACGCACGCTGCAACAACCGCAGCACTGAAAGCACACGACCGTACGCAGACGGTCACACACACACACGAATATCTCTATGAGTTGAGGAAATAAACACAAATACTCAAGATATGCTCAGATCTAAATAAAAGTCCATGAGAAACATCACAAATAGATAGGAATAAGATGTAGAAGTTGTTCCCCCTTCGATTTCCCAAGCCTATGGATGTTGATGCTTGATTCTCGGATTCGGATGATGATGATGATTGCGTCTTCTTGTTCCTCTCGTCGATACGCTCATTTTCTTCTTCTTCCATGAACCCCGGAGATACTTGGATGGAGATGAAAACCTTACAAAACCTTCTCCCACATTCTTCTCTTCTGCTCCTTAGCCTTCTTCTCCTACAAGATAGAAAAATTAGCTTGTTAGGGTTAGTTCTCCCCAAATTCGTAGCTCATATATAAACCCACACAAAATGTATGAAAAGATCACTTAACCCTTGCCAAAACTATGTGAAACATGCCTAAACATGTATATCATAACCCTAGGGGCAAGTGGGTAAAAGTAGAGCACAAATGGATTGGATTTAGATAGTTTTTGGATCCACATTTTTGGGTTTTCGCCGTGAACGGTCGACCTAAGATTGGGGGCGGTCGACCTAAGTTTTACATAGCTGACCCAGTCAGCCCTGGGAAGTTCGGTCGACCGAACTATGCAGTCATTCCAAAATGTGCAAAGCTCAATCCTGTTAATCCTCAGTTGCCCAAGCTAGTCAGAGTGATCAATCCCCTCTGATCTTGGAGGGTTTATACTGAAGATCTTAACCTACAAAACCATGAGAAAAATGATTAGAAGTATAGCTCAATAATCCAAATGATAAATGCATGAACTTCATACAAAACATTAAGAACGAGTGAAGATAAGTATGAGAACCCTTTTAGCATCCTTCAATCTATTGACCAAAGATGAAGCCATTTCACACATTAGATGGGCATCAAAAAAACAATTTCACCAAGATGAATGTGAATGTTTTAAGCGCATCATGACCATTGACAAAACATCAAATGAAGTTGTGTTCATAATGAGATGAACTCAAAAGGGACTTTCATTTGTGAAAATCCAGCATCCATCAAATCTTCCACTCACAGCAAACCATGAGACTCAAGCATCATACACACATGCCACCAAGATTAATATGAATGATATGCATTGTAGCCCTTGAAAACACAAGTCTTACACCCAAACAACAAGAGCTAATGACTATGAGGTTGTATACAATGAATGATCTCTGCCAAACTTTATGTGAAATTCTTAAGGACATTGTGAACCTCAAAAGCCATGAATGAACTGTATTAAGGAAGGGTACATGAAGTGTACATGGTGAGATCGATGTTATGACAAAGCAAAAATCTTACCAATGATTCTTGACAGATTAGACATGACATATATCACCTATTTCATATTCTAGAAAGCAAGGTGCTTGTCCACACATTTGTTTTACCTTCCAAGAGACCGCCATGAGATTTGATCCAACAATTCAAAATAGTCAAGTCAATACATCATGAGTTGCACAAAGACTTGTTCAATCATAAAAGGATTTGAAGCCTCTGGACAAACCAAGTTTTCTTCAACCAAAAGTCAACTCTAAATAGTCATGCAATCAAATAACATGTCTCAAAATGCATGACAGAAATACATGTAAATCACATTAACAATTTGATCATTCTTCTCAAGGTTCAATCAAGACATGAGCTAGATTGCAAACATTTTACAATCTATCCATGCAACATGTATATGCAACATTTAAACCAGTTACAGTCTCGACCATATTTGAACATCAATAGCACAGTTGCCCATATGAAACACATGCAGGCATAGCAAATATCATAAGTGCTATCATGAGTGCACACAATCATCAAAAATATATGCAAGCATACACAAAGTTTAGTTATCATCCAAAACATAAACATATGCAAGGCACACATCCATCTCTCCCTTTTTGATGATGACAAACTTTGTGACTGACTTAGACAAATCATAGACTTTCACATTCTTTCTCCCCCCTTTGACATGATCAAAAAGTGGGAGGAAGGCAAGGAAGTTCAAATTTCAGCAAAGCAGATTCATGAATCAATAAGAGCTCACTTCAAAAGTTCAAATGAGACAATAGCAAAGCAAAGAGAAGTTGATCAAAACGTGTTGATTCTTGTAATTCCAATTATTGGTGATGGAGATGATAGGTGTGTAGACTTAAGACTTGCAGACTAAGTAAACACATCAAGATAATACCAATGAAAACCTAAAGTCCATTTCAGATTTTCACAATATGCAATGGCAAGGTAAAAGCAAGATTTTTCTTTGATTTTCAAATTTTCATATTTTTCTGTTGAAATGCATAAAAGCTCATAAATGCATGCAAGCAATGACACACCAAGTGATTTTTGTTTGTTTGTTTTTATTTTTAAATTTTCAAATGTTTAGTTTTCTATTAAAATGCATAAAGCTAGATGCTAACAAAAGAGGACACATAAATGCATGCAATGCAACCAAACAGATATGTATATATACATGCAACATAGCTCCCCCTCTTTATTTAAAGAGATGGAATAGGTGTATGAAAAGTGCAGGTGAGTCAATACATCCAGAATGTTCAAGTATAACACCTAAGAGACTGTGCAATCACACAGAAGAGTTATGCAATAGTTAAAGCAGTCAATCAATTTTTTGAATACATATTGTTGTCCCTAAGGTCTTCGTATGGACAAGAAGGGGGGTTGAATTGTCCCTGCCAAGCGCGATGGTAGTTTTTAAAATTAATGTAGCGGAATAAAATAAACTACCAACTCAAGAATTGAAACCATAAGATTATCAATGGAGTTCTCTCAACCTCTCCGTTCTCACACGATTAGAACATGAAAAACAAACACACAAATCACAATCACACAGACACGAGAGAGATTTTTAGGTGGTTCGGGACCACGACGGGTTCCCTACGTCCACCCCTCACCAAAACGGTGAGGATCCACTCGCTTCAAATGAAGCGCACGGAGCTTCCGCTCCAAGAGACACGGAGACGATGTCTCCTACATGATCCACGAAGGATCTAACCACAAACACGAGCTGCAACAACGCAACACCACAAATGACTATCGTTCACCGACGGTTCAACACACACACAAGGTCGGAGTTCAAGAAAAATAAAGGATGTGTTCAATACATGCTTGTGAACCAAAGGAAAATGACTCAAATGAATGAAAACAAGATGAAGAAGTGAATCCCCAAGAATAGAAAGGGTTTGTAGAATGTCTTCTCTAAGCCTCAAGTCGGAGAGTGGTCGGACGACGACGATTCAAGCATGCTCTTGTTCCTCTCGTCGATCCGCTCCTTTTTCTCTTCTTCCACGATCTCCAAAAATGATTCGTTGGAGATGAAATCAAGCTTGCAAGAGCCTCTCCTTCCTTTCCCCCTTTCTTCACCTACAAGACAAGAGAAAATAATCACATTAGGGTTCACCAAGACCAAACTCGGATTTCTCATTCATATATATAGGAAACTTACCCAAAGACCCAAATACCCCTCCCAATATATGTTAAAAACATCCTACTATGTTTAGGAACCATTTGGGGGTATTTTGGTAATGTTTAGAAAGGTTTTCAATGGGTTTTAATCAGTTTCGCAAAGTCCGTCCGGAAGGGGTCGACCTATGGGGTCGACCCTCGGGCTTCCAGAGGCATAAACCCGCTGGCAGAAAAACTCAGTACCCAGGGGTCGACCCATAGGGTCAACCCATGCTGTGTGGGTCGACCCCATGGGTCGACCCCTGCACACTGGGTCACAATTTTGGTTCTGTCCGAACCAGAAGCTTCACAGGTCGACACCAGGGATCGACCCATGCCAGTATGGGTTTCAAAAACTTATCAAATCACTAAAAATACATGGGAAAATAAATGCTTAGATGTTACCAAAGTCCCATGATGATCAAACATGATTTCTTAACCCGAAACGCATGATGAAACAAGCGGTTAGATCATAATCAACATTTGAGCATCAAATTTGACATTTTGAGCTTGTTCATCCAAATAAACTACAACAAACACACTTCACCAAGATTTTGACTTCCATTCTCAACCAACAAAAGTGTTTGACAAATACAAGATCATGGAGGCTTTAATTATGCAAATGACATTCTTGAACCTCCCATATGCTCAACACAAGAAAAGCCTCAAATGAGGGATATTCATTTGCACATGAGTGAGCATCTTTGTTGATCATTTTAAGTCCTTCCAAAAATATGAAAAACATGATTGTTCCATTTAAAAACCATACACTCACACAATCAAATAGGAAGTATTATTCCATCACATTTCAACATCAAAATGCAACTAACTGTCATTATAAAGCACATGCTCTCCAAACACACAATGTTTTAAATTCATTGAACCATTCACAATGTTTTGCTCCCACAAACTCATGATATTTGTTATCATCAAAATCGGGGTCAAAAATAGTATAGGAACACATACCCAACAATCTCCCCCTTTTTGATGATGACAAACTATTGTGGTGACAATGAACCTCTTTCTCCCCCTTTGGCATAATCAAAAATGGGAACGACAAATGTTGGAGCATTTTGCATGATAACCAACCATACATGCACAAAGACTTCTAAACTCTCCCAAACTCATGCAAGCAAGCAGGAAAGCATGAATGACAAGCAGACATATACATATATATATCTCCCCCTCAATGGGATAAACGGATAGCAAATGAGCATTTGATTTGAAACAGAATGTGAAACATGAACCATAATCAAAAGAGGTAGTGCATATATATGTTTGAAGCACTGCATGAACCATGATAAGAACAAATTCAAGGTACACATACATGACAATAATACCCGAGTGAAATATGTGAAAATGAGCAATGAACTTCAGAAATATATGGATATTGACAGAATTTCTAGAAAATACTAGAGGATTATTTCCTTTCTGTAATTCCATTTAGATCCTCGACTTTTGGTAGCTTCACACAACCCCCTTAATTTTTTTTTAAATTAGATTTCACCATTCGGCGCGAGTCACCTCATGTGTCTCAATGGGGTTTCCCTGCTACTAGGATTCATCACAATTTTTATTCTTGTGGATTTTAGCTTCACTTTTCGGCACGAGTCACCTCATTTATTTCAGTGGGGATTCCCGACTATTCAGTTCCACATTCCACTTATTGATTGGGGTTGACAACTTTTTTCTCACGATTACTCTTCATTTCCATATAGAAATTTGATTCCCCATCAAGTGTTAAAAAGAAGTTCCGAAATCCTTATTAAGCAAAGTCATATGCATCATTTTGTGCAAAGTGTGTGGATAATTGCTATGCATGTAGAACATGAATTTGCTATACTATAGCTATGACTCACCCTAAATGTATATAAAATTAGAACTAATTCCTCCTCCTTTGTATATGGCACGATTCACAAATGATCAAAATCAAGGCACGTTATTTAACAAGGAGGTAAGGTCCTAGAAATTTTTCAAGGGATGATTTTTCTAGAAATATATATATGCAAACAAGCAAGGGTAGTGTAGTATGTACAATCACGGCATGCAAGCACAATCACACATTCAAATAACAAATTCCAAGTTCCCTTCTTATTTGAGTGAATTTTTCAGGAGTTAAGGGTTTTGTGAAAATATCTGCAAGTTGATTTTCTATATTTACATGCACAAAGTGAAAATGACCCTTACTCACATGATCTCGCAAGAAGTGATGTCTAATCTCTATGTGCTTTGTGCGAGAGTGCAAACCAGGGTTTTTGGAAAGATTGATTGCAGAAGTATTATCACAAAGAATGGGCGTGTCATTCAAAGAGATACCAAAATCAACAAGTTGTTGTTGGATCCAAAGCACTTGGACTGCACAACTGCTTGCTGCCATGTAGTCGGCTTCGGCAGTTGACAATGCCACAGTATTTTATTTCTTAGAGGCCCATGAGACCATGCAATCTCCAAGAAACTGACAGTACCTGCTCGTGCTCTTACAATCTACTAAACACCCAGCATAATCGGAATCCGTGTAAGCTACCAAATCAAAAGTGTAGCTACGTGGAAACCAAAGACCAAAATCCGTGGTGCCTAGCAAATATATGAAAATCCTTTTTTTATATGAAGTCGTGTACTCAATTTTCTCTCTCTAGATTCTAGAGTGAGAAGCTCCGATTCTTCCCGCCTGCGTCTTCCTCAGTTTCATCGGAGCGTCCCCACTTTGCCAGCTATGGCTGGTACGGTGGGGGATGCTCACCAGTCTATGATCAAAGAAGCTGGATCGGCCCTCACCGAAGAAGCTCATCGAAGGTCTTATGCACAAACTCTGATGGAAGGTCAGCATCGGCCGAATATATCATTTCAGGTGAAAGCACCGACATATACAGATAAGGGAGAATCTGCAATATTCTTTTCACAGGAAGAGATTCTGAAATCATGCTCGTTCCTTCGGAATGCAATCATTGCTAAATGCTCATATGGTCGCCCTTCTATTCCAGAAATTAAAGAATGCCTTTCGCAGCGGCTGCATTTAAATTTAGATTTCATTATAAGCAGGATGAATGCAAGGCAAATTCTAATTCGATTAGGGAATGAGAATGATTTTCTTAAAATTCTTCTTCAAAAGAACTTATATATCAAAGGCTACTTGTTCAGATTCTTCAGATGGACATATGATTTTGATTTCGATTCAGATCCTTCAACCGTCTCTGCATGGATTGGCTTTTCATCCCTTCCAGTTAATTTTTATCATGATGATTTACTTCGATCCATTGCAGGGAATGTAGGCCATGTTCTACGAATTCATGAAGCTACATCCGCAGTGACTGAAACATCAGAGGCACTGGTATGTGTTGAACTTGATCTTGCTGCATAGAGGAAAAATCGTATATGGATTGGGACAGAAGTAGGAGGATTTTGGCAATCAATTAACTATCACAGGGTGCCGCACCTGTGCTTACACTGCCACAAAATCGGACATAAGGAAAATGATTGCTAGAAGAGATAGAAAAAATTCATGAATCGAAACTCCCTTATGGATAAAATTGATTCCAATGGTGCAAAGAAAGCTATCAGACAGGAGTATAGACCACGATTGGTACAGACTCCAAACACTGAATTGATAGTTAATGATACTAACAGATTTTCTGCTTTATCTAAATTGTCTGAAGAATCTGGCTATAAAGAAGATCTAGTGCATGAAAAAAATGTTGAAGGGATCATGAAAAGAATTTCAGTAGATTCAAAGAATGATAATCAGGATGATTGTGGTCCTTCAATATTAGAAACAGAGATGAATGCATGCCCCATTGCTGTTTGTGATAATGCTTCTAATGTGCAGAATGAGGATAATACTTACTATGAAGCACTCCATGCTAAAGAAAATGAGGAAATCCCTTCAACCCAAACTAACAAGATGCTTCGGAAAACAGTAGATACTGTTATGCCATCTCAGCAATTGGGTATTATTAAAGACATACAAATCATTAGCTCAAAAGAGGTGTTTGAACTATTTGCTGCTGAAAACTCTCAGATGATAAGTCAGGATAACAGAAACTCCACACAAATCTTTCAAGACAAAGAAAACAAAGTGATATCAGCTAATCCAGGGGATCTTATTACTGATGCTCGATTGACTAGAGCTAAGGCCAAGGTACTGGCAGCCCATACTTCATTTTCTTATGACCATGATTAATTCAACGCTCATTTGGAATGTAAGAGGTATAGGAAACATGGCCACAGTAAGAAATCTTGCTTAGATAATAAAAGATAAAAGACTTAGCTTGGCAGCTGTATTAGAACCTCGCATTGATTTTAGTCAGGCTACTAAAGTGGCTTGTAAAATAAAACTTCATTCTGTTCTGGGTAATAATGATGCTAACTAAAAAATATGGATATTCTACAGCAATGATATTAGTCTTGAAGTTGTAGAGATGCATACACAGTATATTACTATTGGATTAAAAGAGAGCAGTTCTGTTTACATGCTTTTCACTGCGGTTTATGCATCATGCAATGCAAGAATTCGCAGGGATATGTTTGATTCATTGATGAATTTCAGTCAAGGGGTGACCATTCCTTGGATTATTGGTGGTGATTTCAATTACATAATTACACCTGAAGAAAAGATTGGAGGGATAATGCCTTCAGCTGGAGCTATGTTAGACTTCCAAAGTTTCATTTCTGCAGTGGGATTAATAGATTCTGGCTATTCTGGAACTACTTATACATGGTCAAACAATCAAATTGGGAAAGCACATATCCGAGCTAGATTGGATAGAGTCCTACATAATGAAATGTGGTTAAATTCCACTTTCAGTCTATCTGTAAAACACTTAGTCAGAGGACCTTCTGATCACGCTCCCATTCTTGTGAATATGCTTCCTATAAAAGCTGCACCAGGAAGATTCATATATCAACAAATGTGGCATACACATTCAGACTTTATGGAGTTTGTCAAAATGCATTGGGACAAACAGGACCAAAACTGTCATCCTTTTTATGCTCTGCAGAATAAGATCAAGCACTTAAAAGCTGCATTGAGAAAATGGAATAAAGAAGTATTTGGCAATATCCACCAAGCAAAAGATTATGCTGAGGCCCAACTACAGAGGATGCAAGAAAATTATGATGAAAATCCAACAATGGAGAATAGGATAAATTTGCAAAAAGCTAATGCTAAGATGAGGCTTACTCTACATAGAGAGGAGATTTTTTGGTTTCAAAAGTCCAGGCTTTAGTGGATTACTTATGGGGACCGCATTACAAAATTCTTCCATCATCATACCAAAATCAGAAGACAGATGAATTTTGTTCAAAGGCTAAAAATGGATGGCACTTGGGTGGAGGATCAGACAACCCTATTAAATGGAGCTGTGGATTATTACAAGAATTTATTATCTTCAGAAAATCATTATGTAGATGATCATATACTATCTGTCATTCCCAACTTGGTTACAGAAGATCAGAATATGGCACTATGTTGTATTCCTTCAGCTGAGGAAATTAGAAGCTGTGTCTTTTCTCTTCTAGGAAATAGCTCCCCTGGACCTGATGGATTTACTGGTAGCTTTTATACTCACTGTTGGGATATTGTTGGAAGTGATGTAATAAGTGCCATAAAAAGTTTCTTTCAAGGATGGGGGCTTCCGAAAGGAATTACTTCTACTACATTATGTCTGATGCCTAAGGTAAAGAATCCCATTACATTTGCTGATTTCAGGCCAATTAGTCTATGCAATTTCACATGCAAAATTGTATCCAAAATAATATGTGATCGATTGCGTCACATTCTTCCTCTCATAATTTCTGAACAACAAAGTGGTTTTATAAGTGGCAGACTCATAACTGATAATTGATTGCTTGCTAAAGAATTATTCATGGAACTGGACAGACCTGTTAGAGGGCATAACATCCTTATTAAGCTAGACATGACCAAAGCATATGATAGATTGGAATGGGATTTCATCCTATCAGTCATGAAAAGGTCTGGGTTTTTAAACAGATTTACTTCTCTGATATCCTAGATATTAATGAACTGCTGGTTCACTGTTGCTTTTAATGGCCAGTCTCATGGATACTTTAAATCTACTCGGGGAGTGAGACAAGGGGATCCACTAGCCCCAGCTCTATTTGTCATAGCAGAGGAAATGTTAAGTCGGGGTCTGAGTCAGTTATTCAGCTCTGGTCAATGCAGATACTATCATCTTCCTCGGAATGTTATGCCCATATCTCACATATTGTATGCAGATGACTCTACCATTTTCTCAAATGGTGGCTTGTATTCAGTAAAACATCTACTTTCATTCTTAAGAAGATATGAAGCTTCTTCAGGACAGAGAATCAATACTCAGAAAAGCTCTTTCATGGCTTCCAAGCATATGCCAAGAAATGCCATGGAAAAAATCAGACAGATAACTGGTTTTCAATATAAAACTGGCAGCATCAGTTACTTGGGAATTCCTTTATTCAAAGGTAAGACTAAAATTCTACATTTTAAATATTTGCTTGATAAAGTTAATTCAAAGTTTGCTGGATGGCAAAGTAAATTCCTCTCCCAGGCTGGCAGAGTCATTCTTATAAAGTCTGTGCTATCATCAATTCCCATTTACTCAGCAAGTGCAGCTGTCATTCCATACACTATACACAAACAAATTGAACAAATATGTTCCAATTTCCTATGGCAAGGAGCTGAAAATGTTCACAGAAAACATTGGGTATCTTGGAGTAAAGTTTGTAAGTCACATTATGATGGTGGACTAGGCATTCACTGATTAGCAGATATCCAATTATGCTCATATGTAAGACAACTATGGCTGTCATTACAAAGCAATCCTCTATGGGCAAAATTCACCAAGAGTAAATATATTCAAAATCTGCACATTTCAGATTGTAAAATTCCATTTCCTGTTGGTATTAAAACCAAGGACTTTGAAAAGGCTAGAAATATTCTGTTAGCTGGTATGAGGAAGATTGTATTCAATGGAGCAAATACAAATTTTCTCAAAGATATATGGTACAAGGATAAGCCTTTGAAGGAATATGCCTCTTCTAATATGCTTTCAATTGAGGATTGTTCAGTCCAAGCTGCATTAGCAGACCACCATCATTTAATATGGCAATGTATTGAAGATAATAACTTACGGAATGAAATTTTCAGGTTTGTTACACAGGAAGGGGATGACAAAGTTGTTTGGACATTTACTAATACTGGAAATTTTGATACCAAATATACATACAGATACATCAAAGGACAAGAGGCAGGAAATCCAATAGTCAAATTATGGCACAATAAATTTCCCCCTCGTGCTGCTCTATTTTACTGGAAGGTGCTAAATCATGTTGTGCCAACTGATAACCGAATTCAAAGCATGGGAATACAAATGGCATCCTATTGTGACTGTTGTACTCATTCACATGACATTGAAGATTTTGATCATCTCTTTGTAAATAGTGAATTGGCATCATATCTGTGGAATAAGTTTGCTATGCTCATTGATAATTCATATCTGGAAACTTACACCATTCATGACAGGATATGTAAAATTCTCAATGAAGCAGTTATTTACAGACCACAAGGTTTTATTACCTTGTTGGTAGCCATGCTTATTGTATGGGAAACATGGAAGTATAGATGCAAAAGTAGATTTGAAGGCATTAAAGTCAAATTTATTCACATTGCTGATCAGATACATGATACCATCATTCAAGTTGTGAGACAGATTTCTTTTAAACAGGGAATTGATCATTCCATTTGCAGCAGATACCAAAATATGGGCATCCCCATCAAACATAAAATTCTTAGCTGCATATCGGTCCGATGGATAGCTCCAAAACTCAATTATGCTCTTAATGTGGATGGCGCTAGCAAGAGTAATCCAGGACCATCTGGAGGAGGTGGTTGCTTCCGAGACAATAAAGGAGAAATGTTAATGGGATATTCTTATTTTTATGGCCGGGGTTCAAACATGATTGCTGAAGGCAGAGCCCTTCTAGATGGCCTCAGATTAGCACAACAGCACAATATTCCCATCTCGGTTATATACACTGATTCATTAGTATTGGTGGAACTATTAAAGTACAACAGAAGCCCCCCTTGGTCCTTCCTCCTGTGGTGGTATAAACTTAAAGAAATATTCAGCAGATTTCAATGCTCGATTGTACATACATACAGGGAAACTAATATGCTAGCAGATGCTTTGGCCAAACATGCTGCCAGAGGAGGACTAAATTCTAAATTTGCATCGACAAAGGAGTTGCCACTCATTGCTAGAGGAACTGCTATAGCTGATGCTGCTAACTTACCAAATATACGCATTAGACATGTATAGAGTTAGCTTTTGTTTTCTTTTATCTCCACATTTGGAGTTGTATAGAGATAATTGTCATCTCTTGCTGTTTGTACCTAAGGGACAATGTCCCACTGAACTTTATACAACTTTTATGCAATAAATTTTCATCTAGTGGTATAAAGGTGGAGTGGGAACATTCCTTTCTTCTGGAAAGGGGTGCACTCTCCCTTTAAGTCCATTAGATGATTTGGTTAAAAAATGAAAAATGAAAATCCTTTTGACTGTTAACAAGTGTGAGTTTCTATGATCAGATTGGAATCTTGCACACATGCAAACACTAAACATGATATCTGGCCAACTAGCAGTCAAGTATAATAAGGAACCAATCATTCCTCTAAAGATTTTCTAATCGACAAACTTATCTTCTTCATCGTTATTCAATTTCACCGTTGTTGACATAGGCATCTTGTGTGGCTTTGCATTGTCAAATTTGAACTTTTTAATGAGCTCCTTTGTGTATTTTCTGTGATTGATGAAGATGTCATCTTTCAACTGCTTCACCTGCAAACCCAAAAAATATGTTAACTCTCCCATCAAACTCATATCAAACTCCCCTTGCATCAATTTTACAAAATCATTATTTAATGAATCAGAAGTGGCTCCAAAGATAATGTCATCAACATATACATGAGCAATAAGCATGTGTTTATTATTACTCTTAATGAAAAGGGTTTGATCAATATTACCTCTCTTGAAACCATTTTCTGAAAGAAAAGTACTTAGCCTTTCATACCACGCACGGGGGGCTTGCTTCAGACCATATAATGCTTTGTCAAGTTTGTACACATGGTCCGAGTTCTTCACATCTTCAAATCCCAGTGGCTGCTCAACATAGACGTCTTCTTTTACTACACCATTCAAAAATGTACTTTTAACGTCCATTTGAAAAAGTTTTATGTTCCTAGAGCATGCAAAGGCTAATAATATTCTAACAACCTCAAGCCTAGCCACAGGTGCAAATGATTCATCAAAATCAATCCCTAGTTCTTGACTATAGCCTTGGGCTACAAGCCGGGCTTTATTCCTAATTATCACCCCTTGATCACTAAGTTTGTTTCGAAAAATCCACTTAGTTCCTATCACCGGGTGGTTCTTAGGTCTAGGCACAAGAAACCATACCTCATTCCTTTAGAATTGGTGTAATTCCTCTTGCATAGCCAAGATCCAAAAATTATCATTTAATGCTTCATTTACAGATTTGGGCTCAACATTGGAAAGAAATGCAAGGTTATCAGTTTCTTCAACTTCCCTAATTGAAGCCCATGTTTTTACTCCTTGTTCCACGTCTCCTATGACATTGTCTTGTGGATGGTCCTTGTGGAACGTCCATTGCTTGAGAAGCTCTTCATTTTGGACTGGAGCTTCATCATTTTTGTTGCTCGACTCTGCTTGATCCACATCTTGATTTTCCTTGTCTTTCTTTTCTTCTCCATCTTCATGCCCTACATCAAGAAAATGATTATCTTTGTCAGACATTCTTAATGTGTATTCATCAATGATAACATGAGGGCTTTCCTCTACCACAAGAGTATGTAGGTTATATACTCAATATGCTCTAGATGATAAGGAATAACCAAGAAATATACCACTATCACTCTTTGCGAAAAATTTCTCCAAATGTTCTTTAGAGTTATTTAAGATAAAACATGGAGAACCAAAAGGTTTAAGATATGTAATGTTAGGTTTCTTACCTTTATACAACTCATATGAAGTTTTCTTGAGTATGGGTCTTACCATGGCACGATTGATGATGCAACAAGCCGTGCTCACTGCCTTGGCCCAAAAATACATTGGTAACCCATTTTCAGAAAGCATTGTCCTTGCCATCTCCACGAGCGTCCTATTCTTTCTTTCCACGACTCCGTTTTGTTGTGGGGTTCGAGGTGCCGAAAAGTTGTGTGTAAAGCCATGTTTCCTGCAAAAATCATCAAAGTCATGGTTATCAAATTCTCTTCCATGATCACTTCTAATTGCTTTAATTTGATACCCCTTATCAATTTGTAAGTTCCTGCAAAGATCTTTGAACTCCTGCAAAGTATCATTCTTATGGGTTAAAAATAATACCCAAGTGAATCTTGAGTAGTCATCTACAACAACAAACCCATAAAGTTTTCCTCCAAGACTGTGTGTCCTAGTGGGACCAAATAAATCTAGGTGAAGAAGTTCAAGGGGTCTAGTGGTGGTGACAATATTTTTAGATTTGAAAGACACTCTTGTCTTTTTTCCCATAGCACATGCATCACATATTTTATTTGCATAAAAATTCAGTTTTGGTAAGCCTTTTACCAAATCTTTTCTAAACAGTTTAGAGAGAACACTAAAACTAGCATGACCAAGTCGTCGATGCCACAACCATGCATCATCCGATTTATTTGCAACCAAACAAAGATTTTTATTTTGAGAATTTTCAAGATCAACAGAGTAGATGTTTCCATCTCTAACACCAATGAACTTTATTTCATGAGACACCTTATCTACAATGGAGCAGTGTGTGTTTTCAAAGATGACTTTGTGACCCTTGTCACAAAGTTGACTGATGCTAAGCAAACTGTGATTCAAACCATTCACAAGCAAGACATCCTTCAAGTCTGAAAAGAGTTCCTTATTTCTCGTCATATGTTTGGAGCATCCACTGTCTAGGTACCATTTGCTCCATTTGGCTCTTAGACGGACTTGCACAATCAAAACAACGCTCAAGTTGATTTAGGTACCCAAGCAAGCTTGGGTCCCAAAGTGTTAGTCGATGCGAGAAATGCATTCTATTTCTTCTTTCAAAATATTCATCATCGGCCCTCATCAAATCACAAACATACATTGAGTTGTCGAACATTCCACAATAGAAGCATGTGACATTTGGCTTTCTAAACCGACTCCTATGCATGCAAGATTTATCAACAAAAGAGTTCATGCATGAGTCAACATGATTAAAGCCATATGAATCAAATGATTTTTGAACTTTGTTATTCACAAATGAATTTTTCTTTGTGGGTGAATGTCCCACAATAATTATCTCATTCCTAGCATTTTCATTGCTAGCCTCACCATGTTCAACAATTTTCTCTTTTCCTTTCAATTATTTTTGAGCAACATCTTTCAAACTTTTCAATTCAACATGCATAGTTTCGAAGTTGGTTTCCAACTCCTTTTTTGATTTCTCACATTCACTCAATCTCAATTTCAAATCATCCAACTCCTTAGCCAATTGATCATTCTCATTTTTTGATTTTTCAACATTTTCATATGCATGATGTTTTTCTGTCTCCAAACACTCTAGTTCATCCATATACAAGGTTAGCTTAGATTGAAACTCTTCTTTTTCTTCCTTGAATTTTTCAATTTGCATTTCATAAAAGTATGGATTAGTAGAGTTGAACAAGTCACAAAATCTCTTCTTCATTTTCTTAACATCATGTTTTGATTTCTTGTACTTCTGAAACAAATCCACATAAGCTAAATGCCATTGTTCAGGGGTAAAGTTTTCAGAATCGAAGTTTACCTCAGAGTTGTCCTGATCTGCCATAAAGTAAAGATTTTGGAATTGCTCGCCCAATCCTTTCTTGTCACCTTCGGATCTTGAGCTATCCGAGTCCTCATCACTCCATGTTGCCTTCATTGCTTTGCCTTTCTTTTGCTTGTCCTTGTTCAGCTTCTTTTGGAGCTCGGGGCATTGACCTCTCATATGCCCAGCCTTCTTACACTCATAACAAATGATTTCTTCCTTCTTGCTCGATTCTTCTTTCTTGTTGAAATTTCTCCTCATGAATTTTCTGGGAAGATTTCCATCTCTTCTAGCTCTTCTGAAATTTTTTCGGACATTCCTTGTTACAAGAGCCATCAATTCTTCCTCATCGCTATCCATAGATGAACCTCCATCACTGTCTTGCGACAATTCTGGGTATGCCTTCAATGCAATGGATTTCTTCTTCTTGCTCTCCTGCTCAGCTGGCTTCATGATGTTGATTTCATATGTCATCAATGATCCGATGAGTTGATCCACCGTGAGTGTGGTGAGAACCTTCGAATCTTCGATGACAGTCGTCTTGGTGTGCCATGGAGGTGTGAGGGACTGCAACACCTTTGATGGGGACATCAAAGTAAGACCGCTCATATTTGTTTGCATTTATGTCCTTTTATATTTGTATGTATACCCTTGTGTTATATGGGTACACAATTGTAAGTCTTAGTGGGTTTATGTGCAAAATGCCAGTAGGACCTGCAAGGGGGCCCCCACTCCTTCCCCATTGGTCCACCTCATCCATGTGGGGCTGGTCAAAAGCTAAGGTGGCATCTAGAAGGTTCGACTAGTCAATTAGATACATGGGGGGACAAATGGGTTAAATTGTCAAGGGTAGGCCACCTACCCTTACCCCTTGGTCAAGGGGGCGCCCCCCCTTTTTGTCCATTTTAATTTTTGAAAAATTAGTCCATTAGAACTAATTAGGTCTATACCTTGTATATCCCTCCCAACCCTAGATCTGAGGGCATTAGTGGTCATTTTCTATTTATTATATAAGGCATGTATTTCCATTTTTCATGAATTAATGAGAAGAAAAAAAAGTTGATTGCTTGGAGCCAAGGAAGCTTGCGCACCCCCCCTCTCTCTCCTCTGGTTTTTCTTCTCCATCCTCTGCATTTCAGGGTTGTGAACCCTTCTATCTTAGCCCCTCCACATCTGAGTTCATTCTGTGCCGCCGCCGTTCGTGCCGCCATCGAGCCACCGCGAGCGATCTACCGAAGTGCTATCCAGGTTCTGTTTCTCTGGACAAAGGTCCACTCCGTAAATTTTGGCTCCCAACTTCGACATCATCTGGAGTTGATATTTTCAAGGTTAGTTCCTATCTTGATTCCCAACCTCCCATAAAAAAAACACGCCATTCAGAGTTCGTTTTATATTTTTCTATTTTCGTGTCTTTCTGTCTTCCTGATCTGTCCCTTTTCAGATCTATGTAGTAGAAGCCCAGTTCTTCCCCATTTCGACCTATTTTTGATTTTTTTTGGAATCCCTAAATTTATTGGAGGTTCTGTCCACCATACCCTTCCTCTATAAATTTTCGTTGAATTTCAAATGCCCTCTACCTATTTTTAGAAATTGAGTCTTTTCCAAAAATTCAGATCTGTCTCTGCTGTCCAGATCCGACCCAGGGCCAGTATAAAACCCCCAAAAAATCGAGACTTCCACCACATGTTGCATAAAATATATCCCCATTTTCCTATCTTTGGCCTCCACAATTTTCATGAAGAACTTATCTTCTGAATCGAAGGTCTACATCGCGGTCAACGCCAACTCTCAGGAAAACTTGGTTCTGCCCTAAGTTTTCAGATCCAGTGAGCCAGCAGCTTGAAAATTCAATAAAGGCCATCAAACGGAAATTCAATTTTATCTCTCTAACTTTAGATCAAAGTACTTTGAAAGAGCTTTCCAACGGTACCTCTTGTGCGTCGATCTGACGTCGGGAGTGACCGCAGCAGTAGATCTCGCCGGGTCATGCGCTACATAATAGAATTGTAGATCCGTGGCCAGCAACTCCGGCGGGTGACGATCAGAGCCGCCCGGCCTCCGGCCGGCGAACCAGTACACCGCCGTCCTAGGGAGTGCCCATCCAGGCATCCCCACCACAGTGGTGCCACCCCGGGCCCACACGACCCCACTGACCAGCACGTGGGTCCCAGGGTCGCGAGTACGAGTGCCGCCAAAGCTACACAAGAAGCTGCCTGTCAACCTGAACCCGTTACTCTCGGGCCCCATTGTGTCTCCCTTTACCTCCCTGCGGGGAGTGGGCATTCATATTCATTGCTGTAATATTTGTGTATTTACTGTTCCGGGAGTACGAGATCGGCCGGGAAGTCGTCCCCACGCCAGGCGCGTGGAGGTATCGTGTTCGCTCCTTACTCGGCATTTTGCTTTATTCGTATATGCTTTATATGCCGCTGCTAGAGAGCATGCTAGGATCATAGCCCGCATTACTTTTATATCATCACTGCTGCGAGAGAGAGAGAGAGAGATACCATCTCGTGACCCGATCCGGGCATGAATTTGTGAGTTGACCACCCTAGCTCTTTGCCGGTTTCTCAACCGCGCACGTCCGACGCTTCCCTCGTTAGGGACGATCGTGAGCTTGCTTAGAGTCCGAGGATCGCATATCCATTTGGAGTCGAGTCACGTGTCCGTCCCGCATCAACCTTTCTCACCAAATCTTGATTAGAATACTTCTTTCCCAAAGCCTTCAAATTATTTGTTATCTCACTCAACCTTGCATACATTTTCGAGATGTTTTCCTCGGGCTTCATAGCAAACATGTCATATTCTCGCACCAATATATTTGCTTTTGTTTCCTGAACTTCTGAAGTGCCTTCATAGATGACCATGAGCTTGTTCCACATTTCCTACGTAGATGAACACATAGAGATTTGTGAGTACTCATTAGGATGTATTGCGCACTGAATAATATTCATAGCTCTATAATTAGCACATGATTTCTTAATATGCTCTTCCTCCCATCCATCCTCATTGGGAGGTAACACATAGGGACCTTTGTTAATGACCTTCCAACTATCATAGTCTTGTGCTCGCATGAACACAATCATCAGGTTTTTCCAATAGGGATAATTAGTCCCATCAAAGAAAGGAGGTCTATGAATCGAATGTCCCTCGGGGAGCATTCCCTTGTTGGCCATACTAAGGGATCTTTTCTCTACAACCGCGAGGTTGTCCTAAAATCAGAGACCTCGCTCTGATACCAGATTGTTGTCCCTAAGATCCTCGTATGGACAAGAAGGGGGGGTTGAATTGTCCCCGCCAAGCGCGATAGTAGTTTTTAAAATTAATGTAGTGGAATAAAATTAACTACCAACTCAAGAATTGAAACCATAAGATTATCAATGGAGTTTTTCAACCTCTCCGTTCTCACACGATTAGAACATGAAAAATAAACACACAAATCACAATCACACATATGCGAGAGAGATTTTTAGGTGGTTCGAGACCACGACGGACTCCCTACGTCCACCCCTCACCAAAACGGTGAGGATCCACTCGCTTCAAATGAAGCGCACGGAGCTTCCGCTCCAAGAGACACGGAGACGACGTCTCCTACACGATCCACGAAGGATCTAACCACAAACATGAGCTGCAACATCGCAGCACCACAAATGACTACCGTTCACCGACGTTTCAACACACACACAAGGTCGGAGTTCAAGAAAAATAAAGGATATGTTCAATACATGCTTGTGAACCAAAGGAAAATGACTCAAATGAATGAAAACAAGATGAAGAAGTGAATCCCCAAGAGTAGAAAGGGTTTGTAGAATATCTTCTCTAAGCCTCAAGTAGGAGAGTGGTCGAACGACGGTGATTCAAGCATCCTCTTGTTCCTCTCGTCGATCCGCTCCTTTTTCTCTTCTTCCACGATCTCCAAAAATGATTCGTTGGAGGTGAAATCAAGCTTGCAAGAGCCTCTCCTTCCTTTCCCCCTTTCTTCACCGACAAGATAAGAAAAAATAAGCACATTAGGGTTCACCAAGACCAAACTCGGATTTCTCATTCATATATATAGGAAACTTACCCAAAGACCCAAAGACCCCTCCCAATATGTGTTAAAAATACCCTAATATGTTTAGGAACTATTTGGGGATATTTTGGTAATGTTTAGAAAGGTTTTCAATGGGTTTTAATCGGTTTCGCAAAGTCCGTTCGGAAGGGGTCGACCCTCGGGCTTCCAGAGGCATAAACCCGCTGACAGAAAAACTCAGTACCCAGGGGTCGACCCATGGGGTCGACCCATGCTGTGTGGGTCGACCCCATGGGTCGACGCCTGCACACTGGGTCATAATTTTGGTTCTGTCTGAACCAGAAGCTTTACGGGTCGACCCCAGGGGTCGACCCATGCCAGTATGGGTTTCAAAAACTTATCAAATCACTAAAAATACATGAAAAAATAAATGTTTAGATGTTACCAAAGTCCCATGATGATCAAACATGCTTTCTTAACCTGAAACACTTGATGAAACAAGCGGTTAGATCATAATCAACATTTGAGCATCAAATTTGACATTTTGAGCTTGTTCATCCAAATAAACTACAACAAACACACTTCACCAAGATTTTGACTTCCATTCTCAACCAACAAAAGTATTTGACAAATACAAGATCATGGAGGCTTTAATTATGCAAATGACATTCTTGAACCTCCCATATTCTCAGCACAAGAAAAGCCTCAAATGAGGGATATTCATTTGCACATGAGTGAGCATCTTTGTTGATCATTTTAAGTCCTTCCAAAAATATGAAAAACATGATTGTTCCATTTAAAAATCATACACTCACACAATCAAATAGGAAGTATTATTCCATCACGTTTCAACATCAAAATGCAACCAAATGTCATTATAAAGCACGTGCTCTCCAAACACATAATGTTTTAAATTCATTGAACCATTCACAATGTTTTGCTCCCACAAACTCACGATATTTGTTATCATCAAAATTGGGGTCAAAAACATTGTATGAACACATACCCAACACATATTAAATCAAATTTTCATGTGTGTAAGTGAATAACATGAAAATAAACTGTTGCAATATGGATATTCAGATTTTCTGATCAACACAGAGAGAGATTTTATAGATTGCACTTCAATTTATGAGAACAGTGTATTGGAGGCTACGCTCTGCCACAAAGAATTTTTCAGAAATTTTCAATTCAAAAATTTTCACAATGACAATAAGAATTTTGCAAGAGTGATTAAGTTCAAATATTCCTTTTTACACGAGTAGACACATAGAGCTCATGCCAGACTCCCCGGTTACTCAGAATATTGACCATTTCACTTCATTTTGAGCAGAGATACTATAATAGAACACTTTTCTGAAATGAACCACATCACATCTCAGGTGACATGTGCCCAATTTACTCAGTGAGACTAAACATTGCTCTACCTTCATTTCAATTTTCTTTTTGAAAAAATAGGCATGTAGCTTTTTCCTAAGCTGCCTCTTTAATATTCATGCAGCAAAGTAAATATGTCTAGAGTGTTGAAAAGAAATTCCTATATCCTTATCTTTAACACTCATTTTCACATCTTGTGCATGAAGTGTGTAAATTTGATTCATCATGCATACCAAAAATTCCATGAACACAAAATAGTGTAGCTCCCCCAAAATAGATGCACTTATCATATCTTTACTCCCCCAAGTGTATTGACAAGAAACACTCCAATGATGACTCAAAAGTAATATTATTTAACAAGAATTATGAGGTCTCCGAAATTTCAAGGATGGAGGTGAGTAACATATATAACATGCAAGCACACAATTTCGAAGATATGCAATATGCAATGTAAAATGTAGAATGCATTATGAATGTAAAATTTTAGATTTTTATTTGAATGGCCTAAATGCAATGCAAAGTGCAAGACGTACCATGGATGCAAATTATAAGTTTTCAATTTTTCATTTGGATGATCTAAATGCACCTAATGTATTGAATTCTAATGCATACAACCTATAACTATATGAGAATGGAATGCAAGATGCAAAAGTAAGATGGGAATGCTTGATTTTCAGAACATTTGTCAGATTCCACAAGAGAGCATTCAGTTTTGAAGGATGAACAACAAGTATTTTTCATCACATGGCCTTTATGAACAAGGGTGCATAAAAGATCAGAAATGAGTAATGCAACCCATCTTATTTTTAAAAACTTTTCAAAAATATATTTTCAATAGCATTTCAGAAGTTCAGAAAATTATCCACAAGCCAAATAGATTTTTCAATGACTCTTCTGAAGAAAGCTAATCCAATCACAAGTTAGTCATTTGATTTCTCGAAGTTCTGGTACAAGGCGGAGTTTGAGGTCCGAAGACCCAACTCACACATGGTGAAAGCTTCCAAGTGGACGTGATCCACTCTTCCACTAACATGATTTGATATACCAGAAACACAGTTAAGCTCGAATGTGATATCACACATGCAGTTTCAATCAAGAATTGTTCAAATAACCATTTGGATATTTTTGGCATAGCAGAGTAGAGGAACAAGAGGTCAATTTTTTTAGAAGCAATACCTATCATGAAACAATACCACCCAATGCCATAAGCTAATGCATGAAATTTCATTTCCATAGCGAAAGGTTGAGTTACCTTAGTTCAGCAGGCAGTACCATATGCTTTCAAACACCAAAATCACTAACCTCATGAAGGTCAGTATTTCATATTTTTGTTTTCTTACTTTTGCCTTGAGAATCCTTTGTTTTTCTCAATTTCTTCATTGCCCTCAAGTCACTCCTGTAATCAAGGTTCTCATTTTATAGATTTTGGTACCCAAACTTTCTTAGATCCCTGGGGTTCAGCAGCACCTTTGAGAGGTGCATTCCACAGTCTCACACATGCAAATATCAAGTTTCATCAACAATGTATATGCATAAGAATGGATATGCATTCTAATATGAGAAGCAAGTTTTTTTTTAAATTTGTGTAAGATAGTGCATGAGAGTTTATGCAGACTCAATGTATGTAATTCTTTGAATATGCCAGCAGTTTTCATCATAGACATTAGCACAAGATGATCTTTCTTACAAATGAGCCTTAGCTTTGAGCACATATCAACCAACTGACAACTCCCCCTCACAATGTGCATGAATTACACAAATGATATTTTAACAGAAAAACATGCATCCTATGACTTATATGAACAAGTGACTCATGGTACTAGGCGGAGGCATATTCTCACGCATGGTGATAGATTTCTATCAGTAATGACTTGCCCTTCCTCAGGTCACCATTTAATATACCATGAAGTCATGCAATGATGATCAGATGGATGAATATTCAGTTTCATGAAATGTAATCATGCATTGGTGATTCATGAAAGATGCAATGCATTCTAATAAAAAAATAATTTTTTTAATAAAATTTTTATTAATGGAGTTTCAGTTAAAATAAATTTGAGTTTTTAAAAAAACTCTAAAATTTATTTTCAATACCTGTGCCTTGAGCATACATCATCTTCCAAGCCTTCCACTTGACCTCAAGGCAACCCAGCAACAAAGTTTTTATTCAATAAGCTCCCTTTCAACAAGATGTTATATGACAAGTGATATACTCAAAGATATGCAAACAGCTATGAATGGAATGCATATACAACATATGCATTATCACATAAGATTCAACACAAAGCAAATCAAGACATAGCACCTTTTCTAGAGAAGTGAGAGGATATCACCTGAGTGTTCAGATTCCATTTTTGGTTTTTCTTTTAACTTGACTTATGCCACTTGGCATGTGTGCCTTACCTTCTTGACTGAAAACATGTTTCACGCTTCATATTTTCAAGACACACCTGCAAAATAGATTTCTCATTTGGCATTCTTAGGTACCCAAATCCTTTTAGGTCCTTGTGGGTTAGCAGCAACATTGGCATGTGGTTTCTAATTTTTGACAACATTCAAATCATCATTTTTCATCAAAAAATAATCATGCATCATATGTCCAGATTTACTATAATAATTACAGCATGACTTTGAATACTTAAAAGCGTGAGAATTTTTTGAAGCATGTGACTTTTTGTTCAAATATTGTTTTCAATTGGCAAGAGGTGTGTTAAACACATTAGAGATCCTAGGTCGACCTTCCCTTGGTTTTGGCTGAGGATAATGGGTCCGGAACACAGGATGTGTTGACACCATAGGTTGGTAGTGTTGTTTAGCCTTGAGATGCGTCGACCTACCCTTACTTTTTTCATTGTTCATTCTTTTCCTGGATGCTTCTAAATCATCATTCTTCATTGTAAAACAATCATGCATGGCATGTCCATATCTTCCACAATAAAAACATGAGATTTTTTTTCTAGGTGGATGTGTGTGTGGTAGAAGTATATTTAACATGCGTAGTGGTGCTAGCAGCATTTTTAGATTTTTGATGTAAATTGATTTTCTTATTTTTATTTTCTTTTTGAATCACTTGGACATAAGACTACTTTGGGGGTGAAGTAGAGGTACTGGCTATATTTGAACTATGAACAAAAGAAGTAGTTAACTTATTTGTAAAAGACTTCTTCTTTATAGAATTATAGTCAAGCCCTTCCTTTTGAGAATTCACATTCATGTCCAAAAGTTTATTCAGATTATTTTAACAATCCACAAATCTAGACAATGAATTATGCAAGTTCTGGATTTTACTTTTTAAAGATGTGATATGCAATTCAGTATTGGAAAGTTCTTCTTCACAAGTAGAAAGGCTGACATTCAACACTGCATTGGTAGTCTTAAGGCATTCTACTTCTTGCTTCAATTCATACACATTTTCACATTTACTTACAACCAAAGATTTTTCTTTTTCTAGAACCAACAGTCTTTCAAAAATGGCCATGTTCAATTCCTTCAGTTTCTCATTTTCTTTTGCAAGCTTTTCATCATGAATGAGTTCATTTATCAAGATTTGATCATTGGCTGTTGAATTTACTTTTACTTTAATCTCATTGTTTTCATTTCTTAAGGAGCAAATTTGATCTTTATGAAATTCAATATCAAACACATGAGCCTCGATCAATACCTCTAAATGTGAGTATTTTTTACAGGAGGAATCACAGTTGTTTTGTTCAACATTCTTTTTCAACTTTTTATTCTCAGATTTTAGCCTCTTATATTTACTTGCAAGTTCACTGTATGCATCCACTAGCTCATCAAGAGATATATTTTTAGAATCTGAATTTACCTCCGAGGGTGATCCATTCTGCTGATCACTATCGTGATCACTCATACCTGCCATAAAACATTTGTCCCCATTCTTCTCATGAAAGCCAACCAAGTCATCTAGTATGTCTTTTGCGGAGTTACAACCGGAAGCAAAAGGAAAACTATTAACATCAACTGCTGCAATAAGCAAACTTAGAACTAAGCAATTTTGATCATGTTTAGTATCATAATCTGCAGACCAGACTGATTCGTCTTCAGGCAACTCATAAGGACCATGTGAGATAAGCTTCCATAACTTAGGATCATATGAGTTGACAAGACTGCACATTCTTCCTAACCACAAATCGAAATTAGAACCATCAAATACAGGTGGAGAATCCATAGTGAAAACTTTGGTAGCCATGATCCGGATCTTGCTCTAGATCGTTAGATCTATGAAAAACAGAGCCTTAGCTCTAATACCAATTGTTTGTCCCTAGGGTAGGCGAGCGGACAAGAAGGGGGGGTTGAATTGTCCCCCACGCGATATGACAAATTAAAACTTATGCAGCGGAATTAACAAGTTTAACAAGATTGATAGAAATAAACTAAGCAGGGGTAAACAAGTTCTCTCAATCTCGCCGTTCACACACGATCAAGATAAACAACGTTAACATTATAATACCAATAACATACAAACCACAAAACAAACCACAGGATACGGGGATTTTTAATGTGGTTCGGGACACGACGGGCTCCCTACGTCCACCCCTTACCAAATCGGTAAGGATTCACTCGCTAGATAAACCAGTACGGGGAAGACTCCCCAAACATGAAGTAAGGCTCCAACACACACGGGGATAAATTCTCAATACGGAGCAACACTCCAACACACACACACAGAGAGACGGAGTCTCCAACACGATCCGACACCGGATCACGACACACACAAACTCGCTGCAACAAACGCAGCACAACGACACACACAAACGCGCTAGATCGTGAATCCAGCAACACACGCACACGCACGCTGCAACAACCACAGCACCGAAAGCACATGACCGTACACAGACGCTCACACACACACGAATATCTCTATGAGTTGAGGAAATAAACACAAATACTTAAGATATGCTCAGATCTAAATAAAAACCCATGAGAAACATCACAAATAGATAGGAATAAGATGTAGAAGTTGTCCCCCTTTGATTTCCCAAGCCTATGGATGTTGATGCTTGATTCTCAGATTCAGATGATGACGATTCTTGCGTCCTCTTGTTCCTCTTGTCGATCCGCTCCTTTTCTTCTTCTTCCATGAACCCCGGAGATACCTGGCTGGAGATGAAAACCTTACAAAATCTTCTCCCACGTTCTTCTCTTCTACTCCTTAGCCTTCTTCTCCTACAATATAGAAAAATTAGCTTGTTAGGGTTAGTTCTCCCCAAATTCGTAGCTCATATATAAACCCACACAAAATGTATGAAAAGACCACGTAACCCTTGTCAAAACTATGTGAAACATGTCTAAACATGTATATCATAACCCTAGGGGCAAGTGGGTAAAAGTAGAGCACAAATGGATTAGGTTTAGATGATTTTCGGATCCACGTTTTTGGGTTTTCGCCGTGAACGGTCGACCTAAGATTGGGGGCGGTCGACCTAAGTTTTACATAGCTGACCCAATCAGCCCTGGGAAGTTCGGTCGACCGAACTCCCCAGTTCAGTCGACCAAACTATGTAGTCATTCCAAAATGTGCAAAGTTCAGTCCTGTTAATCCTCAGTTGCCCAAGATAGTCAGAGTGATCAATCCCCTCTGATCTTGGAGGGTTTATACTGAAGATCTTAACCTGCAAAACCATGAGAAAAATGATTAGAACTATAGCTCAATAATCCAAATGATAAATGCACGAACTTCATACAAAACATCAAGAACTAGTGAAGATAAGTATGAGAACCCTTTTAGCATCCTTCAATCTATTGACCAAAGATGAAGCCATTTCACATATTAGATGGGTATCAAAAAACCAATTTTACCAAGATGAATGTGAATGTTTTAAGCACATCATGACCGTTGACAAAACATCAAATGAAGTTGTGTTCATAATGAGATGAACTCAAAAAGGACTTTCATTTGTGAAAACCCAACATCCATCAAATCTTCCACTCACAGCAAACCATGAGACTCAAGCATCACACACACATGCCACCAAGATTAATATGAATGATATGCATTGTAGCCCTTGAAAACACAAGTCTTACACCCAAACAATAAGAGCTAATGACTATAAGGTTGTACACAATGAATGATCTCTGCCAAACTTTATGTGAAATTCTTAAGGATATTATAAACCTCAAAAGACATGAATGAACTATATTAAGGAAGGGTATATGAAGTGCACATGGTGAGATCGATATTATGATAAAGTAAAAATCTTACCAATGGCTCTTGACAGATTAGACATGACATATACCACATATTTTAGATCGTAGAAAGCAAGGTGCTTGTCCACACATTTGTTTTACCTTCCAAGCGACCGCCATGAGATTTGATCCTACAATTCAAAATAGTCAAGTCCAACCCAGGTTTTCTTGTTCAATCATAAAAGGTATTGAAGCCTCTTGACAACCCAGGTTTTCTTCAACCCAAAGTCAACTCCAAATAGTCATGCAATCAAACAACATGTCTCAAAATGCATGACGGAAATGCATGTAAATCACATTAGCAATTTGATCATTCTTCTCAAGATTCAATCAAGATATGAGCTAGATTGCAAACACTTTACAATCTATCCATGCAACATGTATATGCAACATTTAAACCATTTACAGTCTCGACCATATTTGAACATCAATAGCACAGTTGCCCATATGAAACACATGCAGGCATAACAAATATCATAAGTGCTATCATGAGTGCACACAATCATCAAAAGTATATGCAAGCATACACAAAGTTTAGTTATCATCAAAAACATAAACATATGCAAGACACACATCAGCATGTACTAGGAGAACTATGCAAGTTCGATGCGTTATGAAGATTATTTGTCCTATCTGCGGATCACATTTAATACCCGATTGTTTGGAGATGGGATGTGGCCAAGTTTGAGCCCATATGTTTAGGAGTATGTATCATTTGTTTATATTTATAAGTAACTAATAATTAATTGTAAATATTTTCATATCTTGAGTTTTGCATTTGCCATTGAAATTACTGATGTAAAATTTTACAACATTTGCAGGTCATTATGGACGGACGATCTCACCCTGCGTGGGAGCATGGGTACACTGTTGAGGGTGATCGACATGTGCACTGTAGATACTGTGGACATCGCGTCACCGGCATATATAGATTTGCAGAGCACCTTGCGGGAGTGGGATGTGATTGTCGTGCATGCTCCTTAGTTCCAGAGGATGTCCGAGATTACTTTCGGACACAGTTACGGGAGGGATATGTTTCTCGTAGCAGAGCCGGGGTATCGTCTTCTACGTCCAGGGTATCCGCACCATCAGCATCGGGCAGATAAGGATCTTCCTTCACGTCCACAGTTCGAGCAACACCAGAACCAATTGCACCAGTAGCAGATGATAGACTTCAATGTATAGATGTAGTTAGGGTTTTTTTTAGAGAATTTCATGTACCCTCCATTGCTGCACATGACCCATTATTTGTGTAGATGGTTACATATTTTCAGACTCACCCACATACACGTCCATCCACTACGATAGAGTTAGATTATACGAGTCATGGTTCTCATGTATCTGATTCTGATTGGGATTCAGAATTTACAGATGAGTCTGATGAGTGAGTTTTGACATTTTATACTTTATGAGTAGAGTTGAATGATGTCATTATTATATATATGTTCCCTTTAACATATTACGATATCTTTTTTATCTCTTGAAATAACATGTTTAATTGAAAGGTAGAATATGTTATTTCTATGTAATTAATTCTATGTAATTTAATATGCATCTATGATAAAAAAACTCAACATTTTATTAGTTTTGAATGTATATATTATTTTACAATTTAAATAAATTATTATTAGATTTTTATTTAAAATTAAAAATTTTAAAATTTTAAAAAATCACGCCTTTTTCACCTTCTCACAAAACGTACCGGTACACTGGCCATCTCGACTGTATCATCCCGTCTCGGGCCGTGACTGAGACGATCGATACGATCGAGAGGACAAACTCTGATCCCGTAGAAATCATTTATCTCGTCAAAGAAACCAACGGATGACCCTCCCATTTAGAGAGAGCCTCTAGTGCGCGTCAACGGCCACCCCCTCCTCGGGCGCCCCCGCCCTCCCATCTCCGCTGCGACGCCGGCCGGCTTGGCACCCCCTCTTCGTTCCTCCATCGCCACTCTACCCTCCTCCACCCCCTGCGATGCCTCCCCGCCCTCCCATGCCCCCCGGCGACGCGAGTCCGCTGCCGAGAATGTTGACCGCTTCACGAGGGAATGGGAAGCGGCGGCCGCCGAGCCATGTGCAACAATAGTTATGCCGATGCCGTGTTGCAGGTTCCAGTTGCTAAACGTGGCTGCGTCGTTTTGCTATTGGCCAGGGCGCACTACGCCATTCATAGATATCTCACCTTGGATCTGCCCATCCCCAACTCCTCCAACTGACACTGCGCGGAAAGGGCAACGTGTCCACCGGAGAATTTCCAGGGCTCCAACCGAAACCATGTAGACCCGAGCGGCCCCACAAACAACATCAACCCCCTCCCCCCCAACCCGGACAAACCCCCGAGTACTCCCTCCATGGAAGTAAATACAGGGAGAAAAGAAAATTAATGATGAAATTAATTAATAATAAAGCAGAAGAATAAGGAAACCTCCTCCTCCTCCTCTTTCCCCCCATTCCTTCCACGCCATCTATGCATGTATGAGAATCCAAGCGTCATTTGTCCTGCCTTTCTTTCCAGTCCTCCAGGGACGACTTCTTACACCTCTCTGTTTCATCAAGGGTTTTGTTCCTCTCCCTCTTAGTTGACACATATAAAGAAGGAAAGTGTAGGATCGGGGACACCCGGTGCAGCATTCTGGGTGGAGGAACGGGGCTGACAAGAAATGGCCTCTGTGAAGCTGGGTTCCAAGTGACATCTTTCCAATGCTTCCATGTGATCTTCAATAATATGATGTCGAGGGCACTGAGAGAATTCTCTCTGTTGGCAGCCAATTTTTTTCATGGATTGTAAATGTTGCTGTCTTTCGCCTGGGAGGTTTTCTTGGCAAACTGTTGTAGAATTTAGTGGTGGAAAAGTATGCTCTGTAGAGTGCAAAGTGTGATCAGTCTTCTGGTTGTAGCTTTGCTTTGAAAACTTTATCAATCCATGTATGAAGGATAACTCCATTTATAGCATACCACTTGGGTCACTGTGAGTACGAACGATTCTCTTACGAGCTTGATCCACATTGAAGTAATGAATCATGATTTTCTTACCTGTTAAATGTCATTTGTTTCGATAGCAAAAAGAGAGAGAGAGAGAGAGAGAGAGAAATTGACTTGGTAGGTACGACCTTGTAACCTGGAGTTACCATAAATGTAATAGTATTCTTGCTTGTAGATTGGCAGAAAAGTTGCAAGGCTTTATGCATGTAATTGAGAGATCCATCGGTGGATCATGCGTGTAATTAGGGCTGTCTGAGCATGCATTTGTGTTCACGCCCATAGTTACTGCACCAATGTATAAAGGTCAAATCAAGGAGTTCATTCCGATAAAGCACTCCTTTGAAGCACTTCATTCAGGCCGCGTGGGCACCAATTATTGGCATGAGCACCTTCACGTTCTATGGCCTTTTGTCATGATAGTCATATAAATAGATTTGACACATGCTTGACTCACTGTATGTCGTGTTCTCTGAGTCTTGCACATTGGTGAACCGATAATGTCTTGTCTAGTTTTCACAATACCTTTGGTTCATATCATTAATTTGCAAAAGTGTGCACGCTGCTTCTCGGACATTTTATTTGGATATGCATCTACAATATAATTGTGTTTACTGGCATGCAGCTGTGTAGACAACAATGCCAAAATAATGAGTAGGCTTGTGCCTCAATTTTTTTTCTTTTGGTCTACAATGTCTCTCTGTAAGAACACAATGGCTTGTGTTAGTGATTAGATTTTCTGTTATTTTTATACACGAAAGGAGCCTTTATGAGACATTCCAAAGAAGGTCTCTCTGCTTGTGATCCGGCTGTCAAACTCCCTCTAGTACAAAAGCTTCTAGCCTGATATTCGACACCAATTCAGTTGATGAAGTTTTGTTGAATCTTCGGATTCCTTAGTCCATCCTAGGAGACCGATGCTTGACTGCTGGGTTAGTTGATCATTGGAAACCAATACTTGAGTGATGGGAAAGACTATGGTTGTGGTACTAATGTAGCAACCCAATTTTTTCTAGAAAATTTTGGAAATAAAATAGGATTTTTTAAAGTTTAAATGGGCTATTAAGTGAATTATGGGTTAATTAAATTAATACAAGAACCCTATATTAACAAAAGGGTTAAGCCCACTTAAACCAGGCCCATAAACCCAATCCTAAGGCTTTTAGGCCCAAGTCCACTTCTAGAAACGTAATTAGAGTTATTTTCGGATTTAAATTAGATAAATAGGCCAATTAAGGGATAAATAGGGAATAAATAAGAAAATTCAAAATTTTCAGATAAAGGGCCAGAACGCGGTCTATCACGCGACCGCGTTCTTCAATAGGCGGTTCCCAGACAACCGCGTCTTGCTTCCGTGAACAAAAATGCTAGAAGCGTGGAAAACTGGGATTTTTCCCATTCCAATCCCCAGAGATCGATGTTATCCAATGAAGAGACGTGTCTATGATTCTTGGGGATCGATCTTAACCCCAATTGGGACTCCTAAATTGATCTAACCCTCAGTCTTAGGCTAAACCCTATAAATAGGGCCCATAATTAACCTGCGCGAACCCTTGTTTTGGCTCGCGTTCGATAAGATGATGTTATTTCGTGTTAGTCCTTTAGAGGATTTTATTCTCCTTAATTTTGTCTAACATTCCTCCAAATCTCGTGCTAGGAGGTCAATCCGTGGAAGAGTTAGGAGGACCAGAAGTCGCTGGAGTGTGTCCGTCCAGTGAAGATCATAAGTTTAGAAGCCTTAGAACAGGTAATTTCATGTCTATCCTTTAGAACAAATTGTTCTCCTTTGTATCTTCTACCTACCCTTCAAATCTCGTAAATTAAGGTCAAGCGGTTAAGGAGTTAGAAGGCCAGGAAATTACTGGTTCCACGCAGGACGCGCAGGAACCAGCGTCATCTTTCAGTCAGAAATTTGAAGTTTAGAGCGTTTCCCAAATGTAGGTTATCTCATGGATGGCTAAAATAACGTGTTAGCAGTAAAAGTCCCCTGTTTCATAAGATTTCATGCTCCCTACACGTCGAATTTCATGTTTTACTATCACTGCGTTGCTAGGTTATTTCTGCATGCACAACCCAGCACCCTTAATAGAAAAGATGATAACTTTATCCAAATTCTTGCAAATCCATGCACCCCCATGAATTAATTTTGTTCTATTATACCCTATCTCCTTGTTTACCATGATTTCCATGCATTAATTGTCATAGATTAGGCATTGCACGCATGACTTTCACCCTTCTATCTGAGAGGCAGAAGGCGATCTCATAGAGACCGCGACTTCCAAGAAATGGTCTTACAATGACCGCGGCTTCCATAAGGCTGTTCCATAATGACCGCTTCTTTCTTTCTGTCTGTGGTTCACTGTAAACGGCAGCCAGATCGCCCCCTTTTGATTCCTAGTTAAATTATCTATTGATTATGTTTTATCCAAATGTTTCCCATGATATGTCTACTATTATATCATGCATCAATCATGCTAGGTTTCATGTCCATCCTGTTTTAGAAACTTATTTTAATCATATGATATTTTCAGACCAAAATCATATAGTTTTGTAGTAAAGATGTTTTTCTATGAAACACGTTGAATGGATGTTGTTGATCGCTGTTTTATCGCGAATCACACTCATATCCAGTCTTTCTTAAGTACATAGCGCGTACTCCGATACGTGGCTATTAGTTACACTTGCACTTATAGGCACATTTTCTTTGACTTGTGATTCTCTCCGTTGGATATTCCTTCCGCCGGACTAGGTGATCTTGTTTCAAGGCCTCCGTAAGTCTCCGCTAGCCTGGGATTCCCACTAGGACGCCGAGCTGGTTGTACCCTAAGAATCCAATGGATTAGAAAGCACTTGAGTTTCCCACGTTTTCCTACACTCTGGTAAAGTAGCGGCTCCCAGGCAACCACCTTCTTCAATAAGCGGTCGGTCCGTGACCGCGTTATGCCTGCTGTGCTATTGAGTCGACTCTTTCTTTCTTCTGCGTCGACTCCGTCAAGTAGCGGTTCCCCCTTGACCGCGGTTTCATAATAGCGGTTCTCCCGTGACCGTGTTCTGCTATCTTGTGCCCTAACCCGTGGTTTGACCCAAGGGTTGGTTATACTTTGTTCCTAGATGGTCTATGGATTGTATGGAACCCAAAACCCTTATTCAATAAGCTATTAATGAATTATGGAAAGTAATAAATGTACCATTATGTTACCTGATTTCTTCCGTAGCATGACCTTGTCATTGATTCATCATTGAACTCTGATGTTCATAATTGGTGCATTCTTACCTTGATGTTGCTATTATGAATCTAATGTTTGAACTTTACATTATTGGCCGAAACTTTATTATTATCTCGTGGAAGTAGCTTGATTTATAACTTGAAGATGTAAGATCGGGCACGGACAGTGTCCAAGGGCTCCACGCTAGCCCCCTCGGCGGATGGCCGGAAACATACTGTAAACGATGGGATATGATGAACACTGGCGTCGCATTGCGCTGGGAGTACTTTTTTTTATAAACGGGTGAAAACCATAAGGCTCATCATGAAATTATACATGCTTGCTAGTACATTCTTGTTCATGACTTTCTAGTACATAGCCTTTATGGTTATGAAAAGTACATTCTCGATACATGCTGGTACATTCTTGTTCATTAAAGGCCACAGTATATTCTTGCTTGATTATACTCTCATAAATCTCATCTCTCTACACTTATCTTGATACTCATTATTGCTTCGATTTTATGTCGCATGATTTAATCGTATTTCTTTTACCTTACCTTCTAGAGCTAAAATGTTAATTACTTAAATTATGCCTTTATCTTGATACGAAGATACCTACTAGGCAAGTGTGCCTATTCCTACTTTCCAATCTTTTCAAGAAACTCTAGTGGGTCGGATTTGGAGTACTCAAGTGGCGGATCCAAGAGTGAATGAAGAAAGGGCGAAGCCTTAGATAGTCATGAGTCGATTATGTAATTTTATTTTCCTTAATTCTAGAATGTAAAGAGTCAAAGTGAAAGTCTTTTGTACACTTATGATTATTATTCAATAAGAGTGAAGGTTTTGATCAATTATTGTGCATTCGTTCTTATGTGTGAATGCTATAGCACTCTGATTGTCTTGCTAGCGTGAGGCTTACCATGCGGACTGTTCACGTTCCCGACTTGTTTCCACTGCATATCTCGGGGTGTGACAGTTAAGTTGGTATCAAAGCCTAGGCATAAGTAAGTCCTAAGAAAATGTCATGTCATAGGTTAAGTCCAAGGTTTAAGAACCCACACCTATGAACTAGGAAAGAAATTTTTGAACTCATGTGAGATTGGGTAGAGCCCGGGATGAGCTAGTTTACTAGAAATTAAATTCTAGATAAATCTCCATAGATTCCATAGAAAATAACTAATTGTTTGTTTTCTCAGGCACCTTACTCTCACAATGGCCGCCAACCGTACGAATTGGGAAGCGATGCAACAAACTGTTGCGGGTCTTACCCAGGCCCTTCAGAATGTGGCTCAGGCCAACGAGCGGGCAGGCGCTGATGATTTACATCGTAACTTCCGGAGTATGAATCCTCCACGGTTCTCGGGTTCCTCTAACCTCGATGAAGCTGAAAATTGGATCGACGAGATGGACCGGATCTTCAACATTATGCAATGCACTGATCAAGAGGAGGTCTTACTCGCCGCATTTCAACTCAATAAAGATGCGCACACTTGGTGGAAGGCCACCTCGGCTCATCTGCAAAATGCGCAACTCACTTGGGAGGAGTTTCTTGAACTCTTCCGAGAAAAATATTTCTCTAAACATGTCAAGGAGAGGAAGGCTACACAATTTACCTCTTTAAAGCAAGGTATGATATCTGTGGTGGAGTACGAGCTTCAATTCACTCGTCTGGCCCCTTATGCTCCACACCTAGTGGCTACGGAGATTCTTAAAGCTAATCGCTTCATAGATGGCCTAAGGCCGGTCTTCATAAATCAACTTGGACCTCAAAATATCTGCACTTATATGGATATGGTTCACATGGGTCATTTATGTGAGAGGACCTTGGAAAAGGTTGAGAAGTTCACAAGCCGGGGCGATGACTCGAGCCGTAAGGACAAGAGAGGAAGGAAGGAAGAAGAAGAGGAAAGGTTTAGCATCACGGAGGATTACGAGTCCCGTAATAACAAAAAGAGGTCCCGCAACGGGAATGGTAATTGTAATGGGAATGGCAATGGTAGGAATAAAAGAGTCAAGGAAGAAGAGAAGCAAGTCCTGACGGCTTGCTCATTCTATGAAAAATTCGGTCATTCGGCCGAAGAGTGTTAGAAGCGTCTAGGTGCTTGTCTCTGATGTGGCAGCCGGGAGCATCGCATGCCCACATGCCCCCTCATAAAGGAACATTCTTCAAGGGACAATGATGGACGTCGGCGGCAAGGCCGACTAAATACTGTCTTGGATGGCGAAGGTAAAACAGTTAAAGGTATAATCCTAATCTAATCTCATTCAGCCTTATTTCCCCAAGCTGTTTAATTGTTGGAAATACACTCTCCATAGATCTCATGCAATGAATTTGGGGACCAAATTCTTTTAAGTGGGGTAGGGTGTAGCAACCCAAATTTTTCTGGAAATTTTTAGGAATAAAATAGAATTTAAAAAGTTTAAATGGGCTATTAAGTGAATTATGGGTTAATTAAATTAATATGAGGACCCTATATTAACCAAAGGGTTAAGCCCACTTAAACCATGCCCATAAACCCAATCCTAAGACTTTTAGGCCCAAGCCCACTTCTAGAAACGTAATTAGGGCTATTTTTGGATTTAAATTAGATAAATAGCCCAATTAAGGGATAAATAGGGGATAAATAAGAAAATCTGAAATTTTTGGATAAAGGGCCAGAACGCGGTCTATCGCACGATCGCGTTCTTCAATAGGCGGTTCCCAGACGACCGCATCTTGCTTCCGTGAACGAAAACGCTAGAATCGTGAAAAATTGGGATTTTTCCCATTCTAATCCCCAGCGATCGATGTTATCCAATGAAGAGATGTGTCTAGGACACTTGGGGATCGATCTTAACCCCAATTGGGACTCCTAAATTGATCTAACCCTCAGCCCTAGGCTAAACCCTATAAATATGGCTCAGAATCGACCTGCGCGAACCTTGTTTTGGATCGCGTGGTTCGACGGTAAGATGATATTATTTCATGTTAGTCCTTTAGAGGATTTTATTCTCCTTAGTTTTGTCTAATATTCCTCCAAATCGCGTGCTAGGAGGTCAAGCCATGGAAGAGTTAGGAGGACCGAAAGTCGCTGGTTCCCTGCAGATCGCACAGGAACAAGTGTGTCCGTCCAGCGAAGATCAGAAGTTTATAAGCTCTAGAAGAGGTAATTTCATGTCCATCCTTTAGAACAAATTGTTCTCCTTTGTATCTTCTACCTACCCTCAAAATCTCGTAAATTAAGGTCAAGCGGCTAAGGAGTTAGAAGGCCAGGAAATTGTCGGTTCCACGCAGGACGCGCAGGAGCCAGCGTCATCTTTCAGTCAGAAATTTGAAGTTTAGAGCATTTCCCAGAGGTAGGTTATCTCATGGATGGATGAAATAACGTGTTAGGAGTAAAAGTCCTCTGTTTTCATAAGATTTCATGCTCCCTACACATCGAATTTCATGTTTTACTATCACTGCGTAGCTAGGTTATTTCTGCATGCACAACCCAACACCCTTAATAGAAAATATGATAACTTTGGCCAAATTCTTGCAAATCCATGCAGCCCTGTGAATTAATTTTGTTATATTATACCTTATCTCCTTGTTTACTATGATTTCCATGCATTAATTATCCTAGATTAGGCATTGCACACATGACTTTCACCCTTCTATCTGAGAGGCAGAAGGCGGTCTCACAGAGACTGCGGCTTCCAAGAAACGGTCTCATAATGATCGCGGCTTCCATAAGGCAGTTCCCTAATGACCGCTTCTTTCTTTCTGTCTACAGTTCACTCTAAACAACAGCCAGATCGCCCCCTTTTGATTCCTAGTTAAATTATCTATTGATTATGTTTTATCCACATGTTTCCCATGATATGTCTACTATTATACCATGCATCAATCATGCTAGGTTTCATATCCATCCTGTTTTAGAAACTTATTTTAATCATATGATATTTTCAGGCCAAAATCATATAGTTTTGTAGTAGAGATGTTTTTCTATGAAACATGTTGAATGGATGTTGTTGATCGCTTTTTTATCGCGAATCACTCTCATCTCCAGTCTTTCTTAAGTACATAGCGCGTACTCCGATACGTGGTTATTAGTTACACTTGCACTTATAGGCACATTTTCTTTGACTTGTGATCCTCTCTGTCGGATATTCCTTCCGCCGGACTAGGTGATCTTGTTTCAAGGCCTCTGTAAATCTCCACTAGCCTGGGATTCCCACTAGGACGCCGAGCTGGTTGTACCCTAAGAATCCAATGGATTAGAAAGCACTTGAGTTTCCCACGTTTTCCTACACTCTGGTAAAGTAGCGGCTCCAAGGCAACCGCCTTCTTCAATAAGCAGTCGGTCCGTGACCGCGTTATGCCTACTGTGCTATTGAGTCGACTCTTTCTTTCTTCTGCGTCGACTCCGTCAAGTAGCGGTTCCCCCTTGACCGCGGTTTGATAATAGCGGTTCTCCCGTGACCGCGTTCTGCTATCTTGTGCCCTAACCCGTGGTTTGACCCAAGGGTTGGTTATACTCTATTCCTAGATGGTCTATGGATTGTTTGGAACCCAAAACCCTTATTCAATAAGCTATTAATGAATTATGGAAAGTAATAAATGTACCATTATGTTACCTGATTTCTTCCGTAGCATGACCTTGTCATTGATTCATCCTTGAACTCTGATGTTCATATTTGGTGCATTCTTACCTTGAAGTTGCTATTATGAATCTATTGTTTGAACTTTACATTATTGGCCGAAACTTTATTATTATCTCGTGGAAGTAGCTTGATTTATAACTTGAAGATGTAAGAGCGGGCACGGACAGTGTCCAAGGGCTCCACGCTAGCCCCTTTGGCCGATGGCCAGAAACATATTGTAAATCATAGGTATGATGAACACTGGCGTCGTATTACGCCAAGAGTACTTTTTTTTATAAACGGGTGAAAACCACGAGGCTCATCATGAAGTTATACATGCTTGTTAGTACATTCTTGTTCATGACTTTCTAGTGCATAGCCTTTATAGTTATGAAAAGTACATTCTCGATACATGCTGGTACATTCTTGTTCATTAAAGGCCACACTATATTCTTGCTTGATTATACTCTCATGAATCTCATCTCTCTACACTTATCTTGATACTCATTGTTACTTCAGTTTTATGTCGCATGATTTAATCGTATTTTGTTTACCTTACCTTCTAGAGCTAAAATATTAATTACTTAAATTATGCCTTCATGTTGATACGAAGATACCTACTGGGCAAGTGTGCTCATTCCTACTTTTCAATCTTTTCAGGAAACTCTAGTGAGTCGGATTCGGAGTACTCAAGTGGCGGATCTGAGAGGCCTTAGATAGTCATGAGTCGATTATGTAATTTTATTTTTCTTGAGTCTAGAATATAAAGAGTCAAAGTGAAAGTCTTTTGTACACTTATGATTATTATTCAATAAGAGTGAAGGTTTTGATCACTTATTGTGCATTCGTTCTTATGTGTGAATGCTATAGCGCTCTGATTGTCTTGCTAGCGTGACACTTACCATGCCGACTGTTCACGTTCCCGACTTGTTTCCGCTACATATCTCGGGGTGTGACAACTAAAATTGGCAAAAACCGGCATGATACATGCCACTGTTGTTGTTATCATATTAGATTGTCTTCATGCACTGGTGAATGAATAGGAGTCTCTTAGTGTGTGTGCTTTATCTTGAATTCCCACATATGCAGCAAGATGAAGATTTATATACACTTTACCTAGGCTACCTTCAGCTGACTAATTGGCATAGAAAAATGAGTAACTTGTTCTTGTTCCAAGAAGGACCTCTTAATTGACATTAATCATTAACAGAACTATAGATGCCATTAGAAAGAGACTGTACCAGTAGGCAAGCATTACCCTTGGTTCTAGAGACATAATATCTGATGATTGCAGTCATGGTATCATCTCACAGGCACATGACAGAAAAAGTGTGTGAGGGTGGAACATGTAACAATCTAGACCACATCCAAGTAATGTCAAGTTGTGCTGTCGCGGAGATGCTTAGGAATCTCTTTCTGCATAATTGAAAACTAGAACATCTAATCTCTGCCAATATAAGAATCTCCATTTATGTTAAAAGTGGATCTAGGAAGATGATTATACTTGGCTTTAGGGCTGGAACTCCAAAAACTTGAGATGCAATTGTAGGACACCTTTTCTATCGGAAATGATTGGATGATAGTGGGATAGTCTATCATGGTTGGATATTAGGTGAGATGAATTGAAGGCGGATCAGATGTTTTATTCAAAAAGTGAGATGAATAGAAGTTTCTTGCTAGTTAGACTGGTAACTTGGTAAGCATAAATATGTGACTCAAAGTTATGCTCTTCATGCCATATACGACGGCTTGTAAAGTTTTATAGTTACATAATCCTGTTAAGTTATCATATGTTCTACAGATAACACAATAACTTGAAATTTATTAGCATGTTGACCTAGATTGAAATTTATAGTTGGCCATGCCTTGAGGCTGTGTAATGATGGTTTTCAATACAGGAGAGTTCAGACGTCTTCTTTTCTTCTTATTCCTTGAGCATAGCTGCAGTATGTATGTAGTTGGATGCATTTCCTTATTTGAATGGACACAGACTCTTCTGCAAGTTTATAAACTTCAGTTGTCAAGTAAATTGGAATTTTTTATGGAAAAGTGGAAACTCATTGGGATTTTTTTGGTTAACAAGGTTTGTACAAGCGGTCTTCCCAGTGATGTTGTTGTTGAAGTAGGTGAAATATCCTTTCATGTCCACAAGGTGTGTTCTGTTGGAACTTGGAAGCCCCATTCAGTAGCTCAGCTACATGAATATCATGTGTTATCTCTACCCAGGTGGGAATAGGGGATTGGGAACTATATCATGTATGATGTATAAGTCAAAGATGAAGGCCAAATATTTAACAATATAGCCATAGTAAAATCTCATTTGCAAATATAGTAGCGAGTGCTTACAAGAGAAGAGTGATTTTATACTCAGTAGTAGTAATAACATAAGATTTTGAAATATATTTACATGTATGTATACATATCACTAATTAGGTCTGCGAGAAACTTAGCTTTTGAAAATTAATTTATTCAGAACCCTGTTTATGAAATATTTTCTCTGTCTTGTTTCTTTCTCTTGATCAGCGATCCATGCTGTATTCAGGACTATGGAATGGATATGTTCATTTATGGTTGGCAGTATGCTTTATTCAATTTGCTAGCCTCTCTCAAAAGTTATGATTTAGATCAAAATGCTCCTAACATCTGATGCCGCTGAAACCCAAATATCTAATGCTTTACATCTCTTCTTGCAGTTTCCATTGCTATCCAGGAGCGGATTACCGGAAAAAAATGATTGAAGAATTATCTGGTGAGGATAGAGCAAGTGGCGTGCTGCAACTTCATGACGTTCCTGGTGGCGCCATAGCATGTGAGCTTGTATCCAAGTTTTGCTATGGCATTAGGATAGAACTGAATGCCTTCAACGTCGTCTCCTTAAGATGTGCTGCTGAGTATCTAAGCATGACCAAAGACTTTGGAGAGGGAAATCTCATAGCACAGGCAGAGAATTTCCTGAACGAGGTATTTAGGAACTGGAATGACTCGATCAAGGCTCTCGAAACATGTGAGGATGTTCTTCCCCATGCAGAAGAGCTCCATATTGTCACAAGATGTATCAACTCCTTGGCGACAAAAGCTTGCGCTGACCCAACATTATTTGGTTGTCCTACGTCAGGATGCAATTCCGTGAAGAGTCCAGGGGAGAGTGCTCTTTGGAATGGGATAGGTACTGGCCCAAAACCAAGATCCTCAGGTGAAGATTGGTGGTATAATGATGCCTCATATCTCAATTTACCATTGTACAAGAGGTTGCTCTCGACTTTGGAAATGAAAGGGATGAGGCCTGAAGGCATTGCTGGCTCTCTCGTGTTCTATGCACTGTTACCTGCCTGGCTTGAGCAGACACTCAGGCTTTCTTGACAGCATGAGCCGCGTCAAGCCTTGTGCATCTGTTTCATCCCCTTCAGAGGGTGACCAGCGGGTCCTCCTCGAGGAGATAGTTTGTTTGCTGCCCACCAAGAAGGGTGCACCTCGACCAAGTTTCTGCTCAGCCTGCTCCGTACTGTAATGATACTGCATGCAAGCCCCTCATGCAGAGAGAACTTGGAGAAGAGGTAGGAGCCCAATTAGATGAAGCTGTATTGGAGGACCTCTTAATACCCAACATGGGTAGCTCAGTGGAGACCCTCTATGATATAGACTGTGTCCAGAGAATTCTTGACCATTTCATGTTGGTGGATCAGTCTGTAATTGCAGCTTCCCCTGGCATTGTGGATGAGGAGCAGCTGATTGCTACCTACTCTTCATTGAGACCAATCACCTTGGTTGCAAAGCTTGTGGCTGGCTACCTTGCAGAAGTCGCACCAGATGTCAACTTGAAGCTTGCAAAGTTTCTATCGCTGGCAGCTGTAATTCCAGATTATGCTAGGCCCTAGAGGATGGCCTCTACCATGCGATTGATACATATCTGAAGGTATCTCCTGCCTGCTTGAAATTTTTACACAGATGAGAAAAAACTTTAATCCTCTGTGAATCATCCCACCATGTTTATCTGGTGAATTGTTGCCATGAGAAATATATGTCTGGCATAAAATTTCTTTATGAAAATATATCACTGTGCTCCATTGAGTCTTGTACTTTCCTTTTCCCCTTTTCTTTGCACCTGGAAGATTACCTAAGTGTTTTCACCTTTACAATGAGGATATATGTTGATGATAATGGAATCTGTTCACTTGATCACTGATGCTCTATATATACTAGCAATAACCAGATTAGTTGGAGACCTATTATCAATGAATTTGTAAATTTGCATGGGATGGCAAAATGAGTATCTATTCTTATTGATCTAGGTGTTACTTTCCATGCATTTCGTGGTGAAAACAATGGTTTTTATGGCCCTAGATACACCTGCACATGTTAATCGGTATCATAAACTGTTCTGTTATATCGTTGTCTTCTATTTCTTAAACAAAGTAGTCTGAATATTAAAAGCTCATGTACACTGACTTTATGAAGTAATGATTGAACAATTTAATCATCAAGCTTCCAGTGCGTGTCTTTAGGATAAGTAATTACACACATTAAGTGGGTATGGTTAAATTCTTGGAGTTACACATTGCAGATCTGATGAACAGTACTTGATTAGTGGTCTTCTCTTGCAGTCCCATCCATGGCTCACTGATTCCCAGCGAGAGCAGCTCTGCTAGCTTATGAACTGTCAGAAACTGTCATTAGAGGCTTGCACACATGCAGCCCAGAATGGGAGGCTACCCCTGAGAGTGATTGTGCAGGTCCTCTTTTTTGACCAGCTCCGCATCTGGATGTTGATTGCTGGTTGGTTCTTTGTGCACAATAATCTTGAGAACTCTCATGCATCTCATGGGAACCTTCAACTTGCAAAGAACGATGACGGGCCAGTCCAAACAGAGATCTCTCAGGAACTAAAAGAGAAGAGTGAGATTGTGCCAGTAGATGACATGAGGTCGCGGCTATCTGAGCTAGAGAATGAGTTTGAGCATGAAGCAAGAAATTGAGAAGCTAGAGAAGCCAAAAAGTTCATTTGAGCCGAAATGTATTGGTTTGGACGAAACGTATCGGTTTCGGTCCATACCGAAATGATTTCGGACCTGCTCACTGTAGCGGATCTGAAACTTAAAAAAAATATTTTTAATGATTTCGGGTGAAACCGATACCGGTTTCGTCCGAAATTTACCCGTTTCGGCCCAAAACCGCCCGATTTCAGTCGAAACCAGACGTGAACTCTCCTCTTAAGGGGAGTTCACTTCTGTTCTCCCTCAACTTCTCATATCTGAGGGAGAAGTGTCTTGCTGCAGTAGGTGGAGCCTCATCCAGGGGGAGAGATTTGCCACCACCGCCACTGCCGCCGCCATTTCTTGGAATTTGCAGCATGTAGCCGCAGCCAAAGACTTTTCCTACTGTAGATTCCTAATAGATCTTGTAAGTTTTTATTTTTTTGGTTTGTTTGATAGTTTTTTTTGTTATAGGTAAGGTTCTCTTCAATATATTAATTTTCATATGTGAAATATGTTAAAACTCTAAATTAAGCCCTAATTAGATATTTAAATTTAGGGTTTTGTCTAATTAGGTTTAATTAGGGTGAATTGAAGTTTAATTAAGCTTCATTGAATAATTTAGGATGGGAGCATACTGCTAATTATATTTAATGAAGGATGATTAGGGTAAAATTCAAAATTAAGCATTAATTAGTTATTTAAATTTAAGATTTTTTTTCTAATTACGTTTAATTAGGGTCAATTAAAGCTCAATTAAGCTTCATTGAATAATTTAGGGCGGGAGCAAGCTGCTAATTACATTTAATGAAAGACGATTAAGGTAAAATTTTAAATTAAGTCCTAATTAACTATTTAAATTTGAGAGTTTTATCTAAGTTTAGTTAGGGTCAATTGAAGTTCAATTAAGCTTCATTGAATAATTTAGGGTGAGAGCAAGTTGCTAATTACATTTAGGGTAAAACTCCAAATTAAACCCTAATTTTATGCTTAAATTTGGGACTTTTGTCTAACTATCTCAATTCCGCATAATTTAAAGCTCAATTATGCTTCATTGCATTTTTTTCATTGTACTTACAACCATTTATTTTTGACTGTCTTAATGCAGCATCATGCCTAGACATGAACAAGGTCAGGAGTAGCAAGGGCAGGAGATCCGAGGTGGGCCCACCTCTCGTTAGTTGATGCTGAGAGAAGAAAAGTGAAATGTAATTATTGTGGTAAAGAGATACATGGCGGAATTACTAGAGGAAAGTAACATTTGACAAGGATAAGAGGAGAGGTCAAACAATGTGACAGATGTCCCCGAGAGGTCTGAGAAGAAATGCGCTAGTGACTTCTGGGCAAAAAAGAGAGGATGCAATAAAGGGTTGAAGATTAGGCTGAAATTGTTGAGGAGATTTCGGGTAGAAGATGAAGGAGGGATGATGATGATGAGGAAGGCATTGAGGATTCATATCTAGAGCTGACTAGAGCAATAGAGTGTGAACAAGTCACTCGAAAGAAATGAAAAGCATCGATAGGTTCAGGGACATACTCCAGTACAGTTGGTGTAGTACGAGCTGCACGACGTACTGACATTGGTGTAGCCCCGCAAAGAGGAGGTCTCATGGATAGCTATCGGCACAGAAGATAAAGTGCTACACAACAAAAAATCAATCAAGGATTGAGAGTGGTAAAAAAATCATCAGAAGTTACAGGGCATGCATGTAAAAGTATTTGCAAATGATTTTTCCATGCAGGTGTCCCTACACATGTAATTGAATCAGAATATTTTCAACCTATGTTAGATGCCATAGCAGATGTTTGCCCTGATTTGAAGGCACGGGCGTGGCCTTGAGGGAGAGGTTGAGGAGCTCCATCAGTGGGTTGAAAGTTTCAAACATATCTAGATGGAGAGAGGATGCACCATCATATGTGATGGTTGGACTGGTACCACGAAAAAGTCCATGATTAACTTTCTGGTCTATTGTATCGAAGGTACAATATTTGTTAAATCTGTAGATGCATCAAATTATGAAAAGAATGTAAATTATTTGTTTCAATTGATGGATAAGATGGTAGACCAAATTGGAGAGGATAATGTTATGCAAGTAGTAACTCATAATGAACCCAATTATAAGGCTGTAGGGAAGAAGTTGATGCAGAAGCACGAGCATTTATATTGACCCCCATGTGCAACACATTGTCTGGATTTGATACTTGAAGACATTGGGAAGGAAAATAATGTGAAGAAGACAATTGAGAGGGCACAAAAAATCACCCAGTATATTTATGGCCATCCTAGGATATTGAACATGTTCAGGGAGCATGCAAGTTGGGGGTGAGATGTCACGTCCCGTACTCTATACCGTCGAGGTATTATCCGCTTTGGCTTACCGACCTCACAGTTTTATCCCTTTCTAAGGGTGATGGGCTCCAGAATGAGGGACTTCCTGGGAGGTCACCCATCCTAGTACTACTCCTCATTAAGCACGCTTAACTTTAGAGTTGTTTTCAAGAATTGAGCCGATACTTCAAAAGGTGACTCGGTGATATAGAGTACAACTTAGCTATATTTGAGGGTGCTTCAATCTACCTCTCTTATATAGGCGACGTCCTCGTTGCTGGGCACATATAACACACAATCAAACCCCCAAGCAGGTAGGATTCTAGAGGTGGCCTCTACAGGCTCAAGAGGTGGCTCCCACTATGTAGCAATTTGTCCCATTATGGATTCAAGAGGTGGCTCCCATAGCGTATCACTTTGCCCTGCATGGCACTTAGTTCCCAAACTTCTCGGGAGGTCACCCATCCCAGTACTACTCCCCATTAAGCACGCTTAACTTTGGAGTTCTTTTCAAGAACTGAGCCGATACTTTAAAAGACGTCTCAGTGATTGTTGTACCCAGACAATTTTCCAGTGAAATATTGATAAATAAGGACTCAGGAATTTTCCTCAAACACCTTTAAGGCGCGGGCTACCCAGCCCCTTCTAAGACTCACCGTGCCCAACCAAGGGTCCCCACCAGCCAGCCGTGACCCACGGCAACATCACTAATCTATTGGGGTTAGCCCCGATCACTAAGTTTGCGGGTTTTCCAGCGTTCTACACGGCCACCCGAGCCAACCTGGGGGTGCTCCGACGACAAGCCACGACATGTGGCACCCAGCAACGAGGCCGGGAACTGCCCCTCAGATGCCTCCATCCAGTCTTATAAGGCCAAAGGGAGACCCACCATGGTCAACCATGGGCCTTAGAATCCCATAGCGCTCGTACTCGGCCCACACACGCGTGTCGGAAATTTTTCCGAACACCTTGTGGGCACGCATATCTCAGTTATTCCACAAAAAGCCGGGGGCCAACCAAGAGATCCAGCACTCCATCTACGTCCCATGACGACCCTCCAGCAAGTCGGGGCCACCCCTGACCCTCGGATGTGCAGCGACAAGCCACTTCTATTCAGTTCCCGGGCCAACCCGGGACTGCCCGTCAACTTGTCGTGTTACGCGGCACACACCACGGAAGCCGGGCCCATGCGCCCGGGAGTCACTCTCAGCTCATATGAGCCCCTGTCCTCAGCCCAAGGCCAAATCTAAGGTCCGCCAGTCACTCTCCTAAGCCGATCGACAACCCGAGGTGTGTCGGGAATTTCCCCGAACACCTTGCGAGCGGCAACAACAACATGACACCCACAAGCCCTCACAGGCTAATCCCAGCATCCCAGAGCCTTTTGTCCTTTAAAGGACACCCCCAGAAAACGAAAGGAGACTCGCAGCTCGCCCGGGGGGAGTTCGCCCCAGGCGCGGCCGCGCCCCGAGGAGGGGGAACCCCCTTGGGGGGGGGCACCCTCCTCCCAGCCTAGTGGCCCTACGGCCATCTCCCAGTCCCAATCATTCTCAGTTCGTGCAAGGTTCGTGCAAGGGTGGCCGGCATACCATGCATAGAAGGATTCGGTGACGACGACAGGAAGCACAGAAGCACAAAGTCACACGTCAGGTCCACACGCACAGGCAATACCAACTCCAGTATCCTCCGGTATCCAGTATCCTTTTGTCCTCTAGCTCTTGGTCAAAGTAGGACAAAAATAGAAGAAAATAGGGTTTTATAGAGTGCGGACCGCCCCCCTCTCTCTCCCTTTGATCCGCCTAAACCCCCCCAGGGGGTTTAGGCGGACCAACCTGACCCCCCAGGTTGGTCCGCCTAAACCCCTGGTAAAACAAAAAAAAAAGAAAAGAAAAAGAAGTGAGTTTTTTTTACAAAAAACCCCAGCCCTTAGCCCTGGTCGCGCCAACCCTCAAGGGTTTAGGCGGACCAAACCCTGCCCCAGGTTTGGTCCGCCTAAACCCATCCAAAAATAAAAAAAAGATTTTTTCAAACAAAAAAGCCCCAATGTTTCCTCTGCGTAAACCCGTAAACCCCTCTGGGGAGGGGTTTAGGTGAACCAACCCAGCCCCAGGGTTGGTCCACCTAAACCCTCCCTCCCCCACTCCGTAACAAAAAAAACATATTTTCTTAAAGGTTTACCCGGATCAAGTTTAGCCCTCAACTTGGTCCGCCTAAACCCCTCCCTGACCTTTCATCTTCCTCTATTAAAACCCCTTAAAAGCTCAAGGGGCATATACATGAGAAGAAGGGCAATCCAGCACAGCGTATTTGCCTCCGGCAAGCAGGGACAGATGCAAGGAGCTTCGTGTGTGCGGTTGGCTTGTAAAACGGCTTAATAAAGTTGAGGGTATGTCACTCGTACTTCCCTCATACGGCGTTTAGTCATTGTTGCGGGGGTTTTTATGCCGATGATCGGGATGAAGAAAGGAATACAGCGGGAAAGGAAAATATGGGAGTTTGATGTATCTCGGGCATTCTCCCTTATAGTTGTATGCCCCTCACGGCGGTATCGGGCACTCTCCTTTTACGGAAAGTCGAAAAAGGTCGAATGCCACGAAAATGTCAGGGTGTAGGTTAGCTGAATAGGGTGCGGGCGTGCCAGTCGATTTCTCAACAATCACCTATGGAACCAAGGGTTGACCGGGGAAGCGTCGCCAGGACGCCGCACGTGGGCTCGAGAGATCAGGCAACACGTGGATAGAAGAGGTTCCACGGGTGCGAGTGCGCATGCAATTGTGGGAATCGTGTACTGGACGTCTTTCCCCATCGGTCGCAAGCAACCGGTGTTTATTTTACATCGGATTGAATCCGAACACCTTCGTTCTGTGCTGAAGAGAAGTCTGTATGTGTCTGAAGCTATGGGCAAAGGGTCAAGAGCATTCCGCAGCTATGGGTGCGCTTTCGACTAGGAGGTGTTTGTTGGGGTCAGGGATATCTGACACACGTGCTAGGTGGTGCAGGTAGAAAGCTAGGGACCACATACGGGCGCTTGTATTCAACTGGTTCCATGCTGTACGAGAGCCACACGGGCTTTACAAATGGGCCGAGGGGGCCAAAGTACAATGGGCGCAAGCCGCGGGACAATTTTGATGCGTAGGTCAGTCCCCGGGTCAATGCGTAACAAGGCGGATATCCACGTGTTTGACATAGGCTCTCCTCAGGGAGCTAGTGGTAGGCCCGAGTTGCCGAGGCAGGGTTAGACTGGATGGCAAGGGCGGACTGTAACGGGCGCCTGAGGGAGGCCGGACGCGGCTCGAAAATGAGCGGTTGGGTATGGGTCCCGAAGGGCGAGTGTCATCATGCAGGGGAGTCGAGGCTGGCCCCGGGAATATTACTCTCGGGCCGGTGGTCCGGCTAACTCGAGTCATCAGTCCGAGTGGTCGGGGGCAATCTCGGGACGAGCGATAGGCACGTGATTCTGTGACGGAAGTAGGTGCAGCATCATGGCGTATGCGTAGCCACCGTGGATTGTCATACGTGAGCAGACCCGGAATACGGGTGTGTTTGCCGTTGTCATAACGCCTTATGTACGACGGGGGTGGACATGTGTGCGATGGCTAGACGCCGCGTGAGGGGAGTATGTGTGACATAACCTCGGTGTGTACAAGCCGATCAACAAGCCAACCACTCACGCACTTAGCTCCTCGCGTCCTCGACCCTTGCTGGATGCCTGCGGAAGTCCGAGGGTGCATCAGTTAGGTCGTAGGTTCTTTCATGCATTCCATATGCCCCTTGAGCTTCCAAGGGGTGAAATTTATAGGGGAGTTGAAGGGTCAGGGAAGGGTTTAGGCGGACCAAGTTAGGGGCCCAACTTGGTCCGGGTAAACCCTTAAAAAACATTTTATTTTTGTTTACGGAGTGGGGGAGGGAGGGTTTAGGCGGACCAGCTCAAGGGGCTGGTCTGGTCCGCTTAACCCCCCCCCCCCCCAGGGGGGTTTAGGCGGACCAGACCCAAGGCTGGGTCTGGTGGTCTGCCTAAACCCCTCCCCGGAGGGGTTTACGTGGAGTAAAAATAGTTTTTTTATTTTTTGATGGGTTTGGGCAGACCAGCCTGGGGGGTCAGATTGGTCCGCCTAAACCCATAGGGGTTGGCGCGTGGACCGGGATGAGGGCTGGTGATGGGAATCGACATCGAGGCAGTACCTTTTCATATTGCATTTATATCCTTTAGTTTATTTTTATATCCACGGGAAAGTATACGCGCAATTGTACGGCTTTATCGGCCAATGCGTCACTCCCATAGATTGTGTGGGTTTCTATGTAATTTGTCAGTAGGACCAGCAAGGGGGCCCTCAGCCCTTTCCCATTGGTCCATGTCATCTTGTGGGACTGGTCAACCATCCTAGGTGGACATCTAGAAGGTTGGACTAGTCATATGCCACATGGGTAGACAAGTGGCCCATTTTGTCCAAGGTAGGCCACCTACCATTCAACCTACCCATTCAACCTTACATATGGTCAAGGGGGCGCCCCATTCCACTAGGATTAGTTTATATTTTTTGTGTGTGATTCACACTTAATCCCAGCCCTTGATTCCCCTTCCCTAGATCCAAGGGTCCACATTGCATTTGATGTAAACCATATATAAGCTTGTATTATCATGTGAAATTCAATGAAAAATTAGAATTTTTGTGTGTAAGCAAGGAGCTTGGTGCGCCCCTCTCTCCTTCCCTGCTGTTCTTCCCTCCCCAACCCCAGATCTAGAGTGTTTATACCTCCTATCCCCTCCTCTCAACCTTCGGTGATTGTCTGTGCCGCCGCCGCCGCCGTTCGTGCCGCCATCGAGCCGCCTCTGCAGTTCTATCTTCGTCCGACCACAGTAGCTTCCACGAATTGTCTGTCTCATCCACGAGCTTGGATTGATCAGAATTTTTTATGGTGTGTTCAGCCCTTGCATCCCAAGATCCACCTAATTTTTCACGCCAAAATTCCATCTTTTAGTATTTTTACATTTTCGTCCAACCTGTCATCCCAGATCTGCCAGGTTTCTGTCTACAGTGACAGAACCTCTGAGTTCTCCCCCTCCGACCATCTTTTTTTATTTTTCCAAACCCTCCCAATTTTCTTGGGAGTTCTGTCCATCACCCCCTACCTCCACAAATTTTTTGAATTTTTTATCAGCCTTCTATCTATTTTTAGAAATTCGTGTTCTTTCTCTGATACAGTGTTTTTAGTCAGATCCCAGATCCGACCACCCTCCACTTCCAAAATCAGAACATATCACCACCACCTCCAAATCCTGATCCAAAAATAGTCCTGGTTTCCTTGTTCGATTTCCTACAACCTTGCTGAAGAACACATCTTCAAATTCGGACATCTACTTCACGGTCAAAGGCAATCAACAGGAAAGTTCTCTGCAGATCTGAGTCTTTGGTTACTGTACAACAGCAGCATATAAAATTCGCCAACACAAAGTATAAATCTGGTGAATTTTTCTGAAGGACACTAGATTGCATTACTTCGAAGCAGCTTTCCAACGGCTCTGATCTCGTCACATTCCGACACCGGTGCTGATCGCAGCGTCCGTTCTCGCCAGAGCGCGCGCTGAAATACAGAACCAGCAGATTTCCGATCAGTTTTTCCGACCGGTGCCGAACGGAGCCGCCCGACCTCCGGCCGGCGAACCAGCGTGCCGCCAGCTCGGGGAGCGGTTCTCCAAGTGTCTCCACTACAGCGGTACCACCGGGTCCCACACGGCCCCTCCGGACAGCACGTGGGCCCCACGGTCGTGAGCACGCGTGTAACCGAATCAACACACGAAGCTGCCCGTCAACCTGAATTCGGTCCTCCCGGGCCCATTTGTATAGCCCTTTACCTCCCTGCGTGGAGTGGACATGTTCCCATTGCTGTAATTATTGTGTGTTAAGTTTCCCGGGAGTACGAGTTTTCAGCCGGGTCCGTCGTCCCCACGCCGAGCGCATGGAGGTATCGTTTTCGCTCCCTTCTCGGCATTTTGCTTACTTCAAATATATTTGTTTATGCCGCTGGTAGAGAGCATGTGTAGGGATATCTAGCTCGCTTTATCTATTCATTACCGCTGATGCGAGAGAGTGCGAGACCGTCCCGTGACCCGATCCGGGTACACGAGAGAGCCGATCACCCTAGCTCATTGCCGGTTTCTCAACCGCGCACGTCCGACGCTTCCCTCGTTAAGGGGCAGTCACGAGCTTATCATGTCCGTGGTCTCGTCCCGCATCAGCTGGGTTTTCGTGTAAAAAACAAAACATTTTTTTTATTTTCCCCAGGGGTTTAGGCGGATTGGAGGGGGAGAGAGAGGGGGCGGTCCCCACCTCTATAAAATCTGGATTTTTCCTATTTTTGCCCTACGCTTGACCAAGAAGAAGAGGACAAAAGGATACGTGGCTTGAACTGGCTGGCTGGACGCTTGTGCGCGTAGACTAAGAAGGTTGACTCGCATGCTTCTGCGTGACCTCGGGCTTCGTTCTTCGCGACTCCTTTCACGCACGGGTACGTTGACAAACCTTGCACGAACCTCACGAAGTGGGAACGTGAACTGGGAGCAACTGGGACTGGGGCCACTGGGCTGGGAGGAGGGCACGCTCCCCAAAAGAGAGGGGGTTCGCCTTCCCGGGGCCCGATCGCGCCCTAGGCGAACTCTCCCCGAGTGAGCTGTGGCCCCGAGGGGTGGCCCTCGGGGGGTCTTATTTTATTTTATGGGGTGTCCTTTGAAGGACATAGGGTCCTGGGATGCTGGGATTAGCCCGTGGGGGCTGTTGTTATCGAGTCGTAGCTGCCGCTCGCAAGGTGTTCGGGTAATGCCCGACACACCTCGGGTTGTTGATCGGCTTAGGTGAATGACTGGCAAGCCTTAGATTTGGCCCGGGGGTGAGGGTATAAGCTCATGGGAGCTGGGAAAAGGCATCTTGGGTACGCAGGCCCGGCCTCGTGGTATGTGTTGCGTTACACGGTGGGCTGGCAGGGTAGCCCCGGGTTGGCCCGAGAGCTAAGGGTAAGGGGCTCATCGCCACGTGTCTGAGGGTCGGGGGTGGCCCCGACTTGTTGGAGGGTTTTTGGAGAACCTGGGTGGTATGTTGGAGCCGCGAGTCGGCCCGCGGTTTGCTGTAGAAGGGTTGGGATATACGCGCCCACCAAGTGTTCGGGGAAATGCCCGACACACGTGTGTGAGCCATATACATGTGCTGCGGGCCTCCAAAGCCTGTGGTTGACTTAGATGAGTCTTCCTTTGACCTTGGAGGGTTGGGAGAAGGTGGCTTGGGGTAGGCCCCTGCCTTGTTGCTGGGTGCCACGTGGCATAGCTTGTGGTCGGGGGCGCCCCCGGGTTGGCCCGGGTGGCCGTGTAGAATGCTAGAAAAGCCCGCCACTGAGCGATCTGGAGTAGCCCCAATCAATTATTGATGTCGCCGTATGTCACGACTAGTTGGTTGGGACCCTTGGTTTGGCCGAGCGAGTTTGTAGAAGATGCTGGGTAGTCCATGCCCTAAAGGTGTTCGGGGAAATTCCCGAACCCTTATCTTTTAATATTTTACTGGGAAATTATCTGGGTACAACAAATGCCCCCCACTGGGTGTGTGTCGGAGGCGGAGACAAGGGCGTACGGCCCTTGAGCTCTTCATTCTGGGTTGTTGTAGTTGTATTTTGACACTTCATATGCCTTTGTTTTGTTGCATTGCATGTATTGACTTTCTGGTGTGCTTACCATTTTGTGCAATCTGTCTTGCAGCTATGGCACGATTTGGCAGAGATGAGCAGGTCCCAAGGCGTGTGGCCCGGGAAGAGGATCACTGGGTGAGGAGGATTGAGCGGCCCATGCCTCCTATGGGCCCGCCATTCATTACTGTAGCTAGAGTGGACCAGCTTGACTCTGGGCACACGGTAGTGGCTGAGGGCCCCGTTAAAGAGGCAGCGAGCGGAGCCGGAGCTGTGGAGATGGCTCGGGTTTCAGAGGTAGGCGTAATCTACACCTATGACCGCAGCGGAAGCTATTCGGCGGGGTTCCCACTAGAGCGCCACCTATGTGAGTTCATCAGGAGCTACATCCCATCCGGCATGGTGGAGGGGGACTCCCGAGTTGCTGGGGCACGTCGCCGACTGGAGCGGGCGATTTTAGTGGGCAGGGACAGCCTGCACGGCATCGTCCTTTGCGGCTTCCTGAGTTTTTATGGAGACTACTGGAGGTAGTGTCAGTTTCCCAGTACTGAGTGCCTGGGTTTCCTCAGCAGGGCGGACCAGTTTGGGGTCTGCGTCGGAGCGATAGGTCCCGCCTCTTGGGACTTGCACGGCCACCACCGGGCAGAGACAGAGGGTACCACAGGGTTGGTGTTGGAGCCATCAAGGCTACAGTATGCTGGGGAAGGATACAATGACCACAGCCTTCTGGCCAGGATTCTGCGGCAGACTGTTGTCAGCTGGTACGACCATTGGGCGGTGATCCCTTCGCATAGGTACCACCAGGGAGCTATTGAGTGGCTGATGGGGATCGTACATCACTACCAAGTGCTACTGAACCGGACCAACATCGCATATGTCATGACTGCAGCGTTATACGGGTACCCCTGCTACACCGGGTTACTACAGGCATTGGTAGAGCGCTTCAACCGTCGGTGGAACACAGTGGCGACAGCTGAGGGGGGGATGTCACTTGACTTATGGTCTTTGTTCAGGATCTCTGGGTTGCCGATCATTGGCGAGGGATACGAGGAGGTTGTGCTGGATGACCTCCACTGCAGCCATACCGATGGGCTAGGTTGCTACAGAGTTCCTTACAGCTACCGGTATTTGATGCGGGACGGACCACGGACTCGACTCGAATTAGGAATGAGATCCTTGGACTCTAGACGAGCTCGTAATTGTCCCTTAGCGAGGGAAACGTGGGACCGGGCATGGTTAAGAAACCAGCCGTGAGTCACGGGTATCGGCTTTCCGTGTAGACTCGGATCAAGTCACGGGACGGTAACACTCAAACTCACTCTCTCGCAGCGGTGATGAAATGATAACGGGCTAATAATCCTACACTCGCAGCGGCATTCAAAAGTATACGAATTGAGCAAAATGCGATAAGAGAGAGGTAGCGAGTTTACCTCCACGCTCCGGGCGTGGGGAAGACGTTCCCGGCCAGTTACGGCAACTCCCGGTTAACAACAGTTAAAAACTTAATTACAGCAGTAATTCTATTGCCCACTCCACGCAGGGAGGTAAAGGGCTACAGTGGGGCCCGGGAGAACCGACCCTGGGTTGACGGGCAGCAATCTGGAGGCGAACTCAGCACGAACTCGGCCTGCTGGTCCGACTCGGCACTATTGCAACTCGGTGCTGCGCCAACTCGGTGACTGACTCGGTGGACAGCAAGCAATCCGTTCCAAAGGAACGTCACCTTCCTGATGTCTTCTGGAGGGGCCGCTTGGCTGGGATGATGGCGGGATGTCCCGGATCGACTCCCTGAAGGGGCGGCACCTGAAGTTGAATTTTGATATTTACTTTTGATTTTCCCCCGAACTGAATTTTCGGACCTGCACACAGAACAGATCTGCAGGCTGCGGCGGCGAAAATCACTACGCTCAGATCTGGAGGCCGATCGAGGTGTGGCTGGTACCGATGGAAAGAACACTCATAGATCTACAACATAATATTTGTTTAGCTTCATCCACCACACGGATTGAAAATTAAAATCTCTAAAAGCTGACTTTTTTTCTGACCCGGACTGACAGACACATAGGGCAGTAAACAATCTGCCTAAAACACACCCTTGACTGAGGGGTAAACGATTTTTGTAGACTCTAAGAAAATTATGGTGGAAGGGGATATACGTGGGGAAGACTCAGTAATTTTTTGGGATTTTCTAAAAATAGATACGGTGGTGACAAAAATAAAACAAGACGACTCTGTACTGTAGATCTGCAGAATGACAGATTGACAGGGGTAGACTAGAAATTGAGGCAAAAATATCAAACGAACTCAGAATGAGGCATAAGATATATGGATGGAAAGATAACAAAGATAGGAACAAGATCTCAAAATTTCAGCTCAATCAGACAACAGAATAAAAATATAGAACTACGGAGGTGGGGTTCTGTCCTGATGGAGATAGAACTCCGGTGGCGGTGGCGGCGGCGCGACGGCGGTGCGACGGCGGCGGCGGCAGCTTCAGAAAGAGAACTCAGAGGATGAGAGGGGGAGGTAGAAAGGGTCTCCTACCCTAGATTTCTGGAGGAAGGGGAAGAACAGCAAGGAGATAGGGGGAGAGGGGTGCACTCTCCAAGAGCTCTCTTGGGGCAAAATGCCAATTTTTTCCTTCATTAATTTCTAATGACACTATACATAGGCTTATATAGAAAATGGCAAATGGTGGGGGGTTGATAATTTCGTGGGAAATAGGCAATTTTCTTCCCCCATGTGATCAAAAATCAAAAATAAAAAAATTACATATGGAGGGGACACTCCTTTGACTAGGTAGATAAGGTAGGTGGCCAACTTTGACATTTTACACCACTTGTCTCCCATGTGGTCAATTGGCATTCAAACCTTCTAGATGGCGACCTAGGATGGTTGACCAGCCCCACATAGCTTAGGTGGACCAATGAGAAAGGGCTGGGGGCCCTTTGCTGGACCTACTAGCAAATTACATAGAAACCCACACAATCCTAGGGAATGACACATTGGCTTACAAAGCCTTACAAATGCACATATACTTTCCCAAGGATATATAAGTAAATAAAAGGACTCAAATGTAAAATAAAAAGTTAGTACTCAGCGTCGATTCCCATCAACTCTCCCCGGGTGGGAAGAACTCGACCTTGTCGAGTAAGGGGTGCGGCTGCTCGAGTAGCTCCGGCGGATCCGTCATCGTACCGTGAAGCGCGGAGTACGCTCCACTCCAAGTAATCGACACCTGCTCATCACGTATAAATTCGATATGCACATACTGCCATGGGAATGAGGCTAGAGGTGGACACTCCGGGGTGGGTTCACTCTCAAATGAGAGAAGGCGGCTCGAAAACTCACTAGGAATCACCGCTTGTCCCTTATGTGACTAGATTCGATATGAGGTAGAATCGATCCCAATAGTCCGACAAGTCTCGAACTCGAAAGGGCTAACAACGTGAGCATACAAATCGACTTGACTCGACACATACATGGACACACAAGACCCTAGACACACCTAATGTTAGTCCGACCAGTACATGGGTGACGGCGGACCAGGACACCCGAATATGTGCCATGCATGCATGTTATGCAACCGGTGGTTGGTGGCATAGGGAACACCTAAACATCCAAGTATGACCCAATCATACATGGATGACCCTTTGGATTTGGGAGACTTGAGAGGGCTAGGGGAACCGGGTGTGGATGTATCGAGGTTGGGCTTGGTGGGTGTAGGTGACCTGGTCCGTGGGGTTGGGATGTGGTAGTGATCTCCCTCGAAGAAGTGGAGGGGATGTGGTGGGTCAAGGGATTCACTAAGGAAGGGATCGAAGGGGTCGAAGAGTGTATGACCCCTTGTGGTGGGTTCCCACAAGTCACGGTCCCATGTGTAGAAGTCTTGAAGGTGTGGATGGTCACCTTCATGCATAGTAGGTGGGACGGTGATCATGTGTAGGATGTATGGTTTCTCCCTCGGGCAAAAGGATATGAAGTCCGGCTCGGCCGATAGCGGGAGGAGTAGAAGAACCTCCGTGGTCACATGACCCACGGTGTACATGGAGGTAATGGACCCCAAGGCGGGGTGGGTGAAGCTACAACCGGTGGGTCGGTCGAAGCCTGGGGCCAACAAGTGCGTCAACTTCCATTGCGTGTCTAATCCCATAATAAGGTCATCCAATGTATCAACATGGTGATTAGACCGAAAGGTAGTGTGGAAGGAGTTGACCGGCACTAATGGTAGGGTGGGGTCCGTTGATGGATAAGGAGGCGAGACCAAGCCATCCTTGAGCCAACTAAGTAGTGGCTCGGCTATGTAAAGTGTACACGTTAGAAACACAGGTGGCTCGGGCTTTGGTGGCTCCAAATGAGAGGGCTCCGAAATAAGATCGGAAGGTGAGGGTGACAATGGAGCACTCTCGGGTGGTGAAGGCAATGGGGTAGGCAGTCCGATCGGCTCGAGACTCGGTTGGGAGGTAGATGTTTACCGAAGGGCAGCCATGGCAGCGTCGGCTCGCTGTAGGTCGTCATTAAATCGAGACTCAAATGGCTCGACCTCCAGAGCAACCTTATAGGACTGCGCCAGAGAGAATGCGTCGCGGATAAGACATTCCAACTCGAAGTGAAGGTGTAAACCTCTCCGGAACTGAAATGCAGCCGTGGTGCTCTCCTCTCCCAAGCCATGTTCCAACCAATACGTATGATATGCCCGAATGTACTCAGACACAGACCTATCGCCTTGGACGGGTCGACATGGGTTGGCCATAGTTGCCAAAATATGGGAATGGATCCCTAGGAATGGATATGCAAAGCCATGTGGACAAGACACTAGACCGACTATGCAATGTTGGGATGCATGCACACTAAGGACAAGACACCAAGACTCGGTACCTGGCGGAGATAACCGATCCGAAGATCACTCGCGCAAGTGTGCGGCCTTCCCGATAGGTGTAGCCTAATGCTCGAACAACACCTTTTGATATACCGAGTAAAGGGATGTAAATGTGACCCAAAAGATACTTTTTTAAAAAAAAACAATGATGGCCCTAAACACGACTTAGACAATGACTAATGACTAGATGTAAATGACACTTTTTTTTTGTTAGACACCTTAGACTCAAACTCGCTCTGATACCAAACTGATGCGGGACGGACCACGGACTCGACTCGAATTAGGAATGAGATCCTTGGACTCTAGACGAGCTCGCAATTGTCCCCTAGCGAGGGAAACGTGGGACCGGGCACGGTTAAGAAACCGGCCGTGAGTCACGGGTATCGGCTTTCCGTGTAGACTTGGATCAAGTCACGGGACGGTAACACTCAAACTCACTCTCTCACAGCGGTGATGAAATGATAACGGGCTAATAATCCTAAACTCGCAGCGGCATTCAAAAGTATACGAATTGAGCAAAATGCGATAAGAGAGAGGTAGCGAGTTTACCTCCACGCTCCGGGCGTGGGGAAGACGTTCCCGGCCAGTTACGGCAACTCCCGGTTAACAATAGTTAAAAACTTAATTACAGCAGTAATTCTATTGCCCACTCCACGCAGGGAGGTAAAGGGCTACAGTGGGGCCCGGGAGGATCGACCCTGGGTTGACGGGCAGCAATCTGGAGGCAAACTCAGCACGAACTCGGCCTGCTGGTCCGACTCGGCACTATTGCAACTCGGTGCTGCGCCAACTCGGTGACTGACTCGGTGGACAGCAAGCAATCCGTTCCAAAGGAACGTCACCTTCCTGATGTCTTCTGGAGGCGCCGCTTGGCTGGGATGATGGCGGGATGTCCCGGATCGACTCCCTGAAGGGGCGGCACCCGAAGTTGAATTTTGATATTTACTTTTGATTTTCCCCCGAACTAAATTTTCGGACCTGCACACAGAACAGATCTGCAGGCTGCGGCGGCCAAAATCACTACGCTCAGATCTGGAGGCCGATCGAGGCGTGGCTGGTACCGATGGAAAGAGCACTCTGAGATCTACAACATAATATTTTTCAGCTTCATCTACCACATGGATTGAAAATTAAAACCTCTGCAAGCTGACTTTTTTTTCTGACCCGGACTGACAGACACACAGGGCAGCAAACAATCTGCCTGAAACACACCCTTGACTGAGGGGTAAACGATTTTTGTAGACTCTAAGAAAATTATGGTGGAAGGGGATATACGTGGGGAAGATCAGTAATTTTTTGGGATTTTCTAAAAATAGATACGGTGGTGACAAAAATAGAACAAGACGACTCTGTACTGTAGATCTGCAGAATGACAGATTGACAGGGGTGGACTAGAAATTGCGGAAAAAATATCAAACGAACTTAGAATGGGGCATAAGATATATGGATGGAAATCTAACAAAGAGAGGAACAAGCTCTCAAAATTTCAGCTCAATCAGACAAGAGAATAAAAATATAGAACCACGGAGGTGGGGTTCTGTCCTGATGGAGATAGATGTCCGGTGGCGGTGGCGGTGGCGGCGGCGCGATGGCGGTGCGACGGCGGCGGCGGCAGCTTCAGAAAGGGAACTCAGAGGATGAGAGGGGGAGGTAGAAAGGGTCTCCTACCCTAGATTTCTGGAGGAAGGGGAAGAACATCAAGGAGATATGGGGAGAGGGGTGCACTCTCCAAGAGCTCTCTTGAGGCAAAATGCCAATTTTTTCCTTCATTAATTTCTAATGACACTATACATAGGCTTATATAGAAAATGGCAAGGGGTGGGGGGCTGATAATTTCGTGGGAAATAGGCCATTTTCTTCCCCCATGTGATCAAAAATCAAAAATAAAAAAATTACATATGGAGGGGACACTCCTTTGACTAGGTAGATAAGGTAGGTGGCCAACTTTGACATTTTACACCACTTGTCTCCCATGTGGTCAATTGACATTCAAACCTTCTAGATGGCCACCTAGGATGGTTGACCAGCCTCACATAGCTTAGGTGGACCAATGAGAAAGGGTTGGGGGCCCCTTGCTGGACCTACTGGCAAATTACATAGAAACCCACACAATCCTAGGGAATGACACATTGGCTTACAAAGCATTACAAGTGCACATATACTTTCCCAAGGATATAAAAGTAAATAAAAGGACTCAAATGCAAAATAAAAAGTTAGTACTCAGCGTCAATTCCCATCAGTATTTCCTGAAGACTTGGAGGGACTTAGCCCTAGCTGGGAGAGAGAGAGCTGCACAGACTCTCAGGGTGCCGCTGAATGTGTGGGTTCGCCACTTCTACAACATGCCCTTCTGCTTTTATCAGGAGTTTGCGAGAGACCAAACTCCGTGGGATGAGTATACAGAGGTGGAGCTGTAGTTTCGGATGTACATGAGCTACATCTACGCACCGCGAGAGGTGTGGAACCCCCATGGGCTGCCGGATGTGACGCACCTAGTAGCTTACTTGGCGTACTGGATGGCGACCTTCGTAGTCCCGCACGGAGAGGGTGGCCTGCTGAGGGTCGAGTTGTTATGGCCTACGTGTCTATTAGCAGAGGGACAGAGGCTCGCTCTAGGTCCTGCGGCGTTAGCCAACATGTATCAGGGGCTGGAAGTGCTGGCAGCGCATCCGGCGCCACACGAGAGGAGTTTGCTTCTGTCGGACCCACTACCTTAGTGTGTGGGCAAGGCTGTTGTTCCCTGGATTGGTGACTCGGGGGACCGTGGCGAACCAGGCGGTGCCCCTACTATTTAGCTTCACCGGCCAGCCAGACGGAGACGTGGTTGCACAACTGGAGGGGGCTAGGAGAGCCCTGCCTTACCTGCCCGACAGGGGCGAGGAGGGCTACCTTTTGATAGTGCTGCGAGTGACTCCCATCTGATCTTTGTGCCTTCGAACGGCGGGGCGGCCTGCGCCCTCCCTTACCTGCGGGAGCCAGACGCGGCGTTGTATACGGAGTGGGTGATGAGCAGCTGACCGGCAGTACTGGCACTGCACCGGTCTGTGATGAGCTTTTTGGAGCCGTACTACCCGCACAGGTTCGCCCAAAACTTCGGGTACGACCTTGGCGGGCCGGCAATATACGGGCCGGGATAGCCACTTGCTGGCTGCAGCGTGGTGGGACTTCTACTGCCGCAAGGAGCCGGAGCTGCTGTCGACACCCGGGCTGGGACGCAGAGGACGGTTCGACGTCTATTATGCCAAGTGGTGGTTCAAGCTGATGCGGGACAAAAACCCGGGTCGTATGATTTTATTATTTTCGCACCTCTTTGCCCATTTTTTCTTAAAATACTTTTTCACTCTCATTTTTTTATTGCTTTGTACTTTATTTAAAAAAACCTCTCTTTCTTTTTTTATATATTTCTAGAACTATTTTTTAATCATTTTTTACCTCTTTCCAGAAAGTAACTTCTTTTTTTCATTTTCCTTCCATGAACTTCTCATTTTTTTAGAGAAAACTCATCATTTTTTTAATTTCCTCTTTTTTTCACCTTCTTTTCTTAATAGATCTTCACGAGAGAGAGAGAGAGAGAGAGAGAGAGAGAGAGAGAGAGAGAGAGAGAGAGAGAGAGAATGAGAGGGGGGCTCGCCGCGGGATAGAGAGATAGAGGGAGAGGGAGATGAAGAGAGAGTGAGCGCAGGGGTGAGGAGGGTGAACGACCGTAGCGGTGGTAGGGAGGGGGCATCACGGTGGGGATGCGTCACAGCGAGGATGGCTAGAGAGAGGAAAGACGGATGGAGAGCGAGGAAGAGTGGCAGTGACGGTGGAGGTGGGCTACCTCCTCAGCGAGCGGCGGGCTTGAGGGCGGAGGCGTGGAACCTCCGGCAAGTGGTGGAGGTTGGCGACTCGCATGGGACACACAAGCGGCGGTGGAGAAGGGAGCTGGCCGGGGGCGACTGCCGGTGGGCCGACAGGGACGCAGGCAGCAGGAGGAAGCCGCAGCAGGGGGGGCCACTTGCGGACTGCGGCTACAGTGATCTGGTGGTGGCTGGGCGATCGCGGTGGCCTGTATAGTGGGATCGAGTTGCTGCTGTCTGCGGCAGGCGTAGGTAGCGACGACGTTTACGAGCAGAACCGATGCTGACGGAGGTGAATGGCGAGGGTGGGATGAGCGCCGGACTTGCGTGCTGGGTGGGTTGCCGATGTTCTCGGAGAGGTCGGCAGACGTGCTCAGTTTGGACGCGCTTGGAAGCGAGCGGCGTACTTGGTGCGGCTGTCGACAGGTTCCTTCATCAGCTTCTATCGCCTCAGCGGCTGTAGGGGTGTTATAAGTGTGGGGGCCAATGCAGCAAGGTGGTGTGTGGGGACGACGGAGTTGCTATGTCGCTGGGTAGGAAGCGGTGGGAATGGTTGGCTGGTGGGGGCTATGCGTGATGGGAGGGCCTGTCTATGGAGCATCAACGAGGACTGTGGCAGTGGCTATCTTGGCAGCTGCTGGTGTGAGGGGGTGCTAGGTTCTCAGATGGCCAAACAGAAGAAAAGAAGAGATTGCTTGATGAGGACTAATGGTGATAATGCAGCAAGGGAATGGAGGTACAGGTGGGTAGAATGGGGCCTCTCACCTCGGGGCATCTCACCCCATCTCCATCTCGGAGAAGATCAAGGAGACAAAGGCCTCTCACCTCACATGGGATAACTTCAACACTTTTCATTCAGCTTCATTGTTCTCTTTAACATGGAATTACATACACTTATATAGACCTTATGAAAGACCAAATGATCCCTCATTAAAGTCTAAACATGGGTTACAGACTCTTTTTTTGACTTTTAGGTGAAGACCAAATGATCACTCACCTAACATCTAACAACTCTCATAATTCACGTGGGAAGACTTAAGACACTAACATACTTATTATATGATGGTGACATACCTTAATTTCTATAAAAAAAGAAAAGCACACCTATAGGCCCACTAATGTGGCCCATTAACATAAAACACTTAAATAAATATAAATTGATAAATGCCCGTGTTGCTTGACGATCCTCGTCAAACCCCTCCGCTTGGAGGAGGTTCGACCTCGAACCTTGAATTACAGGACCCTCGTGATAGCGGCGTTTGGTGGAGGCGGACAGTAGAGGAGGACGGACCTGGAGTTTCAAGTGGGGTCTCGCACCCGTCCCCATCTCAAGGATGATGCACCCAAAGCTTCAAATTCTCCCTTCTCGGCGGAGCAGACTTAGCAAAGGACCGAACTTGTGAGAACAAGTGGGCAACTTGCTCTGATACCAAACTGATGCGGGATAAAAATTCGGGTCGTATAATTTTATTATTTTATCACCTCTTTGCCCATTTTTTCTCAAAATACTTTTTCTCTCTCATTTTTTTATTGCTTTGTACTTTATTTAAAAAAACCTCTCTTTCTTTTTTTTTATATATTTCTAGAACTATTTTTTTTATCATTTTTTTACCTCTTTCTAGAAAGTAACTTCTTTTTTTTTATTTTCCTTCCATGAACTTCTCATTTTTTTAGAGAAAACTCATAATTTTTTTAATTTCTTCTTTTTTTGCACCTTCTTTTTTTGCACCTTCTTTTCTTAACAGATCTTCACGAGAGAGAGAGAGAGAGAGAGAGAGAGAGAGAGAGAGAGAGAGAGAGAGAGAGAGAGAGAGAGAGAGAGAGAGAGAGAAGGAGCAGAGAGAATGAGAGGGGGGGCTCGCCGCGGGATAGAGAGAGAGGGGGAGATATTCCTCATGCATGCAAAGGGAGAGGGAGATGAAGAGAGAGTGAGCGTAGGGGTGGGGAGGGTGAACGACCATAGCGGCGGCAGGGAGGGGGCATCGCGGTGGGGACGCGTGACGGCGAGGATGGCTAGAGAGAGGAAAGACGGATGGAGAGCGAGGAAGAGTGGCAGTGATGGTGGAGGTGGGCTACCTCTGCAGCCAGCGGCGGGCTTGAGGGCGGAGGCGTGGAACCTCCGGCAGGTGGTGGAGGCCGGTGACTCGCATGGGACATGCAGGCGGCGGTGGAGAAGGGAGTTGGCCAGGGGCGACTGCTAGTGGGTTGACAGGGACGCAGGCAACAGGAGGAAGCCGTAGCAGGGGGGCTGCTTGTAGACGGCGGCTGCAGTGATCTGGTGGCTAGGCGGTCGCAGTCTGGCCGGAGGGAAGACCACGGTGGCCTGTATAGTGGGATCGAGTTACTACTATCTGCGGCAGGCGGAGGTAGCGACGGTGTTTGCGAGCAGAACCGATGCTGACGGAGGTGAATGGCGAGGGTGGGGTGAGCACTGGACTTGCGTGCTGGGTGGGTTGCCAGTGTTCTTAGAGAGGTAGGCAGACGTGCTCGGTTTGGATGCGCTTGGAAGCGAGCGGCGTACTTGGTGCGGCTGCCGACAGGGTCCTCCATCAGCTTCTATCGCGGCAGCGACTGTAGGGGTGTTATAAGTGTGGGGGCCAATGCAGCAAGGTGGTGTGTGGGGACGACGCAGTTGCTATGTCGCTGGGCAGGAAGCGGTGGGAATGGTTGGCTGGTGGGGGCTATGCGTGATGGGATTGCCTGTCTATAGAGCGTCAACGAGGACTGTGGCAGTGGCTATCCTGGCAGCTGCTGGTGTGAGGGGGTGCTAGGTTCTCAGATGGCCAAACAGAAGAAAAGAAGAGATTGCTTGATGAGGACTAATGGTGATAATGCAGCAAGGGAATGGAGGTACAGGTGGGTATAATGGGCCCTCTCACCTCGGGGCATCTCACCCCATCTCCATCTCGGAGAAGATAAAGGAGACAAAGGCCTCACACCTCACATGGGATAACTTTAACACTCTTCATTCAACTTCATTGTTCTCTTTAACATGGAATTACATACACTTATATAGACCTTATGAAAGACCAAATGATCCCTCATTAAAGTTTGAACATGGGTTACAGACTCTTTTTTTGACTTTTAGGTGAAGACCAAATGATCACTCACCTAACACCTAACAACTCTCATAATTCACGTGGGAAGACTTAAGACACTAACATACTTATTATATGATGGTGACATACCTTAATTTCTATAAAAAAAAGAAAAGCACACCTATAGGCCCACTAATGTGGCCCATTAACATAAAACACTTAAATAAATATAAATTGATAAATGCCCGTGCTGCTTGACGATGCTCGTCACAAGCACTGCCATTTGTACCGGCAGAAGGCCTCAACGATCAGGAAGGCCGAGGAGAGCCGGCTTCTGAGGAAGGATTTGCCTCCTATTCCACTGGATGACGAGTATCTGAGGGCTCGCTTCTCCCGGATTCGCCAGGAAGTGGAGCGGCTAGCACAGCAGGTGCCCCGGGGCAGCAGGGGTTCGTTGTCTGCGGGACGAGGCAACAGTGGGGCGCTGATGCCCCTTAGGCAGGTGCGGCTGGCTCCTACAGATACTGGAGCTAAGGCGTCTCGACCGAGGGCGCCGAGGACTTGGTGGGCCCAATTCCTGGCTGACTGTGGCTTCGGGAAGAAGGGTTCACTGGACCGGGTGCTCCTCGAAGGGAGCTTTATTGACACGACGACCGATGATTGGAGGCGCCACATCAGCCAGACGATAAGGTCAGCTGGACCCATGGAGTTTTTTCTGCATATTGAGTGTGCTTACACTCTGAGGGATATCTGGGAGGCAGTTGTGAAGCCTGCCCGTGTGGTGGGGTTGAAGCCGGAGCAGTTGGTTCCCCTGCCGTTGACCCCCTTCGCGGCCTCAGGTGAGACTTCTTCTTTAGTATATTGTCTCTATTTTATTATTTTCTGGGATATGTGACTGAGACGTTATACGTGGCTGTGTTTGTTGACAGGCTCTGCGGCGGAGGGAGATCACCCTTCCATGGAGACATCATCTGGGAGCAGGGAGGGGGGTCTTCAGCCTAGGTGAAAGCGCCCTCGGGTAGATGCCGGAGTAGTGGGAGCGGGTGAGTCCTCTCGGGGACCCAGGGCTGGTGGACATATTGAAGCAGAGCCGGCTCTAAGTAAGCACCATATTTGCCTCTTGGTTTCTTGTTGGTTTAGCCATGACGATTGACTAACCCTGCATTACTGGATTTGTGTCTTGTAGCTCCGCTGGAGACCGGGGCGGACATGGCTTTCTCACCGCCCCAGGAGGTCGACCCATTGCCTGATGATAGGGTCGAGTGCGAGATAGATGTGGAGGGGTTCCTTTGTGTGATGGACGAGGCTGCCGCCAACATCAGGACTTTCCCTGACTTTGAGTCGTGGAAGGCCTCAGAGGACGCCCGGCCAGGTAGGGGCTTCTGGGACTGGGCATACTCTGGTTATGGCTGTACTTGGTTCTGGAGACTAACATAGTTACCGGTATTATGCAGAAGTGGCTGGGATGCCAGGGACCGCGACTCCTTCTGAGGCACAGGTTGAGGTGCCCCTGTCGGTTGGAGGGCAGGAGCCAGCAGCGACCCGAGATGGTTCGGGTAAGCATTGAACTACTATGGAGGGGATTGCCCTCTCATTGTCGCGCAATTGTTGGACCGGAGTTGTTGACTGTGTTTGTATTATTATTTGCCATGTGAGGATCTGGTTGCTACTCTGGAGATGATTCAAGAGTTAGTCAGTACAGGCCCGTCAGTAGCCCTCCCCTCTTTCGAGGGAGTGCCAGAAGCGGTGGGCGCCTCGATCCTGTCTGTTACCGGAGGTGTGCCCGGCTTGCTACTGCAGCTATTGGCAAAGATGCCTCTCGCTCCTTTACCAGCCGTGGTGTCTGCCTGCACCGTAAGGCTGGTTGGGTCTTCTAGCATGGGACCCTTAAGTATGTGACTGGGGACTTAGCCATTTACGGTAAGCTTTTTATGTCGTCTATTGACGCTAGGCCCCTTTTGGTGTTGGTCACAGGTACTTCTTCACCTTTGGAGGAGGGTAAGCTTCCCCATGACATGACTGAGGTAGCGGAAGAGGGGCCTATTGCAGCGGCTTCGATTGGGGGCGATGAGGAGATCGTCGACATTAAGAGGGTCTCGGAGGGGAGTGCCCCGGCTGGTGAGTTTCTTGTTTGAAACCCTTAACTGGAGAGTTGTCTTTGTACAAGGTTGGGTTGTGTAGTAACCTCATTTGCTTTGTTGACTTGCAGGGGCCTCTAGTTAGGACACCTCCGGGAGTTTGTTGGAGGCTTCGTCAGGCTCTCCAGGCAACGATAACTTGGCCATGGAGATGGAGGAGAGTTCGAGCTCTTCCTCTTCTGGGGCCCCTTCTAGCGAGGAGGCTGAGATGGGGGCTACTTCAGGAGGTATGTGGGGGTTCTCCCCCTTCCCATTTGGCATTTGTTTATGCTTTATGGCTGGGTGCCGACGCTTTTAGGTTGTATGCAGCGTCGGAGTCAGGAGAGGAGCACGCAGCAGCTCCTGATGAGAGCGGCCAAGAGGAGCCTCCTGTCTCATCTGTGGTTGCTGGAGATGACCGGGTCGTGGAGGAGTCACTGCCCTCTCTGACCCCTGTGGGTGATGCCACCGAGATGGAGGAGAGGTTGCCTTCCCCGACCCTGGCGGAAGATGCCACTGGCGCTACGGGCGTCAGACTGGGTAAGGAATGAAAACTTGTCTTTTCTCAGGTTTTCCACCTTGTTTATTATGGGAAATTTTGGATGTATTGCTCATTTCCCTTTGTTTTTGCTGAGATTGTGTAGGCTCTGGTGACGTGTTGGTGGAGAGGGGCGACCCTTCCCTGAGCTTGGGGATTGAGTGGCCCACGTCTGCCTCACTGCCAGAGCCGTTGTTGGATGTGAGCGCGGGTGCCTCCTTGCTCCAACGAGCCAGGGGCTACCTGCAGGGTGACCATCTTCCTTCTCCAGAGGGTCTGAGACAACGGATGAGAGAGTGCACCCATGGCTACCACGTGCTCGGCTTCCCACGCGAGCTCTGGATGTCCGGGTTAGCTGGGATCTGGGCCAAGTACTTGTGACTCTGTGAGGCTCAGGAGCAGAGGACTCAGAGGCTGGTAGCCATCTGAGAGGCGCAGGAGCAACGGGCCCAGCTTGTGTCGGCCGTAGCGGAGCAGAGGGGCAATGCCGAGGCAACCTCGTTGGTGTCTCGGGACCACGCCGCGCAGCTGGGAGAGGCGGAGAGCCGGGTTGAGGCCTTGAGGAAGGCCTTGGAGGAACAGCGGTCGGCCGTCGAGCACGCCTGAGCTGAGTGGCAGATGGCCGAGACGATGACGAGGCTCTCAGCTTTTATCGACCCTAGAGGTGGAGCTTGCGGCTGTTGACTCTCGCCTTGAGGCACTGGAGGGGAGCGAGTCTGGGGTCTGATTGTATCTCTTTTCCCCCTTTTGTTTGTGTCATCCAGACTGTATGGATTTTGTCACCCCAAGGGCATGTCTTGGGCCCCTTGTACGGAGTGTTAATGACAACTTGCCGAATTTTTTGGTTGTTTACTGGGTTGTTCGCCCTCTCCTCTGGTGGAACGATGTTGTGTGCATGGACTGGCGACCACTTACAGTTAGTCGTGCTTGTTTTTTTGCTATGTACTGGTATAAGCGAGAGAGGACTGGATGTACCCGCTTTCGGGCACAATAGTAAAGGGGTTGAGTATGGAGAATAGTGTAACTGGATGCTGGGTACTGGGTAGTAGGGACAGAGTGTTGGAAACTGGAGGTTGAGTACTGGGCAATAGGGAAAAATGACTGGGTGTTGGGGCTAATCCTCTTGGAGGATAAAAGTCTGTGAGTGATGGGATCGTCATCGACATCGGACTTGATCTTCCGTCTTAAAATATTTGTAATTCTTTTTATTTTACATAAGGGTCTTTGAAGTTTGTCTTTTGATATCCGTAAGTGTCTTTAAGGGACTTATAATGAGTCATAGGTGTCTTTTCATATTTCTAGGCATCAAAGAGTCTTAGAGTTTTTAAGGGAGTTATAATGAGTCATAGGTGTCTTTTCATATTTCTAGAAATCAAAGAGTCTTAGAGTTTTTAAGTGAGTTATAATGAGTCATAGGTGTCTTTTCATATTTCTAGGAATTAAAGAGTCTTAGAGTTTGTCCTTTGATCTTCTTTGTGAAGTCTATAAAAAGAGTCTTATAGTCCTTATTTGAAGCAATAGAATGAAGAAAAAAATCAGTTTAGCTATGGCTATGAGTGTTCTTCCAGATTTTTTGAACCCCCGGGTGAGAGGCCCAACCCCACTTTGCCCCGCCATGGAGGTCGTCCGTGAAGCTCCGGTGCATCGTCTTCGAGAAGAGGACGGGTGTGAAGCCCCATCGAAGCTCCACGATCTTTCTCCTTCACTGTTCAACCGCCGTCGTCGTCCATCACCACCGCCACCACCGCCGTGCCAACTGCAATGCCTGCAACCGCCATCACCGCAGAGAAGAATTGAAGAGTGTGACTACGTCGTCCCTGAGATGGGGATGGGTGTGAGGCCCAGGCCGAGCTCCTCCGTTCTTCTCTAGTCACCTCGCCTTCTTGCTCTCCGGCTGACAGTTTGAAGTCCTTCCTCAACCTCATCTCACATCAAATGGTATCAGAGCAAGTCGTCCGATTTGTCCCAACAAGCCGGGGTCCTGCGATTCGAGATTCGAGATTCGAGGTCGAACCTTCTCCAAGCGGAGGGGTTTGACGGGATTGTCATCGACATCGGACTCGATCTTTCGTCTTAAAATATTTGTAATTTTTTTTATTTTACATAAGGGTCTTTGAAGTTTATCTTTTGATATCCCTAAGTGTCTTTAAGGGAGTGATAATGAGTCATAGGTGTCTTTTCATATTTCTAGGCATCAAAGAGTCTTAGAGTTTTTAAGTGAGTTATAATGAGTCATAGGTGTCTTTTCATATTTCTAGGAATTAAAGAGTCTTAGAGTTTGTCCTTTGATCTTCTTTGTGAAGTCTATAAAAAGAGTCTTGTAGTCCTTATTTGAAGCAATAGAATGAAGAAAAAAAATCAGTTTAGCTATGGCTATGAGTGTTCTTCCAGATTTTTGGAACCCTGGGTGAGAGGCCCAACCCCACTTTGTCCCGCCATGGAGGTCGTCCGTGAAGCTCCGGATGATCATCTTCGAGAAGAGGACGGGTGTGAAGCCCAATCGAAGCTCCACGATCTTCCTCCTTCACCGTTCAACCGCCGTGGTCATCCATCACCACCGCCACCACCGCCATGCCAACTGCAACGCCTACAACCGCCATCACCACAGAGAAGAATTAAAGAGCGCGACTACGTCATCCCTGAGATGGGGATGGGTGTGAGGCCCCGATTGAGCTCCTCTATTCTTCTCTAGTCACCTCGCCTTCTTGCTCTACGACTGACAGTTTGAAGTCCTTCCTCGACCTCGTCTCACATTAGTGAGACATGAAGCCGACATAGATCTGTGGGGATATGGAAGTCTACGCGGTTTAGGGCTACTGGGGTGATTCTGGGGTGTATCGGTAACAAACCGAGTGATAGAGTATCAGCTATTATCATGTTGTTAGCCGGAAATGTAATTCTCATTAGCTTGGGAGACCGGAGCTGAGCTGGCCGAGTGGCCCGGGGGAGGCATTTTGGCCAAGAACTGGGACTGGGACTGGGGCTGAAGGCCTAAACTGGGATTGTGACTGGAGCTGGGGCCAGCCGGCTAGCCTGCAAAGGCGTTGTAGCTTGAGGTTGGGGCTGGTGGCAGGGCGGCTGGCCTGTGAAGGCGTTGTAGCCAGAAACTGGGACTGGAGACTGGGCGGCTGGCCTGTGAAGGCGTTGTAGCCAGAAACTGGGACTGGAGACTGGGCGGCTGGCCTGTGAAGGCGTTGCAGCTGGAAGCTGGGACTGGCCAGAAGCTGGGACTGGAAACTTGGTGATTGTCCTGTGAAGGCGTTGTAGCTAGAAACTGGGACTGGAGACTAGGTGGCTGGCCTGTGAAGGCGTTGTAGCCGGAAGCTGGGACTGGAAACTGGGCGGCTGGCCTGTGAAGGCGTTGTAGCTTGCGGCTGGGGCTAGTGGTTGGGCGGCTGGCCTGTGAAGGCAATGTAGCCGGAAACTAGAGTTGGAGACAGAGCGGCTGGCCTGTGAAGGCGTTGTAGCCGAAAATTGGGACAGGAGACTGGGTGGTTGGCTTGTGAAGGCGTTGTAGCCGGAAACTGGGACTGGGAACTGGGCGGCTGTGGACATGAAAAATTGCACTCCCGTATGTTTCAACTAGTCCAGCATCAACAACAACGTCAACTGAAGAAACTGTGAAAAAGGGAGGGCCATCCTAACTCCCCGAACACGCACACACTGCCGTGGAGCTGTCTCCAGAGTCACGACAGTGAAGAGAAATCGACCACCAAGAGCCCCATAATTCATGGGCCTCGAAGAAAATCAGATGGGTCATAACTTGTGCTCACAACGGGCTCAAAGCTGCCCATTTAGCCCTTCAACGGCACGCCCTTCAGCGGCACGCCCCTGAAGCCCTTCAGCGGCACGCCCCTAGTGGCCTTCAGCGGCACGCTCTCCTGGCCGTTCAACGGCACGCCCTCTTGGGCCCTTTAACGGCACGCCCTGAGCCCCCTTCAGCGGCACGTCCCTAGTGGCCTTCAGCGGCACGCACTTGGGCCCTTCAGCGGCACGCACTTGGGCCCTTCAGCGGCATGCACTTGGGCCCTTCAACGGCACGCTCTCCTAGCCGTTCAATGGCACGCCCTCTTGGGCCCTTTAACGGCACGCCCTGAGGCCCCCTTCAGCGGCACGTCCCTAGTGGCCTTCAGCGGCACGCACTTGGGCCCTTCAGCGGCATGCACTTGGGCCCTTCAGCGGCATGCTCTCAGGCCCCTTCAACGGCACGCCCCTAGGTGGCCTTCAGCGGTACGCCCTCCTGGCCGTTCAACGGCACGCCCTTTGGGCTCTTTAGCGGCACACTTGCCGTGTGTACCAGTGGCACGCCCCTTTGGCCCTGATACGCATGTTTGGCCCGCCAGCGGCACAATGTTCAGGCATTTCAACGGCACGTCCGGCAAACCAAATCTCGGGCCATGCCCTACAGATCTTTGGCGCGTAGTGGGCTGTCCAAGGTGTCGGCCGGAGGTTGGGCCACGCAGGCTACTCCCCTGACATCCATGATGGGGGAAGTCAAACCCCATCATGACCGGTTGCTTCCCGCTTCTGGCTGCCATGTTCGAACGCTCCCGCCGTGTGGGGTATAAAAACCCCTCTTCTTCGGAGCACAAAAGAAAGGAGAACACCAAGAGAAAGGAGGAGGAAGGCAGACACCACACACAAGCAGCTGCAGAGAGCCACCATCTCCAAAGGAAGAAGAAGAAGAGAAGGAGAAGAAGAAGAGAGAGCTTCGACGTGGGGTTCCCCTCCGACAGCCACCCAGAAGAGAGAGTAAGGGAGGCAAAGAGAGAGAGTGTGTGTGCGGTGTATTACAGAGGACCGGGGGGGGAGCCTTCACCCTGCTCAGCTCTAGCTCCTCCCATTTCTTCCTCCCCTTTCTTTCCTTCTTCCTCCCTCCATTGTACTCAGTGCTCCGAGGCTCTGATGTGTACACGGTCGATTACGGCCCTTATTGTGCATGAATAGAAGAATGTCTCTTTTGAGTTCTTTCCTTTTAATGTCTCTGTCGGTTTAAATGTTCATGTGTTCGAACGCTTCTTCCTCCGTCTTCCTATGGTTTGTTTCTCACTGTAGGTCTTTGCCCCCCCCCCTCCCTTCTCGCCATGGTTCCTTCCTCTCTTTAACATACCCAACCACCAACGCCACCATATTCTTCTCCCAGCCCAACTTCCCCTTTCCCAATCTGAAGTTTCTCATTTGGATGAATCAAACTCAGTCTTCAGCCCCTTTCCCTTTGGCTTTACCCCACTTGGCTAACCTTTGACCCAGCCCCTCCAGTCCTTAGGCGATACACCTTGCTCAGTCCTTCACCGGTCCACTCCTATCCCGGTGCAGCCTCCCTAGCTCCCAGCTATACCCCCCCTAGCTAAGCCCTTCGCCGGCACACCCCATTGAGCCTTTCGCCGGCACACCCTATTGGGCCCTTCGCCGGCACGCCCCCTTGGGCCTTCCCCGGTACGGCCTTAGTGGCCTTCACCGGCACACCCTTTGGCCTCCCCAGCCCGGCACACCCCCCGATTAGTTCTACAAGTTTTCCCCCCTTTATCCATTGTTGCTTCCGGGTTCTCCGTGGCTTCATTAAAAGGTGCTGCCGCCTTCGGGTGCCCACCTCCAATTGTTGGGCTCCGCCACTCCATGTGGGCGCGTCCCCTTTATCTACCTTACGCTCGGGTCAATGGGAGATGTTGCCGAATTTTTGTTAGAAATAATAAAATGTTGAAGAGACTAAAGGATGCAACAAACAAATTGATGCGGGACGAGACACGGACACGACAAGCTCGCGGTTGTCCCTTAACGAGGGAAGCGTCGGACGTGCGCGGTTGAGAAACCGGCAATGAGCTAGGGTGATCGGCTCTCTCGTGTGCCCGGATCGGGTCACGGGACGGTCTCACACTCTCTCGCAGCAGCGGTAATGAATAGATAAAGCGAGCTAGATATCCCTACACATGCTCTCTAGCAGCGGCATAAATCAATATATATGAAGTAAGCAAAATGCCAAGTAAGGGAGCGAATGCGATACCTCCACGCGCTCGGCGTGGGGATGACGGACCCGGCCGAAGTCGTACTCCCGGGACAGTTAATACATAAAGATTACAGCAATGAGTTACAGCCCACTCCACGCAGGGAGGTAAAGGGCGACACAATGGGGTCCGGGAGGACCGATTTTGGGTTGACGGGCGGCTTCTCACGTAGCTTCGGCCGCACACGTACTCGCGCCTATGGGGCCCACTTGCTATCCGAAAGGGCCGTGTGGGACCTGGTGGCACCGCTGTGGTGGTGGATGCCTGGATGAGCACTCCCTGGAGTGGAGGCACGCTGGTTCGCCGGCCGGAGGCCGGGCGGCTCCGATCGGCACCGGTCGGAACAACCGGCCACGGATCTGCAACTTCTGGTTTTCAGCGCGCGTCCCGGCGAGAACGGACGCTGCGATCAGCCCCGATGTCAGATCGACACGAAACTAGTGCCGTTAGAAAGCTAACTTCAAATACTTCAATCTAGGTATGAAGATCTAGCCTGGATCTGCACTGATCTGGGATTTAATGAATTGTTGAGTTGCTGTTGTACAATGACCGGGCTCTCAGATCTGTAGAGAACTTGTTTGAGAACTACCTTTGACCGATAAGTGAACGTCCGAATCGGAAGTGGTGATCTTCAGAAACGTTGTAGGAAATCAAGCTAGAAAAACGGCAAAATGGGGTTGGACAAGTTTGGATGTGGCTACGAATTGATAGGATTTTCGAACTAGAAGTGGGTCGGATCTGGAAATGGGCTCAAAGCACTATAGCTGAGATAGAACACGAACTTTGAAAAATGGATAGATGGTGGTTAAAAAATCAAAAAAAATGGTGGATGTAGGAGATGATGGACAGAACTCTCACTAAAATTGGGAGGGTTTGTAAAATTCAAAAAGGTGGTCGGAGATGGGAAACCCAGAACTATTATCACTATAGACAGAGACAAAACAGATCTGTGAATGCAAAATGAACGAAAATGGAAAATTACTAAATGGAGGAGTTTGGATGTGAAAATTTAGGTGGAGGTGGGGATTCAAGGCAAGAACACACCCTCAAAAGTTAAAATCTATCTGAGCTCTTGGCTGGCTGCAAGAATTCACGAACTACACCTCTATCCAGCAAGATAGAAACTTGAAGACGGCTCCCGCGGCGGCTCGAAGGCGGCACGAACGGCGGCGGCGACGGCACAGATGAAGATCAGAGGTTGAGAGGGGGAGATAGAAGATTTATACACTCTAGAACTGGAGGTTTGAGGAGAGGAAACCAGGGGGAGAGGGCTGGGGCGCAAGAGCCTTCTTGGCATTCAACAAAAATTTCTGAATTTTCACTGATTTTCACATGAAAATACAACATTTTATATGAAAGGTATCAAATCTAATGTAGACCCTTGGATGTAGGGATGGGGGATGGATGGCTGGGATTAAGTGTGAACAACACACAAAAAATATTAAACTAATAAGGGGAGAGGGGCGCCCCCTTGACCAAGGGGTATGGTAGGTGAAGGTAGGTGACCTACCTTGGACCAATTTAACCACTTGTCTACCCATGTGGCATTTGACATTCAACCCTTCTAGATGGCCACCTAGGCTGGTTGACTAGCCCCACATGAGTGACATGGACCAATGGGAGAGGGCTGAGGGCCCCCTTGCTGGTCCTATTGATAAATTACAAAGAAACCCAAACAATCTGTGGGAATGACGCATTGGCTTATAAAGCAGTACAATTGCGCATATACTTTCCCGTGGATATAAAAATAAACTAAAGGATATAAATGCAATATGAAAAGTACTTGCTCGGCGTCGATTCCCATCAACTCTCCCCGGGTGGGAGGAACTCGACCCCGTCGAGTAGGGGTAGGGATGCGCGAGTACTCCGGCGGATCCGTCACCGTGCCAAGTAACGCGGGTATGCTCCGCTCCAAGTGATCGTCACCTGCTCATTCCATATATACTCGATATGCGCAAGCTGCCATGGGCTAGAGGTGGACACTCCGGGTGGGGCACTCTCAATGGGGGAGGTGGCAGCTAGAAGACTCACTAGGAATCATCGCTGAGTCCCTGTAGGTGACTAGATCCGGGTGTAGATATAGAACCGATCCCATACTCATCGAATGAGTCCACTCGCCTCTTACTCATAAGAGAACGACAACGAGCTTGCACAAGACACATGCAGACAAATAAACGACACACAAACCATGCAAACAAACCACACAAAACAAACCACACAAGGAAAACACACCGACTCATATATGACCCTAGACTAAGGTGGTGACATCAAGCCCACTAAGTGGCGGCATCCTGGGCGACGGGTGAGCCGTCCAGCTCTCCCCCCAAGGCATAGTACTCATTGGCTAGTGCTTGGTCGGCCTCATAATCGACACACTCAAGCTCAGGAGGTAAGGTATCTCCAACCCCTAGGGCTAGGGTGGCACGGGCGGGGCATTCATTGGCAATGTGGCTAAACCCGTGACAGTGGAAACATTGCACTCGCGACCTACTACTCTCTTCGATAAGAGGGGCCTTACCCTTATCCTCCCGACGGGTAGGGGGCGTAGGTAGCAAGGGTGGAGGTGTAGGCGCCGTGGGCAACAGTGGGGGAAGTGTCGGGGCCAGGGGACGGGCCATGTGTGCTGGGGGACGGGCAACGGGTGCCGGTGGATGGAGTGGAGGTAGATCCCGTGGTGGGGGAGGTCGAGGTCTAGGAGCGAAGTGCTCCTGACGGGCGGGCTCCTGAGGACGAGCCATGGGTCCCCTCGGGTATGAACCTAAGGAGCCACGGGAATCACTACGGGGAGGAGCGGGACTCCATCGAGGAATAGACTCGAACTCTCCCTCGAATTGCTCCATCTCGAGAGCAACTTGATATGCATCCTCCAACTTGTCCACCTTGCGGCGGAGAAGCTCATACCGTAGGTGCGGGCGTAGACCACGCCGAAACCGAGAGACGGTAAGGGAATCCTCCTCCGTGGCATCACATCGCAAGTAGTATTCATCAAATTCGGCGATGTAATCAGAGACGGACCGGTCTCCTTGGGTGAGGCTTTGCCACTTCTCGATAAGACGCTGGCGGTAGGAGGTAGGGAGATATTTCTTCCTAAGCTTCTCCCTCATATCGGTCCATGTATCGATCGGGGGTTCTTGACGATGAAACAATAGGTTCTCCATGTTCCTCCAATAGGTTTGTGCTTGGCCTAAAAGTTTCATCCTGGCGTACTTGACTTTTCGTTGGTCCGACATCTCGAACCACTAAAAATATCGGTCCATACCAGCCTCCCAATCAAGATATACCTTTGGGTCTAAGGACCCGTCAAAGGTGGGAGGGTCAGCCCGAACGGTCCGAATGGCCCGTTCATCCATATCTTGGTCGTGGGTACGCCGTGTATGGTGATGATCACGACCATGCCCCCGATGCTCATTATCGGACTCATAGTCATGCACCTCGGGGACTTCATGCCTCCTAAAAGCTACCCCTTGAACCCTTGGAGTCGCGGGTTGTTGAACCGGCTCCGGTTGACCTTGTGTAGGTGGGACGGGTGCCTGGACTGGGGCGATCGGGGATGCTTCGGCTTGGCCTCTCTCTAGTGCGGCAACTCTCCCGACCAATCCCTGAACGGACTGGTTTGACCCAGCGGCCCTATCCTCTACGGCTTTCATCCTCTCTTCTAGGTGGGTGCCTAGACCATTCACTCGGGTACTCACTCCTTCCATCCTATCCATCCGGGTACTTAAATCACCCATTTACGTATCCAACCCATCAAGACGTGTATGCAATCCTTGCACTTGTCCCATAAGATTTTGGAACATTTCGACCACAGCTGACGCATCGAGACTAGTGGCTCGGGGATCCGCCATAGGTGGTGGTGGGGGTGAGTACTGAGTACCCCTACGAGTGGGCATGCAGACACACCGACTAGAAGATGCCGACTAAAGCAAACACACTAATGCAAAATGATGCGCCTAGACTTAACCAAAACTCGGCATGTGGCGGAGTTAATCGATCCGAAGATCACTCGCGCAAGTGTGCAGCCTTCCCGATAGGCGTAGCCTAACGTTCGGACAACACCTTTTGATATACGGGGTTATTGGGATGCAATGCAAAAGACACTTTTTTTGTTTGTTTTAAAACAATGATGACCCTAAACACGACTTAGACGTAAATGACTAATGAATGACACTTTTTTTTGACACCCTAGACTCAAACTCGCTCTGATACCAAATTGATGCGAGACAAGACACGGACACGACAAGCTCGCGGTTGTCCCTTAACGAGGGAAGCGTCGGACGTGCGCGGTTGAGAAACTGGCAATGAGCTAGGGTGATCGGCTCTCTCGTGTGCCCGGATCGGGTCACGGGACGGTCTCACACTCTCTCGGAGCAGCGGTAATGAATAGATAAAGTGAGCTAGATATCCCTACACATGCTCTCTAGCAGCGGCATAAACAAATATATATGAAGTAAGCAAAATGCCAAGTAAGGGAGCGAATGCGATACCTCCACGCGCTCGGCGTGGGGATGACGGACCCGACCGAAGTCGTACTCCCGGGACAGTTAATACATAAAGATTACAGCAATGAGTTACAGCCCACTCCACGCAGGGAGGTAAAGGGCGACACAATGGGGTCTGGGAGGACCGATTTCGGGTTGACGGGCGGCTTCTCGCGTAGCTTCGGCCGCACACGTACTAGCGCCTGTGGGGCCCACTTGCTGTCCGGAGGGGACGTGTGGGACCCGGTGGCACCGCTGTGGTGGTGGATGCCTGGATGAGCGCTCCCTGGAGTGGAGGCGTGCTGGTTCTCCGGTCGGAGACCGGGTGGCTCCGATTGGCACCGGTCGGAACAACCGGCCATGGATCTGTAACTTCTGGTTTTCAGCACGCGTCCCGGCGAGAACGGACGCTGCGATCAGCCCCGATGTCGGATCGACACGAAACTGGCGCCGTTGGAAAGCTAACTTCAAATACTTCAATACAGGCTTGAATATATAGCCTAGATCTTTACGGATCTGGGCTTTAATGAATTGTTGAGTTGCTGTTGTACAGTGACCTGGCTCTCAGATATGTAGAGAACTTGTCTAAGAACTACCTTTGACCGATAAGTGAACGTCTGACTCTGAAGTGGTGGTCTTCAGCAAAGTTGTAGGAAATCAAGCTAGAAAAATGGCAAAACTAGTTTGGACAAGTTTGGATGTGGCTACGAATTGATAGGATATTCGAACTGGAAGTGGGTCGGATCTGGAAATGGGCTGAAAGCACTGTAGCTGAGATAGAACACGAATTTTTAAAAATGGATAGATGGTGGATAAAAAATCAATAAAAATGGTGGATGTAGGGGATGATGGACAGAACTCCCAGTAAAATTGGGAGGGTTTGGAAAATTCAAAAAGGTGGTCGAAGATGGGAAACTCAGAACTGTTGTCACTGTAGACAGAGACAAAACAGATCTGGGAATACAAAATGAACGAAAATGGAAAATTACTAAATGGAGAAGTTTGGACGTGAACATTTAGGTGGAGGTGGGGATTCAAGGCAAGAACACACTCTCAAGATTTCAAATCCATCTGAGGTCGTGGCTGGCAGCAAGAATTCACGAACTACACCTCTATCTAGCAGGACAGAAACTTGAAGACGGCTCCGCGGCGGCTCGAAGGCGGCACGAACGGCGGCGGCACAGATGAAGATCTGAGGTTGAGAGGGGGAGATAGAAGATTGATACACTCTAGAACTAGAGGTTTGAGGCGAGGAAACCAGGGGGAGAGGGCTGGGGCGTAAGAGCCTTCTTGGCATTCAACAAAATTTCTGAATTTTCACTGATTTTCACATGAAAATACAACATTTTATATGAAAGGTATCAAATCTAATGTAGACCATTGGATGTAGGGATGGGGGATGGATGGCTGAGATTAAGTGTGAACAACACACAAAAATATTAAACTAATAAGGGGAGAGGGGCGCCCCCTTGACCAAGGGGTATGGTAGGTGAAGGTAGGTGACCTACCTTGGACCAATTTAACCACTTGTCTACCCATGTGGCATTTGACATTCAACCCTTCTAGATGGCCACCTAGGATGGTTGACCAGCCCCACATGAGTGACATGGACTAATGGGAGAGGGCTGAGGGCTCCCTTGCTGGTCCTACTGACAAATTACAAAGAAACCCAAACAATCCGTGGGAATGACGCATTGGCTTATAAGGCCGTACAATTACGGATATACTTTCCCGTGGATATATAAATAAACTAAAGGATATAAATACAATATGAAAAGTACTTGCTCGGCGTCGATTCCCATCACAAATGGGACAGCAACATACCAAAAGATAAAAAGAAGCAACAAACGAATGGAACGGTCGGCGATAAAACACTCCAATCGAAATGAGGCACTGCGGGCAACATGAGAAGAACTGGATTAAATGACTACGCGTGGCGGACTAAATGCTCAATCTGTAAAAAAAAAGGGGGGGGGTTGTGAGAAGAAACAAAAGTTGTGTAAAACTGCATAAAAATCAAAGAGAAGAAGAAAAGAAAAGCCTTAAAAGAAGTGAAGGGGGGGAGTTGGCCTTCACCAGGTATGCCTAATCCAGCCCTTCGCCGGTGTTGACACCCGTTTTATACCTAATAAGTCGGGTCATCTCCTTATTCATTCTATATGATGCTCCGAGTTGTTCACTCTTCATTGAGTCTCTGATCAGTGGAGGCCTGTTTCTTGGGTCTTAATTCCTGGATTAAGAATTGGCTCCTGGTGGCGTTTCGTTGGCAACAGCTTAGCAAACCTTCATTGCTATTCTTGAAACTCAATGGTAATAACGGTCCGAACCAGGCGCGTTGTTTCATTATAACGCATGGGGCCTGGACCGTTACTCTTTGAAGAGTCCTAAGCCTTAAGGCCTCGTTTTCAGTGCTTATCCTTTGGCTTACACATTGGTAATAACGGTCTGTCGTGCAGCCGTTGTTTCAGTATGACGCCCTATGTCTTGGCCGTCGCTTCTTTGCAGAGTCCAATTGATTAAGTCTTCTTCCCGTCGATCTTATCCTTTGGGATAGGGTTGAGAGTAACGGATGGTCCTTGATGCGTTTCTTCCAAGCGGCGATCTGTCGTGCAGCCGTTACTTCCTTCAGAGAGTCCTCGCAGTTCGGGCCTTTTCTCTGCTACTCCGTGGTCAAGATAAGTGTTTGGATTGACGATATCTCTTTCAAATCTGATCCTCAGGACCTTCCGTTCGATTCTATGGACTCTTGGTGATATTATCTTCGAGGATTTACTAAAGAGTTATCTCTTTATCTTGCTTGATTATCCTCTACTCGACCTGAGAGTTTGAGGGTCTATAAATAGAACCCTTGACTTCATGGCCCGGAAGAGGAAGATTTGAATTCAGGACGAAGTGCTGCCAAACTCAGGAGCCATCTTCATCCAAGAGGAACTGCTTCCCACGTCCATCCACCTCATAATCAAGGGAGTACTTTGATTTTGGTCTTTCAAGTTCATCATTGCATGCTTGAGTTCTTCCCTGGTTTTTCCTCAATCAAAGCATTGTCCCTCCTCTTTCTCCACGTTTTTCACTGTCCTCTAAGCATATAAACATCTTCCCAAACTTTTAAAACACCCAGAGGGGTTAAAAAACCAAAACTCCCCGGTAATCCACTCTCCTTTTGATGATGTTAAGTCCTTTGAGAATTGATGCTATGCTTGTGAAAAGGGCTAATTGAGGTTATTTTGTTTTGTCTTTCTATATCTTTGGCAGGTTTACAGGTTCGTTAACACGAGGCCCAGGTCTTCTAGCCGGTTGGAAGAGTTGGAGTTAAAAGAATTCAAGCTTTGTTACTGCAGGTTATCTGACGGCCTTGTGCAGGCGCGTCACTCTCTTCCGGTGGTCTATCATGTGGCCGTCACTCCCAAGTAACGCACAGGGTACTGGCCGTTACTTATAAGTTGATCTGCAGGCTTTCTCTGGTTTTCTCTCCCGTGGGCGGGTGTTTCATCCACCTATTTCCAAGGTATATTCAGGTCTTTGACCTGTTTTTACTTTGGTGGCGATCACATCTTTCCTTGGTATCGGGCATTAACTGTCTTCTTCATCATATCTTTCTATTTTCCTTGCTTGTTCCACCTTCACGGTGTGTTTTTATTTATTCCTTGCTCCATGCCCCGGCGTGTGTTTTCCTTTTCCTTAGCGTAGTTTGATTGAGATAGCATGCCCATGCTAGAGCTGGCTATGATTGCCTAGGTTCATGATCACATGTTCATAGGTTTGAGTAGATCTTGATTGCTTGTTTGTCATCTTACCATACCACTTTTCAAACCTCAAAAGAAAGATAGAAGATAGACAAATAAATATCAACAGATAATTTTTTGGCGATCACGGTGGGACAACTTGTGCCAATCATGCTTTTGATTCTTGTTTAAACCTGCCATCATTTGCTTGTTGAGTTACCTTTTGTTTCCCCTTTGTTTACTACTCATTCTGGTTTTCTGAGTTCTCTGACGGCCCGGTGTCCCCGCGTCACAGTCCTCTGACGCAGGGGCATTAGACCGCCGCTTTGGTTCTGTTGTGTGAGCTTCCACGGGCTTTCCGGTTACTTCTGTTTGGTTTTGGTTCCCTGGCTCATCCGACGGTCTCATCCCCTTGCGTTATATATTATCTGGCGGTCTGGCCTTTGACCGTTATTGTGCTCTGACGCAGGGTCCTTCGACCGTTATTCTCCTGGCAGGTACGCATCCGAGGTGCATTTATTTCCGTAGTTTTTGCTGTGATTTATTGCTTGGGTGATACTTGACCTCCTTCTTACTTTGCTCATATCTACATATCATTGTGTGCACCATTGATTGTTAGATTCTAGGCTAGACTTTGCATGCACTCTGGTGCACATAAGGTCATTCATATTTTCATACATTAGATTGCATTTTCCTACCTTGTTGTGAGGACCTCTCATCTCCATATTCCTTGGGGCCGACTAGGAAATCACAGCAGGGACCTCCGTAAGTCCCCGCGAGCCGTAGATTCCCACATGGACGCCGGGCTGGTTGTACCTTTCCCACCCCGTGTCTAGGGTTGCATAGGTGAAGGAGTGGTTACACTTAGAGTCAAACCAAGTCCCATATCCATCTCCTACTAGGAACCCATTGTTGAGAGCACATATCAATCAATTCACTAAAGTTCCAAATGAGAAATCATAAGAACCTTGTTGCATCATCTTAAACAACTTGGTTGATCTTTGAGTGTCTTCATCTTTTATCACTTACATCTTGTTAGAATCACCTAAGTTTGGTTGCTTATTGAATGTTTTTGTGTTGGTTGTTTTCGCATTGTCAAGGTTGTCCGTTGCATGTGGAGTTGTTTTCGTCCGTCTGAATCATCTTCTCGAGTCAGTTCCTTCTTCACGTTCTATTCTAATCCCCTCTTCGAGTCCACCATGGCATCCTTCAATCCCTCTCGCTCCCAAGAGGACTCTCTTCCTCAAGGGCTCCTTGAAAACCCCCCTAGGGTTATTACATTTTCCTCTGGAGAGGGGACTGCCCCTCTCCCATCCTCCACTTCTATGGAAGGTAGTCAAGATACCCCTTCTCTCTCTACTCCTTCCGCGGGCTCCGTCCTTCATATGATGGCCCAATTGGATCCGACCCAACTCCAAGTTCTATATCAAGCTATGCAAGGGTCCAATGCTTCTCCCTCTGCCACTATCCAAGGTCAATCTAATCCTTCCATTATTGGGCCGTCCGTTCAGCCCACTCCGATTGATCTCACTCCGGTCCAACCTCGGACCATCACTTTCGCTAGCATGGAGATGGGCCAATCTTCTAATTCAGCCCATCAATCTTTCGATAAAGGGAAGTCACCCATCTCTTCCTTTGTCCAGGTGGATCATCACAACTCTGGTTCGGTAGCTTCACAGCTCCTTATGAACCCTTCCGATTTCTTACGCCCTCAGTAAGGAGTGGCCCAAAATCGTTCTAATCCGGGTCTATCTCAGGCCCAATATCCTTCTTACAGGCCTCCTATTCCCACTGTCTATCCTTCCAATCCTTCTTACGGGCTCCCGCCTGTTGCTACAGCCATTCCATCTGCCCCTCAAATACAATCAGCATCCTTCACTACCCCTGCTTCCTCCCGAGAGCAGGACTTGCTTGACAAGTGGGCCACCATGCAGCAACAACTCGACTTTCTCCAGAAAAGGGTTGGCCCACAATCCTTGGCCGATATTCCTATTCCAAGCTTCCAGAACATCCGGTTCCCTCCGCAATCAGAGCTCCCCAACTATCGCAAGTACGATGGGAACAGCAATCCCTTCATCCATGTGAGGGATTTTCTTTATGAATCGGCGCAGTTCCAATATGATGATCGCCTCATGGCGTACTTATTCCGTCGATCTTTGGACAGTGTTGCTCTAGAATGGTTCTATTCTCTACCACTGGAAGAGGTCGAGAGTTTCAAGGTAGTAAAGGAGAAGTTCATCCAGCGGTTCCAAGACAGGGTCGGCCCTGAATATTCATTTACAGATCTAGTGGCCGAGAAGATGAAGCCGGATGAAGAGTTCGCCACCTATGCAGACAGGTGGAGACAAATGGCCGCCAGAGTACCGGGCCACATTCCGGAGGAAGAGAAGGTCAAACTGCTGATTTCCAATGCCACCCCGACCTTCCACAACATCCTGGCAATGAATGACATAGCCAACATGCATCAACTCTATAGCCGGGCACGCTTCATCCAGACTCAATTCAAGGACTCCCCTATCCATTCCCTCTTCGAAAATCAAAAGCCCAAGTACCACAAGAAACCACAAGGGTCGGTTACTGAGGGAGTCCAAACAAACGAGCAGGTACAAGCCGTTGCTTTTCCATATCAGGCCGCACCTTTCCGCTACAACCAAAACCCCCGCAATCCACAAAACTCTGCTCCGCAAAACTTCCAAGCCACTCCACAAAACCCTCCCCCCGCCTTCACCATTCCACAAAACACCTTCGCCACACCACAACAACCATCACCACCACAATACCATAACGTCCCTCCACCCAACGGCTACAACAACAACAATCCAAATAGCAAGCGCCCGGCTCCCAGGAGAGCCCAATATCCTCCATTGCCAGAGACACTTACAGATATCTTCTCGGCACTCATGTCAGTAAATGCAATCCAACTTCCTCCGGAACGGCCTATTTGGAACCCGACAGTCGATCAGACTAAGTATTGTATGTTCCACCGGCAGCCGGGCCATACCATAGAAGGATGTTTTCAGTTCCGAGATCTGGTATATGACCTTCATGAGGGGCAGAGAATCGACTGGGCCGAAATGCATAGGGCCATTGTTGAGATTAAAGAAAAGAGAAGGCAGCCGCAGGGGCAGCAAGTGCAGCAGCACCAAGCACCGCAGCCGCAGCAGCAACCACAGCAAGTACAAGACCTGGGCATCCATCAGAACCCGATGCCGAATCATCCACCCGCTCCTCAGCAGCAGCCGCCAGCACCAGTGCAAGTAAACATGGTCCAGCCACCGGCCCCCAACGCCGGATGGTCTTTCGATGATGATGGCGCCACACCGCAGGTCATGGCCCTCCACCATAACCACCACAATCCCCCATTCATCATCCATACACATCCAACGCCCTCTCCACTCATCCTCCCATGCACACCCGCTCCGGCAAATCCTTCACCACCCACCATTCCGTCATATCCTCCACCACTTACCCCCATCACCGTCATCACACCACCACCCAATCCTTCACCCATTCTTACCCAACCACCAGCCTTCCCTCCACCCGCATCAACATTCATCACCACCCTGCCTTCCACCCATCCTTCACCCACCATCCGCGCACCGCCCATTAACCTCACCAACCCTACGCTCCACCAAACCGCCTCCCCCGCACCACCTGTTCCATTCATCCATCCCGCAGGGCCCATCATACTATCTTCAGATGCCGCGGCAAACTATGCTTTGAGGAGCGGGAAGATGTTCCATCGGAATTACGTTACTACTTCTAATCCCCAGTCCTCTCAGCCGGTAGCCGAGCAAGAAGAAACTGAACCTTTGTCAGGTACTCAATATGACTTGCTGCATCATCTGGATCGAGTACCCACCAAAATATCTGTGCTAGAGCTGATCAAAAGGTCTACCCTTCATCAGGATGCACTGAGGGATTTCCTACAGAAGGTAATGGTTAGCGAAGACATGGCAGTTGATAGCCTACCAACGGCACTGGCAACTATCTCCAAAGGGCCGGCAATCACGTTCTTTGAAACCGAGCTTGCACCTCCGGGGGCTCGGCAAATGCCGCTCTGCATAACAATTACCCTGAACAAAGTCGACATTGAAGCAGCGCTGGTTGACACAGGGGCCTCAATTAATGTTTGCCCACTCAGTACCCTCCGAGCATGCAACATATCTGAAGAGTTACTACGGCCTACCCCCACCACTATAGCGGCATATGACAACTCAAGACGAGCGTGTCACGGGGTAGTCACCATTCAGGCAGAGCTCGGGCCCCTTACTATGGCCGTGGAATTCTATGTTCTTGATATCGACCCTATGTTCAAGGCTATCTTGGGTCGTCCCTGGATTAACACACTCGGCGCCGTGCCCTCCACCGCACATCAGTGCATTAAATTCCCCTTCCAAGGGAGGGTCGTCAAAGTTAAGAGCTTATCCACAGTACAGTCAGTAAAGGCTATTTCAGAGCAGGTTCTTCCCACACTTTGGCCAAGCAGCCGGCCCGTTCTGTCAGTGCTGGATTTGAACTTTCCTTGGGCTTACACATCCCCTAAGCCCGTCGCTACTCCAGTTAATGTCAAAGTGAAGCCGCAGATTCGAGATTCAAAGGGGTGGAACATTATATTGAAATTGGGCTATCAACCGGGGAGAGGCCTCGGTGTGCAACTGCAATGGATGACTAAGCCTATACCTAAGGGAAGAAAAATGGGCAGGAGAGGTCTCGGTTACCGAGAGATAGCACTATCAATGATGGGTGATTCTGGGCCGCTCACCTGGGATTATCGTTAACATTTTGTCAAAGGGCCTCTCCAGCCTGGCACATTAGCTCCAAAGCCGATTCAGTAAGAAAGGGATACAGTTTGTCCAATTGCCAGTCCCCCTCCATCGCCAGGAGGGTCAGATAGTGACATGCTCGACTACAGTCAGGCCTTGCATGGGCTCTTTCATGAGGAAGAACGCCGAAAGCAACAAGAAGTTCGGCTTATGCAGTGGAGGCCGAAGAAGTAGCCCGTGGTTAAATTGCAGAAGGAGGAGAGCTCTCCAATTATCTGTTCTTGGTCTCTCTCACGCTTCCAATCTATCTTTCAACAAAGGGAGTTCATACCCCGCCTTCCTCCTGTCATGATAAATTCATCTTTCACTGATCCACCGGAGATTCTATTCATTCCTTGTGCTTGCGGGAAGTGTCCACGCATTGATCTATCCACTCTGTTTACTCCTCCTCCTCCCAACGCTCAACTCCACGAGATGTGGTTCTCTTCTACTGATCCCTTCTTTGATTGCATCTTCCCCGAGCTGTTCCCTATGCAGCTCCCACCTCCTCCATCTTGCTGTGTAGTCTCCGCTGATCTCAAAAAAAAAACGTCAAATTTGAAACAGAGATTTCAGTGGAAGATTACGCTATCCTGTCTCCATCCTCCTCCTCCCAAGGGCACGAGTCCCCTGCTCCTCCCCTTTCACAAGGCCTTTTCTCCTCTAGGTTAGGGTTAGGGTCCGTCGAGTCTAGAGGTATAGAGTTCGTTAGGTCTAGAGAAGTAGGGTCTTATTCTGGGTCATCCAACCCTTCCCATTCTGATCCGCGCTCGCTTGCGCATCCTTCCCGATCTGTTCCTGATAGGTTCTTGCAAGATCTAGCTCAGCGGTGTCAAGCTCTTTTGAAGTGTCCGGAATTCGTCGCTACAGCAATCGTGATTGAGGATGAAGAGGAAATAGAAGGGGTATGGAGCGATGACGGATTAGGCGTCTATGAGGTCTTGGATGAGAAGGATCCAATAGATGAAGACAGCGATGTAGATAACACTGCCGACTTATATGCACAAGGACTAAAGAGATTCGACCAGCCGTCGACGACAGTGGATGAACCTACAAAGGAAATCAACTTGGGAACGAAAGAAGACCCAAGGCCCATCATTATTTCTGCTGATCTCCCTTCACAGGTAGAAGAAGATCTAATTAAGGTATTAAGGGAGTACAGTGATTCTTTCGCCTGGTCTTATGAGGACATGCCAGGTCTTGACCCCTCTCTAGTGGAACATCGACTCGTGCTTAAACCAGGGGCAACACCTGTTAAACAACGGTCAAGAAGATTTCACCCCCACATGGTCTTGAGGATCAAAGAAGAGGTCGACAAACTATACAAGGCCAGGTTCATCAGAGTGGTTTTATATCCTCAGTGGGTGGCGAACATAGTCCCTGTTCTCAAGAAGGATGGAAAAGTGCGCATATGCATTGATTTCAGGGATCTAAACAAAGCATGTCCCAAAGATGATTTCCCGCTACCTCATATAGACGTCCTAGTTGATAACACTGCCGGGTATGAAGCTCTGTCATTTATGGATGGGTACTCGGGCTATAATCAGATCCGTCTCGCTCCGGAAGACCAAGAGAAAACTTCCTTCACCACGCCCTGGGGCACGTATTGTTATGTAGTTATGCCATTTGGTTTGAAAAATGCAGGTGCCACCTATCAAAGGGCGATGATGGCCATTTTCCACGACATGATGCACATATATATGGAAGCTTACGTGGATGACATCTTGGTGAAGTCAAGAACAAAAGAAGAACACCCCTCTATCCTGGCTAAGGTGCTGCAGAGAGCCAGGGAGTACAAGCTTAAGATGAATCCGAAGAAGTGTGTATTCGGAGTCTCCTCAGGGAAGTTGTTAGGGTTCATAGTGAGCAAACGAAGGATCCAGATTGATCCTAATAAAGCATAGGCCGTCATGGACATGCCTCCGCCAAAGAACATTACGGAACTTCGAGGATTGATTGGTAGACTGCAATTCATTAGAAGATTTATATCTCAGCATTCTCAGAGGTGTCGTCCGTTTTATAAATTACTTAAGGCGGGGGTCAAGTTCGAATGGAATCAAGATTGTCAGAAGGCCTATAAGGACCTCAAAGAGTATCTGTCTAATCCCCCGGTTTTGCAACCTCCTGTCCCTGGGAAACCCCTAATCCTATACATCTCGGTTTTCGAGGACTCCCTAGGGGCGGTCTTAGCACAAGTAGATGATGAAGGGAAAGAGCGGGCTGCGTACTACCTCTCTCGACTGTTTAATCCAGCTGAATCCAAGTACACCGCTATGGAGAAGACTTGTGCCGCCTTAGTGTGGGTAGCTCAGAAGCTTAAACATTACTTTCTCGCCCACCCAGTTAGGTTGATCTCTAGAATGGACCCGATCCGTTATCTCTTAGAAAAACCCGTCCTTTCTAGTAGGTTAGCTCGCTGGCAGAGCTTCCTCTCTCAGTTCGACATCACCTTTGTTGTTCAGAAGGCAGTCAAAGGATATGCCATTGCTGAGCATCTTGCACATCTCCCTATTCCTCACACCGATTCTATTCAGGATGATTTCCCTGATGAGCATCTCTCTGTCCTTTCTCATCATCCCTTTTGGTCTCTGCACTTCGATGGTGCACTCAACTCCCAAGGCCAAGGGATCGGTGCTGTCTTGCTTACTCCAGAGGGAGTAACCATCCCCTTCGCTTATCAACTTCGATTTCCTGCTACCAACAACATCGCTGAGTATGAGGCCTCCTGGCCGGCTTGAAGCACGCCTATCTTCTAGGCGCGCGTTATTTGAACATCATAGGAGACTCTCAGCTCGTCCTACGGCAAGTTCTGTCCACTTACCGTACTCGTGACCCCAAGCTCAAACCTTATCAAGATTTGGTCACGCTCATTGCTAAACGATTCCGCAAGCTGATCTATATCCATACTCCCCGTTCTCTGAACATTCTAGCTGATGCTTTGGCATCTCTTGCTTCCTCCTTATCTTTCCCTCTCAGTCGTAGCACTGAGACCATCGTCGTCCAGAGATTGGACGCACCCTCTCTTCAAGATCCTTGGTTCATCAACCTTAGGAAAGCTGTAGAGGCGAGAGCTGAGAAGGAAGATCTCAAGGAAGTTTCATTAACAGAGCTAGAGGAGATTCTGGACGAAGAAGAATTGCCTTGGTATCATGAAATCGAATTGTTTTGCAAGGAAGGGTCATTCCCAGAAGGGGCAAAGGCCGAGCAGCGTAAAGCAATAAGAAGAGCCGCCGCAAGGTACACTATCATTGCAGGAGAACTGTATAGGCGCGCTACTAATGGAATGCTCATGAGATGCTTGGATGATGTAGAAGCTTGGAAAGTGGCTGAAGCGGCCCATTCTAGTGAGTGTGGAGGTCATGTCAATGGCCAGGCTCTAGCGAAGAAGATCCTTAGGCAGGGCTACTATTGGCCCACTCTAGAGGAAGATTGCTCCCTCTATGTCCGGAGGTGTCTTAAATGCCAACTCCATGCTGATAAAATTCACTCTCCAGCTTCGTCTCTCCATCCTATGACTGCTCCCTGGCCTTTCTCTATGTGGGCTTTCGACGTCGTCGGCCCGCTCGGTGATCCTAATTCTCAGATCAAGCAGAAATCCTTTATCCTCACCGCTACTGAGTACTTCACCAAATGGGCCGAAGCCGAGGCGTACGCAGAAATCAAAGCTACAACGGTGTGCCGCTTTATCATGAAGAATATCATCTCGCGGTTCGGAGTGCCAAGCAGCATCATCATCGACAACGGACCCCAGTTCGTCTCCCAAGAGCTTAAGGACCTATGTAAGAAGTTCAATATTGCACTGCATCATTCATCTCCATATTACCCTCAAGGCAACGGTCAAGCCGAGGCCACTAATAAAACCCTTCTTAAAATCATCAAGAAAACATGCGAAGCACATAAATTTTCTGATTGGCCTGAAAGATTGGTAGAAGCTCTGTGGGCTTACCGCACCTCCGTCCGTACCCCTACGGGGCAAACTCCCTATTCTCTGACCTATGGGATGGAGGCGGTACTCCCATATGAGATCTTAATCCCTTCCCTTAGAGTGCAGCTCGATAAGGAACTTAATCTCGATGAACGTCGGGAGGCGTTGCTGGTCCAGTTGGAACTCTTAGATGAGAAGAGGATGAATGCGGCCGATCACGTTTCTGTTTATCAAAAGAGGGTTTCGCGTTATTTTCAAAAGAAGGTGATTGAACGTAAGTTTATGACGGGTGATATTGTTTTGAAACGTAAATTCATTCGGTCTGCAGGTCCTAGGTCTAAATTGCAACCTAACTGGGAAGGGCCGTTTGTAATAAAAGAGGCTTATCCAGGGAATGCTTATCGTTTAATAAATGCGGAAGGTGAAGAGCTCCCTCACCCGTGGAATGGGTTGTATCTTAAGTGTTTCTTTCCTTAGAGTCTAAATCACGTGCTTTCCCGGCAGCAAGATCTTCCTTCCTATTTTCAAAAGAAGGGTCCCGAGTAAGGCAATCACACACCACACGACATCCCTGGTCGGGCTCCTTGTTTAAAAGACACCATTTCTCCTTGGCCATGCTTTAAGGGAAAGTCGAAGTCCCTGTCCGCTTCATTCTTCGTCTGAATCCAGGGGCAAGGAGTGAATAAGGAGGTGACAACCAATCCAAACACCCTAACGAGAGGAGGTCTCAAACAGGGGCAAGTCCGTTATGACCTGACGCCACAAGCAAGAAAGGAAAAGAAAAGAAAAGGAGTGCTCTTTACGACAAAATCAAAAGCGTTATCTCAAAGGTCTACAGATTCCGAATTTTCGAAAAACTCCAAGGAGAAAAGAAAGCTAGGCATGACAAGAGTGGCAGTACAGTTCCCCGCGGGACATTATGAGCCCGGTCGCATGCATGCCTAGGGTGGACAAAGGTTCGATGACGGACGCAAAAGCCCCGGCGCAACAGACCAAATCTCTAATAGGGTTGTGCGGTGAGAAAATCAAGTCCTAAAAACTCCCATATCTGGCTTAAGCTTACCCCCATGATCTTTTTTCCTTTTAGGACTAAGATTAGTACCCTGGGTATGGCATTGGTAGAAACACCGTCATGATGATTAGGTCTTGGCCAGGGGTTGTCACACTATTACACGCCAATCTCGGGACTCAATCTAAAATAAGGAAGGGTTCGCGTTGCTAAGGAGGCACTGGTTTTTCAAAACCCAAAAAAAATCAAAAATTTTCAAAAACCCAAAAAAATAACAAATATTTTCAAAATCCAAAAACAACAAATATTTTCAAAATCCAAACAAAATCAAATATTTTCAAAATCCAGAAACATCAAATATTTTCAAAATCCAAAATCAAATATTTTCAAAAATCCAAAATAAAACAAATATCTCTAAAAATCCAAAAAACATTAAATATTTTCCAAAACTCCCAAAATACCATCATGTGCATAGCATGCATTGTATTTTCATTACGTTTCCGCCTATTTAATAAAGGCTCCACCCCTTGACCGAACGGTCATTACCTAACTTGCTTCAAGGCAAGGGGTTGAGTCTAAGAACAGATCTGACTTGATTCATGTTTAAAGTGTGTGTGCAGAATGCAGGGGCAAGATTCAAAGCAAAAAGTTCACAGCTATGCAGGTTCAAGGTATGTAACGCGTCAACATCAGACCGTTACAGTCACATAACGGCCCCCTCTTCGACCATTATTTTCCTGCAGGCATGGGCCTTCTTTCTTTCACTAACCATCACTATAACGGTCTGGAGAATACCGTTACTTTCTTATAACGGCCCAACGCCTATCCGTCATATCCTTCAGAGACAGGGTTCTATTGTTACTCTCATTCTGACGGCCTGTCGTAAGACCGTTATTTCCTTGTGGCGGCCCATTGCATATCCGTTGCTATCTCCAGAGGCTCTGCCTGTCACATCATTCCAAGCCATTCAAAACACGAAACTCAAGCCCATTCAACTGAGGCAATTTCGTCTCATTCAAGCAAGCTTAATGAAATATAATTCATGATAAACCAAGCTCTGATGATCAAGTACACATAACATCTCTCATGAACAAAAAGAAAATCAAGATACATTCAATTTCTTATCCGCAAGAGGGCGGATTCTTCTCAACTCTTTCACATAATCTCGGCGTGCTTCGTCGTTCTCTTCAACTTCTGCTTGCCACGGGCGCACCTTGCTGATCTCCCACATGATCAGCGCGTTCCGGACTGCTCGTTCATCTTCCTCGGTCCCCATCTTCCTAGGTAGAAGGGGAGGGTAGTGTGATAGTGCAGAAACGCCGGTTCGAGGTAGTCCGATCTGAAGATGGCATCGGTGCGGGTTGTAGATCGCCATGGTAGTGTTCCCCACTAGCTGGAGGTCCAGGCCTTGACGCCGCGGTATTTTGAGAAGAGTGCTTCGAAGGATTCTTGGTCGCATGATGAACTTATCCATTGGCAAAGTGTTGAAAAAGAGGCGCCATTCATCCCGAGTTTTCTTATCCGCCGTCCTGCATTCCACCTGAGAAGAATATCCAAATGCCCCTCCAATGAAGAAGAGAGGGTGGCTCCCGAAGATCCGGCTTGCAGAAGTTATGTCTTCCTTGGGAAGGAATTTGACTCTCACTCCTGTCCAGCACTCAAGGAGTATCATGGAACCAAACAAAGGACCTCCTATGCAAGCCGAGCTTAGTCCTTCATAGAGGTATGAGAGGACCGCTTGAGAGATAGACATTCCCCGCCACAGCCCGCTAATAATACCAAGATTTTGGATGTCTAAGAGGTGGTCGGTCGTGGTAAAAAGGAAGACCCCGCACAAGTAAACCGCCAGCGCCTTGGCTATTGCTTCATGTCTCTCCCACTTATTTTTACAATGAGACACTATCCATTGTGCCAAGGGTATCAAGTGAATGTGGTGTGGGCTGATCATGGTTCTCACATCCTTTGGATTATGAATGAAGTCACTCAAGATCAAGGACGGGTCAATGGGCTCTATTGTATAGCAAACCCGGTCTTCATCCCCCACCTTAGTCTTAGGAAGGGTTAGGTAGGCTTCTACCTCCTCTAATAGGACGGTTGCTTCAAAGGAAGGGAAGATGAAAGTATGAGTTTGTGGATGCCATAGTTCCACAAGTGCTGAAAGGCTTGGCCAATCGAAGGACAATTTCTGGAAATTCTTGCCTAAAACCAAGAGAGGTTGAAGGTGCCATGCTTTAAGGATTGATGTGACCTCTATGGGGAGTGCCTTTACCATGGGAGCCACCCACTTCAGGTTGGAATAGCACCTTGGGCCAGGAAGGGGCTTGAGAAAGGGAGAAGAAAGAAGTCATGAAAAGGATTGAAGTGCAGTGAAATTCTGAACTTTGGATGAGTCATGGGAACTTACCACCCTTTGAACATTGAAGCTTAGGTGCTTGGGAATTGATGTCAGCCGCTGGAGTTCTCCATGCTCTTTCCTTGCAGCTTTGGGTCCGGTATAGACCTTCCCTTCCATGATCATCGCCTCAAAGCTCCTCTTCATCATAGTTGCTGCCCTTTGGGAGAGTTCTTCAGCCCTAGAACAGAGGTTTTCAGCAAAGCTACGATTTTGATTGAGTTTCCGAGTCTTAAAAGCTTGATTTTGGCTTTTGGAAGGATAGGATTCGGACTAGAAAGCTTTATCTTCAATCAGGATAAGTTCTAGTGATGGATTAAGTGGCTAAACCTCGGGTTTAAGTTCTCACGGCTCAATCCGTCTCGGAATACAACCCAGAATCTAACGGTCTATCGTACGGCCGTTATTTCACTCCGACGCGCCAACCTTAGGCCGTCGCATTTTCCTGTGGGTTTAATTCCCCGATCATGTTCTGTGAAGATTAACGGTCTAAGGGCTGACCGTCGTTTCTTGTAACGCGCGAATCCTGAGCCGTTATACTCTCATCCACTCAGTCCTTTCTCTTCTAGGCTAAGCACTTCCTGACGGCCCTGGTTATGGCCGTTGCTTCACTCTGACGCGTCTCCCTCAGGCCGTCGCATTTTCTGCTAGTTGTCCTGACAACCATCGTTCTGCCATGATCAACGGTCTAGTCTTTGGCCGTTATTTGTCTTTGACGCACCTGCCGTTGGCCGTCGTTTCTCCTGAAGCCCTACTACCAGGATGGGCCCCTGTTATGATTAACGGCCTTTCACCGGCGCGTCGTTTGATTAAGACGGTCTAAGCCTAGACCGTTACTTTCTCTGCTGCTGATTTCAGGCTATTCCTTCTGCCTTTGCCTAGACCTGGCGGTCTTTCACATTATACACCTCATTCCCTCCACAGTTTTTCCCCACACACATGCGTTCCTGCGTATGTCTCATACACACATTCATTCACATCTCATCCACATTCCTGCACACGTCCCTTCATTTCACACTTGCACAAAATAAAAAAAGATCTCATTCCATCTACCATAAGTTATATACAAAGAAAAAAAAACATAAAAAAATACATCATTCGGTCGGCTTATCCGCCGGACCACCCTCATCCTCTCCATCCTCGGGTCTCCTCGCAGGTGGCGGCGCTATGGAAGCACTCTCCTCCTGCTGTCCCCGCTCCGCCCTCTCATTCCTCCGTTGGCCGGAGGAGCTGACAAGAAAATCCCCTACCGAGCCGCTCGGAGCAGCACTCCTCCGTGCCCCACTCTGGGAGGCACTCCGCTCTGGTCCCCGGCCCATCATCCGGACCGTCCGCTCCAGCGTCCGCAGCTCGATCTTCAGCGTGAAGATCTGACGCCGCGTCTCCCGTGCCTCGGTCCGGTAGCGATCCAGGTCCGCCGTCCCGATACGGAGCTGCTCCACCTCAGCCTGTGCTCGCGCTAACTCTGTCCGTAGTTGCTCCATCTCTGCATCATCTGAGCGTCGCGGGGCCTCCGCTCTCAGCCGAGCCATCTCTGCCCGTACAAGCTCTGTCTCCGCTCGGGCTCGATCGGTCTCAGCCCGGCTTCTCTCTGCCTCTGCCCTCGCCTGACTGGCCTCGACCACTGCTGCTGCTAGCTCCCTCGCCTGTAGATTGCATTTTATATCATATCATTAATCATAAGGCATTTTTTTAGGCATAATCATAAGCATGAGCATTTTAGCATCTTACCCGCTCCGCGAGGGTGGCCTCCGCCTCCTCGGCCCGGGCAACTGCTCGAGCAAAATCGGCCTCCTGCTCAGCCCTGCCTCCCGCAGGCTGTGAGGAAGACGATGGGGCGTCCGGTCCAGCTCGTTGGGCTCCCTCGGCCCGCTGCATTTAGAAATCATGGTTAAAAGTCATGGTTAATCAGCATTTGCATCATGATATTCCATTAAGCATAATCATAAAGCATTTTAGGTCTCACCAGGAGCTCCAGAGCGGTCCGGTACCCGTCCCGCTGCTGGATGGTGGAATGGAGTAATCCCTCCAGCTCGGCTATCCGTCCCTCAGGATCTAGCTGCATTTTAGAAAGCATGAGTCAGCATCTATCACCTTGCATTTTGCATGTAGAAAGGGGCTTTTAGATTTAGAATTGCATACCGGTCGTCGGGTACCTCGGTACACCCGGTCGCCGTAGAGTCGAGCAAAGGCCTTCAGATATGCCTCGTCGCTCTCGTCTCGTTCCTTCACCGCTCGGCCCCGCCTATTCCAGTCGTGGACGTACTTCGCCTTCCGGGCACACCAATCCACATTGCCGCTGATGCCCCTTGCTGACTTGCCGGGGTGGTCATCGCTGTGGCGTGGAAAGGTCACCTCGGGCTGATGTAGTCCCCGGGTCCGCAGGATCAGCCTGTAGTGCAGAGGCTCGATGATATGGATGCAATGCAACCATATGTCTCGCCCCCGGTATGATAAAGCCGCCTCCACCCATGGCTGTCCCGTATAACCCTCGTCGCGGTATGGGGTCCATCTCACCTGAAAGCATTTTTAGTCCATTCGTCAGCATTAGCATATAAAAGCATTAAAGGAAAAAGCATTTAAAAAGCATTTAAAAGCATATAGAAGCATATAGAAATCATTTTTGAGTTCTGAACTCACCGACGTATGTGGGAAGGAGGCTAAGTCGTCCTGGATCGTCCGGGTCAGTCTGATGATCGACCCTGTGTCCCTCGCCACCGACCATCGCCTCGCGATCGGTATGCGGCCGGGATGGAGTAATGCACCTCTCCCGATGCCCGGGAGGTACATATAGCTCCAGATCTGCATTTAGAAATCAAGTCAGTCGCATGGCATTGCATAAATCATGGCATAAATATTCATGGCATAATAGAAAGCATATGAAGTGCATTTACCTGTAGGAAAGGCGAGAAGCCGCCCAGCATTGTCTGCCGGTCCGTGGTGCTGAGGGACTCGAACAAGAATGCGAGCACTGCCGCTCCCCAGGCGTATCTCCTGACTCTGCCCAAATCCTCTATCATCGGCAGCAGTCTGCAGCTGATGACATCTGCCCGAGTCGCGAAGAGTAGCTTCCCGAATAGCAGCATCAGGAAGCGTCTGAGCACTCTATCTCCCTCTGGTCCAGCCTCTGCCGCCACGCGAGGGCGCACCTGGTCTATCACTCTGCCCAGATGCTCCTCAGGTAGCTCTCCCACGGCGATCGCCGCTCCTCTCAGTCCCAAGCTCTCCTGCAGCACTGATCTCGAAAGCTGAGAGGAGGACTGTCCCGGTCTGATCAAATCTAGCCCGAGCAGCTGCTGCGCCATCTCTCGGTAGTCGCCGTATGTCCACCCTGTCACCGCGGCTCCGTGGACTCTCAATCCGGTAATCCTCGCTATGTCTTCTAGCGTGGGGATCATGTGGCCCCACGGGAAGATGAAAGCTCTGCTGATCGGGTCCCATCTCTCGTGCAAGGCGTACAGTAGCGGCGTGTCCATCCGGATCACCTCGATGCTGAGCACCTCGGCGAATCCCATGCCGGCTAATCTCTCTCTCTGGTAGTCGGGCAATGCCTGGTACACTGCCCGGATCTGTAGCCAGGAGATCCGCGATCGTCTCTTCCCCTGCATTGCATGTTAGATCATTAATTAGTCCAATTTGCATCATATAATCATTGCATAAACATTCATACTTGAAAACAAAACAAAAATTTGAAAATTGAAAACCCTAAAAAATAGCTTAAGTCCCTGGCATGAGTGACGGCCCTGGGGTAGGGCGTCGTTTGACTCTGACGGACTCAGCATGGTGCGTCAGACGAGTGACGGTCGCTGGCAGGACCGTCACATTGTCTGCATTTGGGAATTTTTTCCCTTGCATCCCCGTGGTCTCCCACTATGGCCAAATGGCCTACAATTGTTCCTAGTGGGTTCATAGACCCATTTCTACCCCTATTCCCCACATGCATTCATAAACAAAAAACAAAAAATCAAAATTTGGAATTAAGGCAAGGGGGGCCTACCTCACGGTCCATGCCTCTCTTCTTCTTCTTCTCTGGCTTCCTTGGGCTCCTCTGCGCCCAATGAGGCTTCTCTTGGTCCTCCTCGGTCGTGGGGACTTCTTCTTCTTCTATTGGCTTCTCCTCGTCGGTTCTTCTTCCATGGCCGGCGGGATCACTTCCCGTTCGAGCCGACGGTGGAACCGCCGTATGGCCATCTTCTTCCCTCTCCCCTCTTCTGTGGTGGCGGCTGGGGTGCCTCGTCGCCGGCCATTGCGGTGGTGGGGGTTGGAGTCGCCGGAGCTCTCTCGGTTTTGGTTTTTTTGGGGCGTTGGGTTTGGAGTGAATGGGCAGTGACCGTTCGGTTGTTTTTTTTGAAAACTCAGGAAATGCGACGGTCTATCGACAGACCGTTACATCCTTCTGACGCGCCTTGAGGTGACCGTTACATGTGTTGGACTGTTTTATTGAAGAATGTGAACCGCCTAACTTATGACGGACCAGGGGTGATCCGTTGCTTGGTATGACGCCCTTTCATTAGACCGTTATATGCTTGCAAGTTCCTTGATGAACTAAAAGTCTAATTGATGTCAAAATGATCCCATGTTATGTATTAATGTTCCTTATTGATGTTCCTTGCACGTACAATGGTTATGCCTTGATTCCTTATCATATTTATTGTTGGCTAACCTATCTTTCATGAAGGAATTATGAGTGAAGTCATGCTTTATCGTCCGTCAGGCAGGTAAGTCAGGTATTGTATCTCGTTCCCTCACTCCCTTAATGCATTACTATATGTTACTTATGATATATTATCTCGAGAACCGGCTGGTCATTCATGTGTCCTGGGATTTGATGTTCCCCTTAAACAAAAATGATGATGATCTAAGTTCACATGTTTAATCGTTGGATAGGCCGTTAGATTGGAAAATTTGGGGACGATGGTTCTATCTTGCACGCCGTGGTTGCAGATGGTGTCCTGACTCTGATTTCTCCGATCTAGCAATATTATTCTCGAGTATTTTAGTATTTTATCTTTCTTCGCATTTGTTTTGAAGATTTTTGTTTTCCTTTAGCCCAGCATGCATCATACGCATTCTTTGAGCATTCGTGAAGCTTCATTTGTTCAAGGTCTCGATGATGGTGAACAGCTGTGTTCTTGATTCTGGATGAGGAGAATCATTCCACTCTGAATTAGAAGGTTTCCTTCGATCTGCTCGCTTGATCTGGTTCGCTGAAGATTCCTGTCTGGAGTTTAGTCTCTGTCCTTTCCGTTGCCTCCGGCGGCTAGCCGTGTTTCCTTTCCTTAGTTAATTAGTTCCTCCAGACTTGCGTCCTTTGGCTGGCTATTTCCTTGTGATCAATTCGAAGTTTTCCAGAAAATTCCTATCGCTTGTTGGTAAAGAACGGGTGTCGTTTACCTTAACGCCCTCTTTTTGATACACTCCGCTTCATTTCCGCTTCATCTTCATGTTCCATTTCACTTTCGCTTCACCTCCGCTCGCTCCCCTGCAAAGAGGACGTTAAGGAGGGGCATCTGTTGACACCCGTTTTATACCCAATAAGTCGGGTCATCTCCTTATTCATTCTATATGATGCTCCGAGTTGTTCACTCTTCATTGAGTCTCTGATCAGTTGAGGCCTGTTTCTTGGGTCTTAATTCCTGGATTAAGAATTGGCTCCTGGTGGCGTTTCGTTGGCAACAGCTTAGCAACCCTTCATTGCTATTCTTGAAACTCAATGGTAATAACGGTCCGAACCAGGCGCGTTGTTTCATTATAACGCATGGGGCCTGGACCGTTACTCTTTGAAGAGTCCTAAGGCTTAAGGCCTCGTTTTCAGTGCTTATCCTTTGGCTTACACATTGGTAATAACGGTCTGTCGAGCAGCCGTTGTTTCAGTATGACGCCCTATGTCTTGGCCGTCGCTTCTTTGCAGAGTCCAATTGATTAAGTCTTCTTCCCGTCGATCTTATCCTTTGGGATAGGGTTGAGAGTAACGGATGGTCCTTGATGCGTTTCTTCCAAGCGGCGGTCTGTCGTGCAGCCGTTACTTCCTTCAGAGAGTCCTGGCAGTTCAGGCCTTTTCTCTGCTACTCCGTGGTCGAGATAAGGGTTTGGATTGACGATATCTCTTTCAAATCTGATCCTCAGGACCTTCCGTTCGATTCTATGGACTCTTGGTGATATTATCTTCGAGGATTTACTAAAGAGTTATCTCTTTATCTTGCTTGATTATCCTCTGCTCGACCTGAGAGTTTGAGGGTCTATAAATAGAACCCTTGACTTCATGGCCCGAAGAGGAAGATTTGAATTCACGACGAAGTGTTGCCAAACTCAGGAGCCATCTTCATCCAAGAGGAACTACTTCCCACGTCCATCCATCTCATAATCAAGGGAGTACTTTGGTTTTGGTCTTTCAAGTTCATCATTGCATGCTTGAGTTCTTCCCTGGTTTTTTCCTCAATCAAAGCATTGTCCCTCCTCTTTCTCCACGTTTTTCACTGTCCTCTAAGCATATAAACATCTTCCCAAACTTTTAAAACACCCAGAAGGGGTTAAAAAACCAAAAACTCCCCGGTAATCCACTCTCCTTTTGATGATGTTAAGTCCTTTGAGAATTGATGCTATGCTTGTGAAAAGGGCTAATTGAGGTTATTTTGTTTTGTCTTTCTACATCCTTGGCAGGTTTACAGGTTCGTTAACACGAGGCCCAGGTCTTCTAGCCGGCTGGAAGAGTTGGAGTTAAAAGAATTCAAGCTTTGTTACTGCAGGTTATCTGACGGCCTTGTGCAGGCGCGTCACTCTCTTCCGGCGGTCTATCGTGTGGCCGTCACTTCCAAGCGACGCACGGGGTTCTGGCCGTTACTTCTAAGTTGATCTGCAGGCTTTCTCTGGTTTTCTCTCCCGTGGGCGGGTGTTTCATCCACCTATTTCCAAGGTATATTCAGGTCTTTGACTTGTTTTTACTTTGGTGGCGATCACATCTTTCCTTGGTATCGGGCATTAACTGTCTTCTTCATCATATCTTTCTATTTTCCTTGCTTGTTCCACCTTCACGGTGTGTTTTTATTTATTCCTTGCTCCATGCCCCGGCGTGTGTTTTCCTTTTCCTTAGCGTAGTTTGATTGAGATAGCATGCCCATGCTAGAGCTGGCTATGATTGCCTAGGTTCATGATCACATGTTCATAGATTTGAGTAGATCTGATTGCTTGTTTGTCATCTTACCATACCACTTTTTCAAACCTCAAAAGAAAGATAGAAGATAGACAAATAAATATCAACAGCCGGTACGCCTCCATCACCCTTTACCGGCACACCCTCCATCGCCCTTCGCCGGTACGCCTCCATCGCCCTTTACCGGTACACCCTCCATCACCCTTTGCCGGTACACCTCCATCATCCTTTACCGGTACACCCTCCATCGCTCTTCGCCGGTACACCTCCATCATCCTGTACGGGTACACCCTCCCAGCCATCTTCCCTCAGCGGTACACTCACTTCCTTCCTTCGCCGGCAGGCCTGGCCAGGCATTCGACGGCACACCTTCCTTGGCACCTTCCCCTGTGCGCCTCCTGTGAGCCCTTCAGCGGCACACTCCTTCAGCCCTCCAGCGGCACACTCCTTCACCCACCCTTCTTCAGCGGTGCGTTCCCCTTTTGCCTTTGCCGGCACACTACCCCCCTTCAGCGGTACACCCCTCTAGCCCTCCAACGGCTCGCTCCTCCAATTGTAAAGCGTATAAACAAAAATGCAGTAGCAAAATAGAAGAAATAATGATAAAAAAAAATTGCAATAGTAAGGGCAACAGTGATAATAATAGTGAAGGCTATGATAAAAAAAAGGGAGAAAAAATGCGGGCAGTAAATAGAAAGGAAGTGATGAACCCATCCCAAAAAAATGCATAAAAGGAAAATAAGCAACGAAATCATGAGAATAACAGTAATAATGAATACAACGTAGCAATAATCCACGTTACAGCCCCATCTCTCCCATGACCCGGTGCGGAAGGAACAACAAGGTCTCCCTTGCAGGCCGGGCCTGAGTCGCGGGGACTGCCTCGATACGGCCACGACCCGACCTCGCCTCGGGCCGACATTCCGATCAGACCAGACCCGTTTCTCTGGACTAGACCCCTTTCGGGCCACTATTAAAATTGTCACGCGCTTGGCAGACATTCGAACGGATTCATCCCGGCTTCCACCGAGTTTCTATCACGGACCTTTGTCCGAACATGAAAAAGGTCCACGAGTGACCAATATAACCCATGGCCCGTATCCTGATGCGGATCTCAATGTGATCTATTCCTGCTTCTTTCTCGCGCAATTAGTATTAGTCCTTTCGGTTGCAGGGCCCCTAATCTCGGCAACTAATCAAGGGTGTTCCCTCGTATGGGGGATGTAAATGACGTCGTGGCCTTTATGGCACGACGGGATCTGGTCTGGACACAAACCACACAATCATCTGACGAAGTCAGGTCAAGCGCACCATGGGCTCTTCGGAGCCCGAATAAATTGTCACTCCGGTGACTGGCACGCCCACGCACTTAATAAACCAATAAACGAACCACAATCGCCAATCGATAAAAAGTGCGTCCACAAGTCTGGCACGCCCTGTGGGACCAATCCACCCTTCATCTCTTTGCCGAGACTAGGGGCCCTGTGGCTCCCTTCTTGTAACACTAATTGCGCTACTTTTTTGAATGCAGGAAAATCGCATTATGGTGCCAATAATGGCAGTCACTTGCGGCCCTCAAGTCGTCGAGAACCATGTTTGGGGCGGCTATCTCGCGGTCCCCCTCAGCTTCGGAAGCTTCCCTCCCACGGTGGGCTTCCCCAACTTCCTTGGGGTGACCTTTGTCAACATACTAGACGTGAAAGTACTCGACGAGCCCCAGACCAACGCTCCCACTCTGGGGGCCACTGAAGCTGTCATCGGCCAAGCTTTGGCCAAGAGCAACGACGGCGTCCCAGCAACGACGCTGAGCTGCAATGTGCACCAAACCGCTGGTTCGTCTCACCAAGGATCGGCGTCTTGCCGGAGGAGGCGCCGGAGGAACAACATCGGCGTCGTCTCAGGGCGCCGCATATCCAGCTCTGGGAAATCCATGGCCGTCGGGACCATCCGGGTCCACCTCGATGGGCAGAGGTCCCAGGTGATACTGGACCGTATCGTCTCGACTATCCCAGTCCGCAACTCCTTCCAAGGGATGGAGAGGCTAAAAGAGAAAGTGACACTCGCTGCCCCGGCCGCGCCATCGAAGACTGCGCCAGCCCACAGGCCGACCAAACTGAAGCAAATCTGGGTTCCCAAGGAGGCCCAGCCCGCCGCATTTGCCCAGATGAGACCCAGCACTTTCCGCACGACAAGGGCCCGAAGAGATGAAAGGGTCGAGGTGATGACCCCAGCCTGCCAACCAGCACCTGTCATGCCGGTGCCGCAAGAGAATGCCCGCCGTCATCATCGTGGGCGCCGACATAATGCTACCCGCCCGACACCCAGGGTTTACTCCCCTCCTGTCTCTTCCATCGGCACACAGCCATCGGCTACTCTCCCCGACCAGGAGTGGGAAGGGATCGAGCAGGCCATGAGAAACTACCTCCGGGGCCCGAATAGTACTCCCTTGGGTCACCAGAGATTGCTGGGGGCGGTGGCCACCGCCTTCCAAAAAGAAGAAGAAGCCCAGCCCGTGCCTAGTGCGGAGTCAAGGAATCGGTCAGAGGTGCCGCGCCAGTCCCCTTCTCGGGAGGAAGCGCCGCCCCGACGCTCGGTCTTCGACAGGTTGGTCTTCCCGGGAAGGTCATCCAGGAGAATGACGAAGAGGGACAGAAGCTGGAAAGTCTTCGCCTACAACATGGCAGGAGTCTTTGGTCGGTATGGGGCCCTAGCCACCGACCCTGAAGAGATCGCCAGACTCGCCGCTAGGCCAGGGCCCCTCACTAGAAGAGGAAGAGCGGCAGGCAATGTAAATCAATTCTATTGAATTTGATCATAGGCAGAATGGTTCATTATGTTGAGTATCTAGGGGTACTGGCGTCTGATAAACGTGTACCCTTACGCAAAAAGACAAATGGTACCTGAATGTCCTTAATAAAATAAAATTGAAAATGCTGTTCCTTCAAAAGAAAATTTAGGTATGCCAAATTGTTTAATTTCAATACATGACCTGATATCTCTTAACAATTTTTTACTGAGTCTAATAAAGTAAGATACTTTGAAACTGAATCTCGCATGCTCAAATATGATTCTGGTTTATTGCTTTTATCATGCACATCAAACTTATCCAATGAATGTAGTGCATGAACTCTAAATTTTATAATTTTTAAACCAGAAATCTATCTGAAAGTAGTTTTTAAATTCATATGACTCAAGACTCTGTGCTTTAGAATGCTTATTCCTAAACTACTTGTTCAGAATGCCAGTCAGATGATTTCTCTTGTTCCTTCCCTTGTAATTTCTTTCCCTCCTCTTTGTTGATGGCAAAGGGGGAGAATATATTGTCTGTTTGTTGAATTCCAGGGGGAGTGTATACATTGTAAAGGCAAAGGGGGAGATCTTGTTAGAACTTGCATTGGTTATTTCATCTGATAGCATGCATTCAGAGTCAGTGTAACCCATAGTGTTGCCATCATCAAAAAGGGGGAGTTTGTTGTGCCCCTGAAGTTTTGATGATCTGTAGTTTTGATGATAGCAAACATTATGAGTCACAAGTCTATACATCTATGCATCATCACACTCAGCATAGTCTGTACACTCGTTGCCAGCAAGTCTGTACATTGCATGTGTCGCAGACATAGCAAGTCTGTACATTACATGTGTCGCAGATATAGCAAGTCTGTACATCGCATTTAACGCAGGCATAGGAAGTTTATATATTGGTATCTTTACCGATGTTGCGCTTGTAAGTATATACATTGGTATCTTTACCTACGTTGCACCTGCAAGTCTATACATTGGCTGCTGCATGTTCACACAATCATTAAGTCTATACATCGTGCACTCTCAAGTCTGTACAGCCTATGAGGTCCGTCTCACTTAGCGTCTCATTTGGACATAAAGTCTATACATTGGACCGTCTCACTTTGCGTCTCACTCATCGTCTTTGTTGCACGCAGAATCTGCACAACTCTTTGTCAGCAAGTCTGTACATCGTGTAGCATGCACACGTTCAAGTCTGTACATTGCATAGCATGCACGCATGTCCAAAGCCTGTACATTATTCACTTGCAGCATTAGCACAAGTCTGTACAGCCTGTGTGCTTCATAATGCAAAGTCTATACAACGGCTAGCTGCACAAACGCCAAGTCTATACATTGGGTAGCTGCACAAACACTAAGTCTACACATTGTTGCATGCAGAGTTTGTATATTCATTTGGCATGACAGTGCATCAATTTGTAATGTATATACCTTGCCATCTGCATTTGTGCACTCATTCGCTCTAAGTCTATACATTGTTTCATGCATTGCACGAAGTCTACACATTGTGTGTTGATATGCGTATACATCATTTTAGTAAGTCTGCACAATGGTGCACGTTGAGTCTGCACATTCATTTGGCATGACAGTGCATCCGTTTGTAATGTTCATACATTGCTTGATGCATTCTGCCTTACACACTCAGTTTGTGCATTGTGCTCTCATGTTTCAACACTAGGCATTGCAAAGTCTATACATTGCTGTCGTATTACAAAGTCTATACATTGCTGTCGCATTGCAAAGCCTATACATTGCAAAGTCTACACACTGCATTGCACACTACAAAGTCTGTACAAGGTTCTATAGTCTTAAACTGATAATTCTCTTCGACTGACTGACAGGTACTTATGCTCTGAGGAGATTAAGAAGGGCACATGATCCAAGAAAGAGGAGGTGCCAGGATCGTGACACGTGTACAACAACGAGCCTGGATGCTGCCACGTGGTCCAAGCGTTTGGGCGGGAGATATGGAAGACACACGCCCTATCTGTTGCTCTCTATATATGAAGCCTCTTCCTCAGAAGAAGTCTGATCAAAGCAGAAGAGCAGAGAGTGAACTTTAGCCTACACGATCCACAGAGAAGAAAAGCAGAGAGCCACCGAGAGCAGAGAAGAAAAAGAGAGAGAAGAGCAGAGCAGAGAAGAAAAAGAGAGAGAAGAGAAGATTGAGAAGATAGAGTTGAGATAGTTTATTTAAGAAGTTGTTCCTCAGACTCTTGGTTCAGATACCAGAGCTGAGTTTGCTCATTGCGAGCTATATTCCCTTTTGGGATTTCTTGTTTTCGTTTGATTCTGTTTTTGTTTTCTGAAACCTTTCTTCAAGCTGTTTGTCAGCAGAGCTAAGCTGTATTGCTCAGCGGTTTGCAGAGGTGTAGTCTCTGGACGGGTCAAGCTGTAGTCCCCAGCGGTTGCAGTGGAGGATTCCACTGGACAGGTCAAGCTGTAATTCCTCAGCGGGTGAGACTTGGTCTCGGACAGCAAGCTGTGAAGCTCAGCGGTTTGTAGGCAAGCTGTGAAGCCCAGCGGTTCAAGCTATGTGACAGCGGAAAGCCACACTCGAGTTGAGTGTGGGGTGGACGTAGGTCTGGAAGACCGAACCACCTAAAAATCTGGTGTGTCAAGTGTTTGTGTGATTGCTTGATCTGATGTGTGATTGCATTTGCCAATTCTCTTCTTAGATCATTGTTGTTTCTGCTCAGATCTGTCACTCGAGTTAGTGATATAGTAGATCTGCTTAAATTCCGCATTAGAGCCTTATTTTGGTTTTGAATTAGGCCATCGATCTATTCATCCCCCTCTAGATCCACACTTCGTGGTGACAGAGTGCTTCCATCTAACACAACAGTTCGTGGTGACAGAGTGCTTCCATCTAACACAATAGTGGTTGCTTCACTGGCTCGGCCTCAGGGCTGATTGCCAGCTCATGTTATGAGACATCGGGGTTTAGACCTGGCATTTCTTTGTAAGTCCAGGCGAAGCAATCCCGGTACTCTTGCAGCAGCTGGGTGTACAGCTCCCGTTCTTCTAGGGACAGTTGGGCACTGAGGAAGGTAGGCCTAGGGTCCTCCCCATTTCCCAAGTTGATCTCTATCAGTTCGTCGACTATGGCTTGGCCTCCGTCTTCTATCTCCGGAGGTGCCGGTCGGAGGTCAACGAAGTCTGGAATACCATCTTGAGGGTTGAGTACTTCGACTTCCTTGTCAGACACCACCAGAGCTTCTTGAGGATTTTCGGTTTCTTGTGCTAGCGGTTGCGCGGATTGTTCTATTAGCAAATCCACTGCCGTTGTAGCTCCCAAGGGCGAGAGAGCAGCTTCAGTCTTTGTAGATGAGGTTGCAGCCGTGACAGGCTGGTAGTTGTTTATTGCCGGGCCTGGACAGCATCCCGGTTTTGTAGCAGAAGTTGAGGAGGTCTCACCTTCTGGGGCAGTTGTATCTTCCGTAGAAGTGGCTTTTCTTTTTTGGTAGCTTGTTCCCCTTGATCGGAGTCGACCGAGACTTCCCTGATTGGCAGAAGGGGTGTTGAAGTTACCATCAATAGGACTCCACTGGAGGGAGAAATTCTTGCTTCTTCAGTATCTTCAGCTTCACTGCTGCTAGCCGTATCAAATTTGGCTTGAAGGGCCGCCTCTTCAGGGTAGACCTGCTCCCAGCATCGGCAGGGGACCGTGGTCTCTACTTCTTGATTTTCGAGTCGAGCCAGTTCAACATGCTCAGCTTCCGCCGGGTATTCGTCAAAAGTTGCCCCCAGTGGGCTATCTTCAGCAGGGTAGAAGGTGGAGATGGTGTCCACCTCGTATCGCCCGCTGTAATAATATTCTTCCAGGGTGAAGCCCAACCCCGGATGTTGGGAGACACGTCTCATTTCCTTATCCAGATTTGCGGGATACCACATTTTCTGGAAAGCTTCCTTGTGCTTTTGAGACTGATCGAGAGGGATGTGTTGCTTCTGAAACATCCTGGCCATCCGCTCAGTCGTGAATGCCAGACCCTTAATGGGAACCGGCTGGTTGCTTATATCTTCGGGGAGGCTGCAGTCTGTGTCTTCCCGAGTAGGGTGCTCTTCAGCCGTATAGAACAAGCTGCTAGGTCCATCTTCCTATGTCACCTCCCAAGTTTTGAAAGGCTCAACAGTAGGGTTATCCAGGCCGGGAGTTGGCTTGGTGAGGCCATCCGGGATTTCAATATGATTGTGCCGCCGAGCGACCCGCACTTCATTAGCTTCAGGGTATAATGTTGGGGGTGTTATTCTGCCCACGTCCCCGGACGCTGTGATATGGGAGATCACCTTGGGCTTGACATATCCACGCGGCGGTGGTGGATACCAACTACCGCCGGACACGCTTCTGGATGCCCCCGCAGGGGTCTTAGCTTCAGAGGTCTTCTGGGAAGGCCCTGTATATAGGTTGGCATCCGCCAAATGACATTCAAACACCTCGAACGGGTGGGGGTCTGCAAATATCCTATCTTCCTTCCCTTGGAGACTGTACTTGATACATTGGTGGAGCGTGGAGGGCACCACCATATTTTCATGTTGCCATGGGCGGTCGAGCAGTGCCTTGTACGAGGTGCGGGAGTCAATGACATGGAACTGCACCGTCGTAGTGAAGTCTGCTAAGGTGAGGGTGAACTCCGCCACCCCCTTTGAAACTTTACATTTCTGATTGAAGCCGGCGATACGCATATCCCCGACTTTCTCGAGATGCACGTTAAAGTGGTGCTTCTCGTATATTCTATAAGGCAGGATGTTGACCGCTGCATCGGGATCAACCAGAATGCTGTTCAGCTCCCTTCCATTCAGGTGCCCCTTCATATACAGTGGCCTGTTGTGGCTGATGGTGGGCAGCAGCATATCGTCTGGAGTGAAGGTCATGCTAGCCTCCGGCATTGCTTCGGCCAGACATGTCTCAAAATGAGTAGGCGTCCGGAGAGCAGTAATAATCGCCTGTCATGTCTCTTCACTTAAAGAAAGGATCTCCCAGATTGTAAATCGAGCAGAGAGCTTCTTGAGTAGCTTCATTATTCGGCTCCCAGCTCGGACATTGGAGAGCTTCATCTCTTCAGCCCATCTGGGCTTGGGGAAGTCTTGGTTTGCGGGCCCTGACGGACCTGCTTCATCTTCCTCGGATTCGGCACCCTTCTGGCTGGTACCGACTCCTGGGTGTTCTTTGTTAGCTGCTACGGGGCAAGCACCATCTGCATTTGGGTTGTAAGACCCCAAATTATTTAGAAATTTATTTAGAAAGTTATTTGTAATTATTTGGATTTTATTTGAAATTATTCGAATTAATGAGAATTATCCAAATTAATTAGATTAATTAATTAATTAATAGAATAAGTCATTTTTCTTCTATTTTCTAAAAATCCCCAAAAATCACATCTTGTAGAATTAATTTTGTTTATCAACTTTGTCTTCTACAATTAAGCCTAATATAATCGTTTATTAAGCCGAATTAGCGAACTAATTCTTCCGAACTTAATATTTAATTAATTACGGAATAGTAGAAATGGAATTTTATCTAACATATAAAAATTCATAAAAATAGTAATTAAATAATAGATGCTTCGACTAACACTTTTGTCTTCTTGGAGTAAGCCTAATTAAATCATTATCTAGGCCTAATCAGTGGATTAAGCCTGACTTATAACCCACCTAACCCAAATTCGTATTCACTATTCACCCAAACTTTGAACATCAAATTCGACCTCAATTCTCAACCAAATGGTCTGAAATCAGGGGCAAATGGAAGGCCACAATGTAAGGAACATTTACCCTCAATCAATTTGAGGTAAACTTAGCCCCAAAACGTGCTGCCGACATAGTTTGGTCAAGTCAAGGATTTCGGTGCCGTTTCTAAACTCGTAGCTTGCAGTAGCAAATACTCCCAATTCAGAAGGCTCCAGAAGCTCTATGAGCTATCAAAATGAAGCCCTACGAGTCTTCTTTCATTTGGCTACTGTGGGGTTCGCTGAAATTTCGGATCTGGAGAGATCTAGTTCGATTTGTGGAGGTCGGTCAGTAGGCCGTTGGCTACCCTTCATCCTTCTTTGATCAATCGATTAAGGTAGGAATTCTCAACCAAATCTTGATCATGAGTATAGCAAATTGTACCTCTCATCGAGCTCTTTCCATTGGTGGCAAAAGCCCCAATTTTCATTAGGTATCCGTGGAGATATCGAAGTTTTAGTGAGGTGCTGTCAAGTTGTTCTTTATTCTAGGTTTCGAGTTCCTTCTTCAATTTGAGGTAGGTGATAATAGCCCAATTTCTAATTAACATACATGAATGTAATCAATAGCATGTTAGCTTTCTTTTGACATCAAAATCCCCAATTTTTATAGATCATGTATAGAGTATTTTGTGTGTTATTAGAAGCATGCTAGCAAGCTAGACTTTTCTTGTGTTCTTCATAGAATATGTTGTATTTCCTTGGATTCCTATCGAAATTCGTGATTTAAAATTGTGTTTTATGACCCTAAGATGCATATTATTAACCCTAGAGTCTATGGTTATGATCCCAATACTTTTAGACCCCAAATTCGTGGAGATTTCATAGCTTTTTGGGTCTGGAAACCCAGGGGTCGACCCGTGGGTCGACCCATTTCCACCCAACAAGCAGCAGCAATGTTGCCTTGCAGGGGTCGACCCAATGGGTCGACCCACAGCCTGCAGGGGTCGACCCATGGGTCGACCCATGCAGCCAGGTAGCCAGGGGTCGACCCATCCCTGGAATTTTTCCAGGGGTCGACCCAAAGGGTCGACCCATGCATTGTAAGCCCGTTTTTTTTGATGATTTGACCCGGGGATCAATCCGGATCACCGGGGAATCAATCCATTCAACCTAAACACTTTGAAAACTACATTTTTGAGGAACTAATGACCTATTCATGTACCCTTTTAGTTTCAATTATCATTGGTCCATTCATGCAAACTTAGTATAAAAACACACCGTTTATCATCTTCGTTTTCAATGCATACAAGATTAAATAGAAACCCACATAATTAGTGGTTAATGGTGTAACTAAAATCTCTGTTAATACATGCTATTTCATTCCTGTGAGCTTGTCCTTTACTTCGACAACTTGTTCTATCTTGTTGGCACTTTGGCTAATACAAATGACAATGGTTAAATCATGATATCTTAACTTGATGATTAGGATTAAAATGTTGTTTAACTTGTTTGATTGCTGCTGTTGTACAGTAGCGCAGCACGATTAACTCTTGTTGTGACTTGATTTCAATCTCCTTGATGATTATACTTACCTTGAAATTCTGGAAATGAATCTCCTTCCTACTTGAAGTTGTTATTGCTACTTAGTTTAAACCTTGGAATTCTGGCCATAAACTGTGGAAGTCTAGATTCGTGGGATCTTTGATCCAAAGAAATCAATGCCTGGCAAACAATTAAGGGCTCGGTCTAGTCCTGGGAAGAGCGCCCGAACACTACGTGTACCCCTGGGAGGTGAATGACTAGGTGTGGCATTTGGCACCAGTACTTGACATGTGTTAAATCTAGGACTGTCCACTACTCTCTCCACTACTCTCTACATTACTTTCTACTACTTTTCACTTTCCACTCGTCACTGTTCTATACTCTACTTGTGGATACTGTACTTGCTCATTACTTGGACGTGGAAATGAAATTACATACGTGTTTGACATGACTTGAATTGACTTGATATGGCCAACTTTTATTGTTATCTCCTGTAGTAAATTCTTGTCTTACTATTCTATTCATTATATTTCTTGACCTTGCAAGATCTTTGAATTTCGTTTCATCATCGTTATCTTTTTATCGTTTTTATCATTTGTAGCATGACATTTTGAAAAATGTAATTAAACTGTTAATCACTTATACATGTCTGTTATTTCCTACTGAGTGTTAGCTCACACCCCGTTGTTTCCCCCTTTTCCAGGCTTTTCAGGTGACGCAATTACCGATGGGGAAGGGCGGGAGTGATGTCTTGAGTGTATCAGTTCTAGTGTGTTAGCAGTGTGTTTATTCTTTAGTTGTGTTTGGAGATCTTTTAGTTTCAGTTTGTTGTTGAGTCTTAGTGGTTGTTATTCCAGTTGTATTAAGTTGAACTTGAGGATTATTGTATTAGTCGTGGTTTATTAATGATCTTTTAGCATTTCCATCTTGTAGCACTTGTGTATTGTTTTAAATTTAGTTCCCTCTCTTGCTAGCGTGTCCCTAACTGTACGTCCCGATACTTCCGCCTTGTTCAGGGCGTGACATGGGTCTTCGGAAGATTGTGCTAGCTGCGGGTGAACGGCCCCGGGTGTAGGGTCAGCCTCCTTGCAAGGCTGCTTCCCCTTGGACATCTTCATGAATTCAAGAAATGAAGGGACCCCCTTGCCCCCACTCTTGTTATATAGGCCTGACGGAGGAGGGATTTGGACTCCCTTGACCTCCGGCGGAGGTGTTTTGTAGGGTTGCTCCCCCCTGAACATGATGTTGTGGTTGGGTGGCGGCTGGCGCCCCCATTTTCGGCCTGACCGGGTGGCATGTGCAGCAGTTGCGGCCTCTACTTTGCCTCCCCCAGCATGGGGTGTGAAGTAGATTTCCTCTTCTTCCTCCTCTCCGGGCAGGTTGAAGAGTGCTGATAGAGTATGGCATGAAACAACCTGCACTTTATCGACCTCAACGGCCTTCCTTTTCTTCTTCTTTTGCTTCTTCTTCTTTTTTGCTTCAACGGGTGGGTGCCCCCAGAACAGACTGCCCTCTTTATCGGGTGCCGCTTCAGCTTCCTCCTTTTGTTCGAGTGAGAGCTGCTCTAGCTCTTGCCACGGGACGTGGTCCCGCACCACCAGAGGCTTCAATTCGGGCTGCACGTACTCATCTAGCCCCTCAATGAGGTTTCGCAGTCGACGGACCCCCGGATTGGTCTCTTTAATCACTGGCAATAGAGTTTGTCTCCTTCGGTTGTGTGTAGGTATCCTGACAGTTGTAGGTAAAGTGATCCATACGGGTGCTACCACCGACGGAGCCGGCCGGGGTGTAACACCATGGATAAATGCCCCCTCTTTCGGGCGGGGTGCCCTCTTTTTCTTGTGCTTCACAGGGACCTGCTACCATCCCTGCTGTTCTTTCGCGGGCTCCAAGAAATGAGCTTCATAGGTGCTCCGCGTACTTGTTTCAGAGATCTCCTCGGGCAATGCCTGGTATAGGGAGATCATGTTGACTCCTGCCCTCCTCCGAGGGGTTTCATGTGGCTGAGGAGGGTCCACTTTGTACTCTCCCAACTCGATCTCATTTTTCTTCACCATCCCTTCGATGATGTCCTTGAAAACATAGCAGTCTTCGATTGGATGCCCCAACATCTAGTGGTAGGGGCAGAATCTTGGGCTGTCTTTTCTCTTTAGGTCCTCCAGCCTCCTCGACTCTGGCAGGGTGACCATGCCATATTCCGTTACCCAGTCGAACAGAACTCGGGCCTTGTCCTTTGGAAATGAATAGGCCTTCTTCATCTTGTCCCTCAGCGAAGGACCTTCCTTGCCATCTGGGGCTTCTGCAGGCTGTGGGGTGACTCCCTTCTTGCCTTCACTTTTCTGTTGTTCGAACACCTTTATGTCAAGAGCGTTCGCTTCTTTAGGCGACGAGCGCCGGTCCACCGCCTTGCCCTTTTGGGTCATGCCGGCGGCAGATGTAGGGGTAGGTCTGGCCAGAAAAGCTTCCACCTCGGCCACGACATTGTTCAATCGATCAAACGATCGTATTTCCATTCCGATCATCTTTTCTAGAACCTCCCTTCTGAGATTCTGTTTGCATATTTGCACAGCGTCCTCCTGATGCGAGGGCCGCTTGCACCACATTCCGAGGTTCCTCCACCTCTTGATATAATCGAGGGCCGTCTCATCGGCCCTCTGCTTTGTTGAGTAGAGTTCGGCCACTGTGACCTCCCTTTCTGTAACATGGAATCTTTCTCTAAACTTCTTCTGCATATCTGGCCAGTCGCTGATCGACCTGGCCGAGAGGCTAGAATACCATTCAAATGCGAGCCCCGTTAGCGAGGACCTGAAAAACTTTAGCAGGTATGACTCGTCGGTGGCCAAGTCGCCCATGCCAGTCATATAATAGGCTATGTGTTCTCTCGGGGACCCCTTCCCGTTGAATTTGTCAAACTTGGGCGGCTTGTTGATTCCCGGGAGAAGCCGCTTAGCAGCATGGTGTTGCGGGTATGGCACCCGGTAGGAATCAAACGCGACGTAGTCGCCTTCACCCCTTTCTGTGAGCTTCAGCTCGATCATTCTTTCCACCATCATCCGGTTCATGACTGCAGGGTCAACTGACTCTGGGTAGAAGTGTGCCGACTGCAGGTACGGGGTGACCAGAGTGGTCGCCTGTGGAGGACGCAGCAGTGGGGGTGTCTGGTGCACTTGAGGGAGCACCGGTGGTAGCAGTGGCTGGGGCTGTGGTGGCCGCTGTTGCGTTGTCGCCATGCTTGGTTCTGACGACTGAGGCAGTGTGTAGAGCGGCGGAGGGCGGTCATGACGAACCGCTCCCTGGGATGATTCACCCTGGACTTCGGGTGGTTTGGAAGCTGAGGACTGTTCAGTTTTCTCCATCAGCTGCTTCTTTAGCAAGTCTATCTCTTGCCGATATTTCTGAAGTAGTATCAAGACTGATGGGTCCATAATGGCTGTAGTGGGGATAACTTCTACTGCTTCCCCGGACGTACCCTCGGGCAGGATGTCGAGGGGGATGTCGTCTTCTTCTTCCGCCGTCACCACATTGGCAGTCAAGATAGCAGCTTCGTCATCCCACTGGTGGTAGACCGGGGGTTGTTGTCCTTCAGCTGTCGCCAGGAGTTGCCTCGCGGCTTCTGTTCTCCGAGTGCTAAGCTCTAGCCTTGCGGCCAACTGAGCCAATTCTCGAGGATCTTCGGGAAGCCCTCAGTATCGGCTAAACACGCCAGCCGTGTTGCAGGTGAAGACCTGCATCCTTCTCCTTTGTCGATGGACCCTCCTTTTAGCTTGATGCGGGAAGGTCAGCCTCTCGAACACAGAAGCCCTTCTTGTTTCTTCCCGCTTGGGGACAGCTTCATCGGCCTCGATCTCGAAGCTGTTATCATATCCCTTGTCGTCGACTAATGACACCATCATTCTTTCTCCTACATCTTCTTCATCTGCCATTGACGGGTAGTAGTCTTCACTGGCGGCGGCTGCTTGCATCAGTCGCTGTTGCCAAAGCGAGGGGTTGCCTAACCCTCGAAAATAGTTCCTGACTAGATAGGTCATCTCTTCTTGACCCCGCTCTTGATACAGCACGGGGGATAGTTGTTGACCTCCCGCAGGAGGGATATAAGCTAGCCGAACTCTGTCGGCAGGTTGTTGGAACCTTTGTCCCACAGCTGGGACATTGGCTTGACGGGCGCAGGCCCAGAAACTTTCCCGGCGCGGAGGGTCCGCAACCACTTCTTCCTCTTTCTGGGCCAGGCCCCTTCCTCTCTTTCCTTCCACTCCGTCGTGAGCAAGACGGTGGGGGACAGGTGCAGCTTGATGAATAGGTTGGACCCTCTTGGGGACCCACACCTGCTTAAATTTCCTTGGCCTGGGGCCCAACTTCTCTCGACCGTAATGGACAACTTCTTCTCTTTCTGCCCTCCTTCCAGCGAGGGCTTGATATGAGTTGCGGACGGGGATGGAAGGGACAACCCGATCCGGAACTATCTGCGTGCCGCGTCCGTTGAGGAAGACGCGCATGCCGCCAACTATAATAGATTTGCCGGATTGGGAGAGGGTTCCGGTAACCACAGCAGTACTCCTCCGGATCTGCCTACGCTGACGTCCTCCGGGGTTTCTGTTGACAGCATTGGGGCGGGTCCCACAGATAGCATGATGCACTAGGCAGCTGGCGACCGATGTTGGACTCTTGAGCGAGTCGTGGCAGCGTCGAGCCTTCAGAGGCTCCATGTTCTTTGTAGCTCCCTCGACAGGCTCCGGGGGTTCCACTTCCAGCATATCCACAAAGGCCAACCCCAAGAAGTTGGGGAAGCCAACAGCAGCAGGGAAGCTGTTGAACTCCATGGGCACCGCCAGGTACCCTTGCGCATGACCGGCAACAATCGAAGGGCCAAAGCCGACACCAGTCAACCCAGTCGTCATCATCGGTTACCTGCAAAGACAGACAAACCAACGATCAGCCGCCTTTGGGAGGGCCTCAAAGCCCAAGTATCTCGGCAAATAGATGAAAGGTGACACTGGTCCCACCGGGCGTGCCAGACTGTTTGCGATGGGATCTTTCCGTTCTCTCCGGTCTTCTTTCTTTGTTTGTTTATGATTATTATTTGGGTTTATTTGGTTTATTTCACGTGTCAATCAATCAATTAACTGACTGGCAATTAACTGACTGACTGACTGCGCGGGCGTGCCTGTCACGTGAGTGACAAATTTATTATGCGCTCATTCTGACCCGTGTCGGGCGAAAGTGAGGTCGGTCGGGACCAACAGTCCACGACACCAAAAAGGCTATGGCGTTAATTACATCCCCCACGAGGAGGGAAAACCTTTGATTAATTGCCGAGATAGTGGGCTGTCGAGGCCGGAATAAAGATGCAGAGCATGCGAGTGGTCATGCAAGATGCTATGATCGACTACATACGATTTATTAGGGCGGACCCTCGGTACATGGCGGAGGACTTAGGCCCGAAGGCCACCATCACGCTTAACAAAACTTCCGATCGAGCGTAACCCGACTTTCCAATAATGTCATTTAATATACCATGGATGTGTGCCCTCAGGCATGCATTGACGTGACATGAATGCTTAGACTAAAGCATGACGCAACGATACGAAGCCGATTAATTCAAGCTTAGACAAGCTAATTTATTCAATTTATTAATCAAAAGGTTTACTTCGTTCTATTATTCACATTAGAAATCACCCAGAGGCGGGGAGGAGATCGGAACGGCACAACGACACGATTCGGAATGAAACCGGCGCAATGCGCGCAGAGAAAAGGCTTAAAATACTTGAAACGATGCCATAAACGTAAGTAAAGGGCTTAAAACGGCGTGGGAATCGTAGGTATAGAAGGGGGGTTAAAACGGCGTGACCCCTTTGGGGCGCACTATTTTAAGGCGCGCCGGACGCAAACGGCGCCGGTTTAGCCCAATTTCATGGAAACTGAGGTTTTATTTGTTATTTTTCGGGTTTATTAAAATACTTTGGGAAACTTTGAAAGTTTATTTAAGTCAATTATTCAAAGGATCACCCCTGGGACATCCGAGAGCCGAGTCATAGGCTCGTGCGAGGTTCACACTCGAGCGCGGCGATTGTTCCGGGTCAGACTCGTTTGAGCCAAAATTTCGGCAGCATCTCCCCATCCCGGAGATTGTCGGGGAGAAGCGGGGAATACTCACGTAGCGGAGCAACCCCTGAAGGCCGGGTGGCGCAACGGCGGCTGGCAAACCCGAACGGAAAGGAAAAACCCCGAGGTCCAGCCTGCTAGGGGCACCAATTCCGTGGGCAACAGTAAGCGGGTGAGTCGACTCATGACAGGAGCGAAAATCCCGAGGGCTAGCCTAGGAGGGGCACGCGACCGGAGTTGACTCAAGGCTCCAATCGGTTTGACCGGTAGAGAGGGAAAAAACCCCGAGGGCTAGCCTACGAGGGGCACCCGTCCCACGGCCACCACAAGGTCCGTGAAGGACTGTGGATTTTAAATGTTGGGATTAACCCAATTTTGATATTCACCCTGTAACACCTGGGAATTTTAAAATAGAAATGTACGAATTTTAAAAAAAATTATATATATATATTTAGATATTGAACTCATATTCTAATTCTATTTGATTAACCATTTAAATCATTTAATTAATAATTCAAAAATGAATAGATACTTTAAAAGATGCCAAATTATATTTTTGGAAATACCAATTTATATTTTCAATCACTTAGGAAACTAATAATACATCTTATTACACTATTATAAGGGAATATGAAATAGGTTATATAGATAGGGTTTTAAAGGTTAAACAGTAATTTTTCAAGATGCCAAATCATATTTTCATAATTTAGAAAATTTCACATTTTCAACTTTTACATTATATCATTGTTTTGAAGAAATAAGGGTATATAGATGAAGTGTTAAAGGATAAACATAATTTAGGAAGTGAGAAAGGGTATATAGACAATTTTGGTTATTATAGAAAAGTCTCCGTTCAAAATCACGACCGTTATTAGGCCGTTACTCACGAAATAACGACATGTAAGGTGTCGTTATTCAACTAAAGTAGATGCATAAGGATGGAAAGGATATATATCCAATTTCGGTCCTTAGAGGGTGATAGAAAAATGCTCCAAAAGAAGTAACGACCAATACGTGGTCGTTATTCACTAAACAACGACATATGTTAGGTCGTTATTTACTAAACGTGAATAGTGATGTGAATAGTGCTACTTTTTATTTAAAAAGAAAATTTTAAAAAAAGTTATATGTAAAAATAGAGAAAAATGTAAGGATCTCACCCATGAAATTTCATAAACTAACTCCATCAATTTTTTAAAGATAAAAATCTTTGAGGGTTAACTTGGAATCTTAACTTATGAATAGTGCGCCCCAACTTACAGCACTTCATAAGAAGACACGAACAACCTATTTGAGTTGGCATCGCACTATGGGATGCTATTATTTCAGATCTGGTTCCCCTCCTGTCTACCAAAAATCCTAAAATCCCTATATTATACCCCTCTATTGAGGCAGAGACTCTTGCTTTCTCTGACATTCGAAGCCTTGCTGCAGAGAATGTGGGAGCATTCTCTGAAGCATTGTAGAGGAGGGAAGGAGCTGATCTTCTTCCTTTCTTCTTCCACCTGTACCCTTTCTGTCACCACACAGAGGTAGGTGATCTCGAGCTTTAACCAAACCATAGCTAATCTAGGTTATATTAGCATGTAAAATTAGTGATTAGTCTCATCTCCACACGGTATTTAGTGGTTACACATCATGTTTTAGTAGGTGTTCTGAGACTTTTAACCAAATATTAGCTAATCTAAGATAGCTAATCTAGGATAAAAATTAGTATTAGCTCATCTCCGTGCGATGTTCCATGCGATAAACCATGTTTACAGCAATTTCTATCATGCTTTCACATAGATCAAGTAAAATGTTAGCTAATCTGTTAGAATAGTTTAGCTAATCAATTAGATTACCTAATCTAATCACATGATAAACTAAATATTCATGTTACTTGTTTTACAGACATGTTTTACGCTAAATGACTACACCATATTCTATATACACTATGATAAATATGTTATATTAGAGTTAAATTAATATGTTAGCCTACCTAACCTAATAATATGTTAGGCTAATTCTCCATGTTACTTGATTTACCAACACGTCTTACGTTGAATGACCACCTCAGATTTGATATAGTTCATGCTTTAGTAAAGGGCTTGTCATTATGTCAATTTCTGTGAAACTGAAACCACCATGTTAAAAATGTTATATTAGAGAAACTAAAATCTGAAAATAGTGAAAGAAGAAATTGTAACCAAGAGGATGAAAAACGTGGAAAAAGACCAAGTTGAAAAAGATCAAGTTGAGAAAGACCAAGTTGAAAGCATAATGAAATTATATTGAAAATAAGGGATTCTAAGAAGGAGAATAACGTAAAATCTAGAGAGAATGAGAATATGTGAAAGAAGAGAAAGTTGTAGATTGGAGGGTTAGGAAGTATGAAGAGTGCAGAGAGCGAAAATGAGAGGAAGAAGGTGAAAAATGTGAAAAATCGAGATCTATAGGCGCATGTGAACAGTGACTGAGTAGAAAACAGAACCGTAGAAAATTAATTATAACTTAAAAACTAAGAAGAATTGGAGGAAGTGGTAGAAGAAGAAAATCTAGATCTACAAGAGAAGAAGAATGTTTGTGAAGAACTCAGAGAGAAAAGAGGACTGGAAGGGCATTAAAATTAGGGAACAAAAGAATGTATCAACTCGGATGAACAGTAATGTGCTAGGACAGCAAGTGGAAAAACATGTAATAACTTAAAAACGGAAAGGAATTAGAGAAAGAGGTTGAAGAAGGAAATGTAAAGCACTTAAGGATGAACAAGTTTGCAGAAGACATGAAATTGAAATGAAGATCCGAAAAGTATGAAAAGGACTAAGAAAGACTAAAATCTCAAGAACTTACACGAATAACAACATAAACATACAAACCCAAGACCCCTCTCAATTGCATGTTTAGCAAATAGATATAAAGTATATACGGCGTGTTTCTCATGTATTAGCCTTATAGCCAGAATAATTAGCGAGAATTAGTCTCATACCTAGAATAATTAATATGTGTTAGCTTAAATCTAGGATGATTAGCATGTATTAGCTTCATACGTAAGCTGATTAGCATGTATTAACTTCATACCTAAGATAATTAACATGTATTAGCCTTATACCCAAGACGATTAGTATGTATTAGCTTCAATATAGGGTAATTTGTTTGAATTAGCTTCATATCCATACGATATATCCGTATAACGCAAGGTTTATCATTTAACTAACCTATTAAAATTTCATGGTAGCCCCTAGGGCGCCTTCGAATAGAAGGTGGCAGACCCAAGGGCGCCTTCTTCTAAGAGATGGCAGCCCCATGGGCACCTTCTAACTGCATGATGTTAAACTAATCATCCAGTTAACTATAGCTTAATCAAAGATTAATACCTTAAGCCATTTTGAGCAGATATGAATTGCAGAGTCGACCCATCCTGTTCACCGCGTTGACGCGATAAACTGCAGGGTTGACCCAGCCTGTTAACAGGGTTGACGCGATGACCCAGCCTGTTCACAGGGTTGACGCGATGAACTGCAGGGTCGACCCAGCCTGTTCGCAAGGTTGACGCGATGAACTGCAGGGTTGACGCGATGAGCTGCAGGGTCGAAGCGATGAACTGCAGGGTCGACCTAGCCTGTTCGCAGGGTTGACGCGATGAGCTGCAGGGTCGACCCAGCCTGTTCGCAGGGTCGACCCAGCCTATTCGCAGGGTTGACGCGATGAACTGTAGGGTTGACACGATGAACTGCGGGGTCGACCCAGTCTGTTCACCGCGTTGACGTGATGAACTGCTGAGTCGACACAGTTGGCTCATTACATTAACGTGATCGTTAGGCTTTCACTTTTTCCATCTCCACTAATAGATGGCAGCCTGAGAGGTGCCATTTAACTCCTGACAGGGTCCTCTAAACCCTGTATAGTTCCCAGGAAGGGCATCCCACAGTGAGGGTGTCGTTTCTAAACTTGTCAGGTGGCCCATAAGGCACCACTCTTATCTAGTTTTTTTCCGTGTATCAAACGTTATTGGTTTCCACTCCTAGTTCATCCCTACACATCAATGCGCCCTTGGATTCCATTCCATAATTCCACCTTATATATCATACTGGTCAAACCTTGAAATTCCATATTGACTATAAATGATAGTGGATGTCAACAAACATGATTAATGCTGTGCATATAGGGCCCGGTCTGGTCCTAGGAGGAGCACCCGAAGGTACTTGTGCCCATGGGAGTTTATTGACCACGGTGTTTGGCATTGCACCGGAGTACTTGCTTGTTAGGCTTTAGACATTCCACTCATTCTCGTGATATTACTTGATTGATTTGACTTGAGACCCGCAGAAGGGTAAAGTTTTTTCTTGAATGAAATTGATAAATAGCCAATTCCAGTTTTACATGCTTGAATTTATATTACTTTCTATTACTTGCTTGACATGAGTTCTTACTCTCTTGGAAAGATTTTGTTAATTCCAGTTATTACTTGCTTGAATCTCTTGCTATTGCTGCATTGAAGTTGGAATCATTATACTCTCACTTGTTATTCCTTCACTGCTCTTGTCGATTTTTACAATCCTTGATATCTACTCATTTACATGTATAGCTTTACTAACATTAATTGAACTTGTAAACCACTTAAAGCATGTTAAATCTTGAGATGTAATTCTTACTGAGCGATTCGCTCATCTAGTTATTTTCTAATATTTTCAGGTAATTTGGATGTCAACCAACACTCGGAAGGGAATGAGACTGAGTGATGAGTGTTAGAGTGAAGTTATCAAATTGTCATGTCCTTTATGTTATTGTATTAGTTCACTTATGTCAGTTGTATCAATTCATCTATGTCATTTGTATTAGTCAACTTGATTAGAACTGCTTAAGATTTGAAGTCTAGTCGTTGGACTCTGGGAACATATGTATTTATCCTTTGATTAATTGTGACAATTGTCAGCTCGTACTATTTGTATTAATTTCGAGTTAAATCTTAGTTATTTGCACACTCTGATATTTACATGATTGACACGATCTATATAGACGTGTCACGCCTCCGGGTAATCTTCCGCGCTCGGGGCGTGACAATCTTCGTGGTATCAGAGCCTAGGTTTTCAAACCTAGGGAACTAGAAAAAAATAAACAGTTAGAAATTGAAATCAAAGTAAAAACTTGAGTCCAAGGATAGGTAAAACCCAAGTTCAAGGATAGATATACCTTACCCGATGAGATGGATAGAGACATGGGTTAAGTTCTACAATGACTTTCGACCTTACAAGTAAATCTGATCTTTATCATACTTAACTCTTTTGTAGGATCATGGCTGTGGGAAGAGCACAATGGCGCGAGATGCAGCGCACCTTGCAAGGCCTCACACAGGCACTACAGCAAGTGGCCCAAGGCGGAGCAAATCGTGGAGCGGGAGATCTCCACCGAAGTTTCCGTAACATGAACCCACTGAGGTTCACAGGTTCGTCCGACCCCGAGGTTGCCGAGAATTGGCTAAAGGAGATGGAACGAATCTTCCGTGTGATGCAATGCGCGGATGAAGAGAAGGTTTTACTTGCTGTATTCCAACTAGAGCGGGACGCTCGATGCTGGTGGGAATCCATAGAAGCAACACTGTCAGAATACCATGTCACATGGGATGAATTCACGGAGCATTTCAACAACAAGTACTTCTCCTATCATATCCAGGAAAAGAAAGCCACGGAATTCGCCGTTCTAAAACAACGGGACTTGAAAGTGGCTGAGTACGAGGCCCAATTCTCCAGATTATCTAGGTATGCACCCCACTTGGTGTGTGCGGAAAAGATGAAGGCGAGAAGATTCCTTAACGGGCTTCGGCCCCATTATATCACACAACTTGCCCCGATGGACATCCAAGTCTATTCGGAGATGGTTCGGCGTGCTCAACTGCTGGAAGACGCCACCGAATTATCTGAGAGAATCCGAGGAAGAGACAAGAAGGAACCCGTCACAAGCCCGGGAAAATTCAAACAATCCTTCAACAAGAAGCGATTCTTCATGGGAAGGGAGCCCTCTAAGGTGAAGAAATTCTAGAAGAATGATAGGCCATTCTCCACCACCACACCATCAAAGGAGATTTGCAAGTATTGTGATAAAGCTGGTCATAAGACCGAGGAATACTAGAGAAAGTTAAGAGCTTGTCTTCGATGTGGGAGCCGAGAGCATCGAATCTCAGACTGCCCACTGATGAAGGAACAAGACACCAAAGACGAGAAGCGTCCGGTAAAGAAACAAGGCCATCTGCAAGCTCTCCAAGAGACGAAACCCACTAAAGGTGGAATTGTGGAAGGTACTCTCACTATTTGTTCAAAAACTGCTCAAGTTTTATTCGATACCGGAGCAACTCATTCATTCGTTTCCAAGAACTTTGCTGCTTCATTTTCTAAGAAACATGAACTGTTAGATTTGGTCATATCTACGCCTCTTGGGAATGAGTCTGATATCACTTATCACTATCCAAATTGTGAAGTGATGATTAAGGGAAAGAATTTACCTACTGACCTGATATGCGTAGATATAAAGGGTTATGATGTCATACTAGGTGCCGACTGGCTATCCACATATCAAGCAACTGTAGATTGCCGGCATGGCAAGGTAACTTTCATAGATTTCCCAGAGCTAGTTTACCATAGCCCTCGGAGTAAATCACTTCTTATATCAGCACTCCGAGCTAGTAAACTTATGAATAAGGGATGCATGGCTTTCATAGCATTCGTGACTGCCACGGAAGTCGAGAAGGTTAAACTTGAAGACATCCGTGTAATTCAGGATTTTCCTGATATTTTTCCAGAAGATTTAACCGGCTTACCGCCGGAAAGGGAAGTGTCGTTCACAATCGACCTTGTCCCTAGTGCTGGTCCTATTTCTAGGGCACCATATAGAATGTCCCCTGCTGAGCTGAAGGAACTAAAAGAGCAGCTAATGGAGTTATTGAACAAGGGTTTCATCAGGCCGAGTACTTCCCCATGGGGAGCACCCGCGCTATTCGTCAAAAAGAAGGACAGATCGATGAGATTATGCATAGATTATCGGCAGCTAAATCACCTTACAATCAAGAACAAGTATCCACTGCCAAGGATTGATGAGCTGTTCGATCAACTATCTGGAGCTTTATATTTCTCCAAGATTGATCTTCGTTCTGGTTACCACCAATTGAAGATCAAAGAAGAAGACATTCATAAAACTGCATTCCGAAGCAGGTATGGGCATTATGAGTTTACTGTTATGCCTTTCGGACTAACAAATGCCCCTGCAGCTTTTATGCAGTTAATGAACAGCATATTCAGGCCTTATTTAGACCAATTTATTGTGGTCTTTATTGATGATATTCTGATCTATTCAAAGACCGAAGAGGATCATGAAGAACACCTCAAGAAGGCATTACAGATATTAAGGGGAAACAAGCTATATGCCAAATTCAGCAAATGCGAGTTTTGGCTCGAGGAAGTATCCTTCTTAGGCCATATCATTTCGAAGAACGGAATTGCTCTTGACCCATCAAAGGTCGAAGCCGTGAAGAACTGGGAACGACCTACAAATGTAACTGAGATTCGGAGCTTCTTGGGTCTAGCTGGTTACTACCAGCGTTTTATAAAGGACTTCTCCAAAATTACTGTTCCCCTGACCAGGTTAACCCGCAAGGAAGTGCCTTATGAGTGGAAGGAAGACTGTGAAAAGAGTTTTCAAACTTTGAAGGATCTCTTGACCACTGCTCCAGTCTTATCATTACCAATGGAAGGAGAAAAATACGAGGTATATACCGATGCTTTTGGTATTGGCTTCGGATGTGTATTGATGCAGAATGGGAGAGTCATTGCATACTCTTCCCGACAATTGAAGAAACATGAAGAGAACTATCCAGTTCATGACTTAGAACTGGCCGCAGTAGTATTCGCTTTAAAGATCTGGAGGCACTATCTCTACGGAGAATAATTCACTATGTACTCCGATCATAAAAGCCTCAAGTACTTATTCTCCTAAAAGGAGCTGAACATGCGGGAAAGGCGTTGGCTCGAGTATCTCAAGGTTTTTGACTTCACTATACAGTACCATCCTGGTAAGGGTAATTCCGTAGCTGATGCCCTTAGTCGAAAGCTGAGAACAATATTGGCCAACTGCATGATACAAGAATGGAAACTGCTGGAGAAATTCTCTGAGCTTGATATCAGCACAGATGAGAAGAACATGTGTATTATTCTATCTCATATGAGCCTACATTCAGATTTGTTACCTGAAATCAAGAAGTTACAAGAAGAGGATCCCTCGCTAGTGGAGATAAAGAGCAAGCTGGACGAGAGACTAGATTTCAAGCTGGCACCTGATGGTAGATTACTATTTCATGAACGGACATGTGTGCCCGAGTGTCCCGAATTGAAGAAGAAGATTCTTGAAGAAGCTCATAGATTGAGGTACACAATCCACCCTGGAGCCACTAAGATGTACCAAGACTTGAAAAGAACTTTCTGGTGGCCTAACATGAAAAAGGAGGTAGCAGACTTTGTGTCTCGTTTCCTTACATGCCAACAAGTGAAGGCGGAACATCAAAAACCCACCGGAAAGCTACATCCGCTGGATATTCCCAAGTGGAAGTGGGAAGACATTGGCATGGACTTTATCATGGGTTTGCCCAAGTCTAGGGGCGGATATGATGGAATTCGGGTAATTATCGACCGGTTAACTAAATCGGCCCATTTCTTACCCATTAAAAGTCGATGGTCAGTCGACATGCTTGCTGCCCTGTATATTAAGAAGATGGTTAGATTGCATGGGGTTCTCGTCTCGATCGTATCTGACCGAGACCCACGCTTCACCTCTCATTTTTGGAAGGGTCTACAACACTCTCTGGGGACGAAACTTAATTTCAACACTACTTTCCATCCCCAGACAGATGGTCAGACTGAAAGGACAAATCAGGTTGTTGAAGATATGTTAAGGGCATGTATTATAGATTTCGGCGGAAGCTGACATGACCACTTACCCCTAGTCGAATTTGCCTATAATAACAGTTATCAAGCCAGTATCCAGATGGCACCTTTCGAGGCACTTTATGGCAAGAGTTGTCGATCTACAATATGCTGGGATGAAGTCGGTGAAAGACAACTTCTAGGCCCAGATATGGTAAGAGATTCAACTGAAAAGATACACCTTATCAGAGAGAGACTCAAGGTAGCTCAGTGCAGGCAAAAATCTTATGCTGATAACAGAAGGAGAGATTTGAAATTTCAAATAGGCGACCATGTATTTCTCAAGGTATCTCCTGGCCGAGGTATTAGAAGATTCGGTGTTAAGGGAAAGCTTACACCAAGGTTTATCGGTCTATTTGAAGTATTGGAAAGAGTAGGCGAGGTGGCTTACCGTATAACTTTACCTCCTCAACTCTCGGAAGTGCACAATGTATTTCATATTTCTATGCTGAAGAAATATGTGCACGACCCTTCCCATGTCATCGACCATGCTGATTTGGTGATTCAAAGAGATCTTACTTATGAGCAAAGGCCGATGCGGATCCTCGACCGCGAAGTCCGAATTCTAAGGAGCAAGACAATCCCTATGGTGAAAATCCAATGGAATCGATGCTCGGAGCAAGAAGTAACTTGGGAGACCAAGGAATCCGTGAAAAGAAGATACCCAGAACTATTTTAGACTGTAATTATCCTATACATTCGACAATACCCTTATGCAATTGAATTTGGGGACCAAATTCTTTTAAGTAGGGGAGGGTGTAACACCTAGGAATTTTAAGATAGAAATGTACGAATTTTAAAATATATATATATATATATATATTTAGATATTGAACTCATATTCTAATTCTATTTGATTAACCATTTAAATCATTTAATTAATAATTCAAAAATGAATAGATACTTTAAAAGATGCCAAATTATATTTTTGGAAATACCAATTTATATTTTCAATCACTTAGGAAACTAATAATACATCTTATTACACTATTATAAGGGAATAGGAAATAGGTTATATAGATAGGGTTTTAAAGGATAAACATCAATTTTTCAAGATGCCAAATCATATTTTCATAATTTAGAAATTTTCACATTTTCAACTTTTACATTATATCATTGTTTTGAAGAAATAAGGGTATATAGATGAAGTGTTAAAGGATAAACATAATTTAGGAAGTGAGAAAGGGTATATAGATAATTTTGGTTATTATAGAAAAGTCTTCGTTCAAAATCACGACCGTTATTGGGCCGTTACTCACGAAATAATGACATGTAAGGTGTCGTTATTCAACTAAAGTAGATGCATAAGGATGGAAATGATATATATCCAATTTCGGTCCTTAGAGGGTGATAGAAAAATGCTCCAAAAGAAGTAACGACCAATGCATGGTCGTTATTCACTAAACAACGACATATGTTAGGTCGTTATTTACTAAACGTGAATAGTGACGTGAATAGTACTACTTTTTATTTAACAAGAAAAATTTAAAAAAAATTATATGTAAAAATAGAGAAAAATATAAGGATCTCACCGAAGAAATTTCATAAACTAACTCCATCAATTTTTTAAAGATAAAAATCTTTGAAGTTTAACTTGGAATCTTAACTTATGAATAGTGCGCCCCAACTTACAGCACTTCGTAAGAAGACACGAACAACCTATTTGAGTTGGCATCGCACTATGGGATGCTATTATTTCAGATCTGGTTCCCCTCCTGTCTACCAAAAATCATAAAATCCCTATATTATACCCCTTTATTGAGGTAGAGACTCTTGCTTTCTCTGACATTCGAAGCCTTGTTGCAGAGAACGTGGGAGCATTCTCTGAAGCATTGTAGAGGAGGGAAGGAGATGATCTTCTTCCTTTCTTCTTCCACCTGTACCTTTTCTGCCACCACACAGAGGTAGGTGATCTCAAGCTTTAACCAAACCATAGCTAATCTAGGTTATATTAGCATGTAAAATTAGTGATTAGTCTCATCTCAATGCGGTATTTAGTGGTTACACATCATGTTTTAGTAGGTGTTCTGAGACTTTTAACCAAATATTAGCTAATCTAAGATAGCTAATCTAAGATAAAAATTAGTCTTAGCAATGCTCCGTGCGATGTTCCATGCGATAAACCATGTTTACAGTAATTTCTATCATGCTTTCACATAGATCAAGTAAAATGTTAGCTAATCTGTTAGAATATGTTAGCTAATCAATTAGATTACCTAATCTAATCACATGATAAACTAAATATTCATGTTACTTGTTTTACGGACATGTTTTACGCTAAATGACTACACCATATTCTATATACACTGATAAATATGTTATATTAGAGTTAAATTAATCTATTAGCCTACCTAACCTAATAATATGTTAGGCTAATTCTCCATGTTACTTGATTTACCAACACGTCTTACGTTGAATGACCACCTCAGATTTGATATAGTTCATGCTTTAGTAAAGGGCTTGTCATTATGTCAATTTCTGTGAAACTGAAACCACCATGTTAAAAATGTTATATTAGAGAAACTAAAATCTGAAAATAGTGAAAGAAGAAATTGTAGCCAAGAGGATGAAAAACGTGGAAAAAGACCAAGTTGAAAAAGATCAAGTTGAGAAAGACCAAGTTGAAAGCATAATGAAATTATATTGAAAATAGGGGATTCTAAGAAGAAGAATAACGTAAAATCTAGAGAGAATGAGAATATGTGAAAGAAGAGAAAGTTGTAGATTGGAGGGTTAGGAAGTATGAAGAGTGCAGAGAGCGAAAATGAGAGGAAGAAGGTGAAAAATGTGAAAAATCGAGATCTATAGGCGTAGGTGAACAATAACTGAGTAGAAAATAGAACCATAGAAAATTAATTATAACTTAAAAATTAAGAAGAATTGGAGTAAGTGGTATAAGAAGAAAATCTAGATCTACAAGAGAAGAAGAACTTTTATGAAGAATTTAGAGAGAAAAGAGGACTGAAAGGGCATGAAAACTGGGGAACAAAAGAAGGTATCAACTCGGATGAATAGTAATGTGCCAAGACAGCAAGTGGAAAAACATGCAAGAACTTGAAAACGGAGAGGAATTAGAGAAAGAGGTTGAAGAAGGAAATATAAAGCACTTAAGGATGAACATGTTTCCAGAAGACATGAAATTGAAATGAAGATCCGAAACGTATGAAAAGGACTAAGAAAGACTAAAATCTCAAGAACTTACATGAATAACAACATAAACATACAAACCCAAGACCCCTCTCAATTGCATGTTTAGCAAATAGATATAAAGTATATACGGTATGTTTCTCATGTATTAGCCTTATACCCAGAATAATTAGCGAGTATTAGTCTCATACCTAGAATAATTAACATGTGTTAGCTTAAATCTAGGATGATTAGCATGTATTAGTTTCATACCTAAGCTGATTAGCATATATTAGCTTCATACCTAAGATAATTAGCATGTATTAGCCTTATACCCAAGACGATTAGCATGTATTAGCTTCAATCTAGGGTAATTGGTATGAATTAGCTTCATATCCATACGATATATCCGTATAACGCAAGTTTTATCATTTAACTAACCTATTAAAATTTCATGGTAGCCCCTAGGGCGCCTTCGAATAGAAGGTGGCAGACCCAAGGGCGCCTTCTTCTAAGAGATGGCAGCCCCATGGGCACCTTCTAACTGCATGATGTTAAACTAATCATCCAGTTAACCCTAGCTTAATCAAAGATTAATACCTTAAGCCATTTTGAGCAGATATGAATTGCAGAGTCGACCCATCCTGTTCATCGCGTTGACGCGATGAACTGCAGGGTCGATCCAGCCTGTTCACAGGGTTGACGCGATGAACTGCAGGGTCGACCCAACCTGTTCGTAGGGTTAACGCGATGAACTGTAGAGTCGACCCAGCCTGTTCGCAGGGTTGACGCGATGAACTCCAAGGTTGACGCGATGAACTATAGGGTCGACGCGATGAACTGCAGGGTCGACCCAGCCTGTTCGCAGGGTTGACGCGATGAGCTGCAGGGTCGACCCAGCCTGTTCGCAGGGTCGACCCAGCCTATTCGCAGGGTTGACGCGATGAACTGCAGGGTTGACGCGATGAACTGTAGGGTCGACCCAGCCTGTTCACCACGTTGACGCGATGAACTGCTGAGTCGACATAGTTGGCTCATTATATTAACGTGATCGTTAGGCTTTCACTTTTGCCATCTCCACTAATAGATGGCAGCCTGAGAGGTGCCATTTAACTCCTGACAGGGACCTCTAAATCTTGTATAGTTCCCAGGAAGGGCATCCCACAGTGAGGGTGTCGTTTCTAAACTTGTCAGGTGGCCCATAAGGCACCTCTCTTATCTATTTTTTTTTCCGTGTATCAAACATTATTGGTTTGCACTCCTAGTTCATCCCTACACATCAATGCGCCCTTGGATTCCATTCTATAATTCCACCTGATATATCATACTGGTCAAACCTTGAAATTCCATATTGGCTATAAATGAGAGTGGATGTCAACAAACATGATTAATGCTGTGCATATAGGGCCCGGTCTAGTCCTGGGAGGAGCACCCGAAGGTACTTGTACCCATGGGAGTTTATTGACCACGGTGTTTGGCATTACACCGGAGTACTTGCTTGCTAGGATTTAGACATTCCACTCATTCTCGTGATATTACTTGATTGATTTGACTTGAGACCCGCAGAAGGGTAAAGTTTTTACTTGAATGAAATTGATAATTAGCCAATTCCAGTTTTACATGCTTGAATTTATATTACTTTCTATTACTTGCTTGACATGAGTTCTTACTCTCTTGGAAAGATTTTGTTAATTCTAGTTATTACTTGCTTGAATCTCTTGCTATTGCTGCATTGAAGTTGGAATCCTTATACTCTCACTTGTTATTCCTTCATTGCTCTTGTCGATTGTTACAATCCTTGATATCTATTCATCTACATGCATATCTTTACTGACATTAATTAAACTTGTAAACCACTTAAAGCATGTTAAATCTTGAGATGTAATTCCTACTAAGCGATTCGCTCATCTAGTTGTTTTCTAATATTTTTAGGTAATTTGGATGTCAACCAACACTCGGAAGGGAATGAGACTGAGTGATGAGTGTTAGAGTGAAGTTATCAAATTGTCATGTCCTTTGTGTTATTGTATTAGTTCACTTATGTCAGTTGTATCAATTCATCTATGTCATTTGTATTAGTCAACTTGATTAGAACTGCTTAAGATTTGAAGCCTAGTCGTTGGACTCTGGGAACATATGTATTTATCCTTTGATTAGTTGTGACAATTATCAGCTCGTACTATTTGTATTAATTTCGAATTAAATCTTAGTTATTTGCGCACTCTGATATTTACATGATTGACACGATCTATATAGACGTGTCACGCCTCCGGGTAATCTTCCGCGCTCGGGGCGTGACACACCCAATAGCCAGTAAGGACTCTCATCATTAATGGATGAGTTCCCACGACTAAGTGGCGGTTTGATGAAATAGTGGGGGTATATTCCCCTCCCCGGATTAGTGAGATGGGCTAATGGATTTAACCCTCTCGAATGAGCATGGATCGTATACAACCGATAAGAATGTAGATGTAGCTTACTCTTGATTTCCTAAGAGACAATTGGACTGGAAATGGTTCTGCTTTTAGTGCAGAACAGGCCAGTAACAGAAATAATGGGAATGTAATCCCTATTTTCTCTGTTAGAGATGTACTCAGGAACACTCAGCATATGGCTTAGGGTTTTATTGGTAATGAGTTCCATGTCCCTAATATCCAGCTCAATAATGAGGCTGATATCTATTTTTGGATGAGTTCTGCTACAGGTAACTTCTCTATTAAATCAGCCTACAATCTTATTCGTACAAGAGGTATGAAAAGGCCAGCATGGGCAAAATTGTGGCATTCTGCTTTCAATTCAAGAGCAGCTCTATTCATATGGAAGCTAATCCACAGGGCAATTCTAGTTGATAGCAGGGTTATTGACTGTGGTATCCAAATGGCTTCTAAATGCAATTGTTGTTCTCTTCCAAATCATGAAGACCTCAACCATGTATTCATTCATGGTGACTTGGCCTCAGAATTATGGGGCTGGCTGCTACCCCTAATCAGTAATAATATATGGCTGGGAGATCAAATTACTAGTAGATGCTGGGAATTCTTATCTGCAACCAGTATGCTTTCAGCCTTTAGCTTAGCTGGGATGTATTCAACCTTCCTTATGCTCTGGGAAGCAGAGATGTGCCTCAAAGTTTGAAGGGGTTCCAATCAATACTATTACCATTAAAAGGAAGATCCTTTCTTCTGTTCAAAGGGCTTTGGATAAAATTAATTTTCACAGGCCTCTTTCTCCTGCGAAAGTCAGATGCTTAGCTTCCTTTGGTCTGTTTCCTCGGGTACAGGTTAGGCAACCTATTATGGTCACCTGCAAACTGGCTAAACAGGGGTACACTCTACATGTAGATGGGGCATCGAAAGGTAACCCTGGCAGATATGGTGGAGGCGGATGCATAAGGAATAATTCTGGCGATCTGATTATAGGCGTTGCCTTCTATTATGGTGTAGGAAACAGTGTCAAGGCAGAATGCAGGGCATTACATGATGGGCTAGCTATTGCTAAGCATAGTGGCATTAATCTCTTGGCAATTTTTTCTGATTGCTCCCAGCTTGTGGAGGCATGTCGGAGTAGAATATCTCCTAATTGGGCTATTCACCCTTGGTGGAAGGATACCTTAACTCTCCTTCAAGAAAGTGGAAGTGAGATTAATCATATATACAGAGAGGGGAACCAAGTAGCTGACTCATTGGCTTCATATGCTTGTGGCACTACAACTAATCAACTCTATACCAAAGCAAGGGAGTTACCACAGCTTACCAAGGGTGCTTTTAGAGTGGAAAAGGCTGGTTTGCCTTCTTTCCGTCATTTTTAGTTTTCTAGTTGTTTTTCTTCAGCTAGGGCTTATACCCATTTCGTATTGTTCAGGCCTTCATTATAAGCCCCTTGTTTTTTTCGGGGGTTTGCCCCTTTGGTTGTATACACTACTTACCCATTTTCAATAAAAATTAGGACCACAGGGAAAGCCAGGAGGAGTGAGAACACTCTCCCTCTCTGAGGGAGGGTGCACTCGACCTGTGCATTTTCTGACTGGTCGGTGTTTGGTTAAAAAAAAAAAGATGCAGCTTACTCAACCAGATTTGACCTATTCAACGAAAGAGAATGCTGTTAGCATGCGAATCCATGGACAGAGGAATAAATGGATTAACCACGCGGCCACGAGGATGATCTCTTCACCTCTAGACAACTGAGGGATGTGGAGAGGCTCGATCGAAGCATCCTGGTGCTGTGATGGGTTGAGGGGCATATACAGATATGCCCTCAGCCACAAGACCATCGAGAAAGGAAGGAAGGAAAAGCAGAGCCAAGCACGGCCATGGTGCTAACGCGAAGACCCCGGGGAGGGGGATATTGTTGTAGCCCAGGGAGTCCGAGGGCGTATGCATCAGAGGAAAACCACGGCGGAAATCGTTCGAACACATTTCATTCTGATGCCATGGGCGTTGGGGGTGGTGCGTGAACACACTTCGCCCATTCCCGGCGCCAGCACTGTTGCACGACGCCACTTTAGCGGCCGAGAGAAGAAATGCAAAGGGGGAAGAAGAAGAGGCGATGCAATAGAACAGAACCATTCACGCAAGTATCGCATTCATTCATCCCACAATCAAGAAAATATTACAAGCTCATATGTCGGCACCGGCGTTGTAGCACGGCACAATAGCTATCAATTGCAGGGAAGCCTACAGAAGGAGAAAGAGAAACAGATGGTGAAGGGGGAGACGGGCTCATATCATCGCCCCCTCCCCTTTCACTTACATTACGGCGAAAGAGGAAAATAGGCGAAGGAAGATCGACGGGAAACACCGTGACCCACCTACGAAAACAACAGAGGAACTCTTCTTCCCCGACGCCGATGAACTCGTGCGCAGTAGAGGACGACGGCGGCACGGTAGGGGACTCTGTGGAAAAAACCTTCCTCCCCACAAAACCTAACCCTCTTATCTTGTGATTGGTCGTGGCTCTCCGGCGATCGGGACCTCTCTTCTCGTCTCTCTGACCGTCCTCCCCTTTTTGTTTCGAGGCCATGGCATATATAGAGCCACAGTTAATCCGATGCTGTGGAAAGGGGCACGCCGGATTCAATGGCGCCGGGAGACAAGTCTCTAGTTGATTCTGGCGCGCTGGATTTGGCGGCGCCGGATTAAAGGGTGCCGACGTCCTTTCATGCACCGGTTTAGCTTGTTCGCTCGATGCGGGCTAGCCGATGGGTCCAGGGATGGTTCCGGAGGCTCCCGTTGACTGTTCCTCTCGCCTTGGTCCTTGGAAAAACTTGGCGGGTGTTGACCAAGCTCTCCGCGTGGTGAATGGCCTTAATCTGAACTTCGCGTGTGTTTGGCCCGAGCATGCGGGTCTCCTGTCGGTACGGCCTTCGGCACTATGATTTGTGCTTCCAGCTCAGACGGACTCATGCTCGAAGCTTCCTTGCGGGATGGTACAACATCCGGGATAATTCCGCCTTGACTGGTGACCAACCGGCCACTAACGGGCCCACTATGGCGAGAAGCCGAACCCGTGTCAGGTGATCGGGACCTTCTGTTGACAGAACCTTCGGCTCGTTGTTGTGAATGGCCGAGGACATTCTTCCTCCTTAGGAGAGTCTTCATTCAGGTGGCGAGCCATTGGGTAGACTATCGTCCTTGGTCGGGTGACGGGTATAGGGTAGCGGCACGACGAAGTCGATGCCGGATCATTAGGCAGGCTTGGTCGCACTGCCGGTTGCTTGTGGATTAGTCTCGACTTTCCTGAGGTGAAGTCCCTGGTGTTCACTTCCAGGTGACTCGGGGCTCTGGCAGCTTGATAAGCCTTCAGTAAGTTGATCTTCATCGGCTTCTGTGCTTCAGTGGGCCGTATCATTCGTCTTTACGGCTTGGTCGCCGAAGGATCATATTTTGAGTGCCAACAGCAGACCCAGCGGCTGTGGCCCAAGAGGGATGCAAGGTGAACACAACGTTCACACTCGACTATGGGGAGCAAGAAGAAGAGGATGGTGTCCTCATGCCCGAGGATAATGAAGGCCAAGACTTTGTCGATTTGTCCCCGGCCCCGCCAGAGGTTGAAGACGGCGGCCAGGCCACCGTCGACGAATTGATTGAGATCAAGCTCGGCACAGAAAGCGACCCCAGGCCGACCTTTCTGAGTGCTCTTATGCCCCCACAGGAGAGGGAACAATACACGAAGCTGCTGCAAGAATTCTGGGATTGCTTTACCTGGAACTACAAAGAAATGCCCGGGCTCAGCCCCGAAGTGACTCAACACATTTTTGCCATTGATCCCAAGGTGGAGCCAGTGAAGCAGTCTCCCCGGCGCATGAGGTCGAAATTGATCAACCAGATCTGCAAGGAGGTTGACAAGCTCATAGACGTTGACTTCATGGCGGAAAACCAGTACACCACTTGGTTGGCCAACATCGTACCGGTGAAGAAGAAGAACAGACATATCAGGATTTGCGTGGATTTTCGTGACCTGAATAAAGCATGCCCGAAAGATGACTTCCCGGTACCTATCACCGAAGTGATGATTGATGCAACCACTGGCCACGAGGCCCTGTCTTTTATGGATGGATCATCCAGCTATAACCAAAATTGGATAGCCGATCACAACCAGATTCACACGGCCTTCAGATCGCCCAAGGGGATATTCCACTACAAGAGGATGCCCTTCGGCCTCAAGAATGCCGGTGCTACATATCAGCGGGCGATGACCAAGATCTTCGACGAGCTACTGTATAGCAAGGTCGAATGCTACATTGACGATCTAGTTGTCAAGACTAAGAAAAGAGATGAGCATATGAGTGACCATAGGCTCCGGCTGTACGGGTTGAAAATGAACCCCATGAAGTGCGCCTTCGGCGTGTCCAGCAAGAAGTTCCTTGGCTTTATTGTCCGACATAGAGGGATCGAGATTGACCCCTTCAAGATAAAAGCCATCCAGGAACTGCCCCCTCCGAAGAGTCTGGGGGAGCTGAGGTCCCTACAGGGCCGTTTAGCTTACATCCGCAAGTTCATTTCCAACCTGTCGGGGTGTTGCCAACCCTTTCACAGACTAATGATGAAGAATGCACCCTTCAGCTGGGGTCACGAATGCCAGCACGCGTTCGACCAGCTAAAGGAGTACCTGAAGACCCCGTCAGTCCTGGGGGCACCTATCAAGGGCAGACCGCTTATTCTCTATATAGCGGCCACCGAATATTCACTGGGGGCAATGCTTGCCCAGAATAACGACGAGGAGAAGGAGTAGGCTCTCTACTACCTCAACCGGAGACTGGTGGGAGCGGATGCCAAATACACCCTGATTGAGAAGGTCTGCCTTGCCTTGGTCTTCACAGTCAAGAAGCTGAGGCACTATATGCTGTCCCATGAAGTAAGTTTAATATCCAGAGCCGATCCCATCAAGCACATTCTCTCCCAGCCAATCCCGAAGGGGTGTCTTGGCAAATGGGTCGTGCTGCTCATGGAGTTTGACGTCACCTATGTGCCGCAGAAGGCCATTAAGGGACAAGCCGTCGCGGACTTCTTCGCGGCACACCCTGTGCCGAAGACTCCCCGTTGGCCACAGAGCTACCCGAAGATGAAACACTGGAGGTGGACCAGGTCCAACAAGCTATCTGGCAGTTGTATTTCGATGGGGCATCGAGAACGGAAGCGAACCCGTCCGGACGCACCAAGGTACGGGCCGGAGCCGACATCGTCCTCAAATCGTCAGATGGGGAAGTGTTGCACACTTCCTGTTGCATTAGCAAGCCCTGCACAAATAATGAAGCAGAATATGAAGCTCTGATCATTGGCCTCCAGGTGGCCCTCTGGATGGAAATTAAAATGCTTCAAGTATTTGGCGACTCACTGCTGGTCGTCAAGCAGGTCCAGGGGCAGTTCGACATCCGGAAACCTGAGTTGCTCCCTTATCACGCTAAGGCGAAGGGGCTCATGGAGCGGTTCTATCTCCTCGAGAGAGGCCATGTCGCCAGAGGAGACAATGCACAAGCCGACGCCCTGGCAAAATTGGCAAGCTCATTAGCCGTGCCGCCAGATGGATTACTCAACATCCAAGTGATAAATCAGCGCCAAGTACCCAGCATGATAGAAGAAGAACTAGAAGAAGAAGAACTGGAGGTCGCTGCAGTGGAGGCCGTCGGCCTACTTGACTGGAGAGACCCTCTGATGCAGTGGTTCAAATACCAGCAACTGCCCAAGCAGAGAGAAGAGAAAATCAAGCTAATTAGAACCAAGGACTCTTATGAGCTCCGAAACGGAATACTATTCTGAATTATGGCCGACGCCAAACAAAAATTACTCCTCCGATGCTTGTCCACTGAAGAAGCTTGGAGGGTCATGAGGGAAGTCCATGCCGGGACGGCTGGTGCACACCAGGCAGGACTGAAGATGAAGGTTGAAATAAAGAAGCTCGACTATTATTGGCCGGCGATATTCGACTACTGCTGCAAGTATGCTAAGTTGTGTCAGAAGTGTCAGGAGCATGCCACCATACCCAGAAGGCCGCCCGTGCAGCTGCATCCAACGGTGCCCAGTTGGCCGTTTGCCAATGGGGAACGGATGTCGTGGGTCCCCTACCCGCGTCATCCGCCGGCTTTAGATACATTTTGGCGGCGACCGACTACTTCTCTCATTGGGCAGAGGCTGTTGCCCTAAGGGAGGTCACCGGGGAGATTGTGGCCAGGTTTGTCCACCGTAACATTATATTCCGATTTGGAACGCCCAACCGGATTGTGTCAGACAACGGCAGCCACTTCTGCAACCAGAAGGTCTACCGGCTGGCGGAAAAATACAAAATTGACTGGAGGGCATCAACTCCTTACAACCCACAGGCTAATGGGCTGGCCGAAGCTTTTAATAAGACACTCTGCACTCTCCTGGCCAAGATTTTTGGCTCTAACAAAAGGGACTGGGAGGAGAAGATGTATGAGGCGCTATGGGCATACCGAACCGTATACAAGACCCCAACATGCTACTTGCCCTTTTCTCTGGTATACGGCTTGGAGGCAATCGTCCCCGTTGAATTGGAGATACCTTCCCTCAGGGTCGCCATTCAGCATGGGCTTGTCCTTGCAGGGCAGACCAATGTCGGGCGAAGGCTCGAAGAGCTTTCCAGTCCTGAAGGAAATCGACTTCAGGCCCAACAGAACATTCAGGTCTACCAGGCCTGAATAGCGCGTGCCTTTGACAAGCTTGTCAAGGGACGCGAATTCAAGAAAGGTGACCTCTTCATGGTCAAGAGGAGAGACGTCATGGCCGCCAACCCCAAGGGCAAACTGAATGAGAACTGGCTCGGACTCTACGTAGTCCAAAAAGTCTACGAAGGCGGAGCCTATGTAATTGTCAACCACCGCGGGGAAGTTCAATTCCCGCCTCTTAATGGAAGGCACTTGACATTATACCATGTGTTGTGTAGTGGACGGTGGATCTAGAGGGGAGGGGTGAATAGATCTGCCCCTCTTTTCGCAATGCAACCCTCTTTAAAGATAGATGATGAAATAATCAACGGAATATAACTAGCTTGACGAAGAACACTAATGATTTACTTGGCAAGATGATTACGCAATATAGATATTGAACCTAAGCATGCATCTAACATAAAGCAATCACACAAGCAAACCACAACACACGAGATTTTAAGGTGGTTCGGACTGAATCTCCAGTCCTACGTCCACCCCTCACCAAATCTGATGAGGCTTCACTAGTGCAGCACGCCAAACCGCAAATCAGACAACCACCGACTGCCATCCTACTAACCACCGGTAGGGACGTCAACACCGCAGATCGGACAACTTCCGATTTCCTTCCTACTAACCACCGGTAGGGATGATCTTCAGTTTTGATTGTTCGAATGAAATGAAGAATAAAGAACAAATATCAAGCTATTCAAACAAGATATGAAATAAGCTCAAGAAGAAAAATCTTGTCTGAGATTACTGGAGCTTGATTCGGATTCTTCTATGGTTGTAGATCACCAATAGAGGCTTCTATCTTCTTCACAAAGCTCTCTTCTTGATTCAACAGCAATGGCTTCTTCTTCCTTGTGAGTTGTGCTTCCTTGAATCTGCTTGAGTTGATGAAGAGGAAGAAGGATGCAGTTTAGATCACCCTTGAGAGCCTTGATTGCTTCTTCTTCCTTGGAGGTTGAGATGGCTTCAGATCTGGACTTGAATCACCTTGGATGGATGAAGAACTTCCTCCTGAAACACTGTTCATGGAGGTGCTACAGTACCTCGAAAATGGCCTCCCTTGATCTCCCTTGAAGCCTTGAAGTGTTAGGGTTTCCAACCCCTCATGTGTTGGTTTTATAGACCTTGAATGGTCCTTGGACATCCTTCAGACCAGATCCACAATTTGTGGGTGATTTGGTGACTTTTGGATTAAAGAAATCCATGGAAAGGGGCTGGCCACGAGGTGGATTTCGAAGTCAAACATGGCTGCATCGGGGCTGGCGGTCGACCTGTGGCTTCTGGCGATCGACCGCTACTGAAACACCTGCAAACGGATGATCCCTGGGAAATCCGGTCGACCGCTACTGGCTGGCGGTCGACCTGCAGCTAACAGATCTGCAGTCGGGGGGTCCCTGGCTGGGGCGGTCGACCGCCCCTATGCTGGCGGTCGATCGCCAGCTGGGCAGACCCCGGTCCTACCCGGGTCGGTCCGTTAGCCGCTTCAGCTCTGTCGCTTGTGTCCATTAGCAGCATGTTCATGTTTGTAACTTTATCCTTGTTGGTCTAGAAAGTACCAACTAAATCTTTATCTTTTGACTCTCATCTTGTGTAGTGGCCTTGGCTATTTGAATGAAGCTTGTAGTTGTTATATAGACTTTGCATCAAGGCTTGGACGCGTAGACTTTGTGTGCATGTATGAACTCTGTACAGACTTTGCACCTTGAGCATGCATGAGCCTGTACAGACTTGCTTCATGAACGTACAGACTTGATAACTTGATGCACGAACACAACAGAACGTAATGTATAGACTTTGCATGTGAAGTAGCCGGCCAATGTATAGACTTGTGTTGCAGCCATCAACCAACGTACAGACTTGGAGTTGTGCTAGCAGCCAATGTACAGACTTTGTCTTGTGCAACGTACAGACTTTGTTTTGTGCATGCATCCAACGTATAGACTTCATCTGCAGCAACGTACAGACTTCATCTGCCGCAACGTACAGACTTCGTGTTGTGCAACGTATAGACTTTGAGTTGTGCATGCAGCCAACGTACAGACTTCATCTGCAGCAACGTATATGTAGATGTGAAAAATATGTAGCGTGGTGTCACAAGTCACATAGGCAAACATATGTGCATAAGTGATAACATAATGTGCATATCAAGTGAACATCATGAACATGTGACTATGTAAACATGGTAGCATGATCCTACAACAAGACAAAAGTGATAAAAGATGTAAAATAATACCGGGATCGCCACCAAGGAATGACAACGCCAAAAGAATATAAAATACTAAGTGCGTTGTGTACCTTGGAAAACGAGGATGATCGCGCTCAATATCAAGATGCGGGGACTATGTGGATTATCTCTCCTTGCCTTCTAGCCGGCTAGAAGGTAAGGGCCTCACTTTCCATGCTTTCCTACGAAACAAACACAAAACAAGAGGCAAAACCCATTAGAAAATGCTAAGTGTAGAAATCTGCCCAAGTGCATAAAGTAGCATGAAAGATTAAGGGCAAACTTACCGGGGGAGGGTTTTTAACCACTATGGAAGGGTGCAAACAATAGGTGTGTATATTGTGATGAGATTAACATGAAGAAATCGATTTAATATGCCATGATGAACATAGATAAACAAGATGCAAAAGTGCATGCCACAAGAAAAACTGTGCAAACAGTGTAAAGTGGGTGCAAAGACTGATGCAAACAGTAGGGCAAACGATGTCCAAATGAAAATAAATTTGAGATGACAGAAGACTTGAGTGTTGTAAAGAAGTAGGAACAAGAATCACTCAAAAAGGAGGTCGGGACAGAAAGTTATGACATCAGAGATTTGGGAAAAAACATAGACTGTGCAGAAAATTCAGAATAGTGCACAAAATGGGCTCAAAGAATGATGAATATCTCACAAGATAGAACACCAAAAGAGGAAAGAGTGGATGCTATGGAAAGGTGGGAGTGTTGTGGTAAAACTAGGGTAGAAAGGAGAGTTTAAAACGGGGAAGAGACCAGTGAAAAAATGGGGTGAAAACTCAAGAAAACAGAAGGGTGTAGAACATGGGAGAAAAATGACTATGAAAACGGAATGAACAAGCAAAACTCATGGACAAAATATGCATGAAGATGACAAGGTAATGAGCCCAAAACCAAGGAACACAAAGATTATACTTCCCTCTAGAGCCTGGAGTTGAAAGTGAGGATAAAGAGTGCCCCACGGCCTTGCACCGGTGACGCAAATATGCCCCCGTCGCAAGAAATCTGAGTTTCAACAAAGTGCAGAACAGTGTGATGAAACCTCAAAAGTAGGGACTTGGAAGAGGGGGAAAAGATAAGAGAAATAAAGCAAAGATATAATGAAAACGAAGCTAATACTCCCCTCTTCAAGATGGAGTTGAGGGATGACGAAAAGGATGAAGCATGACTCCACACCGGCTTGAAGAACAGGCCCCTGTCGCGAAGTTGTAGCAGAAAATCAGCAAACTGTGATGATTTGCCAAAAGTAGGGGCAAAGTTAGCAGGGCAAACGATGATGAAATCGAGTAAATAAGGAACCAAAATGAAGCCTATACTTTTCTCTTCAGGCTAGGGTCAAAGGAGGATGAAGAAAATTCGGCATGGCTTCGCCGTCGCCTTGAAAACACGCCCCCCGTCGCACAGGAAATCTGGGCAGGTTTATATAGAAAAAGTGGTGAAATCCCTAACTTTCTTCCACGATTCTAGAAGATAGAGTCTACCAAATCTCGAGATCTCTGGATCATTCTCGAGATAATAGTCAAGATAAGGCGTAGGAACAAACAAGACTCTTTTTGGTTGAAGATTGTGGAAGTTATGGCTCTTGGAAGAAGCCTTTGGAACCTAATCTGCAGGGTTTTTTGGTTGCACGAAAAGCAGAAAAACCTGATATTGCGGCCACGATTCCAGGAGATATAGCCCATAAAATTTTGATTTCTATGAACCAAATTAAAGATAATACAAAGGGCTAGAAGTAGGAAAAAATGGGGATCAATTTGGATAAGTATTCTAGAAGTTATGGCCGCCGCAAGAGAGCCACATCGCGCAGGTTCGTGGAGATAAGTCCAGAGCTGGCTGGACTCTTATTGGATAAGCGGTCGGACGACTGACCGTTAAGGGCTAAACGGTCATCAACCGACCGTTTACAACAATGAACAGCCATTAACACGACCGTTTAAGGTAGACTTTGCGTGACTTTGGAAATTGGATTATATCTCCCAAACGGTGCAGAGTTAGCAAAAGTGGTAGAAGACAAAATTATAGATAACTGAAAAATGAACAACTTTTATGAAGAAAGTAAGATGAGAAAATGATCAGAAGAGAGAGAAACTAGGGCTAGAAGAGAGAGAAAGAATATCGGGACATAGGTGAACAGTGCAGTCTGCCGAAAAAAATTTAAATAACTTGAAATTGGTGTAGAACTGGCCAATGACATAGAAGAAGGAATTGTAGGGATTTAAAAGATGAACAACTTTGGTGAAGGACACATTTTGAAAAGAGGAAAGGAAGGCGGTGAAAAAGGACAATGTTCAAGACTACACAACGAAAGGGGGCTGAATGCTTGAGGGAAGCCAGCCTAAATGGACCGTAAGGCGACTTTGAAGGCCGGAAGGTGACAAGATAGGCTCCAGGGCTCTATGAAATAATGATCTCCAAGATTCAAAGGGAATGGAATAATGAAATGGGCTCGAAATCCATCCAAGAAAGGCTCCAAAATAATGGGTAATTCGGGGCATCAAAATGAAGAATAAGAGAAATGACTCAACTTGCAGGCTAAAAACGGTTGTCAACAGATGCCCCTCCTTGATGTCCGCTTTGCAAGGGAGCAAGCGAAAGCAACACGGAGGCGAAATGGAAAGGAGATGGAGCGAAAGTGACAGCGACGTGAAATGGAGATGAAGCGGAGAGAACTGATAAGCAGGCATCAAGGCAAAAGACACCCGTTTTAACCAACAAGCGACAGGAATTCTCCCGAAATCGCCGAACTAGCCACCAGGACTGGATGACAAGAATGAGACATGTCTGAAGAACTAAACTAATAGGAAAAAAGGAAGCACGACCAGGCTCATCGGGGACACAATCCACAGACAATGAGGGGGTCGGAAAGGAGCACAACGTAAAAAATAAGAGAAATATAACTGAGATAAAATCCAGACAGGAATCACACTGGCCAACCAGACCAAGTGAAAAGATCAGAGAAATTGTTCAAATTCAGAGTGGAATAAAGATCTCTTATCCAAGAGACATGAAGTGCAACTAACCATTATTGAGAAACATTGAATGGATCACGAGACGTTAATGCTCAAAATATGACATGATGCATGCTGGGCTAAAATAAAGAAATCATCAAAACGAATGTAAAGAAATCATAAAATAGAAAGTACTCGAGAAGAGTATTGCGAGATTGGAACAATCAGGGTCAAGACACTATCCGCAACCACGGCGTGCGTGATAGAACCATCGCTCCCTAATTTTTCCAACCTAACGGCCTATCCGATGATTAAACATGTGCACCTAGATCATCATTGTTTTTTTTAGAGGGGAACGTCATCCTGGAACACATGAATGACCAGCCGGTTCTCGAGATAATATAACAATATAGATACCATATAGTAATGCAACAATGAGTAGGGATAGAAGGCCATACCTGACTTACCTGTGCAGGTGAAATGACATTTTTTTGATTTTTATTTTTTGATTTTTTTTCATTTTTTCATATATAAGATAAATATGATAAACAAGCAAGTGTAAACATAGATAAAATAACATAACTATCAACTGAACGACAAACACCACGACATAACATAACGGTCAAATGAAATGGGAGACAATGCAACATAACATAACAAAGGCACACGAGCACATATGCAATGGCATGAACGAACAACATGCATGCATGAACACGGTGTGACAAGACAACAACGTGGTGGGACAACACACGGTTGGGACAAGAACATGGGACATAAAGGGGTGACTAACAACATGTGCAAGATAACTAACAACACTCAGTGAGAGATAAAACAACATGTGTGGGACAACACGGTGGGTCATAAACATGTGACAAGGACACGGCGGGATAAAAGATATAAACAGATACGCCCTTCAATCAAAACCCAAGATCAGAATGAAGCAGAACTGCCAAGTTCATAATCGTGAGGTAAAGCCCTCTCATAAAGATATGATCATTACAAACAATAGCTGAGAAGGACATGAGCTTCGGAACAGATCGAGAGATAAGATTGAAGGAGAGAACAGATCAAAGATGTGGACAGGAGGCAGAGTCCAAAGATATAGCAAGGAATGCCTGAGTACTTGCAACCTGCACACTTAGCAAACAGATTATGTATTTGTCCTTAAAACAAATGCAAATGTATGAAAAAGACACATTTTTTAGATTTTTGTAATCTTTTTTATTTTTTTAGATTTTCAACAGTATTTCATTTTTTGGATTTTTTGAAATATTTGATTTTTTAGGTTTTTGAAATATTTGATTTTTTTTGAAATTTTGAAGTATTTGATTTTTTAGATTTTTGACAATATTTAATTTTTTAGATTTTTTTGAAATATTTGATTTTTTTAGACTTTTGGTAATATTTGATTTTTTTTGATTTTGACATAGCAATCCGCAGTACCTAAAGACGGGCTCAAACTACTGGCCAGGGATCGACGTTCCTACCCCTTTCACTAAAGGCTTCCCTTAAGCAGGGTGTGCATGTGAGGGTGGCTTACCACAACCAACTGCTTCTAAAGAACGGTGCCCCTACTAAGGCCATACCCGGGATACAACCCAGCCTAAGAGGGAGAAGCAGAAGATAAATTGGAGACAAGCTTCGTGCAGGATGGGAGATATCAAGGCTCGAATTCCTTCCAGGGCATTACCCCTCAAAGAGTAGGTCTGTTGCGCCGGGGCTTTGTGTCTTTGATTTTTAGACCCATATTTATCAGGCACGCATGCGACCGGGCTCATGACGTCCCGCGGGGAACTATACTGCCACTCTTGCCATGCCTTTGATTCATAATTTTACATTGATTCATTTTCTCATTTTGACAGCCCTTATTGGCCAGATATAGCATGAAAGCTCACTTTTGAGGGTCAAGACTGCCCCTATTTGAGACCTCTCTCGTATTAGGGAGCGCCCAGGTTAGTCATCTCATCCATCAATCTCTTACCCCTGCACTTGGCCGAGTAGAGAAGAGAAAAGGCCTTCGTGCATACCCAAAGTATGGCCAAAGCAGCAACGTTGTTGCACTAGAGGGGTCGGCTATGGCTCGCCGTGAAGTGTATGAAAAACCCATGCCTAAAGGTCACCCTCCACAATCGAGAAAAGAAACTAGACTCCCAGCGCGGAGCCATCACCAGCCTAAGGATGCTGCAGAAGCTAACTTTTTTATTTGACATAAAGTTAAGATCCAATTAAACAAAGACTCCTACAACCACTCAATCATGTTAAGGAATCATGTGCAGAAACCACAGAAATAATGGAAATGAAAGGACGTTCTTGCACAAAATAAAGATACATTTGCAGATCCATGGCGTGGAAACCAGCATCCTGAAGCGATTTCGATCATCGAGCTTTGAGGAGCGCGAGTAGCTTTGCATTCCTTGCTTGCCAGGATAAAGGATGAAAGGAGAGCAAAGGATTGGATTCCTCGACATAGAGGAGTAGCAGACATCATACAGGACGAAGAAAGGATAAAAAGGAAGAGAGACGAGGGCTAGAACTCCCTCGTTAAGGCACTGAGGCCCTGATAACAAGGAACCAAGTACAGAAGAACCATGGATTAACTGAGATCAAGGCAGGCTAAAGACTCGAAAACAGCAAGAAAAAGGGTGGTGACCCTGAAAGGGTGAAGAGGAGTGAGAAGAAAGAGGAGGAGAAGAATCATCCAACATGGTCGGAGAAGGAGAGTAGCGATCACCCGTCAAAGGCGGGGAAGAAGAAGCATAAACACCCAACCAGGATGGGAAGAAGAAATGAAAACCACCTGACAAAGTTGGGGAAGGATCAGAAAAACCACCCGACAAGGTCGGGGAACGAGCGCAAGGAATCCCCAATAGGGTCGGGGGAAAAGGATGAGATGCAGAATCCGGATGTATCTGGGGAGAAAAACTAGAAGATGCCCCCGGATCAGGGGAAGAGGAGGACATAGGTAGAGACCTAGAATGGTGAGGACAGGAGAAGATGGTAGAAATATAGTCAGGTGGTGGAAGGTACACCACCCAAGGATAAGAACTGAGCAAAAGAAAAGATGAATGGATGGAGGAAGGAGAGGAGGAAGTGGACCCTCGAATGCACAACTGACGGCCTTTATACTTATGTCGCCACCTCTTCTTGGCAGAAATCTTCTTGAAACAACTCCGCCTGGCACGGACTCGGGCCTTCGGGCTTCTTGTCTTGCAATACTTTCTTAAATAACGGGCCCACCTGGCAGACGACCTAGCCCGGTTATGAATATGTAGCTTCATCGGGGCGATTGCCCCTAGACTCACGGTGCTAACATGATGTGGACATTCTTGTGCAACTGACTCCTCAGGATGATGAGTATCGTGGAACCATGGAGTATTATCTCTTGGCACTAGAACATGGAGATTCGGCAACTTTACTCGGCAACTGGGCACGAAGCATAACTCCCTTACCAGAAAAGCAGGACAGAACTGAGGGGGAGTAATGTGCGGCGTTGACATGGCCGACATACCAATAAACCGAGGGAGATTGCATAACAGATGCAGATTGTCCTTAGAGAATGTAGAAAACACGGCCAACTGCCCCTTGCATATAGAATTCATCAGGCTCTTGGCGGCCGCATGAGTGAGCACCATCTGGGTAGAGAACCCCTCTTGGCCAGTGAACTGAATAGCAATGGAGCGAGGAGAAATAACAGCATCGATAGTGAATCCTCCGGTGAGAAGTGAGATTGCCACCGGCCTTGCTTGTGAAGAAACTGGCACTAGTGCAAGGGAACTCTTCTTTGCAAACATTTCTGAAAATGCAGGCTCTTTATCCCCAAAATAACCAGGGACTAGGACCCGGATTGGCATGCGGAAAATGACATCTTGAATATTGAAAATCATAATCGAAACCTGGCTCGGCTCATTATCTCCCTGGGGACCAGACCCAAGGGGCACCAAAGATAACGCACACCCGCTCCGTGGGGTGGAAGGGGATGGAGAAGTGGAGGTAATAGGCTTGGAAGGTGTGGGTAAAGGCTCGGAAGGCGTAAGTTGGGGTAAAAGCAAAGGTGGAGGCGTAGGAGGGGGTAAAGGCGAAGGTGGAGGCATAGGTATAGCTTGCTCAGGCTCGGGCAACAATGGCGAAGGGGATGGCAAAAGTGGTGAAGATGGTGGAAGTGATGGAATAGGGGTCGCTAGGAGAGGAGGTAGTGAGGGCGGTGGTGATGGCTGTAGGGGTAGTGGAGATGATGGAGAGGGCGATGCGGGCAATGGAGGTAGTGGAGGTGGTGGAAATGGAGAGGGTGAGGAAGGAGATGAAGGGGAAATGGAAGGTTGTGGGACCCAACGTCGGCGTATTGATACGACATGCCGAGTGGCGTTGGGGGTAGGAGCAGCGGCGGTGGAAGTGGAGGCACCAGCCTGAGGAAGAGGTTGGGTAGGCAGAGGTTGCGGAGATGGGGTAGGAGATGGCGATGGTGATGAGGTAGGTGGAGACGGAGGTGGTAATGGGGTAGGCGATGGCATAGGCCGGGAAGTGGATAAGGGGGTAGATAACGGAGCGGGTGCTATGGTAAACGCAAAATCACAGGGGTGCCCCTGGCCTTGAGTGGAAACGGCTGCTGGGCGGCGACTGCTTGCTGCTGCTTACTGCGGAGATATAGAATGACCTCATGAATAGCAGTCCAATCAATCCTCTTCTTCGCTTCTAGATCATAAAGATAATCCTGGAACTCGGGGCAATCCTCAACTAAATGCCCCTGCTGGCGGTGAAATTCACAGAACTGAAGTATATTCCCAACCGCTGGTCGACAAGGCACAACCGGAGGGAGCGACAATGCGTGAGTGGCCATTAAAGCCCTGAAAATGTCGGTAAAACACTCTGGCAATGGAGAGCGAGGAGGAGCCTGCTTCGGGCTAGGGGGATGCCGAGGGATATGGGAAGGTGATAGAGAAGGTTGCGGGGATGGAAGCAGAGGTTGCGTAGGCAATGGCGCATGGCTAAGGGAAGGATTTGGTGAAGGCATATGCGGAGCAGGATGAGGGGGTATATAGACGGCATCCACCTGCTCGGGGTGTGGTGTTTCCTAGACCGGAGGTGGGGGTTCATGCGGGTATGAAGAGGCAAAAGGCTGACTCATGGAGGGTTGATATGTGGAGGTATATGGATATGTGGAGGTATATGGGTGTGGGGGAGCGGAAGGCCGACTCATGGAAGGATATGTGGTGGAGGGCTGACTCAGGGAAGGTGATGGATAGGAGGCGTATGTGGGCGTAGAAGGTGGAGAGGACTCGGGGTCAAGGGAACCTAAAAGTTGTTGGTGGATGAAGCGGGCTCGGCTATAAAGCTGTTGCCAGGAGGTGATGTCATTCAAGGCTAAGATGAACCGATACTCGGGCGTTGCATTAGAAATGATCATTTTGATTTGCTCTCCCTCCGGAATATGCCCCGGGACTTGCGCAGCTAGGCGACGCCAGCGGTCGGCGAAGGTAGAGAACTCCTCGTCAGGCTTCATCTTCTCATGGGCCAGATCAACTATAGAATACTTGGGCCCAACCTGGTCTTGATACTGCTGAACAAATTTCTGTTGAACGGCTTGAAAATTCACCACTTGGTCTTGCGGCAATGTAAAGAACCAATCCCGAGCCGAGCCCTCTAGAGATAGACCAAACAAATAAGCCATCAAGCGTTGGTCATGTCGGAATTGGGCCGACTCACAAAGAAACTCCTTCAAGTGCACATAAGGGTCACCGGCTCCACCATAGCAGCGATAAGTAGGAATTTGTGAACGCGGTGGAAGTTGAAGACCTTGGAATGCGAATGGGACACTCAAAGAAGTTTGGGGATCAATTCGGTGCTGAAGTTCATCAAGCCTGCACTGAGTTTGAGCAATCATCTCCTCGATGGGGAGAGACTGAGAAGGATGCAAGCTAGCCTGAGCAAGAGAGTGTGAATTTGGACCAGCATTATGGTATTGGGCTGGATAAAGGGATCTGGATTGAGAAGAGGGGAAGCCCATTCCAGGAGTGGCATGATACATGGGCCTAGAAAAATCATGAACATGAGAATAAGGACCGATTGGGCCAGCAGCAACATGGGGCCCATTAAGAGAATAAGAGGGCCCGTTAAAGGAAGGGGCCCCACTAAGAGTAGAAGAGGGAGGCCCGTTATCAGAATAAGGCCCATTAAGATTAGCAATGAACTTTTGGGCCTGGACTGGGGCCGTTTGGCAGGCGACAAATGATAAGTGGGTCACATGATTTGCTTGCGGGTCGGAAGGGCCACGAGGAGATGGGCCCGCGTGGGAAGAGGAATCTACACGGGAATAAGAAGATGGGGAAGAAGAAGGGTAATATACAGGAGAAAAATGGCGCTCCATGAGGGCAAATGGAGACTTTATACAGGAAAATCAGGAAATACAATGAGGGAAGTAAGGGCTCAAAGGAGGGGGACTGACTCAATAATGCAAAGAAAAAGAAAAGAAAAAGAAAAAGAAACCTAGGACAATGAGACTAGACAAATGGACATACAAAATGGACTACCCTAAATGGGCCTAACAATAAAACCTATATGGATGATGGGGGATGCAACACAAAATAACACAAGTGGGCTTGGACAAGCCCACACAACACAAACAATATGAAGGATTTCACCCAAGTCAAACAAGTTAATATGATGGGAAGTATTTTATTGTCAAAGTTTTGAGTGGGCCTTTAAATATTTTCAAATTAAGATTAATTCCCTCAAGATAGGTATCCTATAGAGAATAAGGTCCAAACTTTAGGTTGACTAGGGTTAACTCCTTCACAACGTATGTAAATGCAAGCCTATGGGGTGGAAAGGTACAACCGGCCCGGCGTCCGTGTGGGAATCCACGGCTCGCGGGGACTTATGGAGGTCCCGGATAAGATCACCTAGTCGAGCCCAAGGAATATGGGAGCGAGAGGATCACTTACCGAGAGGGAATGCAACTACAATATGGCAATATGCATGACCCTATGTGCACCGGAGTGCATGCAATTTCTAGCCTAAATCTAACAAATCAAGATATAATGAACATATGTGAACATAACAATATGGATGCAAACAAAGTGAACAATATGAGCATGAAACGCTATCTAAACATGGACATACACACCAAAATCGCAGCAAAGCATGAGACAAGTGATGGGCACTAGATGTCCCACCGTGATCGCCAAAAAAGGGGTGTAGATGTGAAAAATATGTAGCGTGGTGTCACAAGTCACATAGGCAAGCATATGTGCATAAGTGATAACATAATGTGCATATCAAGTGAACATCATGAACATGTGACTATGTAAACATGGTAGCATGATCATACAACAAGACAAAAGCGATAAAAGATGTAAAAGAATGCCGTGATCGCCACCAAGGAATGACAACGCCAAAAGAATATAAAATACTAAGTGCGTTGTGTACCTTGGAAAAAGAGGATGATCGCGCTCAATATCAAGATGCGGGGACTATGTGGATTACCTCTCCTTGCCTTCTAGCCGGCTAGAAGGTAAGGGCCTCACTTTCCATGCTTTCCTGCGAAACAAACACAAAACAAGAGGTAAAACCCATTAGAAAATGCTAAGTGTAGAAATCTGCCCAAGTGCATAAAGTAGCATGAAAGATTGAGGGCAAACTTACCGGGGGAGGGTTTTTAACCCTATGGAAGGGTGCAAACAATAGGTGTGTATATTGTGATGAGATTAACATGAAGAAATTGATTTAATATGCCATGATGAACATAGATAAACAAGATGCAAAAGTGCATGCCACAAGAAAAACTGTGCAAACAGTGTAAAGTGGGTGCAAAGACTGATGCAAACAGTAGGGCAAACGATGTCCAAATGAAAAGAAATTTGAGATGACAGAAGACTTGAGTGTTGTAAAGAAGTAGGAACAAGAATCACTCAAAAAGGAGGTCGGGACAGAAAGTTATGACATCGGAGATTTGGGAAAAAATATAGACTGTGCAGAAAATTCAGAATAGTGCACAAAATGGACTCAAAGAATGATGAATATCTCACAAGATAGAACACCAAAAGAGGAAAGAGTGGATGCTATGGAAAGGTGGGAGTGTTGTGGTGAAACTAGGGTAGAAAGGAGAGTTTAAAACGGGGAAGAGACCAGTGAAAAATGGGGTGGAAAACTCAAGAAAATAGAGGGTGCAGAACATGGGAGAAAATGACTAAGTATAAAAATGAATGACAAGCAAAACTCATGGATAAAATATGCATGAAGATGACAAGGTAATGAGCCCAAAACCAAGGAACACAAAGATTATACTTCCCTCTAGAGCCTGGAGTTGAAAGGAGGATAAAGAGTGCCCCACGGCCTCGCACCGGCGACGCAAACATGCCCCCGTCGCAAGAAATCTGAGTTTCAGCAAAGTGCAGAACAGTGTGATGAAACCTCAAAAGTAGGGGCTTGGAAGAGGGGGAAAAGATATGAGAAATAAGGCAAACATATAATGAAAACGAAGCTAATACTCCCTCTTCAAGATGGAGTTGAGGGAGGACGAAAAGGATGAAGCATGACTCCGCACCGGCTTGATGAACAGGCCCCCGTCGCGAAGTTGTAGCAGAAAATCAGCAAACTGTGATGATTTGCCAAAAGTAGGGGCAAAGTTAGCAGGGCAAACGATGATGAAATCGAGCAAATAAGGAACCAAAATGAAGCTTATACTTCCCTCTTCAGGCTAGGGTCAAAGGAGGATGAAGAAAATTCGGCATGGCTTCGCCGTCGCCTTGAAAACACGCCCCCCGTCGCACAGGAAATCTGGGCAGGTTTATATAGAAAAAGTGGTGAAACCCCCAACTTTCTCCCACGATTCCAGAAGATAGAGTCCACCAAATCTCGAGATCTCTGGATCATTCTCGAGATAATAGTCAAGATAAGGCGTAGGAACAAACATGACTCTTTTTGGTTGAAGATTGTGGAAGTTATGGCTCTTGGAAGAAGCCTCTGGAACCTAATCTGCAGGGTTTTTTGGTTGCACGAAAAGCAGAAAAACCTGATATTGCAGCCACGATTCCAGGAGATATAGCCCATCAAATTTTGATTTCTATGAACCAAAGTAAAGATAATACAAAGGGCTAGAAGTAGAAAAAAATGGGGATCAATTTGGATAAGTATTCTAGAAGTTATGGCCGCCGCAAGATAGCCACATCGCGCAGGTTCGTGGAGATAGAGTCCAGAGCTGGCTGGACTCTTATTGGATAAACGGTCGGACGACTGACCGTTAAGGGTTAAACGGTCGTCAACCGACCGTTTACAACAATGAACGGCCATTAACACGACCGTTTAAGGTAGACTTTGCGTGACTTTGGAAATTGGATTATATCTCCCAAACGGTGCAGAATTAGCAAAAGTGGTAGAAGACAAAATTATAGATAACTCAAAAATGAACAACTTTTATGAAGAAAGTAAGATGAGAAAATGATCAGAAGAGAGAGAAAGTGGGCTAGAACAGAGAGAGAAAATACCGGGACATAGGTGAACAGTGCAGTCTGCCGAAAAAATGTAAATAACTTGAAATCGGTGCAGAACTGGCCAATGACGTAGAAGAAGGAATTGTAGGGATTTAAAAGATGAACAACTTTGGTGAAGGACACATTTTGAAAAGAGGAAAGGAAGGGGGTGAAAAAGGACAATGTTCAAGACTACGCAACGAAAGGGGGCTGAATGCTTGAGGGAAGCCGGCCTAAATGGGCCGTAAGGCGACTTTGAAGGCCGGAAGGTGACAAGATAGGCTCCAGGGCTCTATGAAATAATGATCTCCAAGGTTCAAAGGGAATGGAATAATGAAATGGGCTCGAAATCCATCCAAGAAAGGCTCCAAAATAATGGGTAATTCGGGGCATCAAAATGAAGAATAAGAGAAATGACTCAACTTGCAGGCTAAAAACGGTTGTCAACAGATGCCCCTCCTTGATGTCCGCTTTGCAAGGGAGCAAGCGAAAGCAACGCGGAGGCGAAATGGAAAGGAGATGGAGTGAAAGTGACAACGACGTGAAATGGAGATGAAGCGGAGAGAACTGATAAACGGGCATCAAGGCAAAAGACACCCGTTTTAACCAACAAGCGACAGGAATTCTCCCGAAATCTCCGAACTAGCCACCAGGACTGGATGACAAGAATGAGACATGTCTGGAGAACTAAACTAATAGGAAAAAAGAAAGTACGACCAGGCTCATCGGGGACACAATCCACATACAATGAGGGGGTCGGAAAGGAGCACAACGTAAAAAGCAAGAGAAATATAACTGAGATAAAATCTAGACAGGAATCACACTGGCCAACCAGACCAAGCGAAAAGATCAGAGAAATTGTTCAAATTCAGAGTGGAATAAAGATCTCTTATCCAAGAGACATGAAGTGCAACTAACCATTATTGAGGAGAAACCTTGAATGGATCACGAGACGTTAATGCTCAAAATATGACATGATGCATGCTGGGCTAAAATAAAGAAATCATCAAAACGAATGCAAAGAAATCATAAAATAGAAAGTACTCGAGAATAGTATTGCTAGATTGGAACGATCAGGGTCAAGACACTATCCGCAACCACGGCGTGCGTGATAGAACCATCATTCCCTAATTTTTCCAACCTAACGGCCTATCCGATGATTAAACATGTGCACCTAGATCATCATCGTTTTTGTTAGAGGGGAACGTCAGATCCTGGAACACATGAATGACCAGCCGGTTCTCGAGATAATATAACAATATAGATACCATATAGTAATGCAACAATGAGTAGGGATAGAAGGCCATACCTGACTTACCTGTGCAGGCGAAATGGCATTTTTTTGATTTTTATTTTTGATTTTTTTTATTTTTTCATGTATAAGACAAATATGATAAACAAGCAAGTGTAAACATAGACAAAATAACATAACTATCAACTGAACGACAAACAACACGACATAATATAACGGTCAAATGAAATGGGAGACAATGCAACATAACATAACAAAGGCACACGAGCACATATGCAATGGCATGAACGAACAACATGCATGCATGAACACGGTGTGACAAGACAACAACGCGGTGGGACAACACACGGTTGGGACAAGAACATGGGACATAAAGGGGTGACTAACAACATGTGCAAGATAACTAACAACACTCAGTGAGAGATAAAACAACATGTGTGGGACAACTCGGTGGGACAACTCGGTGGGACATAAACATGTGACAAGCATACGGCGGGATAAAAGACATAAACAGATACGCCCTTCAATCAAAACCCAAGATCAGAATGAAGCGTAACCGCCAGGTCCATAATCGTGAGGCAAAAGTCCTCTCATAAAGATATGATCATTGCAAACAAAAACTGAGAAGGACATGAGCTTCAGAACAGATCGAGAGATAAGATTGAAGGAGAGAACAGATCAAAGATGTGGACAGGAGGCAGAGCCCAAAGATATAGCAAGGAACGCCTGAGTACTTGCAACCTGCACACTTAGCAAACAGATTACGTATCTGTCCTTAAAACAAATGCAAATGTATGAAAAAGACACATTTTTTGAATTTTTGTAATGTTTTTGATTTTTTTAGATTTTCAACAGTATTTCTTTTTTGGATTTTTTGAAATATTTGATTTTTTAGGTTTTTGAAATATTTGATTTTTTTTGAAATTTTGAAGTATTTGATTTTTTTGGATTTTTGACAATATTTAATTTTTTAGATTTTTTTGAAATATTTGATTTTTTTAGACTTTTGGTAATATTTGATTTTTTTTGGATTTTGACATAGCAATCCGCAGCACCTAAAGACGGGCTCAAACTACTAGCCAGGGATCGACGTTCCTACCCCTTTCACTAAAGGCTTCCCTTAAGCAGGGTGTGCATGTGAGGGTGGCTTATCACAACCAACTGCTTCTAAAGAACGGTGCCCCTACTAAGGCCATACCCGGGATACAACCCAGCCTAAGAGGGAGAAGCAGAAGATAAATTGGAGACAAGCTTCGTGCAGGATGGGAGATATCAAGGCTCGAATTCCTTCCAGGGCACTACCCCTCAAAGAGATAACCTGTTGCGCCGGGGCTTTGTGTCTTTGATTTTTAGACCCATATTTATTAGGCACGCATGCGACCGGGCTCATGACGTCCCGCGGGGAACTGTACTGCCACTCTTGCCATGCCTTTGATTCATAATTTTGCATTGATTCATTTTCTCATTTTGTAGCCCTTATTGGCCAGATATAGCATGAAAGCTCACTTTTGAGGGTCAAGACTGCCCCTATTTGAGACCTCTCTCGTATTGGGGAGCGCCCAGGTTGGTCATCTTATCCATCAATCTCTTGCCCATGCACTTGGCCGAGTAGAGAAAGAAAAGACCTTTGTGCATACCCAAAGTATGGCCAAAGCAGCAACGTGTGCAGCTCAGAGAGATCGACTATGGCTTGCCGTGTAGTGTGTGAAAAACCCATGCCTAAAGGTCACCCTCAACAATCGGGGAAAGAAACTAGACTCCCAGCGCGGAGCTATTACCAGCCTAAGGATGCTGCAGAAAATAACCTTTTTTATTTGACACAAAGTTAAGATCTAATTAAACAAAGACTCCTAAAGCCACTCAATCATGTTAAGAATTATGTGCAGAAATAATAGAAATAATGGAAATGAAAGCACGTTCTTGCCCAAAATAAAGATACCTTTGCAAATCCATGGCGTGGAAACCAGCATCCTGAAGCGATCTCGATCATCGAGCTTTGAGGAGCGCGAACTTTGTTTTCCTTGCTTGTCAGGATAAAGGATGAAAGGATAGTAAAGGATTGGATTCCTCGACATAGAGGAGTAGCAGACATCATACAGGACGAAGAAAGGATAAAAAGGAAGAGAGACGAGGGCTAGAACTCCCTCGTTAAGGCACTGACGCCCTGATAACAAAGAACCAAGTACATAAGAACCAGAGATTAACTGAGATCAAGGCGGGCTAAAGCCTCGAAAACAGCAAGAAAAAGGGTGGTGACCCTGAAAGGGTGAAGAGGAGTGAGAAGAAAGAGGAGGAGAAGAATCATCCAACATGGTCGGAGAAGGAGAGTAGCGATCACCCGTCAAAGGCGGGGAAGAAGAAGCATAAACACCCGACCAGGTTGGGAAGAAGAAATGAAAACCACCTGACAAAGTTGGGGAAGGATCAGAAAAACCACCCGACAACGTCGGGGAACGAGCGCAAGGAATCCCCAATAGGGTCGGGGGAAAAGGATGAGAAGCAGAATCCGGATGTATCCGGGGAGAAAAACTAGAAGATGTCCCCGGATCAGGGGAAGAGGAGGACATAGGTAGAGACATAGAATGGTGAGGACAGGAAAAGTATGGAAACTGGATTAGAGGAAGGGAGGTACACCACCCAAGGGTGGGAGCTGAGTAGAAGAAATGATGAATGGAAGAAAGGAGAAGAAGAAGTAGTGGCCCCTTGAGTGCACAACATGCGGCCTTTGTACTTGTGCCGCCGCCTCTTCTTGGTAGAAATCTCCTTGAAATGAATCCGTTTGACACGGACTCGGGCCTTCGGGCTTCTTAATCTACAATGTTTTCTCAAATAGCGGGCCCATCTGGCGAAACGACCTAGCCCGACTGTGAATATGTAGCTTCATCGGGGCAGTTGCCCCTAGACTCACGGTGCTAACATGCTGTGGACATTCTTGAGCAACTGACTCCTCAAAGATGATGAGTATCATGGAACCATGGAGTCTTATCTCTTGGCACTAGAACATGGAGATTCGACAACTCTACTCGGCAACTGGGCACGAAGCATAACTCCCTTACCAGAAAAGAAGGTTGAGGGGGAGTAATGTGCGGCGTTGACGTGGCCGACTTACCAATAAACCGAGGGAGATTGTATAACAGGTGCAGAATGTCCTTAGAGAATGCAGAAAACATGGCCAACTGCCCCTTGCATATAGAATTCATCAGGCTCTTAGCGGCCGCATGAGTGAGCACCATCTGGGTAGAGAACCCCTCTTGGCCAGTGAACTGAATAGCAATGGAGCGGGGAGAAATAATAACATCGATAGTGAATCCTCCGGCGAGCAATGAGATTGCCACCGGCCTTGCTTGTGAAGAAACTGGCACTAGTGCAAGGGAACTCTTCTTTGCAAACATTTCTGAAAATGCAGGCTCTTTATCCCCAAAATAGCCAGGGACTAGGACCCGGATTGGCATGCGGCAAATGACATCTTGAATCTTGAAAAGCACAATCGAAACCTGGCTCAGCTCATTATCTCCCTGGGGACCAGACCCAAGGGGCACCAAAGATAACGCACACCCGCTCCGTGGGGTGGAAGGGGATGGAGAAGTGGAGGTAATAGGCTTGGAAGGTGTGGGTAAAGGCTCGGAAGGCGTAAGTTGGGGTAAAGGCAAAGGTGGAGGCGTAGGAGGGGGTAAAGGCGAAGGTGGAGGCGTAGGTATAGCTTGCTCAGGCTCGGGCAACAATGGCGAAGGGGATGGCAAAAGCGGTGAAGATGGTGGAAGTGATGGAATGGGGTCGCTAGGAGAGGAGGTAGTGAGGGTGGTGGTGATGGCTGTAGGGGTAGTGGAGATGATGGAGAGGGCGATGCGGGCAATGGAGGTAGTGGAGGTGGTGGAAATGGAGAGGGTGAGGAAGGAGATGAAGGGGAAATGGAAGGTTGTGGGACCCAACGTCGGCGTATTGATACGACACTCCGAGTGGCGTTGGGGGTAGGAGTAGTGGCGGTGGAAGTGGAGGCACCAGCCTGAGGAAGAGATTGGGTAGGCAGAGGTTGCGGAGATGGGGTAGAAGATGGCGAAGGTGATGAGGTAGGTGGAGATGGAGGTGGTAACGGGGTAGGCGATGGCATAGGCAGGGAAGTGGATACGGGGGTAGAAAACGGAGCGGGCGCTATGGTAAACGCAAAATCATAGGGGTGCCCCTGGCCTTGAGATGGAGACGGCTGCTTAGGCGCGACTTCTGTTGTTGCTGCTTACTGCGGAGATATAGAATGACCTCATGAATAGCACTCCAATCAATCCTCTTCTTCGCTTCTAGATCATAAAGATAATCCTGGAACTCGGGGCAATCCTCAACTAAATGCCCCTGCTGGCGGTGAAATTCACAGAACTGAAGTATATTCCCAACCGCTGGTCGACAAGGCACAACCGGAGGGAGCGACAACGCGTGAGTGGCCATTAAAGCCCTGAAAATGTCGGTAAAACACTCTGGCAATGGAGAGCGAGGAGGAGCCTGCTTCGGGCTAGGGGGATGCCGAGGGATATGGGAAGGTGATAGAGAAGGTTGCGGGGATGGAAGCAGAGGTTGCGTAGGCAATGGCGCATGGCTAAGGGAAGGATTTGGTGAAGGTATATGCAGAGCAGGATGAGGGGGTATATAGACGGCATCCACCTGCTCGGGGTGTGGTGTTTCCTTGACCAGAGGTGGGGGTTCATGCGGGTATGAAGAGGCAGAAGACTGACTCATGGAGGGTTGATATGTGGAGGTATATGGGTGTGGGGGAGCGGAAGGCCGACTCATGGAAGGATATGTGGTGGAGGGCTGACTCAGGGAAGGTGATGGATAGGAGGCGTATGTGGGCGTAGAAGGTGGAGAGGACTCGGGGTCAAGGGAACCTAAAAGTTGTTGGTGGATGAAGCGGGCTCGGCTATAAAGCTGTTGCCAGGAGGTGATGTCATTCAAGGCTAAGATGAACCGATACTCAGGCGTTGCATTAGAAATGATCATTTTGATTTGCTCTCCCTCCGGAATATGCCCCGGGACTTGCGCAGCTAGGCGATGCCAGCGGTCGGCGAAAGTAGAGAACTCCTCGTCAGGCTTCATCTTCTCATGGACCAGATCAACTATAGAATACTTAGGCCCAACCTGGTCTTGATACTGCTGAACAAATTTCTGTTGAACGGCTTGAAAATTCACCACTTGGTCTTGCGGCAATGTAAAGAACCAATCCCGAGCAGTGCCCTCTAGAGATAGACCAAACAAATAAGCCATCAAGCGTTGGTCATGTCGGAATTGGGCCGACTCACAAAGAAACTCCTTCAAGTGCACATAAGGGTCACCGGCTCCACCATAGCAGCGATAAGTAGGAATTTGTGAACGCGGTGGAAGTTGAAGACCTTGGAATGCGAATGGGACACTCAAAGAAGTTTGGGGATCAATTCGGTGCTGAAGTTCATCAAGCCTGCGCTGAGTTTGAGCAATCATCTCCTCGATGGGGAGAGACTGAGAAGGATGCAAGCTAGCCTGAGCAAGAGAGTGTGAATTTGGACCAGCATTATGGTATTGGGCTGGATAAAGGGATCTGGATTGAGAAGAGGGGAAGCCCATTCCAGGAGTGGCATGATACATGGGCCTAGAAAAATCATGAACATGAGAATAAGGACCGATTGGGCCAGCAGCAACATGGGGCCCATTAAGAGAATAAGAGGGCCCGTTAAAGGAAGGGGCCCCACTAAGAGTAGAAGAGGGAGGCCCGTTATCAGAATAAGGCCCATTAAGATTAGCAATGAACTTTTGGGCCTGGACTGGGGCCGTTTGGCAGGCGACAAATGATAAGTGGGTCACATGATTTGCTTGCGGGTCGGAAGGGCCACGAGGAGATGGGCCCGCGTGGGAAGAGGAATCTACACGGGAATAAGAAGATGGGGAAGAAGAAGGGTAATATACAGGAGAAAAATGGCGCTCCATGAGGGCAAATGGAAACTTTATACAGGAAAATCAGGAAATACAATGAGGGAAGTAAGGGCTCAAAGGAGGGGGACTGACTCAATAATGCAAAGAAAAAGAAAAGAAAAAGAAAAAGAAACCTAGGACAATGAGACTAGACAAATGGACATACAAAATGGACTACCCCAAATGGGCCTAACAATAAAACCTATATGGATGATGGGGGATGCAACATAAAATAACACAAGTGGGCTTGGACAAGCCCACACAACACAAACAATATGAAGGATTTCACCCAAGTCAAACAAGTTAATATGATGGGAAGTATTTTATTGTCAAAGTTTTGAGTGGGCCTTTAAATATTTTCAAATTAAGATTAATTCCCTTAAGATAGGTATCCTATAGAGAATAAGGTCCAAACCTTAGGTTGACTAGGGTTAACTCCTTCACAACGTATGTACATGCAAGCCTATGGGGTGGAAAGGTACAACCGGCCCGGCGTCCGTGTGGGAATCCACGGCTCGCGGGGACTTATGGAGGTCCCGGATAAGATCACCTAGTCGAGCCCAAGGAATATGGGAGCGAGAGGATCACTTACCGAGAGGGAATGCAACTACAATATGGCAATATGCATGACCCTATGTGCACCGGAGTGCATGCAATTTCTAGCCTAAATCTAACAAATCAAGATATAATGAACATATGTGAACATAACAATATGGATGCAAACAAAGTGAACAATATGAGCATGAAACGCTATCTAAACATGGACATACACACCAAAATCGCAGCAAAGCATGAGACAAGTGATGGGCACTAGATGTCCCACCGTGATCGCCAAAAAAGGGTGTAGATGTGGAAAATATGTAGCGTGGTGTCACAAGTCACATAGGCAAGCATATGTGCATAAGTGATAACATAATGTGCATATCAAGTGAACATCATGAACATGTGACTATGTAAACATGGTAGCATGATCATACAACAAGACAAAAGCGATAAAAGATGTAAAAGAATGCCGTGATCGCCACCAAGGAATGACAACGCCAAAAGAATATAAAATACTAAGTGCGTTGTGTACCTTGGAAAAAGAGGATGATCGCGCTCAATATCAAGATGCGGGGACTATGTGGATTACCTCTCCTTGCCTTCCAGCTGGCTAGAAGGTAAGGGCCTCACTTTCCATGCTTTCCTGCGAAACAAACATAAAACAAGAGGCAAAACCCATTAGAAAATGCTAAGTGTAGAAATCTGCCCAAGTGCATAAAGTAGCATGAAAGATTGAGGGCAAACTTACCGGGGGAGGGTTTTTAACCCCTATGGAAGGGTGCAAACAATAGGTGTGTATATTGTGATGAGATTAACATGAAGAAATTGATTTAATATGCCATGATGAACATAGATAAACAAGATGCAAAAGTGCATGCCACAAGAAAAACTGTGCAAACAGTGTAAAGTGGGTGCAAAGACTGATGCAAACAGTAGGGCAAACGATGTCCAAATGAAAAGAAATTTGAGATGACAGAAGACTTGAGTGTTGTAAAGAAGTAGGAACAAGAATCACTCAAAAAGGAGGTCGGGACAGAAAGTTATGACATCGGAGATTTGGGAAAAAATATAGACTGTGCAGAAAATTCAGAACAGTGCACAAAATGGACTCAAAGAATGATGAATATCTCACAAGATAGAACACCAAAAGAGGAAAGAGTGGATGCTATGGAAAGGTGGGAGTGTTGTGGTGAAACTAGGGTAGAAAGGAGAGTTTAAAACGGGGAAGAGACCAGTGAAAAATGGGGTGGAAAACTCAAGAAAACAGAAGCGGTGCAGAACATGGGAGGAAAAATGACTAAGTATAAAACGGAATGATCAAGCAAAACTCATGGACAAAATATGCATGAAGATGACAAGGTAATGAGCCCAAAACCAAGGAACACAAAGATTATACTTCCCTCTAGAGCCTGGAGTTGAAAGGGAGGATAAAGAGTGCCCCACGGCCTCGCACCGGCGACGCAAACATGCCCCCGTCGCAAGAAATCTGAGTTTCAGCAAAGTGCAGAACAGTGTGATGAAACCTCAAAAGTAGGGGCTTGGAAGAGGGGGAAAAGATATGAGAAATAAGGCAAACATATAATGAAAACGAAGCTAATACTCCCCTCTTCAAGATGGAGTTGAGGGAGGACGAAAAGGATGAAGCATGACTCCACACCGGCTTGATGAACAGGCCCCCGTCGCGAAGTTGTAGCAGAAAATCAGCAAACTGTGATGATTTGCCAAAAGTAGGGGCGAAGTTAGCAGGGCAAACGATGATGAAATCGAGCAAATAAGGAACCAAAACGAAGCTTATAATTCCCTCTTCAGGCTAGGGTCAAAGGAGGATGAAGAAAATTTGGCATGGCTTCGCTGTCGCCTTGAAAACACGCCCCCGTCGCACAGGAAATCTGGGCAGGTTTATATAGAAAAAGTGGTGAAACCCCAACTTTCTCCCACGATTCCAGAAGATAGAGTCCACCAAATCTCAAGATCTCTGGATCATTCTCGAGATAATAGTCAAGATAAGGCGTAGGAACAAACATGACTCTTTTTGGTTGAAGATTGTGGAAGTTATGGCTCTTGGAAGAAGCCTCTGGAACCTAATCTGCAGGGTTTTTTGGTTGCACGAAAAGTAGAAAAACCTGATATTGCGGCCACGATTCCAGGAGATATAGCCCATCAAATTTTGATTTCTATGAACCAAAGTAAAGATAATACAAAGGGCTAGAAGTAGGAAAAAACGGGGATCAATTTGGATAAGTATTCTAGAAGTTATGGCCGCCGCAAGATAGCCACATCGCGCAGGTTCGTGGAGATAGAGTCCAGAGCAGGCTGGACTCTTATTGGATAAACGGTCGGACGACTGACCGTTAAGGGTTAAACGGTCGTCAACCGACCGTTTACAACAATGAACGGCCATTAACACGACCGTTTAAGGTAGACTTTGCGTGACTTTGGAAATTGGATTATGTCTCCCAAACGGTGCAGAATTAGCAAAAGTGGTAGAAGACAAAATTATAGATAACTCAAAAATGAACAACTTTTATGAAGAAAGTAAGATGAGAAAATGATCAGAAGAGAGAGAAACTAGGGCTAGAAGAGAGAGAAAGAATATCGGGACATAGGTGAACAGTGCAGTCTGCCGAAAAAAATGTAAATAACTTGAAATTGGTGCAGAACTGGCCAATGACGTAGAAGAAGGAATTGTAGGGATTTAAAAGATGAACAACTTTGGTGAAGGATACATTTTGAAAAGAGGAAAGGAAGGCGGTGAAAAAGGACAATGTTCAAGACTACACAACGAAAGGGGGCTGAATGCTTGAGGGAAGCCAGCCTAAATGGACCGTAAGGCGACTTTGAAGGCCGGAAGGTGACAAGATAGGCTCCAGGGCTCTATGAAATAATGATCTCCAAGATTCAAAGGGAATGGAATAATGAAATGGGCTCGAAATCCATCCAAGAAAGGCTCCAAAATAATGGGTAATTCGGGGCATCAAAATGAAGAATAAGAGAAATGACTCAACTTGCAGGCTAAAAACGGTTGTCAACAGTATAGACTTCATCTGCCGCAACGTAAATACTTTGAGTTGTGCATGCAGCCAACGTACAGAATTCATCTGCAGCAATGTATAGACTTTGTGTGCAGCAACGTATAGACTTCGAGTTGTGCTAGGCAGCCAACGTACAGACTTCATGTTCAGCAACGTACAAACTTTATCCAACGTATAGACTTCGTCCAATGTATAGACTTTGTCCAACGCATAGACTTTGTCCAACGTACAGACTTAGTCCAACGTATAGACTTTGTCCAACGTATAGACTTTGTCCAACGTATAGACTTTGTCCATAATACAGACTTTGTCCAACGTATAGACTTCGTCCAACGTATAGACTTCGTCCAATGTACAGACTTCATCCAACGTATAGACTTTGTCCAATGTATAGACTTGGAATGCAGTGCACATGCCCGCAACTTGTTCGATGAAATGAAAAACTACTTAAACAGATACACAATGACATCATATGCAAACACAATGTGACTTATAGTAGTTGCTATCATCAAAACCATAATAGTAATCATGGTGCACACGTGTTCAACATTCTCCCCCTTTTTGATGATGGCAACACTGTGAGTCATTATATGGCATAAATAGCCAAGATGGCAAAGTGTATGATATATGTAACATATGTAGCTCAAGATCCATGATAGTAATAGCATGTGAATGCAATTATGAATGCAGATATGAATGCTATGCATTGGATACACAAATGAGATGCACAAAGTGAATCTCCCCCATACACCATTCACTCATCCATAGCTCTTACAAAGGACTCACACAAAGAATTCTCCCCCTTTGCCAACAGCAAAAAGGAAGGATAAAGTAGAGTAGGTGACAAAGGTCGGTGAGACCAAAGGTGAAGGAGAGGGAAGAGCAAGCCATAATATGCAAACCTGAAACATATCGCGAGCAACATGTACGGGTCAAAGCTAATGAAATACGATATCATCAACAGAGTTCGAAGAGCATCTACATCGAAGATTTAATAGAAATGAACCAAAGGTGCATATCTTTGCAATGTTTAACCTTCCCTTGTCTTATATATCCATATTCAATAATTGCTAAGGGAATAACACAAAAACTAGTATTGATACTAAACAGACATGAGTAGAGCATGGAATGTTATGATAGCAGCAAATGTAATTTTTAGTATTTTTTGCATTTGAAGGCACAAGACTCATATTTTACGAGCAATCAAGTCTAGTACATGCCTCCTAGCCATAAGAATTGGCCCCGTGGGTAATTACCATGTAATTAGTTCTAGGGTTTGCATGGCGTATTGATGGCGGACGTCCCCCCTCAGGGGGAGGGCGTCGCCCCTCCTCCCGCTAGCTCGCCAAAACCTTCCTTCCTCCAAGCCCTTGCCTCTTCCATCCATCCTCCCAAGATCTCCATTGGCATTAAAGCTCCAGCTTTTACAGATCAAGGCGAACCTGCAGTCTACTTCTCGCGCCAAGAGATGGTCCAGTCCTACAAACCCCTAGAGCTTGCTATCATAGCAAAATGCTCCTATGGAAGACCATCTATTTCAGAAATTAAATCCTGCCTCTCTCAACATCTTGGTCTACAGAAAGATTTCCTCCTCAGCGTCCTCAACAATCGGCATCTCCTCCTAAGATTTTATTGCGAAGAAGATTTCCTGAAGGTGTACCTCCGGAAAAACTTATACGTAAAGGGCTACCTCTTTCGGTTCTTCTGATGGTCTGTTGATTTCGACTTCAACTCTGACCCCTCGGTAATGCCCATTTGGGTTAGTTTTCCTTCTATTCCTGTCAATTTCTTCAATGAAGACTTCCTCTACTCCATTGCTGGTAACCTGGGAAGAGTCCTTCGCATTCACGATGCTACATTGTCGTGGACTCACACTGCTGAAGCCATCGTTTGCATTGAAATTGATATTGCCAAGCCTCTCACCGAGCGAATTTGGATTGACACTGGTGGCAATGGTTTCTGGCAACACATTCAATACCACAAAATTCCTCTCTTATGCAGTTCTTGCCATAAGGTTGGCCATGCTTCTGCATCCTGTCTCAAGAACAAAGGTCGTGAAGTAGAACTTCCTCGCATGATGAACACTGAAAAAGTAAAGGATCCTGTTGTGCCAAGCAAAAAAGAGTCTCTGTGGGTTCCTGTTGGACCAAATAAAATTATAGTATCGGTGTTGGCTGAGGAGAATACTCAGAATGTCATGGTACCCATTCACAACTCCTTTGATGTGCTAGATGCCCAGGCGGGACCCAACCCAGATGAAAGCTCGGCTGAATATGACAAAGCTAAAGATGCTATTGTTTCAGACATCCCCTCAAGCTCTCAGGCCCCTGTGGCTGCTTCTATCCATGAGACACCCGTCAGAAACCAGGAGAGCAAACCAAGCAATGCCACTGTAGTCGTTGATGTGAACAACACCACTTCACCAAATGACGGATGTGCCCTCACAATTCTTTCAACCAGTAATGTCGTCCCTCCTCCATCACTCACAGTTGCAGCGGCCTGTAAGTCAGGGGACTTTTCAAGTACTGTCGCATTTTCAAGTCCAACAGATATTTGTAATATTGTGCCAAAGGAGAATCTTATTATGCAAATCCCTTTACAAGAGAAACCACCTAGACCTTTTACTAGAAGCATGATTGGGAAATCTGCTTCGATGGAAGATTTAACCCCCAAGTTTTCCCAATGAATGCTTTAGTTTGGAATGTCAGGGGTGTAGCAAATAAATTATCTATTGGTCGCCTGAAATTTCTTATTAAGTCTCACAAGCTGAATATGCTGGCTATCATTGAACCAATGCTGGATGAATGCAACATTGATAGCTTCCGTAGAAAACTGAACATGGACCATGCAGTTGCCAATGGTCTCGGTCGAGCTCATATTTGGTTTTTCTGGAACTCCATCTTTCAACTCTCAATCCTCCATCAGCATGAGCAATTCTTATCATTATGTGCAGGGGATGTTAATAACCCCAAATTCACCATCACTATAGTGCATGCCAAATGTAATTACTCTGATAGAAGACCTTTGTGGGATGCTCTCAAAACCCTCTTCTCCAATTATGATTCCCCCTGGATCCTTGCTGGTGATTTCAATGCAGTTCTCTCAGGTGAGGAGAAGGCAGGTGGCAGACATCCTAGTATCATCAGCTCCTCAGAATTCCATGACTGTATATCCTCTCTAGGTCTTCAGGATGATGGATTCAAGGGCAGCAGATTCACTTGGTACAATGGTCAGCAAGGTAGTAATGCCATATGGGCCAGACTGGACAGAACATTTCTCAACTCATCCTAGATTGACTTATACCCCTCCTCTGTTACTCACCTTTCCAGGGAAGCCTCGGACCATGCCCCACTCTTGATCTCCATCTCATCGGACCAGCATCTGTATAAATCCCCTTTCATTTTTCAGAAAATGTGGACTTCTCATGAGGGATTTATGGAGATTGCACAGATAAATTGGAAGACAGCACCCATCTCCTTCTCTCCTCTTCTTACTTTCCAGCTCAAGCTCAAATCCTTGAAGGCTACTCTCCGAAAATGGAATAAAGAAAGTTTTGGCAATATTTTTACTCAAATCTCGGAAGCAGAGGACAATGTTATCAGAGCCCAGGCTGATTACGACAATGACTCTTCAGGTAGCAACTATGAAAGACTTGAAAATGTAAGGACTGGCCTCACTAATCTGTATGTGTAGGAAGAAACCTTCTGGAAACAGAAAGTTCATGTTAAATGGCTACAAGAAGGAGACCGCAACACAAAGTACTTCCACTCGGTTGTGATAAATAAAAGGAGACGCAATCTCATTACAAACCTCAAGGATGACAATGGCAATTCCATCACAAATGAAGCCACTCTCCAAACTATGGCTGTTGAACATTTTGAGAAAGCCTTCACATCACAACCACATGTTATTTCTCAGCAGATCCTCCAGGCTAGTCCTCACCTCATATCTATACAGGATAATGACTCCTTATGTGCCATCCCAGATGAAGAGGAAATCAGGAGGGCTGTGTTCTCTTTATCCCCAGACAGTGCTCCAGGCCCAGATGGCTTTTCAGGATTCTTCTATCAACATTGCTGGCACTTTATCAAGCAGGACTTATGCTTAGCCATCAGAGAATTTTTTCTTGGCAGTGATATTCCCAGGTCCATGTCATCCACCACTATAGCTCTCATCCCAAAACTATCCAAACCTGAAACATTCAAAGACTTTAGACCGATTAGTCTCTGCAATTTCTCCCTCAAGATTATCTCAAAAATTTTAAATGACAGATTGGCTGCCATTCTACCTTCCATTGTATCTAAGGAGCAGGGAGCTTTTGTCAAAGGCAGATTTATAGGGGAAAACATTCTCCTTGCCAAGGAGATCATAAATGAAATTGGCAGGAAATCTAGAGGAGAAAATGTGGTTTTTAAGCTCGACATGGCAAAGGCATATGACAGGCTGGAATGGGATTTTCTTATGGCTGTGATGAACAAATTTGGTTTCTCTGATCTGTTCAATAACATAATCTCAGACTTGTCTCCAATTCATGGTTCTCTATTCTTCTAAATGGCACTCTAGCTGGTTTCTTTAAATCTACCAGGGGTGTAAGACAAGGGGACCCCATTGCCCCTTCTCTTTTCATTTTGGCTGAAGAGGCTTTAAGCAGGGGTCTATCTAATCTATTCCTCTCAAGGAAAGTTGGTTATTTCTTCACTCCACGCGGCTGTCCAAGAATTACTCACTTACTTTTTGCTGATGACACTCTGGTTTTTGCAAATGGAAGCAAATCTTCTCTAAAAAACCTGATGGAATTCTTGCACTCATATGAAAACTCTTCGGGACAACTCATCAGTATCTCCAAGAGCTCTTATTACACTCATAGCCGGGCCTCTTCAGCTCTTAAACAAAGGCTTCATAACATTACAGGTTTTGAGCACAGTAAATTTCCTTTCAGGTACCTTGGTGTTCCCCTGTTCCCTGGAAGAGCCAAAATTAGCTATTTCATACCCATCCTCAACAAAATCCAAGGAAAAATCCAAAATTGGAGCTCAGCTTTTCTCTCTTCGGCTGGAAGACTATGTTTGATTAAACATGTTCTGGCATCTATTCCTCTCCACATATTATCCTGCTGCTCAATGCCTTCCACTGTGCTCAAGCTTCTCAACAGAGCTTTTGCTAATTTCTTCTGGGGTGCCAAAGATGGTATTTCTAAAAGACACTGGAAAAGCTGGCATGCTATTTGCAGCCCCATTGAGAATGGGGGTCTTGGTATTCTCTCCCTGAATGACATGCAGAAAGCATTCAAAGTCAAAATGCTTTGGAATGCACTTAACTCATAGGCTTCCCTTTGGAGTACTTATTTCAAGGCCAAGCACTTGTCCAACATTCATCTTTCAGAAGCAACTTTCATCAGATGTAAGGGTAATGGCAAACGAGACTGGATTTATGCCAGGGATGTTATTCTTAAGCACAACAAATATTTTCAAGGGGAAGGGAATTTTTCTTTCTGGAAAGATACATGGGTTGGTGAATCTGCTCTTAAAGATATTGTCCCTGCCTACCTCTGGGAACAAATTGATGACAAGAACATTTCTGTCCATGCACTGTATGACTTCGATCATCCTGCTTGGAACAACATCCGACAAATGCTCCCTGCTACTTCTCTTGAAGCCATTGATGCGTGCATCTCTAGAAATCCTCTGCCTCAAGATAAATGCATTTGGCGCCCTACATCCACTGGCTCTTTCTCCATCGGTTCCCTCAGGAAAGTCTCTGCTACTCTTCCTGAAGCCTTCCCCTTCAAGCAGATTTGGACCACCTATATCCCTCCCAAGGTATCCATTTTTCTATGGAAGTTCATTAATGACATATTACCCACTGATGACAAAGTCCAAAAATGTGGTATTATGATATGCTCCAAGTGTGTTTGCTGCAATGTTCCTTGCACTGAATCTGCCGTTCACCTTCTTCTGCGGAGTGACCTTGCTCAATCGGTTTGGAGGAAAATCTGTCAATGTTTCAAGATTCACCCTTTTAACTATGGCTCTGGACAGACTTTCTTACAACATCTGATCCAAAGCCAACATTTATCATCTCAAGCTGGCATGATATCATTTCTCATTGCTTCCCTATGGATGTGGGAAACCTGGTGTGAGAGAAATAAACGCCGCTATGAAGGAAAACAGAACTCTCCAAATAATCACTTTTGGAGGATCCTCCAAAGAATAAATAGCACCAAGTTTCCTACTTGCGTACACTCAGGTGATCTCTCTACTCTCCTCTCCCTTACACACCTCAACATTGCTGCCAACAACATAATTCCCAAACCACCAATCATTGTGCGTTGGCTCACTCCACCCAATGGAACTTACAAACTTAATATAGATGGAGCAAGCAAAGGTAATCCGGGTACTGGTGGAGGTGGAGGTTTGATCAGAAATCACAAGGGTGACATTATTCTTGCCTTCAGCCACTTCTATGGAACCTGCTTCAGCCTGGTAGCTGAAGCTCGTGCTCTTCTTGATGGTCTTCGATATGCCTCCCTCCTAAACATCAATCTACACATGGTGGAATCTGACTCCAAAATTCTGGTTACCATCATCAAAGAGGAGTGCCCCTGCCCATGGAGACTGCTACCCATTTTTCAAGAGTTATGCGGCCTCATTAGAAGATTGAAGATAAATATCAATCATGTCTATAGAGAAGGAAATCATCCAGCTGATGACCTTGCCAACTTAGCTTGTCAATGTAGTTCAAATTCTATTTTCTATAATAATTTTGATTTGATTCCACCACGCATTCGTGGTGCATGTAGGCTTGATAGGATGGGCCTTCCAAGCTTGAGACTGTAATTGCTATTGTTTTCTCCATTTCAGGGGTATGCCCCGGCGACATTGTAATTAGTTTTTCCAATAAAATTTTATCTCTGGTCCTGACCTGGTAGAGTGATCACATCCAACTGATGGCTCACCCTCCCCGATCAAAACCAGGATCCTATTTTCCCAAAAAAAAAAAAGAATACACGTTGTTTAGACGCCAGTATTCCGAGGTATTTGGTAAGACTGACTATGATGCTTCAAAATGAACAAAGATAGCAAAGTCACGTCATGACATATCCAAACTCATTTCTGTGATGGGAAGATATGTTTCTCAGTGATTATACCATTGCTCTGCCTAGAGGCCAAATGTATTAAGACAGAGATAACAGGGGCACATCATGACATGTCATTCGTTACTTGATTTGATGACGGGACATATTTCTCCGTGCAACAATATCATTGCTCTGTCAAATTTATTTTTCAAGAATTCCAGCTCATCAAGATGTTTAACACCAATACTAAGCTCTAGAGTATCACCAAGATTGTCATGAAATTTGGATTTTCAGATAGTAGGATAGTCATTCAAAGCATAATATGCAGTCTCTAGTTAAGGTCTATTAAAACCAAGAACATAGATGATTTCAGAACCAATATTTCAGAACTTCAAGGAAATCATTAAATCTGAACCGATTTCATTGAATGGATAATCATCAGGGCACTTAATAGAAAGCTCTTACTCCATATGCAGAGAGTAGAACCATGCAGGGGTTGACCTGATCAAACATGAATTTGGCAGGCATGAAATGTATGACCCAACACATGGTTGTACATTTATTAAATGCAACAGAATGAAAATGAAACATATGCATGAATGCTGCAAAGTGACAACTCCCCCTTACTATATGGCCTATATGCGACAATGACTCATGGTACTTGGCGGAGGTGAAACCTCGCGCATATTGAGTGTGTCTAGGCAAGCATAACCTGCCTTTCCATACATCAACATTTGATATACCATGGCCATGCAAGAATGATGCTACACAAACTATGTAATACGACACATATGCAAAATGACACATTAACATATAAACAATGCATGAACACACCAACCTGCAAAAACATACAACTAAATTGAACATGATCATCATTTCAATTTTTAGTGGCCTGAGGTCGGCAAAGACCAAGCTCCCTTCTGAGTGTTGAAAATCTGTCATTACACAAGGGCTTGGTGAAAATATCAGCAATTTGATTTAGAGTATCAACAAAATGCAGTTTAAAATTTTTCTTACTGACCTCGTCTCTAATGAAGTGATGCCTAATCTCAATATGCTTAGTCCTAGAGTGCTGGACTGGATTTTTTGTAAGGTTGATAGCACTAGTGTTATCACACAGAATCGGGACACAATCAAGATTCACCAAGTAGTCTTGGAGTTGGTGTTTAATCCACAACACTTGGGTGCCACAGCTCCTCGTAGTAACATATTTTGCCTCCGCGGTTGAGAGGGCAACCGAGTGTTATTTCTTGGAGGCCCAAGAAACTAAACACCCGCTTAGAAACTGGCAATAGCCACTAGTACTCTTACGATCCAGCTTGCATCCAGCGTAATCTGCATTAGAATAAGATATAAGAGATAAATCACATGATGACGGATACCACAATCCCAAATCTTGAGTGCCGGCAAGATATCGAAGGATACGTTTGACGGCAGTCAAATGAGATTCTCTAGGACTAGCTTGAAATCTAGCACAAATGCATACACTAAACTGGATATCTGGTCGGGATGCAGTCAAATAAAGCAAAGAACCAATCATACCTCTATAGACCTTTGCATCTACTAATTTACCATTTTCATCCGAATCCAGTGATATTGTGGTGCTCATAGGAGTTGCAATGATTTTACTGTTTGCCATGTCAAATCTTTTCAATAGCTCATTGATGTATTTGGATTGATTTATGAAGCACCCATCTTCTCCTTGGTTGACCTGCAAATGGAGAAAGAATTGAAGTTCTCCCATTAGGCTCATCTCAAATTCGCTAGTCATGAGGTTAACAAATTCCTCACACATTTCAGATTTTGTAGAACCAAACATAATGTCATCAACATAAATTTAAACAATCAAGATGTTCTTACCATGCTTCTTGGTGAAAAGTGTTTGATGTACCGTACCTCGTGTGTACCCTTTTTCAATGAGGAACTAGCTTAGTCTCTCATACCAAGCTCTTGGTGTTTGCTAAAGTCCATAAAGCGCCCTGTCTAGCTTGTATACAAAATCTGCATTGTTAGAATTCTCAAAGCCAGGGGGCTGCTCAACATAGACTTCTTCTTTGATCAAGCCATTCAAGAAAGCATTTTTGACATCCATTTGATACAGCTTTATTCTAAGGGAGCATGCAAAGGTAAGTAAAATTTTGATGGCTTCGAGTCTAGCAACTGGGGCATAAGATTCATCAAAGTCTACCCCAAACTCTTGATTATACCCTTGAGCCACCAATCTAGATTTGTTTCTTATTATCTTGCCATCCTCACTTAGTTTGTTCCTAAAGACCCATTTAGTGCCTATGACAGATTGTGATGAAGGTCTAGGAACGAGATGCCAAACTTTATTCCTTTCAAACTGGTTTAACTCGTCTTGCATTGAATTTATCCAGTTTTCATCTTTTAATGCTTCATCAATATTTTTGGATTCATGCTGCGAGACAAGAGCAAGTTGATCTAATTCTTCCATAATTTTAAAATGTGACCTTGTTCTAGGTGGGTCATTCAAGCTACCAATGACGTTTTCTAAAGGATGATCCTTAAGAATTCTAATGTTTGTAGAATCATTACCTTCTCCTGGAGCTTGATCCCTTGCATTGCTTGATTCAGCTAGGTCACCAGCTTCTTTTATTTCTTCTTGTGGAGGATCACTCTTGTCCTTTATGCTTAGGAATTCCCCATCTTCATCATTTTTCCTGCAAGTGTTATCATTGTTAGAATCATGATATTCATCAAAAGAAATATGGGGTGATTCTTTCACAGTTTGACTCTTGATATTATAAATTCTATAAGCCCTAGATCTATCAGAATATCCAAGGAATATACCTTCATCACTCTTGGGCTCGAATTTATCTAAATCTCTTTTGTCATTATTGTGGATGAAACATTTAGATCCAAACACTTTCATATGTGAGAGAGAGGGCTTTTTACCTTTCAGCAACTCATAAGGAGTCTTTTTGGTGTGTGGCCTTACCATAGAGCGGTTGATAATATAACATGCTGAGTTTACCGCTTCAGCCCAAAACCTCCTTGAAAGTTGCCGTTCAGCAAGCATGGTTCTTGCCATCTCTACAAGTGTTCGGTTTCTCCTTTCAACTACACCGTTTTGCTCTGGGGTTCTTGGTGAAGAAAATCGGTGTGAAATACCTTCAGCTCTGCAAAGATTATAGAAGTTAGTATTTTCAAATTCACCACCATGATCAGATTGGATCTTGGAAAGTTTAAACTCACCGTCCTGCTTTATCTTCATGTAGAGTGCCTGAAACTCATCAAAAGCATCATTTTTATGTGTGAGAAAGAAAACCCATGTGAACCTAGAAAAGTCATCCACCAAGACATATCCATATTTTCTACCACTCAAGCTAGCAGTTCTGGTTGGGCCAAACAGGTCCATATAAATTAGCTCGAGTGGTTTGGATGATCTATTTTCAGATCTTCCCTTGAAAGATTTTCTTGTTTGTTTACCTAGGGCACATACATCACACAACTTGTTTTCTTGTTTAAATGATAATTCAAGCAACCCTTTCACCATTGAATACTTTAACAATTTATGTAAGACATTGTAGCTAGCATGTCCTAGTCTACGATGTCATAACCATGCAATTTCAGATTTTGGTGCAGCAAGACAAAGGTTTAAATTAGCAGGATCATCTAAGTCAATCATGTAAACATTGTTGACTCTCTTTCCAGAAAATTTTACCTTGTCAAATTTTGGTTCAAAAATTTTACATTCATGAGAGTCAAACAACACTTTATGACCTTTATCACACAATTGACTTATGCTAAGTAGGTTATATTTCAAACCTTCAACTAGCAACACATTTCCAATGGAGTTGGAGATGTTCTTACCTACATTACCTGTTCCAATGATTTTTCCTTTGTTATTTCCTCCAAACGTAACGTATCCTCCTTCCTTTTCCTCCAAGAGATAAAATTTTGTTTTGTCTCCAGTCATGTGTCTTGAACAACCGCTATCAAGATACCACCTGTTATGCATGGCTGCAAGACATTCCTACACAAACAATTAAGCAATTATATTTGGAACCCAACCAATTTTGGGTCCCATCAAACTCTTAAGATTTTCAAAACATGAAACCATTTCTTTTGGAATCCAAACCTTTCTAACATTCATGTTTTGTTTGCTTAGAGCAGGGATTTGGTTTTTCTTTTCAGCCTTGACATTTCCTTTTTGTTTAGAGGCTCTTTGTTGGATTTTGTAAAAGTTTGATGAAGTTGACTTCTTAACCCATTGTGGCCATTGGTTATTTTTCGGTTGAAAGTGATTATTCTGCCACCTAGGAGATTGAAAGTTATAGGATTGATGAACACATGAATCACAATTTCTCCAAAAGTATGGTGGTGTTGGCCTATATGAATGGGCAATCCAGTTTTGGTGATATCTGGAAGATTGAGCTTGTAATGGCCAAGAATGTGTTGACCTATGCTACAGGGAAGGTCGACCTTTCTTAGGCTTTTGGACAGGCTTTTTGGGAATGTTGGTGACTGTCTCTTCAATCTTTTTTTTCCATTTTTCCTTTTGTTTTTGCTGGTTTTGTGTGGGAGTAGTGTTTGAGGTGGAAGCTTCAGAAGAGGAAACAAATTTGACGGTTTTTAACCCAATTGGCCTTTTGTTTGTAGGTTCAAAACATAACCCTTCCTTGTTGAAGTTCATTCTGGTACCTAATAGTACATCTGGGTTTTCTCTTCCATCCACAAATTTTTCTAAGGATTATTATTTATCCTTCAACTCTTTTTGTAGGTTTTCAATATTTTGTAGAAGTTGAATGTTGACTTGTTTGACAGCATCATATTTCTTATTGCTCAATTTACTATCCTTTTCATAGGTTTGCATTTTTAGCTTGATGCTATCAATCTCATTTCTCAAATTTTCATTTTCAGTTTCCAAGTCAGCCATTTCTTTTCTTCCTTCTTTCAAATCCCCAATCATTTTCTTAAGATCTTCAATTTCAGTTTCAAGTAGAGCAGTCTTATCATTCTTATCATGATCATGCACAAACGAATTGATTTTCTTTTTTAATGATTTATTTTCCCTTTTGTACATGTCATATTTTTCCATGAGCTGTATATAGGCTTCATCCCAATCTTCAATTGTATAATTTTCAAAAGGAGAGTTTACCTCATTTTCTTCATCGCCTTTGGCCATAAGGCAGAGATCTTCTTCTTCTTTGTCCGAGGAGCTGGTTTTGTTATCACTTTCCTCCTCATCGCTCCATGTGGATACCATGGCCTTGTTCTTCTTCTTACCCTTCCATTTGTCGACCTTTTTGAATCTGTCAGGACAATCAGTCTTGAAATACCCTAGTTTGTTACAAGAATAGCAAATGATTTTGTCAGATTTTTTAAAGTTTTTGGAATTAGATTTGAAACCATTTCTTACCTTAGACCTTCCTCTCATGAAGCTCTTACCTTCCTTTCTCAGGAATTTACTAAACTTACGTGTGAGCATGGCTACATCATCCTCATCCCGCTCACTTGCAGAATCCTCACCTTCATCTGAAGTGCCTTGACCGCTAGGTCCAGCTTTAAGAGCTAAGGACTTTTTTTTAGGTACTTCAGCTTCTTTATTCTTAAGGTTGATCTCATAGGTCATTAATGAACCAATGAGTTCATCTACCTTAGGTTTTGTGAGATATCTGGATTCTTCAATAACAGTAGCCTTTGTGTGCCATGCAGGAGTCAGTGATATGAGAATCTTTCTTACAATTTCCTGTTCTGAATATTTCTTTCCCAAATCAGTCAAACTGTTAGTAAGCACAGTTAATCGAGCATACATATCTCGAATTGATTCATCAGGCTTCATGCGGAATATTTCGTATTCAGAAACTAAGATATTAGCTTTTCTTTCTCGTACCTGAGAGGTTCCTTCGTACATTACCTCTAACTTGTCCCACATTTTTTTTGCAGTTGCGCAGGTCGCCACTCTTGAGAACTCTACTAGATGGAGTGAGTATTGCATGATGTGTTTGGCACTCTAGTTGACAGTGGATTGTCTTATTTGTTCTTTGGTCCACAAGTCCTCATTATCCGTAAGCTCATACGGACCTTTGCTGATCACTCGCCAAAGTTCGTAGTCTTGAGCGCGAATGAACACCTGCATGCGATGTTTCCAATAAGGATAGTTAGATCCAATGAAATAAGGAGGTCTGTTCACAAAGTGTCCTTCAGGTAAATAACCCTTAGACGCTAATCCACCATTTACCTCAAGGTCATTGGACCCCATAATGAGAGATTAGGCTCTGATACCAGTTGTTGTGTAGTGGATAGCGGATCTAGAGGGGAGGGGTGAATAGATCTGCCCCTCTTTTCGCAATGCAACCCTCTTTAAAGCTAGATGATGAAATAAGCAGCGAAATATAACTAGCTTGACGAAGAACACAAATGATTTGCTTGGCAAGATGATTACGCAATATAGATATTGAACCTAAGCATGCATCAAACATAACGCAATCGCACAAGCAAACCACAACGCACGAGATTTTAAGGTGGTTCGGACTGAATCTCCAGTCCTACGTCCACCCCTCACCAAATCCGGTGAGGCTTCACTAGTGCAGCACACCAAACTGAAAATCGGAGAACCACCGACTGCCTTCCTACTAACCACCGGTAGGGACGTCAACACCGCATATCGGATAACTTCCGATTGCCTTCCTACTAACCACCAGTAGGGACGTCAACACCGCAGATCGGACAACTTCCGATTGCCTTCCTACTAACCACTGGTAGGGATGATCTTCAGTTTTGATTGTTCGAATGAATTGAAGAAGAAAGAACAAATATCAAGCTATTCAAACAAGATATGAAATAAGCTCAAGAAGAAAAATCTTGTCTGAGATTGCTGGAGCTTGATTCGAATTCTTCTATGGATGTAGATCACCAATAGAGACTTCTATCTTCTTCACAAAGCTCTCTTCTTGATTCAACAGCAATGTCTTCTTCTTCCTTGTGAGTTGTGCTTCCTTGAATCTGCTTGAGTTGATGAAGAGGAAGAAGGTTGCAGTTTAGATCACCCTTGAGAGCCTTGATTGCTTCTTCTTCCTTGGAGGTTGAGATGGCTTCAGATCTAGACTTGAATCACCTTGGATGGATGAAGAACTTCCTCCCGAAACATTATTCACAGAGGTGCTACAGTACCTCGAAAATGGCCTCCCTTGATCTCCCTTGAAGCCTTGAAGTGTTAGGGTTTCCAACCCCTCATGTGTTGGTTTTATATACCTTGAATGGTCCTTGGACATCCTTCAGACTAGATCCACAATTTGTGGGTGATTAAGTGACTTTTGGATTAAAGAAATCCATGGAAAGGGGCTGGCCACGAGGTGGATTTCGAAGTCAAACATGGCTGCATCGGGGCTGGCGGTCGACCTGTGGCTTCTGGCGGTCCACCGCTACTGAAACACCTGCAAACGGATGATCCCTGGGAAATCCGATCGACCGTTACTGGCTGGCGGTCGACCTGCAGCTGACAGATTTGCAGTTTAGGGGGTCCCTGGCTGGGGTGGTCGACCGCCCCTGTGCTGGCGGTCGACCGCCAGTTGGGCAGACCCCGGTCCAGCCCGGGTCGGTCCGTTAGCCGCTTAAGCTCTATCGCTTGTGTCCATTAGCAGCATGTTCATGTCTATAACTTTATCCTTGATGATGTAGAAAGTACCAACTGAATCTTTGTCTTTTGACTCTCATATTGTGCAGTGGCCTTGGCTATTTGAATGAAGCTTGTAGTTGTTGTATAGACTTTGCATCAAGGCTTGGATGTGTAGACTTTGTGTGCATGTATGAACTCTGTACAGACTTTGCACCTTGAGCATGCATGAGCCTGTACAGACTTGCTTCATGAACGTACAGACTTGGTAACTTGATGCACGAACACAACAGAACGTAATGTATAGACTTTGCGTGTGAAGTAGCCGGCCAATGTATAGACTTGTGTTGCAGCCATCAACCAACGTACAGACTTGGAGTTGTGCTAGCAGCCAACGTACATACTTTACCTTGTGCAACGTACAGACTTTGTTTTGTGCATGCAGCCAACGCATAGACTTCATCTGCAGCAACGTACAGACTTCATCTGCCGCAACGTACAGATTTCGTGTTGTGCAACGTACAGACTTTGAGTTGTGCATGCAGCTAACGTACAGACTTCATCTACAGCAACGTATAGACTTTGTGTGCAGCAACGTATAGACTTCGAGTTGTGCTAGGCAGCCAACGTACAGACTTCATGTTCAGCAACGTACAGACTTCATGTTCAGCAACGTACAGACTTTGTCCAACGTATAGACTTCGTCCAATGTACAGACTTTGTCCAACGCATAGACTTTGTCCAACGTACAGACTTAGTCCAACATATAGACTTTGTCCAATGTACAGACTTTGTCCAACGTATAGACTTTATCCAACGTATAGACTTTGTCTATCATACAGACTTTGTCCAACGTATAGACTTTGTCCAACGTATAGACTTCATCCAACGTATAGACTTCGTCCAATGTACAGACTTTGTCCAACGTATAGACTTTGTCCAACGTATAGACTTGGAATGCAGTGCACATGCCCGCAACCTGTTCGATGAAATGACAAACTGCTTAAACAGATACACAATGACATCATATGCAAACACAATGTGACTTATAGTAGTTGCTATCATCAAAACCATAATAGTAATCATGGTGCACATGTGTTCAACACCATGCTCCAGCGCCCCCATTCAATCAATAATAATATCCTTCGCCCTATTTTGGGTGAATTTGCATGATTGCTGTCTGAATGACTTGATTGCTATTCATGTTCTCAAAAAAGGGGGAAAAGAAGAAGGAAAAGAAAAGGAAAAAGAAAAATAAAGGAAGAAGAAGAGAAAAAAGGAAGAAAGGAAAAGAAAAAAGAGAAGAAGGAGAGAAAAGAAAGAAGAGAGAATTAAAAAAAAGAGGAAAAAAAAGAAAGAGAAAAAAGAGAGCAGAGAAAAAAAAGAGAGAAAAAGAGAAGAGAAAGAAGAGAGAACTAGAGACGAAAAAGAAAAGAAAGGGGTGGAGAAAGGAAAGAAAAAGAAGGAAGAGAGAAAAGTGAGAGGGAAAAGGGAAGAGCAAGGAAAAGGGGAGGCAGTTCCCCCATCTTGGACCACCGCCCAACGTCGGTGAAATACCCAAAGGCGAATGGACCACGTCGGTCCCACCGCCTCGCTGGCACCAATGAATATCCCTTTGACTTGGACCTCTCGTCCAGGTCATTGACTAAACAAACTCTTCTCTCCATCCCTTCGGGCGGCGAGTGCCTCTTTGACTTGGGCCTTTCGTCTAGGTCATCGACTAAACAAACTCTTCTCTCCGTCCTCTCCGGGCGGTGAATATTCCTTTGACTTGGACCTCCCGTCCAAGCCACTCACTAGACAAACTCTGTTCTCCACCTCCTCCAGGCGGTGAATATTCCTTTGACTTGGACCTCCCGTCCAAGCCACTGACTAGACAAACTCTGTTCTCCACCTCCTCTGGGCGGCGAATATTCCATTTGATTTGGGCCTCCCATCTAGGTCATGGGTTAAGCAAAATTTTCTTCCGCCACCCCTTCGAGCGACGAGAGACCCAATCCCTGACCAAGGTCCCCCGCCTGAGGCCGCTGCGCAGTTCCAATGTCATGGTGAGACCGGTAATCCACCCATTCGGCATGATGGAGTGGTCCCCTCATCCTTCCCCTGGGAGGATGAGCACTCTCATGTGGCTCAACATGGGCTCCTACTTTTTTTTTGGAGCGGATCACCGCAAAACCTTATGCTCGGCCAACGTGTTCTGGCATTAAAAAAAAAGAGAGAAGAAGAAAAAGGAAGAGAAAAAGAGAGGGGGGAGGAAGAAGAAAATAATATATATAAAAAGAGAAGAGAGAAGAAAAGAGATTCCCCTAGGGCGAATGCCACGCACACTGAAAGGACATGTAAAACAATAAGTGTTCTGTTCTATTCAAAGAGGGATCAAACTACATATGCTTCGGGGCATACCCCTGTGTTACATTTCAAAAGAAGAGGGAAAAGAGAACTAAGGGGTGCAACGCTCAGTCTACGCCCCTAAAGATATCATCAAGAGGGAGAATCCCGACGCAAGGGAATTTTGTCATGTCACGTAGTCGGTCCCTCCGTTCTTCGAGTCGAGCGAGCTCGGTCTCCACGGACGCCATCTCGGCCTGGGCGACGGCAAGTGACTCACCTGCTTTCTCGACTATCTCCTCAGCTCGGGCAAGGTCGGACCTGGCGGCGGCAAGGTAGCCCTCCAGCTTCACGATTCGGTTCCTGAGGGAGCAAACGTCGCCCTGGCCTTCCTCCATGGCCTTCCCGTGCTGCTCTGCATCATCGCGTCGTGCCTCCAGAATTTGCAAATATTCGTCTGCCTGGGCATCGAGAGCTGCGTGCTCACCGGGGGCTTGAGTCTCGAGGAACTCACGACGCTTAATATACTTCAGCAGCAAAAGAACCCGCCGTGACCATTCCTCGAGTGGGCAGCCCAACACTTGCAGTGCCCCGGTCAGCTGCGTCACTATACTCTGCACCTCCCTGTATGACAAGGAAAGATCGGCGAAGAGCATCGTCCGCAATGTTACCAACATCTGTCGGACCGGTGCGCCTGACGAGGTGTGGCTGACCAAGGGCACAGCCGGAGGGACAAAATCTACAGAGCTGTCCACCTCGGCCGACAAATTAGTGTCCATTGCGACTGAAGAAGATGGAAGAGCAAGGGCCAAGTCCCCTGGCCGGTGCAGCTCGACAGAATACCCCTGGCGGGTCACCGCCAGGGGAATGGATAAGGTCACCGTCGAATCACTTGGTGTCGCCGCCGTCTCCCTGGACGGGGATGCAGGTGCCGCTGTTGTAGCCAAAGGAGGGGCTTTGAGCAAAGTCGGGCCCGAAGCCATCACTGATAGACCTCTTTCCCATGCTTGGGATCCTTCAAGGTGTTCGCGAAGTCCCGCGAATATCTTCTTCAAGAGCGGGTCCTCCATCTGGGCCGGGACCCTTGGGAAAGGTGGAAGAGGGACCACCAGTCGGGGTCTGCCTCCCGCTTGCACGAGCTCCGCGAGGCTCTCTGCCCTCGGGCCCAGAACCGAAGCCTGCCCCTCCACCGCTATCGGACCAATAATAGGCCTCCGTTTAGCGACGGCCTTCCGGACACGAGCAGACGTCTTCCCCGACGTCGGTGTTACCTAACCATGTGGAGCAGAGTTAGCCACCCGCCACCGGCAACGAGTCATGCGGGATCGAAAAGCGGGGAGGAGTCATAAGGCCCGCGTACTTACCTCGGCCACCAGGACGATGCTGCCTTTGGGCGCGATCTCCCCCTCCTCCAAAGGCTCGCTCGCCGGCCCAGGAGCACTGGAAGTCTCTACGGTTGACTCCTGTTGAAGGGCCTCGAACAAAAGGGCTAGCTTGCCCAGGCCCACATCGGCTCCTGCCGGGCGATCGACCGGCGCGGTTGGAGCAGCTCTCTCTACAGCCTCCTGCTCGGTTGGTTCCTGAAAATCAAGGGATGACATGAGGAAAGTCGCTGGATGATCACGAGGGGGGGTCCCGTGCAAACAAGCTCACACTTACAGTAGCCTTCCCCATTAGGCTTGAGGAGATAGCAAGTAAGGGGGCCGTAAAGAGTGGCTCGGGCGGCTCAGACACTTCAAACACGCCCTCGCCGGAGGCCACTTCGTTGGAGGAGTAGTCATAATCTACCTCTTCGCTCGACGACGAATCAACCGCCACGGGTTCTTCCCTCGCTGGCAAGGGGGCCTCCACCTCGAGGTCGACAATCGACGCATCCTCACGCGGGATGGGCGAGGGTGGTACGCTAGACCTCAACCTCTTCCTTATGTACATACGTGTCGCCGAGAGATGCAGACGAGGCCCTGATAGCCCAATGACGGCCGCGTCAGTGTCTGTCACAAAGAAGAAAAGGCCGGTCATATCAAAGCCAATGGGTTCCCAAAGAATGAAGGAAGTCAGGCAAGTGGACAAAGATAAATACCCCCTTCGACTTCTATAACACGGGGCGGCTCATGGGTGGTCTTCTCGACAGGCAATGTCATCCCAGGGGCTGCAGCCTTGTTCTGGGCCGGGATCAGCACAGGTGCCGGCTCCTCCATACCGCCTGAAAGAAAGAAATGCAATTGTCATATGCACATAAAAGGCCCGCCCCGGGAGGCAAATAAATCCCAAGGGACGTCGGCGGCCGGTGAACCTCACCAGCATGGTGGCTCGGCTCAGTCTGGGTGACTTCAAACTCCTCGAAAGACAAAATGGGAGCCACCGGAGAGACGGCCACCGAAGCTGAGGACCCCTCGGCCCGCCTTCGCTTCGCCGCTTGCCGGCCGGTCGCTTTGGCAGCTGCCAACACCTTCTTAACGGGTGACTTTGCCCGGGACCTCCCCTTGGCTTGTGGTGGGGGAGTCAGAGTTGGCGCCGAAGTCACCTCTGCTGTAGCTACAGTTTCACCCATATCGAGGATAGGCACAGCTGCCGGCCTTCCTACGTTAGGAATGGGCGCGGGTGCAGGCTCTTTCACGGCAACTGAAACAAAAAGGGAAGAAGCGTTCATGTGTAAAGTCTCTGCCCCAAAGTGAAGCCGGAGCCTGAAGGATATGGAGGGCTGGAAATTCTAACCGGCGGGCTGACCCGGCTCGGCCTGGGTGACTTTGAACTCCTCGAAAGAGGGAATTCTTGGCGCCAGAGGAACAGTCGCCGAAGCCTTAGCAGCTTCCGTTTTCCTGCGCTTCGCTTCTCGCTGCCCGGCCGCCTTGGCGGTGTCTACTGCCTTCTTCACATGCGACCTCGCCCAGGATCTCTTTGCGGCCCTGGGCAGGGGAGCCGTGGTCGGGACCGGAGCTGTGGCCTCGAAGTATGCTGGCTTTTGGACGAGCCGAAGGAGATTCTGGTACGTCGCCATTTGTACGCTGTCGGGATGGTCTGTCAAAATAGGCACACGCATATGATTAGCATCCGATAATTTGCTAAGGTCGCAGCAATGAGAATAAAAAGAAGTGGAAAGATTAAATACCATGAGGACCGATATACAACCGAAGCGTTATCGGCCAATAGCTCAGGGACGGCTCCTTGTCCCGACGCGCCGCCTCTTGGACCAGCCAGCACACATCCTCGATCTTCTAGAAATGATCAGTGAGAGCAGCCAGGTCCGCATGCTTCTTCGACGAGAGGTGGCAGAAAAGATTGAAGTGGTCCATGCCCCACCCGTCGGCATAATAATATGAGACATGCTGGCGCTTGCCCAGAATGATGGTCGTCTGATCCTCGATCTTCATCCCGTTCACTCGGAAGAGGACATACAGCCACGTGGTGTCCTTATAATTTTCAGTCTTCCTCTCCTCCCGCCTCATGAACGTGCGGTATGGGCAGATCGGGTCTCTCTCCGGGCGCCAGCTCTTTGCGAGAGTGCCCTCCTCTTCCATGGGGAGCGGATAATTGATGAGCTCCAGATGGTCACTCCCTATCCGGCAAAGGTCCCTCAGGGTCTTCTTGTAGTTATCCTTCACCACCGGGGGTAGCTCCACTTTTGGTGTCGGCTTCGCTTCCCGAGCTTCCCAGCGAGCGGCCAGATATGCCACCACCTCCTTCTCCTGCCCGTTCTTGAGCCGGAGGAGATGCTCCAGGTCAATATCGAGTACCGATACCGGCTACTTGCTCAGGAACTTCCTCTCTGCTCCGTCCCAACAATCGGTCTTGTGCAATCGATAAAAGGCCGTCCGGGCGTTCCACCATTTTATATACTCCGGGGTCGCCCGAGGAATACGACCGGGGGCTGGCACCCTGAAGGTCGCAGAGTCTGCTCGGTGGAAGAAGTCCCACCAGCTTCTGGCATGCTCGGCAGTGGAACTCCCTCGGAGATTTCGGGAAGGCAAGCCGAATTGTGCATGATAGATAGGGATATGCTGGTCATATCCAAAATTTCAGCCGAACCGGAAAGGGTAATATGGTTCCAGCAACAAATTCTCCCCCTTCCCGAATGCCAACATGCTCGGGCGTATGGATAATGCCCAGTCCCTGAGCTCGGGCTCCAGCAACGGGCGGACCACAGTCTCCTGGCTGATGGGGTGGATATACTTCTCCACCTGATCATCTTTGCATTCCCTCTTGTTGTTCACCAGAGGGCTAGAATGTGCGGCCAACGTCCAGAAGTGGATGGTGCCGGCCGCGTCCCGCGGAACCGTCGTCAGCCGACCCTGAATATCATATAGCCGCAGGGAAGTAGAGCCCGGCTCTGCACTAGCAAACTCCAACATCCTCGGCACCAGCCCCCAGTCCTGCAGAGCGCGAGGGGCGAACTCCGAAAATAACGAGCAGACCCATGCATTGAGGAAATGCAGCGGGCACACATATCAGGCCTGCCTCGGGAATTAGTGAGTGCTGATGTCCCTCAGCACCTTATATATCAGGCAGAGAGCGGCCGGGCACAAGGACAGCTTGACTCCCCACGCCAGTTGACAGGTCGGGTAGATGGCGTCCGGTCGAATGACTGTCCCATCCCCGTATGGCATGGCAAATGAGCACAGCCAATATGTCAGATAGGCGGCACAGTGTGTCAATGGGTCAACCCCCATCGGATTGGGGCCACTCTGACGTCTTCTAGAAGGGATCTTCACATCAGTTTTGGGCTTGGCGCGCTTCTTGCGAGCGACGGCGGTCCCGACGCATGGAAACTCCTCATACTGCTTCAGCCCATCATAAAAATATTGCAGCCACAGGGTCAGGCGCACCCTCTTCCGGTCCCCACGGGGAGGCTACCTCCTTCCATGTGCCAACTGGTATAGTTCCCAGTATGCCTTCATAAGATACCGGTACGAGTAGCCAAGGGAATACTAGCCGTCCCCATTGGTCTCGTCCTTGATCAGGTCCGGAGGGCATACCTCTTCATAAGGCTCCCCGTCAATGGGCAAGCCGCTGAGCTGACTGAGGCTCCACAAATCAAGTGAAGTCTCGCCCTCCGCCATATAGAAAGTATTGGTCTCCACGCTGAATACTTCTATCATGCCGCAGTAGAGGCCCTTAGAGATGGGGTAGCCGTACCGAGAGGCGTAGACGCTATGATAAATGCCAACCCGGACCAGTAATGGGGCATAGTTGAACAGCACGTACTCGGTGAATTCTACTGCCCCTTCCCTGAAGGTATGAGCATCCTGGAGCTTCAGCTCCCCGAACCAGCCTAGCGCCAACTCGTACTTGAATCGGACGGCCAGGCAATCCAGTGTGAAGGGCTCCTCCCTGTAGCCCCATTTCAAGGGAGCCAAGAACAAACCAAAGCGAGGCAGCTCGCCTTGCACTCGTCCAGCGGACATGTCCCATTTTGCCGGAGTGAATTGGGGTGCTCGGACCTATCTGTCCTCGGCTGGTAGCACTCCTTCGATATCCAGGACATGCTTCCACTCCCGGGCCTCCCCCACCAAATACATTGGGATGCTCCTAGGGACGCTATACAATAAACTGTCATGAGCCTGCAGGATCACTCGCTCGACCTCCTGTACAGCTCGTAGCTCCCGCCTCTCCTGAGAACGGAAGTACTTCAAAAAATGGATCAGATGCTTGTCCTTCGGGAAGTCCTTCCGATATTCACCGGTCCGGTCGAAGGTAAAGCAATTCTCAACCCGAGAAAGCCCGTGATAATCCATCGTCTCGGTCTCAGAGTCCGAGGACACGGCCAGTGCTGCTATTTCAGCATGCTCCCTGTCTAGTTCCTCTACATTGAGCCATGTGACGGCTGGCACTGGAGCCTGGGGAACAAGGTCGGCACCGACAGTTGCAGCAGGAGCAGAAGAACCGCTTGGGGCAGCCATTTATCTGCAAGGATATAACAAACAAAAGATCAGAACAAGCCACGGGCGAAGAGAAATGAGAACTGTAAAGGGGCTCTACTACAAGTAAAATGAACAAGACACTGCCAATTTCTGACGAAATTTCGGCAGAATTTCCCCTAAGCCAAAGGCGTAAGGGAAAACACGAGTGCGCATCCACAAGGAGTGACGGCCCCAACAAAGTCACGGTGGGCCCCGAGGGACAACACCGGAAGTCCTCCGTTCGAGGAAGTCCTCCTTTCTCCCCTTCACCGGCTTCCCCGCCTGAAGCCCTCGCCGGCACGCCCCTGGAGTTGCCCTTCCCCGGCACGCTCTCTGCCTCCTTCGCCGGCATGCCCCTGGCGTCTTCCCCGGCACGCCCTAAGCGGCCTTCGCCGGCACGCCCGGGCTGCTCTTCGCCGGCACACCTTGCGTGGCCTTCGCCGGTGCGCCTGCAAGGTTCCCAACCCGGCACACCCCGAGTGTTGCCCGGCACACTTGATGCCCACTCCATGGCACAACCTTGGCAATCCCTACTAAGTGCCATAAACCCAAGGACAGAAGATGAATGGAAATGAAAATGAAATGATGGATGAAGATGATGGGGGACAAAGACTACAGGGGGGACTCTGCTACAATTGAGATGAATAAGACACTGCCAATTTCTGACGAAATTTCGGCAGAGTTTCCCCTAGGCCAGAGGCGTAAGAGAAAACACGGGTGCGCGTCCACAAGGAGTGACGGCCCCAACAAAGTCACGGTGGGCCCTGAAAGGCAACACCAAAAGTCCTCCGCTACACAAGTGTATGTCTCTCCCTCTCGCCGGTACACCCCGTGGGGGCTTCCCCAGTATGCCCTCAGTGCCTTCCCCGGCACACCCACGCGGGCCTCCGCTGGCACGCCCGCGAGGGCCGTTCCCCGGCACACTCTAGTGCCTCTCCATCGGTACACCCGTGAGGACCGCTCCCCGGCACACTCCCGTGCCATCGTCCACCGGCACACTCGTGGTGAAGCCTCCCCGGTACGCCGCCTCACCGGCATGCCCGAAGGCCCCCTCCACCAGCACACCTGTGGCACCTTTCCCCGGCACGCCTCAGGGTGTCTTTGCCGGCACACTCCAAACACTCTTCTCCGGTATGCCCTGCACCCCCCGAGCCCGACACACTCTGGCAGGTACCCCCCCACAGTGATGCCGGTGACGCTCCTTGCCGCCCTGATCATGCCGAGAAAAGGGGAAAGGGAAGAGGGAAAAAGGGGAAACAGAAAGGAGAGGAGAAGAGAGAAGAAAGAAGGGGAGCCTAGGGCTCCACCGTCCCGATCGAAGGGAGAGGAAGGAAGAACAAAAAGGAGGAGAGAAAAGGAAGAAGAGGAGGAAGAGAAGAGGGAAGAGAGGAGGAGAGGGGGAGGGGGAGACCCCTCCGTGGTGGCTCCCTCACCCCGATGGCAACAACGACGGTGCTCGACGGTGGTGGCGTCCGGAGATGGAGAAGAGGAGGAAGAAAGAAGAGGAGGGGACGGTTTGCCTGCCGCGGGAAAGAGAAAGAGAGAGAGAGAGTTTGAATGAGAGAGGGGGTGGCCCGCTCGTGCCCCCCCCGTCCCTTTTATAGGGCGCGCAAAGAGGAAAAGAAGAGAAAAAAAAGGAAAAAAAAGGAAAAAAAAGGGAAGAAGAAGAAGAAGGAAAAAATATGAAAGGAAAGGGGAAGAGAGAAAGGAAAGAGAAAGAAAGAAAAGAAAAAGGGGGAAAGGAAAAAAAATACAAAAAATATGAAATAGTAATAATGATAAATACATATATATACATACATACATATATATATATATATGTATATATATGTATATATACGCCCACGAATACATACATATGTGCACATAGAATAATATACACACACACACACACACACACACACACACACACACACACACACACACACACACACACACACACACACACACACACACACACACACACACATATATATATATATATATATATGTGTGTGTGTGTGTGTGTAAATAATGCACAATGATACGTGTCTCTGTTGAAACGGCCCATCCTCACGCTCTTTCGAGCCGACGGGCATCCGTATGGGTCAGGACAACTCCACCCCTTGCGTCAGCACCAAATCCTCACTGACGAATAAGTTTTCCTTTGGCGCAAGGCCTTGTGCCCTAGCCGCCTTCTCTAATGCAATATCGCCATCGTGGGCCTTACGCCCGAATTGGCAGAATCCCTATCTTTGCGCTGGCATTAGTCCCTTGCCAACAAATAAGTCCCTTTCTGGCGCAAGGCTTCGTGCCCTTGCCACCCACTCCAGACAATATTACCATTACAGACCTTACGTCCGAATCGGCAGAAAATCCCCCATTGCGTTGGCATTATCTTCTTGCCAAACGAACAAACCTCATCTCTCGGCGCAAGGCTTCGAGCCCTACCCAACAATTACATACCATCCACTCATCAACAAAAAAGGGAAGAAAATAAAAGGGGCTTAAAATAGAGGTGCCCCGCCGGACTCGCCCCTACACGGGGACAAGGGCAAAAATGGCAATAACCCAGCTGCGGCGAAAACCCGAAATGGCGCTACAGGCAAAATCGGGTACCCCGTCATGTGAAAACCAGAGAGGGCACGCGGGCAAAAGTAAGAGGGGGCTGGTGCCGGCGAAAACCCGAAAGGGCGTACCGGTAATGTGGTTCAAAAAAAAAGGAGAAAAGAAGACGAAGAGATAAAGAGACCAACAAAGCAGGTCAGCTCCCGGCACCCTGTCGGCACTGACAAAGAGACAAAGAGACCAACAAACCAGGTCAGCCCCCGGCACCCTATCGGCACTGACGAAGAGACCAACAAACCAGGTCAGCTCCCGGCACCCTGTCGGCACTGATAAAGAGACAAAGAGACCAACAAACCAGGTCAGCTCCCGGCACCCTGTCGGCACTGATAAAGAGACAAAGAGACCAACAAACCAGGTCAGCTCCCGGCACCCCGTCGGCACTGATGAAGAGACAAAGAGACCAACATACTACGTTAGTCCCCGAACCCCGTTGGCACTGATGAAGGGACAAAGAGACCAACATACTACGTCAGTCCCCGAACCCTGTTGGCACTGATGAAGAGAAGAAGAGACAAATAAACAACGTCAGTCCCCGGCACCTCGTCAGCACTGATAAAGAGGTAAAGAGACCAACATACTACGTCAGTCCATGGCACCCCGTCGGCACTGATGAAGAGACAAAGAGACTAACATACTACGTCAGCTACCGACACCCCGTCGGCACTGATGAAGAAGAAGAAGAGACAAATAAACCATGTCAGTTCCTGACACCCCGTCGGCACTGATGAAGAGACAAAGAGACCAACATACTACGTCAGTTCCCGACACCCCGTCGGCACTGATGAAGAGAAGAAGAGACAAATAAACTACGTCAGTTCCCGACACCCCGTCGGCACTGATGAAGAGAAGAAGAGACAAATAAACCATGTTAGCCCCCGACACCCCATCGGCACCAATGAAAGGAAGAAGAGACAAGCACACCCACGGGCACCGCCCGGCTCATCCTTCACCTGCGCTACCCATGGGTGGGAGGCATTTGTGGACATGTAAAACTGCACTCCCGTATGTCCCAACTAGTCCAACATCAACAACAACGTCAACTGAAGAAACTGTGAAAAAAGGAGGGACATTCGGACTCCCCGAACACGTACACACTACCGTGGAGCTGTTTCCAGAGTCACGATAGTGAAGAGAAATCGACCACCAAGAGCCCCACAATTCATGGGCCTCGAAGAAAATCAGATCGGTCACAACTCGTGCTCACAACGGGCTCAAAGCTGCCCATTTAGCCCTTCAGCGGCACGCCCTTCAGCGGCACACCCCTGAAGCCCTTCAGCGGCACGCCCCTAGTGGCCTTCAGCGGCACGCTCTCCTGGCCGTTCAACGGCATGCCCTCTTGGGCCCTTTAACGGCACGCCCTAAGGCCCCCTTCAGTGGCACGTCGCTAGTGGCCTTCAGCGGCACGCACTTGGGCCCCTCAGCGGTGTGGACGGACGTCACGGGGTTAACAAAAGGGGAAAGAAAATACCCTGCTGGGATGAGAGAGTGCGTAAAAGGTCCCAGAGAGGGTTGTCTCTACTGGGTTTAGAGGCGATAAATATACGGAACGAGAAAACCCACGGAATGGAAATGTACAACGAAATGAATTGACATAAGGAGATTACAGAATGGAAACCATCGCGAGGAATTACTTCCGTCCACGGGGTTTAAACAGAAATTAAAAGAACAAAATTGCGGAATGAAAAGGCTCCGCGAGGAATTACTTCCGTCGCAGAGACCTCCGCAAGGAATTACTTCCGTCACGGGGTTTTGACAGAAATTGAAGGAATTAAAATTACAGAATGAAAAGGTTCCGCGAGGAATTACTTCCGTCACGGGCACCTTCGCGAGGAATTACTTCCGTCGTAGGGTTTAGACAGAAATTAAAGAAATAAAATGACAGAATGAAAACGCTTCGCGAGGAATTACTTCTATCACGAGAACCTTCGCGGGGAATTACTTCCGTCGCAGGATTTAGACAAAAATTAAACAAATAAAATGACAGAATGAAAAGGCTCTGCGAGGAATTACTTCTGTCACGGGAACCTTCGCGAGGAATTACTTCCGTCGCAGGAACCTCCGCGAGGAATTACTTCCGTCCACGGGGTTTAAACAAAAGAAAAAAGTAACAGAAAAGAAAGGGGGAGGGGGATGTGATCGGTAGGGGCAGAGAACCCCATGGGAAAGCTGTGATCGCGTTCGCCGCCAGAGCGGGAGCAGTGCGGGTCCTCTCTTCCTCTTCTTTCTGCCGGCCGATGAAGAGGGCCTTCCTTGGTTACCCCGGCTTTGTTACTCCTTCTTTTGCTTTGTTTTAATTTTTCGTTGTTGTTTTTGATTTTCATTTTTGTTGCCTTTATCGTTTTTTGTTCTTTTATGTCCTTTAAAGGGATAGGAGAAAATGATGAGAGGAATCGAGATATAAGAAAATAAAGAGAGATAGTGGGGTATAAAGTAGAATAATACAGATATTAAAGATTGCTAAGAAAACACATCGAGTGAAAGATTCTTTTTGTTCGTTATTTAGAAAGCAAATAGAGAGGGAGAGGGACAAAAGCCTAATAACAACTAATGAAAACAGGGGAGCGGAGAAGATGGAAACGGGGAAGGTGACGGTCGAGTACCTCAGAATAGGGGGGAACGATTACTTTTCATCTCTAGGCTGGGGGATTCCGTGAGTTCTCTCCTCCTCTTCCTTCGGCTGGCCAAAGAAGATAGCTTTCCTTTTGATGGTTCCCCTTGCAAAAGAAGATGAAATAATAAATCAGGATAACGACAATGCAGCATCAATCCATGGTGATGAATATGATGAAGACATGAACAAATACGTACCTGGTCGATGTTGTTTTAAACCCCTTTGGGACACCAATGGTAGATAGATGATGTGATGAATGAATAAACAAGGTTCTCTCGGGTAGAGGAGTGCAATATGGATAATGCATGCGTACAATGCAACTAGCGAAATAAAAATAAAGCAGGGTGAAGGGAGATGAGAAAGCTTATTGAGGGAAGCTGCTGACGGGCTTTGGACGAGCTCCTTCAGGACGGGGGCGGAGCGAACGCACGGCGCTGTAGGATGGCTTTCCTCGCACACTCGAACACCCGGGAACTCGGCAGGATCTTCCTTAATTTCATGAGCTTCAAAAAGGACTGGATTGGAATCTTTCTTTTCACTTTAAACAGACTCATACACGCCCTTATAGACACATGCACACACACGAGACAATGATAATAACACAAATTAAAGAAGACAGACAATAAGAATAATAAAAATGAGAACATGGGAACATGTATGGGAGGGAGATAGGGGGAGAGAGTGAGAACTCCTTCCTTTTTTAATATTTTTTTAGCCTTTAATTTCGGAGGAAAAGAGTGTAGAAATGATAAAAAATAGAATAAAAATAATATACATATATGTATTTACGTCTATAAGAGAAAGAGAGAATAATAAAAAAAAGAAATAAAAAAGGGAGAGAGAGATCAAGAGGGGGAGGGGGAAAGAGAGAGGGAGAGAGAGAGTACGTGAGGGAGAGAGGGAATGAGATAAAAAATAAAAATAAAAAAAGAAGAGTTGAAAGAGAAAGATCGAGAGAGAGGGGGAGCGAGAAGGTGAGAGACAGAGAGAATGAGAGGGAGAAAGAAAGAGTGAGAGAGGGAGTAAAAAAAGAGAAAAAAATAAAAGAAAGAGAGATGGAGAGAGAGAGAGATCGCGGGGGAGGGGAGAGTAAGAGAGAGAGGGAGGGAGGGAGAGAGAGAGAGAGAGCCGCGTCGCGGCGAGAGAGAGAGAGGGAGAGGGAAGAGAGAGGGATCGAAACAGGGAGAGAGGAGAGAGGGGAAATAATAATAATAAAAGAAAGTGAGAGGGAGAGAGGGGGGGAGAGGAGAGAGACGGAGGGAGAGACAGAAAGAGAGACGCAGGGGGAGAGAAAGAGAGAGAGAGAGAGAGAGAGAGAGAGAGAGAGAGAGAGAGAGAGAGAGAGAGAGAGAGAGAGAGAAAGAGAGAGAGAGAGAGACGCAGCATGGCGAGAGAGAAAGAGAGAGAGGGAACCGAGAGGGAGAGAGAGAGGAAGAGAGTGAGGGGAGAGAGGTCGCGGCGGCGGGGAGGATGAGAGAACGGGAGGGAGAGGGGGAGAGAGGTCGCGGGAGGAAGAGAAAGACGAGGCGGCGGGGAGGACGAGAGAGAGAGAAAATAGAGGGAAGAGAGTGGAAGAGGGAGGTCGCGGAGAGAAAGAGGGAGAGGGAGAGAGAGAGTGGAGACGGGGAGTGAGAGGGAGACGGCGGGGGAGGGGGAGTCCGCGTCAGGGAAGCTCCGCGGTGGCAAGGTCGTCGGTGGAGGGCTTCAGCGGCCGGGGACGACGACGAGGGCGTGGACGTGAGCGACAGCAGTGCAGGTGCGGTGATGGGTGGTCACAGCGGCGTCGTGTGGAGGAGACGGTGGCGTCCAGTGCGGAGACGTGGGAGCTCGCGGGTGGACGACGACGGCGCACGGCGGTGGTGGCGTCAGGTGCTGTCGGTGGAGAGGACGACGCCGGTGGCAAAGGGGGGGGCTTCACGGCGAGGACGTGCGAGCTTAACGACGAAGGTCGTTAGTGGCGGTGACGAGGAACAAGAGCCGAGTGGTGCAGGGGGGGTGGCTCGGGAAGAGACGTCGACAGCGGCGGAGGGTAGCTCGCGGGCGGACAACGCGGGGAGAGGGGGGAGCATCCGGCAGAGGCTAGCGGTGGTGCAGGCGGGGGCGCAGCCGGTGATCATGGGCACCGGTGGCGGTTCGGACGAGGGGGATGGGGGGTCACCCCGGCATGGACGACGGGGAGTGCTCCGATAGAGGGAGAGCGAGCGGCAACGGTGATCGACGGAAGGCGTGCGAACGATGGCAACCGGAGGTGGAGTGGACGCGGGTGCGAGGTGGGCTGGCTGTTGGGTGTTAGCAGGTGGGAGGTGGCCGCGGTTAGCAGGTGGGAGTAGGATAGTTTCACGGTAGAGGTGGAAGAAGGGAGATGGTGGCCGACGATGGAGCGGAGGCCGGAAGTGAGATGGCAGCGAAGGAGGCAGCTGGCAGTGGGAGCTTACGAGAGGGTCAGTGGGAGTTGTATGTGGTGGCGAGAAGAAAAGCCGAGGGAGTGACTGTGGGTTCTGTGGGTGAAGATTAGAAAGAGGGAGGTGGCGGAGGGTGACTTGCGGCTGTGAGTGGTGACCGGGGTGGAGTGGTGTTCGGTTGGGTTGGCTGGGAGAAGAGAGTGTGGGATGTGGGTCTTCTGCCATGGGGAGTGGAGCGTGAGAAGGTAGGTGGTTCTGGGAGTGGGGAGAGAAGGGGGGTCGAGCGGCAAAACCGGTGGGGGAGTGGGGGATGATGAGTGTGTTAAATGGGGGGACCAGATCCGGGAAGAGGGGAGAGAGTTAAGAAGTATTGGAGAGGGGGATTTCTGTAGCCCACCCAAAGAGCAGCCCAACAAGACCCAACAGGGTCCAACGAGGCAAGCTCACCTGAGTGACAGCCCACAGGGCCCACTCAGGAAAGAAAAGCCCAATGAACAAACACTCGAGGAACCAACTCTCCCCACGGCCCCTAGGCTCGGAGGGCCCGAGTGATGGTCAGGTCATAAGGAAGGTCCGGCCCAAGCCGTTTCCCCGCCCGGGAGAGATAGGCATTCGCCGACCTATCCGACCCCTCTTTCGCCGAGCTATGCTCATCGCCCGGACAGGGCTGGTGTTTCAGAAGCTCGGCCAGACCAGATATTATCCATTCGTGCTGCCGTTAAGAGTCCCCAACGGACAGGGGAATCAAGAAGCCGCCAGACTTCGAGGCGATAACGTTCCCACGATAAGGCCATGAAAGGCCACGTTGAGGACGTAACTCCCGCCGGAGACCCCTCAACTTGCAGGACTCCTGAAGGCAGCGCACTATTTAAACTAGGTATACCCTCCGGTGGAAGGGAGAGCCATTAAGGTACTCATACACCCAAACTCCTGAGCAATCCGCTTCACCCTCTGGTGGAGAGGAATCTTGCGCACTAGTTTTTCTCCTCCCCATTACTGCTTCCACCACAGCTCTACTGACTTAACCATCGGAGGGCTTTTCCCCTGGGAGACCCCCTGGGCCCTCTGATACGTTTCCCTGTCTTGCAGTTCATCTTCTGGTGATCCACAGCCCGCTCAGGACACAGCGCGAGATTTCGCCTCTTCATCTGGCGCCGTCTATGGGAAACGCACGAAGAGCCAAGATGGTGAGAAGAAGCTCAGGGAGGAGATCCGTCGTCGAGAAGGGTAAGGCCGTGGTGGCGGCAGGAGATGGCCCCTCTAGGGCCTCACAGAACCCTCCCTCCAATGCCAGCGTCCCCACCAACAAGCCGCCGCCCCCTCCAACGGCGGCAGGGGCACCCCCCAACGGCGACGACGAGGTCTTCCAGGCCCTCAATAAGAAGCTTGACATCCTCGTGGAGCTCATGAGGGCCCAGGCGGCAAGGGATGCCAGGTCCCGAGCCCCGTCCGGGAGCCCCCCCGTCGAAGTGCGTCCCAGCATACCGATGGGGGCCGCTTCACCCTCCGCGGTCAACAGCTCATCCGCAACAACGTGGGAGGACCCTCGCAAGCTCCGCCCCGGAGCAAGAGGCTTCCTCCACGCCCAAAAAAGGGAAACAGGGGGCGAGGCCTCCGCGCCCGAGCGCTGACGTTCCTGAGGATCGTCACGACGCTCCCCCTAGTCCCACGGCACGACTGCAACCAGAACTATCCCTCCGACAGAGGGATTTCGAAAGACGTTTTACAGAGCAAGAGCGCGCCCTCCGCGCCCTGCAAAAAACCTCTTTCCCGGAGGATGAGGAGAAATCCCCTTTCTTCGAATACATCTTGAAGGCAGAGGTGTCTCCCAGAACCTCCATTCCAACCTTCAAGCACTATGATGGCCAGGGCGACCCAGCCGACCACTACGACAGCTTCGACGCCCTGGTAACTCTGCATGGAACGCCGGATCCTATCAAATGCCGAGCCTTTGAGGCCACCCTGGTCCAAGGCACTCAGGCATGGTTTTGGGCCCTCGCCCCTGGGTCCATCCGGGACTTCAGGAAATTCGGGCGAGTCTTCAAGGAGAGCTTCGCCGGAAGCGCCCCCCCAAGGTCAGTAGCGGGGCTCCTGGCCCTCAAACAGGCGCAAGGGGAAAGGCTCCGGGCTTATGTCCACCGATTTAAATCGGAAGCCCTCAGAATTCCCCGCCTGGATGTGGCCTCGGCCACGACCGCTCTGACCGGGGGCACCCGGGATGAGAATCTCCGCCGCGAACTGGTCCTCCACCCTCCCTCGACCCTCGCCGAGCTAGTGACTCTGGCCCTGCGCCACGCCGAGTGCGAAGAAGTACTCAGCGCTTGCCGAGACACAACCGGCTCGGGTCGGGAGGGGGACAAGAAGCGGGCCTCCGAGCCAAATCCTGGCTCGGGCAAGAAGTGCGATCGGGAAGGGGAGCGCAAACGGAAGTATGAGCGGTACACCCCGTTGACCGCGCCAGTCTACGAGATCTATGAAGACATCAAAGACTCGGGACTCCTCCGCTGGCCCGAACCAATGAGATTGAAGAAGCGCAAGCGCGACAGGCATTGCCTGTTCCACGGGGACCACGGGCACCACACCGGCGACTATCACCAGCTCCAGGACGAGATCGAGCGTCTCATCCGTCAGGGGCACCTGGCCCGGTTCGCAGCCGGGCGTAAAGAAGACCGAGACGCCGCCGAGGAGATCGACAACGCCCCCCGAGGGGTCGACATTAACGTCATCTCCGGAGGAACGGCGTCGGGCGGTGACACCAGCCGAGGAAGGAAGCGTCATGCCGAGCGGGCCAGCCAGGTCTTAGAGCCCTCCAGCGGCCCATCGAGGGAGCCCCAGGTCATAGTCTTCTCCGACCAAGACCTGGAAGGGCTGAACACCCCGCATGATGATGCCCTCGTTATCTCGGCCACAATAAACCATTGTAATGTAGATAGAATTCTGGTTGACAATGGGAGCGCCCCCGATGTATTATCTTATGACTGTTTCCTCAAGATGGGGGAAGACCCATCCAAGCTCCGCCCGATCCGAACACCCCTTTGTAGGTTTAACGGCCTGGCCACTTACCCCGAGGGAGCCCTAAGCCTGCCGGTCACCATCGGCACCCCACCCAAAACCGTTACGGTCATAGTGGACTTCATAGTGATCAAGGGTATGATAGCGTACAATGCCATTTTCGGCCGAAACATCCTCAGCCGAATAAAGGCCGTACCATCTACCTATCACCAGAAAATGAAGTTTCCCACCAAAAACGGGTTAGGGGAAGTCCGAGGTAACCAGGCCACGGCTAGAAGGTGCTACAACATCTCGGTGGAAGCCTCAAGGCCGGACGGGAAGGAAAAGGGCCCCAAGGGAGTCGAAGGGAAGACCGTAACCACCGAGCCCGGTGGCGAATTGCTAACGGTATTCCTAAACGATGACCCAGCCCTCGGAGTAAGGATCGGAGCCGACCTACCACCTAAGGAACAGCAGCAATACAAGAGATTTCTTTCTGAGTACATTCAGGTCTTTGCTTGGTCCGATGATCAACTCCCTGGCATACCAGAGAAGACCGTGATGCACAAGCTCAGCCTCGACCCCACCGTGAGGCCCGTACAGCAACGGAGAAGGAAGCATGCGCCCGAGAAGCAGGCGATCATCAAGGCGCAGGTCACCAAGGGACAAGAGACTGGCCTCTTCAGACCAGTCCTGTACCCTACGTGGCTAGCCAATGTCGTCCTGGTGCCAAAAACCACAGGCAAATGGCGAATGTGCGTGGACTTCACCGATCTGAATAAGGCTACCCCCAAGGACTGCTATCCGCTACAGAGCATCGACCAATTGGTTGATTCAACCTCGGGCAATGAGATACTCAGTTTCCTGGATGCCTATTCGGGTTATCACCAGATCAGGATGAATCCAGAAGACGTCGAGAAGACCGCCTTCATCACCGACTGCGGCGTGTACTGCTACACCCGGATGCCCTTCGGGTTGAAGAACGCCGGAGCCACATATCAGCGACTGATAAATCACATGTTCGAGGGATAGCTAGGTCGGAACGTCGAGGCTTACATCGACGACATGCTCGTCAAGACCCCCAAGGCCCAAGACCACTTCACCGACCTTGCCGAAACCTTCGGCACCCTCCTGAAGTACAACATGAAGCTCAACCCCGCCAAGTGCGCCTTTGGAGTAAAATCCGGGAAGTTCCTGGGTTTCCTGGTCACTCAGCGCGGGATCGAAGCCAACCCCGACAAAGTCCAGGCCATCCTGGACATGCGCCCGCCCACGTGCATTAAAGACGTCCAGCGTCTGACAGGGCGTGTCGCCGCTCTCAGCCGTTTCCTGTCCCGTGCGGCCGAACGATGCTTGCCCTTCTTCAAACTGATGAGGGGACCCAAGCTAGCATCTGCTACGTTCGCATGGGATGAGGAGTGCCAGACAGCATTCGCCGAGCTTAAGAAGTTCCTGGCTTCGCCACCGGTGCTCTCCAAGCCCGTCCCAGGCGAAGTCTTGCTGCTCTACCTCTCGGCGACGCCATCCACGGTCAGCTCGGTCCTAGTCAGAAATGACTCAGGAATCGAAAGACCGGTCTACTACACCAGCAAGGTGCTCAATGAGGCCGAACGGAGGTATCCCGCAACGGAGAAACTCGCGCTAGCGTTGGTTACCTCCGCAAGGCACCTCCGACCCTACTTCTAGGGGCACCCCATCACCGTGCTAACCGGCGAGCCGTTGAAGAAGATTCTGGCCCACCCCGAGGCCTCAGGGCGACTCGTCAAATGGGCCATTATGCTCGGGGCCTACGACATCTCGTACCGGCCACGATCAGCAATCAAAGGCCAAGCGCTCGCCGACTTCATCGCCGAAAGCACCATCCCGGCCGAAGACAGGCCTCCGACCACGACCGGGCCAACCTGGGAACTGTTCGTCGATGGATCGTCCAATTCGGCAGGCAGCGGTGCGGGGATACTCCTGAGGTCCCCCGAAGGGATAGAGCTACAGTACGCCTTGAAATTCAACTTTCAGGCATCCAACAATGCTTCCGAGTACGAGGCCCTTATCTCGGGAGCACGCATGGCCCGACGGCTGGGGGTCGAGCGAGTCAGGATCCACACCGACTCTCAACTAGTCGCAGGTCAGGTCAACGGTGAGTATGAGGCTCGGGAGGCACCCATGATCAAATACCTTCAGTTGGTCCGGAGCCTGGCCCAACAGTTCGAGGAATTTGGGGTAGTCCGGATAGCTCGGGAGCAAAACTCTCGGGCGGACGCCCTCTCTCGATTGGCCTCCTCCCTAGACCCGGAAGGTACACGATCGGTCCTCCTAGAAGAGCTAGAGCGCCCGAGCATCGACACGGAGCTCCTCGCTGTTGACTCGGCCACTCCAAGCGACTGGCGCTCCCCCTACCTGTCCTGGCTACAGGACTCCCAAGAGCCCTCCGACCCTCGGGAAGCCCGCCGAATGAAGTATCAAGCTCGGCGCTTCGTCGTCCTCGACAACACTCTCTACCGAAGATCGTTCTCCGGTCCCCTCCTGAAGTGCCTCGGTCCCGACGAAGCAAGCCGAGCCATCCAAGAGATTCATGAAGGCCTGTGCGGAGCGCACTCAGGGGCAAGGTCGCTGGCCAGAATCCTGTTACGACAGGGGTACTGGTGGCCCACCCTGCAGCGCGACTGCTCGGCCTATGTTCAACAATGCGACCGATGCCAGCGGTTCGACCACTTGGTCCATCGGCCGGCCACGGAACTTGTCACCCTAGCCGAGCCTTACCCTTTCGCTCGGTGGGGAATCGATATCCTTGGGCCATTCCCGACGGCCCAGTCCCAGAAGAAGTTCATCATCGTCGCCATCGACTACTTCACCAAGTGGATCGAGGCCGAGGCTACGGCAAGGATCACCGAGACAGTCGTTTGGGGCTTTGTTTGGAAATCGATCATTTGTCGCTTTGGCATCCCCCGAGTGATAGTAAGCGATAACGGTCGGCAATTCGACTCTCGGTATTTCCGAGACAGATGCGCCGACCTAAATATCCGCAACCACTTCACTTCGGTCGCCCACCCTCAGGCCAACGGGCTGGTTGAAAATGCCAACAAGACTATCTTGAAAGGCATAAAAACCAGACTCGGCAAGGCTAAGGGTAGCTGGCTCGAGGAATTGCCTAGCGTACTATGGTCGCACCGAACGACCCCCAGGACGGCAACCGGTGAAAGCCCTTTTCAGTTGGTATATGGCACCGAAGCCGTCGTTCCATTGGAGATCGCCAATCCGTCTCTCCAAGTGATCAGCTTCTCACCCGAGGCAAACGGGCAAAAGTTGCTCGAGAACCTCGACCTGGCAGACGAACTCCGAGAGATCGCGAACGTCCGAGCAACGGAGTACCAGCGCCGCCTTACTCGATACTACAACGCCAAGGTCCGAGACAGACGTGTCCAACCGGGGGACTTCGTCCTCAGGAAGGCCGAAGCCTCTCGACCACTAGAGGCGGCGGGCAAGCTGTCCCCTAACTGGGAAGGCCCCTACCGAGTGGTCGAGACGCTCGGAAAAGGTGCGTACAGGTTAACGACAATGGAAGGGGAACCTATTCCTCGGACATGGAACGCAGCCGCACTACGCAAATTCTATTTTTGAAATTGTACAGCAAGATGGACGGAATAAATCCCTTTTCTTTTCATTCCAAACCATTGGTACATCAGATAGGCAAATGCCAGTACATCACATAGCAAAAAGCAAAAATCTGTCTAACATCGCTTCAAGGGGTCATCGCTCGACTGACTCGGTCTTGATCTCCTCGCGTCCAGCCACTGACTCTGCCTCGTGCGGAAACTGGCTCGGACAAAAGGTGGTTGAGCCAGTTGGCTCGGGTGGCCCGTGACAAAGGTGACAGAGGGACTGCAAAAGAGGGAGGCCACCTTTAAACGTTGAGGAAGGCTACCTCCCAAGTTGGCAACAACCAGGAAAAAGGAGCGCCGTGAAGGCCTCCCCTCTTCCAATTTGCCAACTCCTTGGAAGGAAGGAGAGAGCAAGCAGCCCCCGAAGAGTGAAAGAAATGAAGAACAGAAGAGGGAAAAAGAGGCTGCTGGGAGAGGTTAGGAGGGAGCTGGAGTCGCCTCCTCCCCTCACACGGAGGGGAGTGGCGGCAGGCTTCCCTGATGCCCCCATCCGTCCTCCGCCTCGGCGCCCGCCCGGAAGCCACGCCGGAACTGAGAAAGGGCAAGAACCGTGCCTTCACACGTCGAAGCCCTCTCCAGATCCGCGCGGAGACCGTCGGACCCGTCTCGAACTCGCGCGGCGACCGTGGGACCCGTCCAACAAGCTGGGACGGCAAGAGCCCTCCGCTCCCCGTCGTCGGCGGCGTCGCCCTCCGAAGGATCCTCCATGCTCCGAATGCAAGGGCACAACGCAGAGTGAAGAGGAAGGAGTGAGGAAAGACTGTTAGAGAAAATCCCAAGCAGTAAAGAGGAAAGGGCGCCTTTCGGTCCTTCTTATAGGCCAAAGGAGGCTACACGCCTTAAATGACCCCCCCTCGGAAACACGCCAAAGGATTTCTCCCCTGAACAGTCACCTCCAACTCCTCGTTTCCCGCCCTAGCGGGATTCACGAAGCGGCCTGACATTCAAAGCATGAGGGAACGGAAGGACGCCCCGTCAGAAGCCTACCAAAACAGCGTGCAAAAACCACGCAGGACATATCGGCACTTGCCAACTACTTCAGACATGCCAACCAAATCACAGCAAGGACAGCGATCGAACAAGTAAGCCATTTATTATCTCAAAAAGAGGGAACTCCCTAAAAGAGGAAAGAGAGACAAAAAGGGAAGAGGGCAAAAAAGGCAAAATACATCAGGCCTCGGGCCCACTTGGACGCTCGAGAACGGCGGAAGGGGACGCGTCATCCCCGGCACCTTCGGTGACGGCCGGCTAGGACACTGACCTCGCTTGTGCGAGAACTGTCTCGGTCGTGAGCCCTCCAGAAATGTCCGGAGCCGGTGACCCCGATGGAGGCGACCCCTCCGAATCTTCCCTGATTGACGATGAGGAGCTAGAAACCGACTCATCCGAGTCATAACACTGGCCAAAGGGGAACTCGATCGCGGAGTTTTGCTCGTCGGCGTAGTTTACCGCCCGGCGATAGCCCTGCTTGAACCCCTTTCGAGCGCCCCGGCGAAGTGCTACCTCGTAGTAGGGTAGGGCGGCTTCCACCAGGTCGGCCGAGTAAGCATCCGAGCTCCTATAACGCTCGATCGCCTCCGCCTCGATCTGCCCCGCCCTTCCGACGAGCTCGACCCGAGCCCGCTCCGCCTCGGCCGCACGCTCCTCCGCCCGGGCCCGGTCCACCTCGGCCTCAGAGCGGAGGCGCTCCGCCGCCTCCGCCCGATCTAGCAGCTCGGCGCGTTCGAGCTCCCAGCGATTGTCTAGCTCGAGGCGACGCAGACGCTCCTCCTCCAGGGATCGGCTTGTCCTCTCAAGAGACTCTCGGGTCTTGGCGAGCTGTTCGGTCAGCACCCCGGCTTCCAGTCGGCTCGCCCGCGCCACCTCCCGGAACGCGGAAAACTCCTGCCGGAGCCCCTCATGCTCCCCCTTGAGTCGGGCCAGTTTCCTCTCGCATCCCCCAAGGGTCCAGGCAAGGTTCGACCGCTCCGCCTCCGTCCGGGCGTGCGCCTCCGACATCAAAGCCGCTGACCGAGCTATGACCAGGCCGCCCTCCATCAGAACATCAAGGATCCCGGGGGGGGGGGGGTATTGCGCCTTTCTCCCCCCTTCGTCCTTGCGGCGATCGACCAGCAGACCCGATACAGGTCGCCCGTAATGCCGAGCCTTTCCAAGGGCTCCGGCAGAGGGGACCGCTCCGCCCTGGGCACCCCGCCAGAAGGCTCTGCTCGAGCGACGGAACCGACCGCCTCGCGCGCCACGGTCGGTTGGGGTTGCGACGCCTCCCCGGGCGAACCCCCAACCTCGACCGGCGCCGCGGGACCGACCGCACCGGGAGCTTCAAGCGCCTGGGGCTGCAACGCCCTCGCGGGCGAACCCCCAGCCCTGCCTGTCTCGGCCCGCACCTCGCCGACCGAGACATCACCGCCTCCGACCGATCCCCCGGTCTCGGCGTCAACTACTTCAACATCGGCCCCCTCTACCCCCGTTGGGGGGAGAGCCGACCCATCGCCGCCCTCTGAAGGGCCCCCGGTCTCCTCGGCCCCCTCTCGCCTGGCAGGTGGGGGAGCTGGCCCCGAGGGGTCGGCCCCATCTTGCCCCCGAGAGGGGAGCGCCGCCGAGCCGGAGTCACCCCCGGCGGTAGAAGGAAGACCTGTCTTCTTGGCCCATTTCCTGGCCTTCGCGGCCTCCCGCAACTTTCCCGCCATGGGATCCTTGCGCTTCGTACCAGTTGGTCGTGAAGATCCCCCGGGGGCCACCCCCTTGCCCTTATCTCGGGCTTGGGCGCGACCCGCAGAAGCATCTGGTTCGTCGGCCGCCGAGTCATCTTCTCCCAGATCGATGACCTCAGCAGCTTCCTCCAGAGGTTCCCGCCTCACGTCTGCAACAAAGGAAGAAGACCCGGTCAGGAGAAAGAAAGTAACTACCACCCCAGAAGAAGAGCCTCGAGAGCGGTACCTGTCGATGCCAACCGCGTAAGTAAGCACCGTTCGATGTTCTCCGGCGTCACCAGCTCCTTGGTCGACTGGCGGTTATCCAGCAGACGAGCGGCCTGCCGCTCCACGTGGGGAGGGAACTCCTCCTGGCGAGGGGGAAGATTCGGATGAAAATTGGGCGAGACCGGACATCTCCAAAACTCGTCCTTCGCCTCTACCTTCACCCAGAAGAATTGGGTCTTCCACCCCTTGTGCGAGGAGTCCTTCGCTGCGAGTGAGATGCAACTCCTGTTCCTCCTCGCCTGGATAAAGTAGAAGCCCTTCCCCGCCGACGGGTGCGCTTTCAACTCGAAAAAATAGTGAAAGAGGTCCAAGGAAGGAAAAATGTCGTGCTGACGACAGAGAATCCGAAAGGCGGAAAGAAGGAGATACGAGTTGGCCACCAACTGAATAGGCGCCAACCGGAAAAACTCGAGAAGCTTAAGTACAAAAGGCTCGAAGGGAAGGCGGAACCCACTCTTCCAAGCCAGAAGAAAAGTGCAAATGTGCCCCGTACGGCTGTCCAGACTCGTCTCATACGGGGCGGCGGCAGCAAAGCTGTACCTGAGAGGCAAGCGAAAACGATGCTCCAGCTTCCTCACCTCGGCTTCCCCCAACTCACTGCAATTGGGGACGGGCTCCCGCCTCACCTGCCCGATTTCCAAAGGCAGATCCGCCATCGAGCTGGAAGATGATCCCTCGCGCGAGCTCGAAGACTCCGGGGGGGAAGGAAGTTGCCGGACCGCCTCCGCGGTTATCCTCGCCAACTCCTCAAACGCCGCCGCAAGACTTTGCGTCTCCACTGTGCCCTCACGGCGCATCAAGGAGCCCCAGAAGCAAAGAAACTAAGGAAAGCCTAAAACCCTGAGAAGCCTAGAACGACGAACAGCGCCCAACGCCTATAAAACCCTGGAGGAAGGCGGCGCGTCGTTCCGTGCTCCGAGAAAAGGGGGGCCCCTTCGTTTCAAATCCGTCAGGATCATCATTACGGGCCCAGGCGACCACTACACGTGGCTCCATAACGCCAACAGAATTCCACCCACCTGAGCCACGCCGGTCCAAAGCCTCAAAAGCTACTCGACCGAGCCTCCATGGCTCGGGAGTAGGAGGGGGACAAGTGGAGAGGGGGATTTCTGTAGCCCACCCAAAGAGCAGCCCAACAAGACCCAACAGGGTCCAACGAGGCAAGCTCACCTGAGTGACAGCCCACAGGGCCCACTCAGGAAAGAAAAGCCCAATGAACAAACACTCGAGGAACCAACTCTCCCCGGCGGCCCCTAGGCTCGGAGGGCCCGAGTGATGGTCAGGTCATAAGGAAGGTCCGGCCCAAGCCGTTTCCCCGCCCGGGAGAGACAGGCATTCGCCGACCTATCCGACCCCTCTTTCGCCGAGCTATGCTCATCGCCCGGACAGGGCTGGCGTTTCAGAAGCTCGGCCAGACCAGATATTATCCGTTCGTGCTGCCGTTAAGAGTCCCCAACGGACAGGGGAATCAAGAAGCCGCCGGACTTCGAGGCGATAACGTTCCCACGATAAGGCCATGAAAGCCCACGTTGAGGACGTAACTCCCGCCGGAGACCCCTCAGCTTGCAGGACTCCTGAAGGCGGCGCACTATTTAAACTAGGTATACCCTCCGGTGGAAGGGAGAGCCATTAAGGTACTCATACACCCAAACTCCTGAGCAATCCGCTTCACCCTCTGGTGGAGAGGAATCTTGCGCACTAGTTTTTCTCCTCCCCATTACTGCTTCCACCACAGCTCTACTGACTTAACCATCGGAGGGTTTTTCCCCAGGGAGACCCCCTGGGCCCTCTGATACGTTTCCCTGTCTTGCAGTTCATCTTCTGGTGATCCACAGCCCGCTCAGGACACAGCGCGAGATTTCGCCTCTTCAAGTATTATCATTATTATTTTTGTTATGATTATTGTATGAAATAAATGATGAGTCAAGTTTATTAATATCTTTTTCTCCTTTTTTTATGGGGGAGAATGGGTCACCAAAATTAGTTTATTATATTTATATTTTTAATGATTGTTTTTTTGAACAAAAATGGGCCAAGCCCATCAACACAAGAAATTTTTATGTAGGAAAGGATGGGCCAAGCCCATTGGTTTATTTTATGAATAAGAATGGGCCAAGCCCATTAACATTTTTTTGTTTTGTGTAGGAATGGTCACAAGCCCATTAACAAGAGTTTTTTTATTCAAGAAACCACAATTTTCTTTTCGTGAGACGAGATTATCAGATTAAATTAGAGATTACTCAACTAACTTAACCGTTCGAGCTGCTTTGGGGCGTCTTAGTGTAATACGAGATCTGCTGAGCATAATGCTAAAATGCCGTGTCTACAGCTGCCCCGCCTTGGCGTCTGCTTTGCAGGGGAATGACACGGCGTGGAATGAAATAGAGGTGTAATGAAGTGGAGTGAAGAATGAACTGAAAAGTGGATGCCAAGGCGTGATGATACACGTTTTTAACACTACGTGATTGTAATATTTTCTGAGTTTCAACAAAACAACCTTGAAGAAGGTCCTCCAAAATCAACGATTGTTTGGCCGGAAATAACAAAAGACTAACAGAAATAGGGACCAACTTCTTGGCGTGGAAGTACCTGGGTAGTGGACCCGCAGGTTTCACCTTGGGGAGCGATTACCAGCCAACGTGGAAGTGCTGCAACCAAGGCGGGTCCAACGGAGTAAAAGGGAAAAGAGTAGCTGATAAATCCAAAGAAAGGTTTCTTTCAGCCGACTAGCCCAAGATGGTTTCATAGAAACTCAATATTCGATTCAGAATGGAATATCCCGTATTAGTCAATAATTTAAGCACAGCGGCCCTCACAATCGAGTTAAATGAATGATCCTTCACAGTGGAATCAAAGTCCTACATGAATGCATGCTGGGTTAAAAAGAAAAATTTAAATAAATTAAAAGTAGAAAATAGTCAGGGATAATATTGTTAAGCTGCTAAGGATGGGTCAGGATACCGATTCCGTGAGCGGATACTGAGCTGGGGCCCGTTTATCCACGCACCGACTCACCGAATGGCACCATCGTTCCCGAGCTACCACAACCTAACGGCCTATCCGTACGTCCTGAACTCCTCTGAAGTTATCGCTATTTTTGTTGGAGGGGAACTCAAACTCCAGATTCATCCAAGGCATAAGGTCCTTGACGTGCTCTAATAGCGTAGATATCATATAGTAGGATGCATGACACAATGGGGTCAGTCACCGGGGTGACTGATGGTGGGACATGGTAGGGCAATGGCGCCCTCTTGCTCTCTTATTTTCATTTTATTCTTGGAACCTTCACCGAATAGCAAGCAGTGAAGAAGGATTATTTCATAAGAAGTAAAATTACATTCGACTGTACAGGACATCCGCACACCAATACAGGAGCAGGGGAAAACACGACGCAAATCAGACAAGATTCATCCGGTTAAAATTCACCATGGTAATTTGTCATAAATGCTTTACATTTACCTTTTTACCCCCCCCCTTTTCACTATAAGTATCCCCTTTGATCCTTAGCAAAAGATCATCCATTGGTGATTCGGGGCGTTAAACTCTTTTTGAGATGGGGGGAGAGAAATCCTGCCCTTTTGAGATGGAAGGTGGGCCTTCCCGCCCTACCAAGAGGAGCAGGTTCAGCCACGCATTCAAGAGGCTGACCGCCATCGAAGGTCATCTGAGCGAGAGGATGCTTTCACGGGTGGTAAGTTGGTTCTTCCTTTCCCTTTCCCTGCATAAATTCTCTCTCGCTTCTTCATTCTTTTCTTTTCTTTCTTTTCCAGCCATATCCTCTCTTTCCGGGCCCAAGGAAATTCTCAAAGCTGCCCTGGCTGTCAAAGCTCACCTCCAACATAAATATCGGCATGAGGGCTGTTATTACAAAGTGGCACCTCCAAGGTCTCATCATCCACGCCAAGCATTATAACAAAATTCATATGGACTGGGTGGCCATGGGTGCATTGGTAGAGGTTTGGGATCCTGAAACGCACACCTTTATCTTCCCCACTTTTGAAGCAACGGTCCTCCTTGAGGAGGCAGAACTCCTACTCAGTTTGAAAATGTTTAGAAGGGATGACAAGATGAAGATTTTGCCTTTGCAAAGGAGGATAACCTCCGAGGAAGTCCTTGAAGGTTTTATGCCGTCTAAGGCCATCAAGACCGTACAAACTCAAAGGGGCATCAATTTACAGAAGCTTGCGGAATGGACTATGAATGCCCTGGGAGAGTCAACAGATGATGATCATTTGGAAGCCCTCATGAAGGGCTTCACGATCTGTTTGGCGGGTGCCCTCCTATTTCCTCACACTGACAACATTGTGGAAAGAGATCAGCTAGGCGCGATCTGTGGACTTTGGGAGAGCAAGAGCGTGGGGCCCGCCGTCCTTGCGTATCTCTACAGTGGTCTCACGGCTTCCAGCATGGGCAGGCCTCCTCATGGGTGCATGCTTCTCCTCAATTGCTAGATGGACCTCCATTTCAAATTTGATCACCACAAAGGGATACAGACGGCCTCCAGGATCTTCGAACAAAGCCCCCTTCATTACATAGCCAATGTGTTGGGCTTTAGCGGGAAGGTGGCCAATCGCATGCCCCGTCTGAAGACACGTGGAGACTAGCGTACTCATTTCGACACCTTGGCGCAGAATATGTTTACTGGCGAGCCAACAAGTTTACTTCCATGTGAGCTTCTCACGCGATCTTCTCCTGATGCTGAACTCCAGCTTATCGGTGCAACCGAATTTGTTCTTTACAATTTGCACTGGTGTTGCCTGCAAATCGGCCTTCCTCGACACTCTTTTCCTACGCCATCCAACCTTCCCTTTATCAAGGAAAGGGAGCTAGGCACAGAGGGTGATGCGACAGACGTGAAAGCGATCAAAGCAGTGTGGAAGGCAAGCGTTCCACGAAAGGTGATGGTGTCTATGAGTGAGGATCGGGAGCTATGGAAGGCTTATGTAATGGAGCTCGGGAAACTAAGGCCTGAGGTGCCCAAACCCTGATGTATCTTGTTTTGAAATAAATGCAAAGCCTTAATGCCATTGCACGCTCTTTCAGCCTCTCCCCTCCCCTTTTCTTTGTGACTGGAATGGCAGACATCGGGTGATGGTCGGTCGTCACCGGATAGGAGCTGGGGACTGAAGCAACTACAGTATGCGGAGTTTCCCTGAGATGTCATGGAGCTAAGGATTTCTCTTCAGGTGGTGAGGAGAGAAGTAAATTGGGAGAGAATGGAAAGAGAGGAGTGGATAAAGCGACATCGGGATCGAGACGAGAGGAGGGCACGTGAGGCCCAAGTGATGAAGCTTCGAAAGAAATAGCGCTCGGACACGTCACTCCTTCAGAGTCACTGCCGATTGGAGGAGAGTTGGAGCTCACGGTGGAGGAGCTCCTGGGGTTGGTGTAGTCTCTATCGCAGAGTAGGGGGCGGCTCAGCCAACAGCCTCGGGTTCAAGAGCTTCACAGCTGTCGCGGTTACGAGAGAGGCCAGAGGAGGGCAAGGAGCACTACAAGAGAGGGTGGGAATGCGCGATGCGATGAGATAATTGCAATGTCATAGAGCTCTAGATGACCTCCCAGGGACCTCCCCCTTAGGAGAGGAGAGAGACGACCAAGAGGGTGGTGTGAGATTTAACAAGTTGCTCGTACATCCGCTCTCTTCTCACGGTGAACATGACAGTTTATATAGATGTATGAATGGAACGACTTGCTCTCATGTGATGGGTTTGCCCTCCATGCGTTCCTTCTCTTCTACTCCTCCTCTTTTCATGTCGTCCCTATGTGACGTGTTTAATAGAACTCCCCTGAGATAACGGATCGTGTCTCAGACCCATAGTGCATTTCTTTCGGGAGAATCCATCACAAATTTTAATGATGTGCTACCGGATTCAAAGATGCCAACCGCCCTTCTGTCCTCTTTCCATGTAGACGAGTCCACTCCCAGATTCAAAGATATCGACTCCCATTGTCATTTCTCCTGTGGATGAGTCCACTCCCAAATTCAAAGAGGTCGACCTGCATTGTCCTTTCTCCATGTAGATGTCATCATCTCAAATTTATTTGAATCATGATGAACACAGGGAACCTAGATGTGTAGGGTGTGAATCAACCCGCTACGCCCCCGACCTCGTTTACTTCGAGTGAAAGATGGGTGCTTTGTTACAAGGCCCATTGCAAGAGAAACTAGGATAGATCTGGATCATATCCCTTCAATCCTATAAATACTCCCCCCGCCTGCTTCACTTGAAAGCACGGAGTTGTGGAGACTGGTTAGAAGAGTGAAAAGTTGACAGAAGGGAGTAAGAGTTTCTCATTCTCTGAGATGGAGGGAGAGTCTAGTTTCAGGGTGGAGGGCGAGTCTTCCCGCTCCTCGAAGAGGAGCAGATCCAGTGGTAGTTCCAGGAGACTCTCTGATGTTGAAAGGCAGCTCAGTGAGAGGACCCAATCGGAGCTTGTAAACGAGCCAGTTCTTCCCTCTCATTCTTGATGATCCCTTTCTGCCTTTCTCATTCTTTTTTCTATTTTTTTTATTTCAATGATGCACCCGCTTCTCACTTCCTGTGTAATCCACAGAGTATGACGAGGTCACACATCTCATGGGAATTAGTGGTGGCTACCTATCGAGGCTTGCCTGACTTCCAGAAAGCTCGGCTGGTTGCGATGGGGTTTGGTGCATTCCTCCGGATCGAACCCATTAAGCTCGACCTCGCCCTCATCCAAGCATTGCGCGAGAGATGGGACCTAGAGAGTCGTGCCTTCTTGATGCCCTGGGGGCACATGGTGCCCAGTCTCGAAGATGTGGCCCGAATCACTGGCCTTAGAGTGGATGGCGAGGCGGTGACCGGGGTCACCTACCCCGATTATCTCGAAGTGGCTCAGAAGCTTCTTGGTCTGGAATTAAAGGACCAAAAGAACAGCTCAGTAGCCAAAGCGTCTATCATGGAGGTATTGGGGCTCACTAACACTCGTCACCGTGATAACGAGTCCTTGGAGGAATTCATGGAGAGAGCGGAAAGAGGGTCCCGCGCTGTGTATTGCGTGGATGCCAGTAGCTGGGAAAGGTCAAACACGGACTTGAGGGTATTCCTCCTCTTCTTGCTGGGAAAATTACTACTGGGTTCCAAAGGAGACGACATCCATTGTCGTTTCCTAGAATTTTTGGTGGACCTAGAGAGGGTAGGGCAATATGCCTGGGGAGCCGCCGTGCTGGCGCATCTGTTCGCAAGTCTGTCCCAAGGGACAGATCGAGAGGTGACTGTGAGTGGCTTCATACCGCTTCTCCAGGTAATTATTTATTTATTTATTAATGTAACTAATCTATTTCATAAAATGCTGATGACATGTGACGACACAAGTATGGAGTTATTACTACATGCCAATGGGGCGAGCTCGACAGTGGCGTGTGGCTGTGGCACCACTAGCTCGACGGTGGCAACCCATTATGAGCATAGCCTCTCTGTCTTACCAGCTGATGGTATTAAGGCGTGAGCTACAAGAGTTCCCCGCAGAGATGGTAGGACTCCATTTTTTTATCTTTTGTTTTGTCTCTCTTTTTTTGTCCTTTTAAGTGATTAAGGAGATATGCGCATGCCAACGTAGGTGATCTGGAGGCCTTACTCGGGCTTGGTCAATGTCGACCAACCGTGGGTCATCACAGGTCGCCCTCGATTTGGTCAGGACCTTTGGGTCCACTGCCTAAATGAAATCGAGCCACTCCGGCTACGATTGGTCATGAGGACTCTAGGGCTTGCCCAGGAATGGGTAGATATGACCGCACCACCCCGCGTCGGGAGGAAGAAACGTGGGCCGGTAACCTGTGTTGACTGGCGGGTGCGCTTCCCCGAATAATATGAAGTTTGGCAGCGGGGTGGCATGCTCGTGGAGTCGCACACCCGGGATAGTGAAGATTATCTACGTCTCTATAGGGCGATGTATGCAGAGCGACTCCATCCTGAGGGACTTGTGGAGGTGTATCTCCTTTCTTACTTTTTGATCATTTTTTTATATTTTTATATTTTTTTCATCATTTTTCTAAAAGTAATGCTGACTCCTATGACATGGGTTTAGGATGTCCGTGATACCATGATAGCGAACTTGCGAGCTCGCTTGGCGGACACGGAGGAAGAGTTGGGTGACACCCGTGAGGCTTTACATGTCTCGGTGAGTATGTATGCAAATGCATATTCCTAATTGTACCCCTAGGTTTCTGGTGTTTAGCCACTCATTGCCACTTCTTGCTATCATAGCGCGCTCGGCTCGACGCAACCCTACCAGCAGTAGGGGCAGAGGGTGCTTCTTCCAGTCTATGGATTCTTTCGTCGGAACTAGATTCGCTACACGAGCAGCTTGCCCGTGTAACACAGCGCGCCATAGAGGGAGAGGGAATGCTTTCTACGCAGGTGAAGGTTCCTCTTATCCGAGCTTCTGTGCTTACGTCTCATCACACCCCTGAAATGACGGGTATGGCAGGCCAAAGAGATGCAAGAGATGTCTGCTCGTGCAGCACAAGGGGAGGCCAGGATAGCGGAGCTGGAGGAGGAATTGCAGCGTCGCTTAGATGACAATTTTTCTCGGGACGCCATGGAGCTGAGGATCACCCTTCAGCTGGAAAGGGATGACAGAGAGAGAGAACGAGCGGAGAAAGAAAGGGACAGAGAATGGGAGAGGGCCGAGAGATCGACAGAAGGAGAAGAGAAGAGGGCCCTGGAGGCCCAATTATTTGAACTCCGGACCAGTCTCGGTCTTGCTGAACAGTGGTTGAGGGACGGTGAAGAGCACTACCGAAGAGCACGAGAGCGTGGCTTTCGTGTTAGTAGCTTCTTTGTTGCCCCCGCAGATCGACGTCGGGGAGTGGAGATAGAAAGAGGACCACAGAGCGGTAGAAGTACCGCTTTTCATGGTTGGATAACACCCTCTAGAGCATCTTGCCCAGAGAGGGGTGAGACGAGTAATGCGGAGAGAGAGGGTGGAACTTGATGTAAATTTTTATTTTGGAATAAAATATTTGTTTCTTGGTTTTTACCTCTTTCTTGCTTTCTCGAGTTCCTGCACACATCACTTAAGCAAACAAGTTAGAATATCTGTTTTGACTTGGCCCCTTGCTCACTAAGCGAGGTTTATTTTGAGCCATCCTTGATAATGGGTCAAGGGGCCAAGCCTTTATCAATGAAGGCAAGGTAAAGTGAAATGGTGAATGCGACACACAGGCATACAAATGCAAGCGAAAATTTAAATGTGAAATGTTGCATACAGATGCGATCATGCGGAATGTAATTTTTTTTGTTTTTATTTTTCTTGCATTTTTTGTTGTTTTATTTTTATCATTTTTTTGTTTTACATATATCTACATTTTTCCTCTTTTTCCTTTTTTGTTATTTTTATCATTATATATATATATATATATATATATATATATATATATATTAGTTGCTAACACCTGGTAGATACCCATATGGCACCTAACCTACATGAGAACATGGGTTTATTACTAACCTGCCAGGTATCCTAAGCACACATCTAGGTTGATTCGGGCCTCTAGACTCCTCGAATGATAATCCCGCCGGTTAAGACTTATCCTGATGACAATACTGTCATGCCATGCTTAGACTCCCAGTCGCTTCCGACCACAGGGATTCTCCCAAAAAGTGTTCAAGGTAAATGATTTGCCCGACCCGGGTCTATTTCCTCACAACTCTAGATGATATGTAATGGAACACCCTGGAACCCAAACGACCAACCGCGCGACGCTGACCCGGAATCAGACGCCGTCGCACCCGTAGGTGATGCGCTTGCATTGGTGTAAGCCCGAGGTTAGGCTAAGAAGACATCAAGATGGTAGATAAGGGTCTTAACCGGCCAGAAACACGGAGACTCCTTCACGACAACGGCTTTTGCTTTTCAAAAATGGACAACCATATGTTTGTATTGAAATGAGGTTACAAGCTTTGGCAAGCTTCACCCTTCGGGAACTCCATTGAGCCTTCATCTGTAGGGGAAGCAGGAAGAATATTGGGGGCAAACCTCCTGAGAGGACCGGCAAAACCGTTAACCCGGCGAGCCAGTAGGGGCGCACTTAACTTCCCCTTTCGGGTAACTTCAGAACAAATCTCGAGCATTTACATCTCATGACCCCTTTTGTATAGAATTTGACTTTCAGTCAAAGGGGTTTCATTTGTGGGATTAGGCACGGTTACGACCAGGCTTTTCACTTGACTTTGATTTTGTTCTTCTCTTCTAATTTTTTCTTGACAGATTTTTGCGAGAGACATAGTATTTTGACATTATGGAATCCCTCTTGGATGCCTGCGGGGACACTGCCCTCTTCTCGTGCTCTGACCCATGCTCGAGGAATTGGTTGTGTCCGTGTTTCCCATGCTCAGTGTTTTAAGGGCGCCGGCTGTCTCATTCAGTCGAAGAGAGAGAGAATAAAGATTTAAGCCTTCTGGAGGCCTTCTGGGTGAGGCCTCACCATGAGTGATGCTACCGATCTTTTATAGAACACATGTGTACATGCATGTTGCCTTCTTTTCAGGGGGGCATAAGCCGAACTAGTCGGACAGGGATCTCCACGGTTCTGGCAAACCAAGACCCGGAACCTACCAAGTCTTAATAGGCCCTATCTCAACATGGAGGTTAAATGCAATGACTTAACTACATGGTAATCTCCAGGCATTGGCATTTTGAATTTTTATTATTATTATTTTTTTTATTTTTTCTATTTTTTTCTTTTGTTGTTGTATATATACATATTTTTGTTGTTTTCATTGTTTTCTATTTTTTTATTATTTTTCGTTTCATCATTTTTTGACACTATGTACACCTATCTAAGGGTAGTACTTTTTAAGATAAAGCCCATTCCAAGGGTGAGATAATTCGATCCCCTCGGCATTAACTAGCCTGTAGGTGTTGCAGGATGCACAGCCTGAACCACGTACGGTCCTTCCCAATTGGGTTGGAGTTTAGAACGCGGCCCACCAGGTTTTACAAAAATTCTTTTAATTACCATTTCACCGACTTGAAATTTCCTTTCAATGACCTTCTTTTGATAAAAAACGTGTGAGTCTATTCTTATATACACGTGCATGCTCGGCAGCGGCCAGCAGTTTCTCATCTCAGATTTCCAATTGGGCAAGGAGTGAATCATGACGTTCGTCGAGGGAAAGCTCCTTGTCCAACTGTACCCTGAGAGAAGGAACCAAGATTTCATACGGATCTACCGCCTCCATCCCATAAGTAAGGGGGAACGGAGTTTGCCTAGTGGGAGTACGGATTGAAGTGCGATAGGCCCATAGAGCTTCAATCAACTTTTCTGGCCAATCCGAGAACTTGTTTGACTCACAGGTCTTTTTTATGATTTTAATCAATGTTTTATTAGTGGCCTCTACTTGGCCATTACCTTGTGGGTAATAAGGTGATGAATGATGCAATGCAATTTTATACCTTTTACAGAGGTCCTGAAGGTCCTGAGAAATGAATTGTGGCCCATTGTCGGTGATGATTGTGCTTGGAATGCCGAACCTGGCGATGATGTTCTTCATGATGAATTTGCAGACTGTTGACGCTTTAACCTCCACGTAAGCTTCGGCTTCGGCCCATTTGGTGAAGTACTTCGTTGCAGTAAGGATGAATGATTTTTGCTTAGTGAGGGAGTTAGGATTACCAAGAGGACCAATGACATCGAAAGCCCACATGGAGAAAGGCCATGGGGAAGACACTGGATGAAGTGAAGAAGATGGGGAATGAATTTTATCGGCGTGAAGTTGACACTTGACACACCTGCGGACATAGACGGCACAATCCTCTTCCATGGTGGGCCAGTAAAAGCCTTGCCGAAGGGTTTTCTTGGCAAGCATTCGGCTATTCACATGGCCACCGCACACACCAGAGTGTGCTTCCTCGACGCATTTCCAGACCTCCTCTTCGTCGAGACATCTTAGAAGAACACCAGTAAGACTTCTCTTGTACAGCACTCCTCCGACCAGCATGTATCTCTGTGCCACTCTCCTTATGGCTTTCCTATCTTCCGATGTGGCTTCTCCAGGGTATGACTGATCTTTGCAATACTTGGTAATTTCGTAAAACCATGGCTTCTCTTCATCAGCCAATTCTTCTTCTAACTCTGCCAACATGACTTCCCTCTTCTCAAGGATTTCTTCCTGTAAGACCTTCCTTGCTATCCTGTCCTTGATATCTACGTAGGAAGCGTCATCGATTGCAGGGGCGTGACGCTTGTAGATGGAAATGGAATCAAACCATCTTCCTAGAGAGAACCTTAAAGATGATGCCAACGAGGCGAGGGCATCAGCCAGAATATTCTGATGACGAAGGACATGGATAAAGATCTGTTTAGTGAACAGTTTGGCAAAGGTAGCAGTGAGTTCTTGGTATGACTTGAGCTTGGGATCGCGAGTGTGATATTTGGTGAGCACCTGGCGAAGAACGAGTTGACTATCACCTACGACTCGTAATTCGGTGATACGAAAAGAATGAGCGAGTTCCAGGCCAGCTAGAAGAGCTTCATATTCAGCTATATTGTTGGTAACTGGGAATTTGAGCTGGTATGCCAATGGGAACGTAAGGCCTTTAGGCGATAGGAGGGCAATGCCGATTCCTTTCCCTCGGGAATTCAGAGCTCCATCAAAATGTAACGTCCACATGTAATCATCTGATTGGTTGATGGACATTAGTTCCTCATCTGGAAACTCTGATTGGATAGGGTCGAATTTGGGAAGAGGATGGTGAGCGAGATGCTCAGCTATGGCATAACCTTTAATCACTTTTTGCTGAATGTAGGTGATGTCGAACTGAGAAAGGAAGCTTTGCCAGCGTGCTAACCTATCAGTGAGGATAGATTTTTCTAGAAGGAACTTGATAGGGTTCATTCGGGCAATCAGATGGACTTCATGAGCAAGAAAGTAGTGTTTCAACTTCTGCACTACCCAGACAAGGGCGGCACAGGTTTTCTCCATAGCCGTGTACTTCTGCTCACAGGGATTGAGGAGTTTGGACAAGTAATAGGTCGCCCTTTCCTTGCCCGCTTCATCGGCTTGTGCTAGGACGGCTCCCACGGAGTCGTCCAGGACTGAGATGTAAAGGATTAAAGGTTTACCTGGCATGGGTGGAATTAGGATGGGTAGATTGGCCAGATATTCCTTCAATCCTTCAAAAGCCTTTTGGCATTTAGAATTCCAAAGGAATTCTACTCCTGACTTAGTCAACTCGTAGAAAGGTTTGCACCTTTGCGAGTGCTGGGACACAAACCGACGAATGAATTACAACCTTCCGATTAACCCTCGAACTTCTCTCAGGTTTTTCGGGGGTGGCATATCCCTAATTGCTTTAGCTTTGTTGGGATCTATTTCAATACCCCTCTTACTCACAATGAAACCAAGCAATTTGCCCGACGAGACACCAAATACTCACTTTTTTGGATTCATTTTCAAATTGAACTCCCTTGATCTTTGCAGCACCTTAGCTAGAACTCTCGAGTGTTCTGCCCTAGTCCTAGATTTCACCAGTAAATCATCTACATACACCTTTAAATACAAATGCATCATGTCATGAAATATTGCCATCATAGCCCTTTGATAAGTAGCTCCAGCATTCTTCAAACCAAATGGCATGACCAAATAGCAATAAGTTCCCCAAGGTGTGGTAAATGATGTCTTCTCCTGATCCTCTTCCGCCAAACGGATCTGATTATACCCTGAAAATCCATCCATAAATGAGAGAGTTTCATAGCCTGCTGTGTTATCAACCAACACATCGATGTGAGGCAAGGGGAAATCATCTTTTGGACACGCGCGGTTAAGGTCCCTAAAATCGATACAGATTCTCACCTTTCCATCCTTTTTCATGACCGGGACAATATTTGCCACCCATTGAGGATATAGGACGACTCTAATAAACCTGGCTTTGTGGAGCTTATCGACCTCGTCCTTCATCTTCAAAGCCATCTGGGGGTGAAAACGTCTTAACCTCTGCTTTACCGAGACAGACCCTGGTTTTAACGTTAGGCGGTGTTCAACGAGGGTGGAATCCAATCCCGGCATATCCTCGTAGCTACATGCGAACGTGTCCCTATACTCCTTGAGAACCTCAATCAATGCCTCTTCTTCAGACAATGGCAAATTATCACTTATGAGGATGATCCTAGGGTCTTCCTCGGTCCCCAAGTTAATCTCTTTGGTGCGTTCTTCTATAGCGGCTGATGGTTCGTCAAACCTCCTCATTCCGCTAGCATATGCGTCAGCCGCGTCCTCATATTCTTCATCCCCTTCTTCAATAGGGTATTCTCCATCTATGAGCTCATAAACTCCATATCCCTCATCAATTGTGCAATCCTCCTCACATTCTAACTCCGGCAGATGGATGGGATTTTCTAGCAGTTGAGGAATAGATAGGCATGTCTGGCACCTATTGGCTAAATCTAGAAGAAATCGGCGAGGAATTTGCCTACCCTTGGATTTTCTTCTAGGTACTACCTTTGACCCGTCATTGCTAGATTGACCTATTTGTCCTACACACGAAGGGGAAACTGAAGAATGTAAAGGAAAAGACCCCTCAGTGGAGGGGTAAAGAAGGTCGCTCAAGGGACCTTGAACGAATGGCCTGTAGGTCGGGGCGCACTCGTGGGAGATGTAGGAGGTCTCCTAAAAAAAATGCACTGTTGAGGAGTTTGAAAATTGACGTTTTTTTTATTTTCATTTTCAATTACAAAGCAATTGAAAGAAATCAGAGAATGGGAGAAGGGGACTATAGCTAAGGGGTTGTAAGGCTCGTTGAGCAGATCATGGTTGAAAATATGGCGCGGGCTGAGAAACCCGCGCAAGAATGTGAGTAGAGAAGGGGACCTAGGAATATCATCAGATAAACATCTAGCCCAAGAAAGAGTCAGCAGCAACGGCTGAGGAGAATGATTAGATAGAATGACGGAAAGCGATCCGTAAGTGGCAACGTCCTCTTGGCGAGGAAAACTTGGAATTTTGGCAATGTCAACGACACCTTTTGGCACCTCAGAGATCAAAAGCGGCCCCTCCAAGTCTGGAGGTGAGAACATCTGCTGTAATGCAATGGAAATATCATGTATACCGAACCACTTGTTCCACTCGCAGTCCGGGTCATCGTGCTTCCCCTTCTTTGTATCCCTCGAGCAACTTTCGGCTAAGTAGGCAATCCGAACTTCCCCATGTGATTCTTGCGGCTGATCCCCCAACTATATAATCGGCCCTTTTATGAAATGAGAGTACAAGGTCCATGTAAGAGGTTCTCCATCTTCCTCAATCGGGCCTTCAAAACCTAAGCCATCTCTGAGGATTACCCTGGCCTTCCCTACCGGTCTCAGTCTTCCTTGTAATTGTGCTCCTAGACCTTTGCCTTGATGGTAACCTAAGTTGTTCATGATCTCCCATCCCTTGGAACGGGAAGGGGAATGTGGCGTCGGCCCGGGAAGTGGCTTTCTTTGTGTTGGTGAAGGGCGGCTAGGGTCACACACATCTAGCAGGGAAAGGATAGGCCTATGGGTCGGCCAGATAGAGAGCAATGAAGTGTTAATAGGATCCACCGTAGGGAGCAGGGGCATGCTAAACACCTTGATGATCCGTCCCTTGTACGGGAATTTTAGGCATTGGTGGTTGGTGGAAGGGACGGCATTCAGCGTCTCTATGTAAGGATGACCCAATATGCCCTTGAACGTGGGGTCCATGTCGAGGATGTGAAACTCCGTAAGAACAGCAACGTGACCCACTTCTACATTAAGGATAATCCTTCCCTGTGGACGCCTTTTGCTATTATCATATGCGGTGACTATGATAGCCGATGGCCTTATGTTCTAAATCAACCCCACATAGCAAGAGAGTGTTCATGGAGATCACATTGATTGAGGCACCCGTGTCCACTAGGCACGGGTTTACGGGCACCCCGTTGATCTTCACTACAATGCACAAAGCATATTTCCGAGCTTCCTGGGGGGCAAGCTCGTGGTCATGGAATGTGATGGCCGGTTGCGTGCTTGTCGGTGTCAGCACCGACGATATCTTCTCTACCAGGAGATCCTCGTTCACCATGACCATTTGGAGATACTTCATTAGTGCCTCTTGATGGGATGTGGACCTCTTAATCAATTCCAAGATGAAGATTCAGGTAGGCGTCTTGTCCAGATGTTTTAGAAGATCATATTGTGTCCCGGGGATGGATTCCTCTAACTGCTCTTTAGTTCCTTTCTCTTGTTGGGACTGTTTTGGACTCTGACCATTCTGGGTAAAAACTCGGTGGAAGATCCTTCCACTTCGGAGCACCATGGCTTGTTGCTTTGGTTGCACCTCGACGGGGTTAGGTATGGGTTTTATCAGAGGTTTAAGTGGGTGAGGGATGGTTGGCGGAGCGGAGGTGATGACGGGTGTAGGGATCCTGATGAGGGGTTTGTTTGGGAGAGATGGAGGCGGAGTCGACGGCACCTGTGATGGATGGTGGATGATGAGAGGTTTCGAGGGTAGGGGTGAAGGAGTGGAAGAGGTGGATGGGGCCTCGGATGGGTGAGGCAAAATTAGGGGTTTTAAGGGTGTAGGTAGAGGTGTAATGGAGGGCTGGACCGGGAGGGAACTGGCGACGGGGGAGCGGATAAGAGGGCGTGATGATTGTGGTACAAAAATAGGTCCACTCGGGGGTTGTGACGTGGTTCGAGCATAAAGAGGTGCCGACCGGATGAGGCGAGGGGGTTGGCTAGGAGCGTGCTGGCCAACAAGGACGGAGGTGCCCTCCACGTGCCAACCTTGCCCTCTTCCGATTTCTATGAAGGAAGAGATGGGGTTGACTTGCTGATTGGGTCGTTGGTGCTCCGGAAGTGGGTTTTGAACAATGCCCATGTTCGGTTGTTGCTGTGGGACCTGCTGAGGTTGTTGTTGTTGTTGGGGTTGTTATTGTAATTATTGTAATTGTGGTCTGGGGGGAGGTCTCCTTGCCTTCAAAGTGGCGACAACTCTCCTCATTTCATCCCAATCAATTAAGTGTCCATCATTCATATCATAAATGTAGTCCTTAAAATCAAAGCAGTTCTCCACTGAATGGCCCGACTACCTATGGTAAACATAATATCTGGACGTGTCAACATTCAGTGGCCATATGGGTCTTTCTTTGGGCAAGATGAGTGAATTAACAGCCATGAGAGCATTAAAGATGTCCGGTAGTGATTCCGGCAATGGTGGGTAGTGAGCTCTCTTCGGGCCAATCGGCCTTCTCTGTTGTTGTGGGGGGCCGTAGTTCCCCGGGGGTGGAACATGATGGTACTGAGCAGGTGGCTGTTGTTGTTGTTGGGGACGGAAGGGTCGTGCCACATTATTCTGATAGAAGTTGTTTTGTAGGGGAGGACGATAGGGTTGCTGACCCTGTTGGTTCTGATGGAAGGGGAGTGGTAGGGCTTGTGGAGGCCTGGGGTCGGCCTGCTGGTTGGGATTGCCAACCGCACTCACCTGCTCATTTGTCACTACCCCTTCTGTCACCCCACCTTGGACACCAGTGCCCGACTTCCTAAACACCCTCAGCTTTGGTGGCTCGAACATATGCATGAGAGGGGAATCTTTCAGTTGTGTCTGGACATACCGAGCCCTCTTGTACAGCTCCTCCATGGTGTTAAGCTTGTTCATTGCCAGGATATGCCTAAACTGGGGGGGTAGCATTTGATACAATCATCTTCACCTGCTCTGGCTCTGAGATGGTATCCTTTATCCTCTCTGCCAGGGACCTCCATCTATCGGCATACTGGATGAAATCTTCGTTTCGACTTCATTTTTTCGGCGACCAGGTCGGTGATAGAAAGAGACGGGCCAACCCGGTCCCGGTACCTCTATAGGAACTTCCTCTGAACCACGTCGAAGTCCTCAGCCTCACTTGGCTCTAGGGCATAGAACCATTCCAACGCAGGGCCATCTAATGATCTCCTAAAGAGGTATGCCAGGGATCTTTTATCATTCTGCCATAACGAGGACTCATACATGAAGTCCTTCAAATGGGTAAAGGGGTTGCCAGTGCCATTGTACCTACGGTACGTGGGCATCTCATAAGGGGGAAGGCAAAACATTGGTAGGATAGGCAGAGAAACTTCAGGGGTGGATTTTACATCCACCATTTTCTGTAAGTTTCGGAATTGCTCATCCATCTTGTTCAGCTTGTTTAAGAGGGACTGGGTGAGCGGGTCAATTGGTGAAGGTGGCGCTTGCCACAGAGAAGCGGTAGGCCTCCCGGAGGCCTGAGAAGGAAACCTAGGACAGGAAGGGTATTGGGGTCTACCAGTGGATAGGCCCGGTTGGATTGGTGTTTGAAGGGTGGCTGGCGCCAGAGATTGGGAGGGGAATTGGAAGGAGGGAGGCTGTTGATTTGCCTGCCCGAAAAGTGAGGGGGAGGGAATGGCCTGTACAGACTCTTGGACAGGAGTAGCAGCCGGATTCGGCTCCGTGGGAGAGGGGGAAACCAATTTCCCTTTCAGAATGGCTTGGAAGGCCTGGAGTTGCTCAGGGTTGAGCTGGGTGTTGGCAAGGACACCTAACAGAGAGGAGATGTCCTGAGGGGAAGATGTATACCCGGCAACATTCGGCACCTCATGTGAGGGCTCGTGGGATGGACCGGCGTCCATGGCGTAGACATGGGGCTCACCTTGGTAGCCCTGGTCCGGGCTGTATTCTATGTAAGAGCCATGACCTGGGTCATGCATTTGGGGCTCATAGCCGAGGGCGTCAGCCTCGAAAGCATCGTAATTTTACTCGTCCTTCCTTAACACTTTTCCAGAACGTAATAACATACACCAGCATACAAGTAGCAGAGATTAACACACAAGTGGATGCTTTACATCCCTTTTTTGTTTTGGTTTGTTTTCTTTTTTTCTCCCTTTTTTCTTTTCTCTTTTCACAAACGAGGAGTTCACACAAAAGACAGGACCCTAGTTAGAATTTTGGCCACCGCCGTGTCAGCTAAGGTCGCTCGCCTCACCATGAATGGGTAACTAAACTCCGGGGAACGTCAGTGGTACAACCTGCCCAGTGAACGAAGAGGGAATCCTTCGCTGTTGGGGACTTATGGAGGTCCCGATGAAGGAGATCCTAGTCCATCGAGAGGAATTCTCGAACGGAGAGTCATTCCTTCACCGAGAAAAGGTGATCCTTAGAAAAGGAAAAAGAAAGGGGGAAAATGCATGTAATGCAGTGCAGTATAACTGAGATATGTGAAACACAAACAAAGCAAGGAGAACATGGATTATGCAGGACAAAATAGAACTAAACAACTTTAACGAGAACAGAACTTCGGACAGGATAGAACTAAACAGATTCAGGATCAGAACTTATTGCAGGACAGGACAGAACTAAACAATCTCACAAGATCAGAACTTATGCAGGATGGGACAAAACTTAAACAATTTTTACAAGAACAGAGTTATGCGGGATAGATTAGAACTAGACAATTTATCACAGATAGAACTTATGCAGAACAGAATAGACATAAATAATTTCCACAAGATAGAACTTATGCAGGACAGAGTATAACTAAACAATTTTCACAAGATCGAAACCTATGCAGGAAATGGAACTAAACAAATTGTCACAAGAATAGAATTTAAGTAGGGTGGAATAGAACTAAACGAATTTTCACAAGGTAAAGGAAAATAGGAAATGTACCTGATAGAGCACCATTGAGTTTTTTTTTCTTTCTTTTCTATCTTCTCCCTTTTTTTTCTTTTCTCAATTTGGGATGCAGATGGGAAGTGCCTTTGGGAGAACACGTCCACTTGTCAGGACGTGTCCGCACAACGGCTGACAGTTGCTGAGGGCGATGACGCTGAGTACGCACCTGGGGCTCCAGGCACGCCCTCGAGCTGAAGCCCTTTTTTCGGAAAACAACGGAAAGAAAGGGAACAACGTGAATCTCTCGAGAAATCAAGGGAATGAGGGGGAAGTGCACGAGGTGCACGAGGGATAAACGCAAAGCAAGGTGCTGCTTGGAGCACGACTGTAGCGCATGCGGGAGCAATGGGGAGGGGCACACGTGCGTGCCAATGGGGGAGGGGCACACGCGGGTGCCAATGGGAAATTGTAGCGCACGTGGGCGCAATAGGGAAGGGAACACGCGGGTGCCAAATCACACGGGTAACCGAACGGAAAGCAAAAGAGGTCCCACCGTGATTGCCAAGAGATGTGGACGGACGTCACGGGGTTTAGGAGAGGGGAAGAAATACGTCGCTGGGAAAACGCGGGAAAGGGACTCCCGGAGAGGGTTGTCTCTGCCGGGTTTAGAGGCGGAAAATATACGGAACGAGAAAACCCACGGAATGGAAATGTATAACGAAATGAATTGACATAAGGAGATTACAGAATGGAAACCACCACGAGGAATTACTTCCGTCCACGGGGTTTAAACAGAAATTAAAAGAACAAAATTGCGGAATGAAAAGGCTCCGCGAGGAATTACTTCCGTCGCAGGGACCTCTGAGAGGAATTACTTCCGTCACGGGATTTTGACAAGAATTGAAGGAATTAAAATTACAGAATGAAAAGGCTCCGCGAGGAATTACTTCCGTCACGGGCACCTTCGCGAGGAATTACTTCCGTCGCAGGGTTTAGACAAAAATTAAAGAAATAAAAGGACAGAATGAAAAGGCTTCGCGAGGAATTACTTCCGTCACGGGAACCTTCGCGAGGAATTACTTCCGTCGCAGGATTTAGACAAAAGTTAAAGAAATAAAATGACAGAATGAAAAGGCTATGCGAGGAATTACTTCCGTCACGGGAACCTTCGCGAGGAATTACTTCCGTCGTAGGAACCTCCGCGAGGAATTACTTCCGTCCACGGGGTTTAAACAAAAGGAAAAAGTAACAGAAAAGAAAGGGGGAGGGGGATGTGATCGCCAGGGGCTGAGAACCCCACGGGAAAGCTGTGATCGCGTTCGCCGCCAGAGCGGGAGTAGTGCGGGTCCTCTCTTCCTCTTCTTTCGGCCGGCCTTCAAAGAGGGCCTTCCTTGGTTACCCCGGTTTTGTTACTCCTTCTTTTGGTTTGTTTTAATTTTTCGTTGTTGTTTTTGGTTTTCGTTTTTGTTGCCTTTATTGTTTTTTGTTCTTTTATGTCTTTTAAAGGGACAGGAGAAAATGATGAGAGGAATCGAGATATAAGAAAACAAAGAGAGATAGTGGGGTATAAAGTAGAATAATACATATATTAAAGATTACTAAGAAAACACATCGAGTGAAAGATTCTTTTTGTTCATTATTTAGAAAGCAAATAGAGAGGGAGAGGGACAAAAGCCTAATAACAACTAATGAAAACAGGGGAGCGGAGAAGATGGAAACGGGGAAGGTGACGGTCGAGTACCTCAGAATAGGGGGGAACGATTGCTTTTCATCTCTGGGCTGGGGGATTCCGTGAGTTCTCTCCTCCTCTTCCTTCGGCTGGCCGAAGGAGATAGCTTTCCTTTGATGGTTCCCCCTGCAAAAGAAGACGAAATAATAAATCAGGATAACGACAATGCAGCATCAATCCCTGGTGATGAATATGATGAAGACATGAACAAATACGCACCTGGTCGATGTTGTTTTAAACCCCTTTTGGACACCAATGGTAGATAGATGATGTGATGAATGAATACACAAGGTTCTCTCGGGTAGAGGAGTGCAATATGGATAATGCATGCGTACAATGTAACTAGCGAAATAAAAACAAAGCAGGGTGAAGGGAGATGAGAAAGCTTATTGGGGGAAGCTACTAACGGGCTTTGGACGAGCTCCTTCAGGATGGGGGCGGAGCGAACGCATGACGCTGTAGGATGGCTTTCCTCGCACACTCGAACGCCGGGGAACTCGGCAGGATCTTCCTTAATTTCACGAGCTTCAAAAAGGACAGGATTGGAATCTTTCTTTTCACTTCAAACAGACTCATACACGCCCTTACAGACACATGCACACACACGAGACAATGACAATAACACAAATTAAAGAAGATAGATATTAAGAATAATAAAAATGAGAACATGGGAACATGTATGGGAGGGAGATAGGGGGAGAGAGGGAGAACTCCTTCCTTTTTTTATATTTTTTAGGCTTTAATTTCGGAGGAAAAGAGTGTAGAAATGATTAAAAAAATAGAATAAAAATAATATACATATATGTATTTACGTCTATAAGAGAAATAGAGAATAATTAAAAACAAGAAATAAAAAAGGGAGAGAGAGATCAAGAGGGGGAGGGGGAAAGAGAGAGGGAGAGAGAGAGTACGTGAGGGAGAGAGGGAATGAGATAAAAAATAAAAATAAAAAAAGAAGAGTTTAAAGAGAGAGATCGAGAGAGAGGGGGAGTGAGAAGGTGAGAGACAGAGAGAATGAGAGGGAGAAAGAAAGAGTGAGAGAGGGAGTAAAAAAAGAGAAAAAAAATAAAAGAAAGAGAGATGGAGAGAGAGAGAGAGAGATCGCGGGGGAGGGGAGAGAAAGAGAGGGAGAGAGGGAGAGAGAGAGAGAGAGCCGCGTCGCGGCGAGAGAGAGAGAGGGAGAGGGAGAGGGAAGAGAGAGGGATCGAAACAGGGAGAGAGGAGAGAGGGAAAATAATAAAAAAAAAGAAAGTGAGAGGGAGAGAGAGGGGGGGAGAGGAGAGAGATGGAGGGAGAGACAGAAAGAGAGACACAGGGGGAGAGAAAGAGAGAGAGAGAGAGAGAGAGAGAGAGAGAGAGAGAGAGAGAGCTGCAGCGCGGTGAGAGAGAAAGAGAGAGAGGGAATCGAGAGAGAGAGAGAGAGGAAGAGAGTGAGGGGAGAGAGGTCGCGGCGGCGGGGAGGATGAGAGAACGGGAGGGAGAGGGGGAGAGAGGTCGCGAGAGGAAGAGAAAGACGAGGCGGCGGGGAGGACGAGAGAGAGAGATAAAACAGAGGGGAGAGAGAGGAAGAGGGAGGTCGCGGAGAGAAAAAGGGAGAGGGAGAGAGAGAGTGGAGACGGGGAGAGAGAGGGAGACGGCGGGGGAGGGGGATTCCGCGTCGGGGAAGCTCCGCGGTGTCAAGGTCACCGGTAGAGGGCTTCAGCGGCCGAGGACGATGATGAGGGCGTGGATGGGAGCGGCAGCGGTGCAGGTGCAGTGATGGGTGGTCACGGCGGCGTCGTGTGGAGGAGACGGTGGCGTCTAGTGCAGAGACGTGGGAGCTCGCAGGTGGACGACGACGGCGCGCGGCGGTGGTGGCGTCAGGTGCTGTCGGTGCAGAGGACGACGCCGGTGGCAAAGGGGGGGGCTTCACGGCGAGAACGTGCGAGCTTCACGACGAAGGTCGTCAGTGGCGGTGATGAGGAATAGGAGCCGGGTGGTGCAGGGGGGGTGGCTCGGGAAGAGACGTCGACAGCGGCGGTGGGTAGCTCACGGGCGGACAACGCGGGGAGAGGGGGGAGCGTTCGGCAGAGGCTAGCGGTGGTGCAGGCGGGGGCGCAGCCGGTGATCGTGGGCACCGGTGGCGGTTCAGACGAGTGGGACGGGGGGTCACCCCGGCATGGACGACGGGGAGTGCTCCGACAGAGGGAGAGCGAGCGGCGACGGGGATCGACGGAAGGCATGCGAACGATGGCAACCGGAGGTGGAGTGGAAGCGGGTGCGAGGTGGGCTGGCTGTTGGGTGTTAGCAAGTGGGAGGTGACCGCGGTTAGCAGGTGGGAGTGGGGTGGTTTCACGGCGGAGGTGGAAGAAGGGAGATGGTGGCTGACGATGGAGAGGAGGCCGGAGGTGAGATGGCAGCGAAGAAGGCGGCTGGCAGTGGGAGTTTATGAGAGGGTCAGTGGGAGTTGTGTGTGGTGGCGAGAAGAAAAGCCGAGGGAGTGACTGTGGGTTCGTTGGGTGAAGATTAGAAAGAGGGAGGTGGCAGAGGGTGACTTGCGGCTGTGAGTGGTGGCCGGGGTAGAGTGGTGTTCGGTTGGGTTGGCTGGGAGAAGAGAGGGTGGGATGTGGGTCTTCTGCTGTGGGGAGTGGAGCGTGAGAAGGTAGGTGGTTCTGGGAGTGGGGAGAGAAGGGGGGTCGAGCGGCAAAACCGGTGGGGGAGTGGGGGATGATGAGTGTGTTAAATGGGGGGACCAGATCCGGGAAGAGGGGAGAGAGTTAAGAAGTATTATCATTATTATTTTTGTTCTTATTATTGTATGAAATAAATGATGAGTCAAGTTTATTAATATCTTTTTCTCCTTTTTTTATGGGGGAGAATGGGTCACCAAAATTAGTTTATTATATTTATATTTTTAATGATTGTTTATTTGAACAAGAATGGGCCAAGCCCATCAACACAAGAAATTTTTATGTAGGAAAGGATGGGCCAGGCCCATTGGTTTATTTTATGAATAAGAATGGGCCCAGCCCATTAGCACATGATTCCAAGCCCATCAACACACAATAACCCCCCCTTTTAGGACTAAAAAGATGGGCCAAGCCGATTAACATTTTTTTGTTTTGTGTAGGAATGGTCATAAGCCCATTAACAAGAGTTTTTTTATTCAAGAAACCACAATTTTCTTTTCGTGAGACGAGATTATCAGATTAAATTAGAGATTACTCAACTAACTTAACCGTGCGAGCTGCTTTGGGGCGTCTTAGTGTAATACGGGATCTGCTCAGCATAATGCTAAAATGTCGTGTCTACAAGCGGCATGCACTTGGGCCCTTCAACGGCACGCTCTCCTGGCCGTTCAACGGCACGCCCTCTTGGGCTCTTTAACGGCACACCCTAAGGCCCCCTTTTGCGGCATGTCCCTAGTGGCCTTCAGTGGCATGCACTTGGGCCCTTCAGCAGCATGCACTTGGGCCCTTCAACGGCACGCTCTCAGGCCCCTTCAACGGCACGCCACTGGGTGGCCTTCAGCGGTACGCCCTCCTGGCCGTTCAAGCGGAACGCTCTCAGGCCCCTTCAATGGCACGCCCCTGGGTGGCCTTCAGCGGTACGCCCTCCTGGCCGTTCAACGGCACGCCCTTTGGGCTCTTCAGCGGCACACTTGCCGTGTCTGCCAGCGGCACGCCCCTTTGGCCCTCTCAGCGATACGCATGTTTGGCCCGCCAGCGGCACAACGTTCAGGCATTTCGAAGGCACGTCTGGTAGACTAAATCTTGGGCCCATGCCCTACAGATCTTTGGCGCGCAGTGGGCTGTACTAGATGTCGGCCGGAGGTTGGGCCACGCAGGCTACTCCCCTGACATCCAGGACGGGAGAAGTCAAACCCCATCATGACCGGTCACTTCCCACTTCCGGCTGCCGTGTTCGAACGCTCCCGCCGTGTGGGGTATAAAAACCCATCTTCTTTGGAGCACAAAAGAAAGGAGAACACCAAGAGAAAGGAGGTGGAAGGCAGACACCACACACAAGCGGCTGCAGAGAGCCACCGTCTCCAAAGGAAGAATAAGAAGAGAAGGAGAAGAAGAAGGGAGAGCTTCAACGTGGGGTTCCCCTCCGACAGCCACCCAGAAGAGAGAGTAAGGGAGGCAAAGAGAGAGAGTGTGTGTACGGTGTATTACAGAGGACCGGGGGGGAGCTGATAAGTGCTATATTTTACATCATAATTTACATCACATCCATCATCTTTGAGCATTATTTGAGTATATTTGTGCAACATGAGCATTAATTACATTCTCACACATTATTTGAGTCTTCATGCATTTTATCATCTTTTTAAGCTTAAAAGACCATGTGAGAAATATTTAAATATTTGCACAATTATTTTAGAATTAAATAGATTGATATTTTAATTTTCAGGAAAAAGCGACCTAGATCAAGGCGCTATTTAAATAACGACAGATGCAAGAGCGCGTCTTGAGCAAGAAGCGACAGCTCCAAGGGCGTCAATTCAGTTGATAAAAGAAAGTGAAAAAAGAAAAAAAAAAGAGAAAAGAATTAGCGCCTGAGAGGAGGTCGCTAATCATTGAAAGGACGTCCAAAGTGAAGGTCGTCAATTCCTATTTTACGAAAAATGTGGAAATAGCAAAATAAGGAAATAAGAAACTGATGCCCGAGTGAAGAGGCGCTACTTCAGGAAAGGACGCCCTAGATTAAGGCGTCATTTAGAGAAAGAACGCCCCAGATGAAGTCGCTATTTCAAGTTCAACCAGAAATGTCAACTGCAGTTTCCTGATCGAAGTCTCCTTCCAATTTTCAAGCTTATCCAAGTCATATTCAAGGAAAGGAGGACTCCAAGGATGGAAATAAGTCTAATTGGGTGAAGTTGTATTGCTAAAAACTTGGATTTGAGTGGATTTGGGAAGTCCACGATCATAAGAGACCAAAAACCCTATAAAAGGATGCCATGGTCGCAAGGTTACAGAGAGAATAGTTTGGAGATCTGCCTTAGGGTTTAATTTCGAAGCCTTTATTTTCATCTTTTGCAGTTAAGTTCTTCATAAAAGTTCTTCGTTTTTAAGTCTTATCTAACTTCTTCTTCTTCCTCTTCTCCTAATTCTTTCTCGTTATTATACTATAATTAGTTTTTCAAAGCTCTATCTACGGTTTTTACTGTTCACCCGATTTTCATACTTTCTGTTCTTCATCGTTTTTCTCCCTCTTCTGATCCTCATCACTTTCTGCTGTCTTCATAAAGTTGTGCGTTTTTGAAAGTTCTTCAACTTCTTCTTCTACCTCATCTTCCAATTCCTCGCCGTTTTAAAGCTATAGTGAATTTTCTAAATATCAGATTTTTAGAGTTCTGCACTGTTCATCTGCGACCACCTCCTGTTCATCCTCAGTTTTCTCCATCTTCCTCTCGTTTTTAAACTCTGAAGTCTTCATCAATCTTCTTCATCTTCTCAATCTCTACAACTTTCATGTGTTCTACTTTTCCTAATTCTTTCTGATTTTAAAGTTATTCTTCCTCCAAATCACTCTCTGTTTTCAATCTAGTTTTTCACTATTTCTTCTCAAAACACACCAACACACACACACCCTTTTGCATTGTTTTTAAATTTTCTCCATCTATTTCTTTCTTCCTCTATTTTTCCTCTCATATCCCAAGGCGGATCTTCATCTATTAGTCTTCTCACGGCGTCGGCATCCAAGGCGGGGCGATCTTCATCCAAGGCTTGGCAAGGAGGCGGCGTTATTCTTCATGCATTGGCTATATTTTCTTATCTTTTCTTTTTGATGTTCCCATGTTGTAATTCTTATTTTTCTAGTGTGACTTTCCACTATCATCTTAATGAAATTCATCATGTGTGAAATTATATTTCTCTCTCTATCTCCTCTAATTTCTCTTCTTAAACCCTCTCATGTTCTTTAAATAGTTTTCATGCAATTTGTCTTTCCTTAGATTAATCTCACTCAAAATTCGATTTTCAAAGCATAAGGTGTTTTTACAACTTGATAAAATAAGGATTTTTCTTCCTCGTGGGATCGACTCCGCTTACCACTATATAATTTGATTTTTCAATCTTTTAAAGTGAGTGAGTGTGAACATTTTGAAATTGTGGCACAGCTTTCTTAACGACACTAGTCAGTGCGCATCAGGAGCCTTCGCCCTGCTCGGCTCTAGCTCCTCCCATTTCTTCCTCCCCTTTCTTTCCTTCTTCCTCCCTCCATTGTACTCAGTGCTCCGAGGCTCTGATGTGTACACGGCCAATTACGGCCCTTGTTGTGCATGAATAGAAGAATCTCTCTTTTGAGTTCTTTCCTTTTAATGTCTCTGTCGGTTTAAATGTTCATGTGTTAGAACGCTTCTTCCTCCGTCTTCCTATGGTTTGTTTCTCACTGTAGGTCTTTACCCCCCCTCCCTTCTCGCCATGGTTCCTTCCTCTCTTTAACATACCCAACCACCAACGCCACCGTATTCTTCTCCCAGCCCAACTTCCCCTTTCCCAATCTGAAGTTTCTCATTTGGATGAATCAAATTGAGTCTTCAGCCCCTTTCCCTTTGGCTTTACCCTACTCGGTAACCTTTGGCCCAGCCCCTCCAGTCCTTAGGCGATACACCTTGCTCAGTCCTTCACCGGTCCACTCCTATCCCGGTGCAGCCTCCCTAGCTCCCAGCGGTACCCCCCTGGCTAAGCCCATTGCTGGCACACCCCATTGAGCCTTTCGCCGGCACACCCTATTGGGCCCTTCACTGGCACGCCCCCTTGGGCCTTCCCCGGTACGGCCTTAGTGGCTTTCACCGGCACACCCTTTGGCCTCCCCAGCCCGGCACACCCCCCGATTAGTTCTAGAAGTTTTCCCCCCTTTATCCATCGTTGCTTCCGGGTTCTCCAAGGCTTTATTAAAAGGTGATGCCACCTTCGGGCGCCCACCTCCAGTTGTCGGGCTCCGCCACTCCATATGGGCGCGTCCCCTTTATCTCCCTTACGCTTGGGTCAAGGGGAGATGCTGCCGCATTTTCGTTAGAAATAATAACATGTTGAAGAGACTAAAGGATGCAACAAACAAATGGGACAGCAACATACCAAAAGATAAAAAGAAGCAACGAACGAATGGAGCGGTCGGTGATAAAACACTCCAACCGAAATGAGGCACTGCGGGCAACATGAGAAGAACCGGATTAAATGACTACGCGTGGGGGACTAAATGCTAAATCTGTAAAAAAAAGGGGGAGTTGTGAGAAGAAACAAAAGTTGTGTAAAACTGCATAAAAATCAAGGAGAAGAAGAAAAGAAAACCCTTAAAAGAAGTGGAGGGGGGGAGTGGGCCTTCACCAGGTATGCCTAATCCAGCCCTTCGCTGTTACGCCTCCATCACCCTTTACTGGCACACCCTCCATCGCCCTTCGCCGGTACGCCTCCATCGCCCTTTAACGGCACACCCTCCATCACCCTTCGCCGGTACACCTCCATCATCCTTTACCGGTACACCCTCCATCGCTCTTGGCCGGTACACCTCCATCATCCTGTACCGGTACACCCTCCCAGCCATCTTCCCTCAGCGGTACACTCACTTCCTTCCTTCATCGGAAGGCCTGGCCAGGCATTCGCCGGCACACCTTCCTTGGCACCTTCCACGATGTGCCTCCTGTGAGCCCTTAAGCGGCACACTCCTTTAGCCCTCCAGCGGCACACTCCTTCACCCACCCTTCATCAGCGGTGCATTCCCCTTTTGCCTTCGCCGGCACACTACCCCCCCCCCCCCCCCTTCAGCGGTACACCCCTCTAGCCCTCCAATGGCTCGCTCCTCCAATTGTAATGCGTGTAAACAAAAATGCAGTAGCAAAATAGAAGAAATAATGATAAAAAAAATTGCATTAGTAAGGGCAACAGTGATAATAATAGTGAAGGCTATGATAAAAAAAAGGGAAAAAAATACGGGCAGTAAATAGAAAGGAAGTGATGAACCCATCCCAAAAAAATGCATAAAAGGAAAATAAGCAACAAAATCTTGATAATAACAGTAATAATGAATACAATGTAGCAATGATCCACACTGCAGCCCCGTCTCTCCTGTGACCCGGTGCGGAAGGAACAACAAGGTCTCCCTTGCAGGCCGGGCCTGAGTCGCGGGGACTGCCTCGATACGGCCACGACCCGACCTCGCCTTGGGCCGACATTCCGATCAGACCGGACCCGTTTCTCTGGACCGGACCCCTTTCGGGCCACTATTAAAATTGTCGCTCGCTCGGCAGACATTCGAACGGATTCATCCCGGCTTCCATCGAGTTTCTATCACGGACCTTCATCCGAACATGAAAAAGGTCCACGAGTGACCAATATAACCCGTGGCCCGTATCCCGATGCGGATCTCAATGTGATCTATTCCTGCTTCTTTCTCGTGCAATTAGGTCTAGTCCTTTTGGCCGCAGGTCCCCTAATCTTGGCAACTAATCAAGGGTGTTCCCTCGTATGGGGGATGTAAATGACGTCGTGGCCTTTATGGCACGACGGGATCTGGTCCGGACACGAACCACACAATCGTCTGACGAAGTCAAGTCGAGTGCACCATGGGCTCTTCGGAGCCCGAATAAATTGTCACTCCGGTGACTGGCACGCCCACGCACTTAATAAACCAATAAACGAACCACAATCGCCAATCGATAAAAAGTGCATCCACAGCGGCCTACCCTCGGGGGTGTGATGGCCACCGTCGTTGCAAGGTGATATGGAGGTAGCCGTCGGCGCGGCATTGCGGTTGACGACTTCCATTAGTGAGGAATGGAGAGGGAGAGTATTTTTTCTCTTTACTAGCTCTACCGCCCTTGCAGGTTTTCACCAGAGTTGGTCCCCTTTTGTTTTTTTCGGTGTGCTCTTGGGGGTTTTCACACCGAGGGGTTACTCGATTTTGCCTGAGGTGCCCTTTCGGGTTATCACCTCAACTGGGTTGGTGGCAATTTTTACCCCCAGTCGTCTCTTTACAATGAGGACGGCCGGGTTTGTAGGGGTATCTCTATTTTTAACCCCATTTTTTTGAGGAATTTCTATTCATAGCATTCTGCTGTCAGGGGACATAACCTGGAATTGGAGATCGTAGATGACTAGATATTGTTCCGCCTTTAGCAAGGGCTTTTGGAAATCATCACGTTACGATCCTGAGGGCCACTTTGTGGTGGCAGGATGTGATTGGGGTTATAGCTGGTGGGTCAGGGATTACAGGGGGAACTGGGCTCATACTGAGACTCGGGAGTTCTGGATTTAAAGGGGGGTAGGATGAAGTAGTGTGGAATAAGGAGAGTCTGGGAATAGGCTGAGACTGGAGTTGGCCGGGTTGGCGGCCAAGATGTCGTGTAGACACTGGGACTTGTCGGCCCACTGTGAGGGAGCGAGGGTCGAAAATAGAATGGGATAAGTATGGTGATATAAGGCTGACTGGAGATTGTAGGGTTAATGGTCTGGAAATGTGGGTTGATCGGAGGCCGATATCTGGGGAGGCCTATGACCTATTACGGAGTGGGTGGAAGGCCACCCTGATTGGTGGGGATAGGAAGATTTTCTCATTATCGGCTCTACCGCTCTTTCGGGTTTTCGCCAGAGCCGACCCCCTTTAGATTTTTCTGATGCGCCCTTACGGGTTTTCACGTCGAGGGGTTTCCCAATTTTTCCTGAGGTGCCCTTTCGGGTTTCCGCCTCAGCCGGGTTATTGGCATTTTTGCCCCCAGTCTCCCCCTTGCGGTGAGGATGACTCGGTCTGCTGGGGCATCTCTATTTTTAACCCCATTTTGGGTTTTTTTTTTTACCTGGGAGCCTAACGGCTGGATTGTTGTTGGAGCAGAGGTGCCCTTGCTCTTGTCGTGGCAAGGACAAAGGCGGGGAGTTGGCACCCCGAGAATGCCTGGCGGTGGTTCTGGGAGGGCTTGGCTGGCCCTGTTGCTTGGTTGGGAGTAGGGGACTGGAAGGAATGACTAGTTAGACCCTCCGCAGGGGAAGGCCGGCTTTACTGGTAGCAGCTGGGACGTGCGCCTTAGTCTGGCTGGCACGCTAACTCATGTTCAGGTGCATAGTATAGCTTCATGTGTTTACCATTGAGAGGTGGGAAGGGTTTGTGACCCTTATGGTCGACGACTGTGTAAGCCCCACCCTCGTAGATGTTGTGGATGATGTATGGACCTCGCCAATTCGGCTGTAGTTTTCCACTGGAGCACCTTGACATGACTTCCTTTTCCTTGATCATGACGAGGTCGCCTTGCTTGAAGGCTCGCTGCTTGACGAGCTTATCATAGGCTCGCGCCATATGGGCCTAGCATACTTGTAGGTGTTTGTAGGCTTTGAGTCGTTTGCCTTCTAGATCGGCGAGCTCTTCTAGCCTTCTCTGGTATTCATTTTCTTCAGGGCCGGCAAGGCTGGTGTGGATCGCCACGCGGTAAGAGGCCAACTGGACTTCGATGGGGATAACGACTTCTGCCCCAGAGGCAAGGGTGAACGGCGAACACCCCGTAGGGGTTTTGTAGATCGTCCAGTAGGCCCACAGTGCCTCGAAGACCTTCTCACCCCAATCATGTTTCCAGTGGCTAACCATTTTAGCCAGGAGCTTGCAGAGGGTTTTGTTGAAGGCTTCCGCCAAACTGTTGGCCTGGGGGTTGTAGACCGAAGAGGTTACTTGGCCGCTAGCTCGTATACAGTCCTATTTTTAATGGTGTTCCGTTGTCGGACACTATGCGACTGGGAGTACCGAATCTGTAACACTCGGGAATTTTAAAATAGAAATGTACGAATTAAATATATATATATATATATATATATATATATATATATATACATATTTAAACTATTAAACTCATACTCAAATTCTAATTGAGTAACCATTTAAAACATTTAAGTAATAATTCAAAAACCAATAGATACTTTAGAAGAGGCCAAATTATATTTTAGGAAATGCCAAATTATAATTATATTCACTTGAGAAATTAATAACGTATCTTATTACACTATTCTAAAGAAATAGGAAACATGTTATATAGATAGGGTTTTAAAGGATAAACATTAATTTAGGAAGTGAGAAAGGGTATATAGACAATTTTGGTTAAGTATAGGGTGAATACAAAAATCTTCGTTCAAAATAACGACCGTTGTTAAGTCGTTACTTGTGAAATAACGACATGTAAGATGTCATTATTCAAGTAAAGTAAATACACAATGTTTCAAAGGAGATATATATAATTTCGGTCCTTAGAGGGTGATAGGGTAATGCTCCAAAAGAAATAACGACTAATGCATGGTCGTTATTCTTAAAACGTGAATAGTGCCATAAATAGTGCAACTTTTTATTTAAAAAGAATTTTAAAAAAAATTTATATGTAAAAATAGAGAAAAATGTAAGGATCTCACCCATGAAAATTTCATACACTAACTCCATCAAATTTTAAAGATAAAAATCCTGGAAGTTAAGTGGGAAGTTTAACTCATGCAAAATCATGACTAAGTCATGGGCTCCAATTTTTAAAAGGAGTATGAGTCATGGGCGCCTATTACAAGAAGGAGTCTGACCCCAAGTCGCCTATTAAAAGAAGATGGCAGAGCCTAAGATGCCATTTCTTATCTGACAACTTTTGGAAACCTGTTATCACAACAACCTGTATAAGTTGTCATCCCACTCAGATCCTATTATTCCGGATCTTATTTCCCCTCCTGTCGACTCAAACCTTATATTATATCTCCCTAATGAAGCAAACCTACGTTGGTTCGAAGGCTTGCTGTTGAGAAGGGGAGACACTTGCAGAGAGGCTCTGAAGGTTGCAGTGGGTTGTCTGCAACTCTATCACCCAAAAGAGGTAGGTGTTATCAGGCTTTTAACCAAACCGTAGCTAATCTAGGTCATATTAGCATGTAACATTTATGATTAGCACACATTTCCATGCGATATTTAATGTTTACACAGCATGTATTAGCCTTATACCCAGGATAATTAACAAGTATTAGTATCATACCTAGCATAATTAGCATGTATTAACTTCAATCTGGGATGATTAGCATATATTAGCATCATATCTAAGATGATTAGCATGTCTTAGCCTCATACCTAAGATGATTAGCATGTATTAGCTTCAATCTAGGGTAATTGGCATGTATTAGCTTCATATCCATGCGATATATCCTGTGTAACGCAAGTTTATCGTGTTTTTATGTAACCTGTCAAGTTAAAGCTTTTAACTAAACCTGTTAGCATACCTAAATAACATGTTAGTTGATCTACTCACCAATTAGCATACCTAATTAACCTGTTAGTCTACCTAATCTACATACCAGATTAGGTATAGATAGAGTTCTGTCTAGCTAGAAACCCTGTCTCCATTTAGTTCCTGTAAATTGTAAACATAGTATGATACTTAGCGTTCAAAATTTGATATTTGAGCAATTAAAACATGAAATAATTGCATGAATATAGATCTGTAATCCTCATAACTTCCTCTATCTATCCATGTCATCAATTTTACATAAATCAACTTAAATTGAAGGGCGCCCCTGACCCGGATGCCATTAACTGAACAACGGCTGTACAACAGACGTAAATTCCACCCAGGAAATGGGCAAAAATGCCCCTCTGTGAAGGGTGCCCAACCCTAGGGCGCCTATAAAAAAATAGTGGCAGCCCCTAGGGTGCCTTGTAACATAAGGTGGCAGCCCATGAGGCGCCTTCTTCTGATAGGTGGCAGCCCTATGGACGCTTTCGTTTAACCTGCAGTTAATCGATCAGTTAACTTAAGCCCTAGCTACTTAGCTTAACCAACTATTAATAACCTCCGTCATTAGTTAAACCTAGATTAGTTTAATCTCTATTTAACCAATAAATCATCTAGTTAAACCCCTATTGTCATTAATTAAACCATTGGTTAAACCAGTTAATCGCATAGTTAACCCTCAGCCATAGTTAACCTGGTTGATAGGCGCCTGACCCTTGGGCGCCTATCAGTAAAACATGGCATCCCCCAGGGCGCCATTTTCTAAAAGATGGCAGCCCCCAGGGCCCCATTTTCTAAGAGATGGCAGCCCCATGAGCGCCTACTAAACCTGACCCTGTAAACCTGTTTGAACATGGCAGCCCCATGGGCGCCAATTTCAAGAACATGGCAGCCCCCTGGGTGCCAATTTCAAGAACATGGTAGCCCCCTGGGTGCCAATTTCAAGAAAATGGCAGTGACCCAGGCGCCTATTAAACAGACCCTGAGTTTTGGTTTTTCCGAGACCGTAAACCCCTGAATGATGCACCCTAGTTTCAGGATGCTATTCACTGATATATGGCAGCCTGAGAGGTGCCATTTAACTCTTGACAGGGTTCTCTAAACCATGTATAGCTCCCAGTAAGGGCACCCCACAGTGAGGGTGACGTTCCTGAACTTGTCAGGTGGCTCATAAGGCACCTATCTTACCCAGTTTTTCCGTGTATCAAACGTTGCTGGTTTTACTCCTAGTTCATCCCTACATATCAATTCACCCTTGGATTCCATTCTATAAATCCGCCTTATATATCCTACTCGTCAAAACTTGAAATTCCATATTGGTTATAAATGAGAGTGAATGTCAAAAAACATGACCAATGCTGTGCATATATGGCCCGGTCTGGTCCTGGGAGGAGCACCCAAAGGTACTTGTGTCCATGGGAGTTTATTGACCACGGTGTTTGACATTGCACCGGAGTACTTGCTTGCTAGACTTTAGACACTCCACTCATTCACGTGATATTACTTGATTGATTGACTTCAGGCCCGCAGAAGGGTAAAAGTACTTGCTTGAATGAAATTGATAAATAGCCAATTCCAGTTATACATGTTTGAAATTACATTGCTTATTATTACTTGCCTGATATGAGTTCTTACCTTCTTGGAAAACTGTTGTTAATTCTAGTTATTGCTTGCTTGATATCTCTTGCTACTGCTGTATTGAAGTTGGAATCTATCTACTCTTACTTGTTAATCTTATCCTGCTGTTGCTGATTTTACAATTCCTTGATATCTACCTGTCAGCATGCATAGTTTTACCTACATTAGATAAACTTGTAATTCACTTAAAGCATGTTAAAACTTGAGATGTAAATCCTACTGAGTGATTTGCTCATCCAGTTGTTTCTAACATTTTCAGGTGATTTGGATGACAACCAACACTCGGAAGGGAATGAGACTGAGTGATGAGTGTTAGCACTGAGTTATCATATTGTCATATTAATTGTGTTATTGTAATCCCACTTATGTCAGTTGTATCTAGTTACGTCAGATATCAGTTGTATTAGTTCACTATGTTAGTTGTATTAGTCTAATTGATTAGAACTGTAATAAGGGCTTGAAGCCTAGTAGTCGGACCCCGGGAAATGTATGTAATTGTCATTTTGGTTAGTTGTAATAATCGATAGCTCGAACTATTTATGTTAGTTTCAAGTCTAAGCTTAGTAAATTGCTTAGTCATTTGCGCACTCTTTAAATTGTCTAAAGAAGATCTCCATCAAACAGCGAGCTCGCTTTGGTTCTATATAAAGAACTGTCGCATCGCGGGTAAGCTTCCGCACTCGGGACGTGACAACTCTTTCTTGGTATCAGAGCCATGTTTTACAACTTCCTAGGTAAAATTCGAGTCTAAAGATAGAGATGTCTAATAGAAATGTCTAAGGATAGGTTTAGACCTTACCTGGTATGATTCCTAGGTAAGTCTAACGATAGGATTGCTTAAGCATTGGTTTAGATCTTACCTAGTGAGATGGGTAAAGCCATGGGTTAAATTTAATAACGACAATTGATCCTTAACCCTAAAACTCAATATTTATTACACCTTAATTCTTTTGTAGGATTATGGCCACTGAAAGAGCACAATGGCACGAGATGCAGCGCACTGTGCAGAGACTTACGCAGGCGCTACAGCAAATGACGCAAGGCGGTGCTGGCGGTGCTCACCGTGGAGCTGGTGACCTTCACCGGGATTTTTGCAACATGAACCCACCAAGATTCACGGGTTTGGTGGACCCCGACGATGCTGAGAATTGGCTAAAGGAAATTGAGAGGATCTTCTGCATAATGCAATGCACAGATGTAGAGAAGGTTCTATTGGCTACGTTCCAACTGGAACGGGATGCTCGATGCTAGTGGTAATACGTAGAAGCAACACTGCCCGACAACCATGTCACTTGGGCGGAGTTTGTTGAACATTAAAACATCAAGTATTTTTCTGACCGTGTTCAAGAGAAGAAGGCCGCGGAATTTGCCACGTTAAAGCAACGGAGCCTGAAGGTGGCCGAATACGAGGCCCAATTCTTAAGACTTTCCCGTTATGCACCACACTTGGAGTGTACGGAAAAGATGAAGGCAAAGAGATTCCTCAATGGGCTACGGCCCCAATATATTACACAGCTTGCACCGATAGACATCCAAGTCTATTCGGAAAAGGTTCGGCGGGCTCAATTGCTAGAAGACGCCACTAAATTCTTCGAAAGGATTCAAGGCAAAGACAAGAAGGAACCCGTCACAGGTCCAGGAAACTTCAAACCACCATTTGGCAAGAAGCGATTTTTCAATGGAGGGGAATTTTCCAAAGAAAAGAGGTTCCAGAAAAATAACAAGCCCTTCTCCACTATCGGCAATAAGCCATCCTCCGCCATCACACCTTCCAAGGAAATCTGCAAGTATTGTGACAAGGTTGGTCATAAGATTGAGGAATGCTGGAGGAAACTGGGAGCGTGCCTCCGATGTGTTGTGCCCCTATGGTCAATTAAGTTATACTGTGGTCATTTGAGTCATTCGACATCATCCTATGGTCATTTGAGCTATTGGACATTCTTGGTTTTGATAATGGCTTGGTTTTGATACTGGCTAAACACTATAAGTCATTGTTATTTTCCACTCTCATATGACTGACATACATAATATTTTGTTCATGACCGATAAGCCCATGAATGGACAAGGAATGGAGTGGAGATGACAAATGTGAAATCCTAATTATCGCACCCAAGCAAGGATAGAAATCCTTTCAAATCATGATCAATCAAACGATCAAACTCATGACAGTCGCTTGGCAAACCAAACGTGTGGATAAGCATCTTGCCTCTCTACCATTCAATACAGGTGGTATATGTCATTTACTGTCAAGCACCATTGGTAAGATTCTTACCTTGTCATAGCCATCAATCTCACTATGGGTATTCCATATACCTCTCATTTCTAAACTTCATTCATGATATTTGAGGTTCACAATGATAACTTGGTTTGATAACTTACAAGTTCACTCTTCAAATGCATTAGTTTCTCATTCCAATCATGGTAACATGCTCAAATGGTCTTGATGTTTCTAATGCATAAACCAAGTGAAATCTAACCCCCAAATGTATGAAATAAACATCTACTTAAAGTCATTGTTATTTGGAGGTATTTCATTGGGCTAACACTTCAACTTTGCAGGACTAGGTCATTCCGGTCAACCAGAATCGCTAAACGTGAAAAGTCTCATACTGCAGAACTGGCGGTCGACCGCCCCAGGTCAACCGAAAATTCCAGGGACTAAATTTCTACAGTGATTCTCAGTAGCGGTCGACCGTTAGAAGCTTTCGGTCGACCGCCAGCCCCGAGCCAACAAAAGTTGACTTTGTTCTATACTTCGAGAAGAGCCATTCTCCTTGTATTTGTTTAATCCTAAAGTCACCCAATCACCCACAAAATGTGGATCTGGTCTGGAGGATGTCCAAGGACCATTCAAGTGGTATAAAAAAAACACATGAGGGTTTAAAACCCTAATGCTTCAAGAGGAATCAAAGAGAGATGAAGAGAGGCTAGAGGAGGTTGGAAGAACAAGTACTGTAGCCGTGAACAGTACTCCGTGCAGAAGTTCTTCATCTATTCCAAGGTGATTCAAGTATAGATCTGAAGCAAGCAACCTCCATGGAAGCTAGAAGCAATCAAGATTCTCAAAGGTGATCAAAGCTGCATTCTTAAACCTCTTCATCAACTCAAGAGGATCAAAAGACAGATCAAAGTTACATCCAACACTCTCTCCATCAACTCAACGTGATTCAAGCTCATACCTCAATCCAGCAACCTACAAGGAAGAGTAGAAGCAAGCAAGGCTAAGAGGGAAGATTAAAGGAGGCTGCAAGGGTGTGTTCAAGGGAGAGGAGTTCGAGTACTGTAGCTGGGAACATTACTCCGGGAAGAAGTTCTTCATCCATTCCAAGGTGTTTCAAGCTCATATCAAAGCAAGCAATCTCCAAGGAAGTGCAGAGGCAAGCAAGGCTATCAAGGTGATCCAAGGAAGTTGATTTCACAAGGTTTTCAAGGGAGATCAAATCTGCATCCTTTATCTTCTTCATCAACTCAAAGTGATCCAAGGAAGATCATTTCACAAGGAAGAAGATACCATTGAAGAATCAGATTCAAGCTCAAGCAATCTCAGACAAGATCTTTTCTCCTTGAGCATATTCTATATCTTGTTTGAGTGTTTTCATGTTTGTTCTTTTTCCATTTCATTCAAACATTTGAGACTGAAGATCATCCCTACCAGTGGTTAGTAGGAAGGCAATCGGAAGCTGTCCGATCTATGGTGTTGACGTCCCTACCGGTGGTTAGTAGGAAGGCAATCGGAAGTTCTCCGATCTGCGGTGTTGACGTCGCTACCGGTGGTTAGTAGGAAGGCAATCGGAGGTCTTTTCGATTTACGGTTCAGTGTGTTTCACTAGTGGAGCCTCACTGGATTTGGTGAGGGGTGGACGTAGGACTAGGGATTCATTCCGAATCATGTTAAAATCCTTTGTGTTGTAGTTTGCTTGTGCGATTACTTCGTGATAGATGCATGCTTAGGTTCAATATCTATATTACTTATTCATCTTGCTAAGCGAATCGTTGTGTGCCACGCTAAGGTAGTTATTTTCCGCTGTAATTCTTTTTATCTAGCTTTAAAGAGGGCTGCATTTCAAAAAGAGGGGCAGATCTATTCACCCCTCTCCTCTAGATCTGCCATCAACTACTCAACAAGTGGTATCAGAGCGAGGCTCTACCATTCCCAGATCCAACGATCTGCAGGGAAAGATCCCAGTGTATTTTATTTAGATGGCTTCATATGCTACACATGCTTTGATGGTTTCTCCGCCCATTTATGATGGTTCAGATTTTTCTACATGGGTAGGGAGAATGTTCATCTATGTTAGCTCCATAGATCCACAATTATGGACTCTTATATACGATGGTCCTCATGAGCTGCCATCAAATTCAATTGATTGGTTAGCCGAACATGAGACCAAACACAATGATAATATTACTGCATATAACTTAATTACAGCTGCAGTTGATCTCAGACTAACTCATCTTGTGTCCTCCTGCAGTACAGCCAAGCAAGTACTGGACAGGTTGGTGAAAATCAATGAAGGGAAGGAACAAGAACAAGAATGCTTCATGGCCGACCGTGCAGAACAGTCCAGTAATACATTCTCATCACAGGTAAACTCTGACTCTGAGGAATTCACTTTTGAAGAGCTTATGGAAGCCTATGATGAGTTGATTACACAATACAAAAAGGTAAAATTAGAAAATAAAAATTTGAAAAAGGATCTCAAGAAAAGCAACCAAAATGAAAGCTCTTTTTTTAAAAATTATTCTACTTTTGAAGAGCTTAACGACACTCTTTCTTTTGATCTAGATATGCATAAACAAAGCATTGAATGTCTAAGGGATGAAAATGAAAATCTTCATGATGAAATCACTAGGTTGGAAGAAATTGTAATAAAACTTCAAAACCAACCTAAGTCAATCTCTAATGATCAAACTATGGCCGATGGGCTAATTCATGATGAGAGGTTGATTGAAGAAAGTAAAAATTCTGAAACTCAAAGTGAAAATGTCCTAAAAGAAACTGAAGTTTCATGCTCTGCTCATTTTGCATGCAAAGAATGCTCGTTCTTGAAAAAGATAAATATGGGTCTCCATGATGATCTTGAATGGCAACAAAATCTGATTGATTCTCTGAAAGAAGAGAATAGAGAATTGTTGAAAAAGAAAATTGAACTTGAACAAGATGAAGAAGAACAGAATGAAAAACTGGTTGCACTTGGAAAAGGCAAGACTATCATTGATGATTGCTCTGAAATATTGCATGCTTTAGAACAAGAAAATCAAAATCTTAAAGCGGTAAATGTCATGCTTAATGAGCAATTGGCAGCATGCGAAGAGGGTCTTGATGAATCTAAACAACATATTTTCTCACTTGAAAATGAAATTCAAGGTTTGAATGATTTCCTATCAATGTTTGCCCAAGACCAAGATTCTGGCTCATTAGAAGCCACCACTTCCTGTGGTCACCAAAAAAGGCATACTGTTCGAAAGAAAAGTAAAATTCAGCATGCTCATCCAAACATGCACCACAACATGTCCAATGCTAAATACCATGCTTTCCACAAAATGAATGTCCATTGTTATTATTGTGGTAGACATGGTCACACTGTGCATGATTGTTTCATCTTGAGAAATGATGAGCTTAGAGCAGGACATCAAGTGAAAGGGTAAGGAAAGAAATAAGTCAACACTGGCAGAGGGCCTGCTCAGCAGAACTCTACACAGAATTGCATGGAGAATCAGAAGTGTCGACATTCCCATCCAGACAGGTCGACACTCCCCATGGCCTTCGAAAGAAATGCTTCTCTTTGCTGCCTTCATTGTGGTAAGACTGGTCACACTGACCAGGAATGCTGGCATCTAAAAGAAAGACACCACCCTCATACCATGAAAGGTAAAAATCACGCTCACCCATAAAAGCATAATCCACATGCACACGCACATGAACATAAAAAGAATAATCAATCTTTTGTGTGTTGTTTCTATTGTGAGAAAAATGGGCATGAGATATATGATTGCCACACAATGAGGGAGGATGATGTGATTGCCCTGAAAAAGAGGAGCCAAGATGCTAAACATGTTGCTAACCCACAAGGACCCAAGCAAGCTTGGGTACCTAAAAATTCCAAATGAGAATTTTGGGTGTAGGATGCCTTGGAGCTGAGAAATGAATGGTCAGGTAAAAAAAGACTCAAGGCACAGGTATGTAAATAATATTTTTTTATTTTGCATGTTTAGTCTTGACAAGTAGATAATGCATCATAAGTTTGCCCATTTTGTTCAATAAAATTCTACAAACTGAATTGCTTGTTTGAATGATGATTTATCCCCCATGGTGTGAAAATGAACACATGAGCTAGATTAATTACTCACACCCTACTTGACCTCTGGTATTTCAAATGGTCTAGAGTTGAAAGGCAAGTCATGCTTGTCCAGAACTCTTACTATCCGTGAGAAGGATCTAAGATCAAAACCTCCGTCGTGTACCAGAGATCAATTATTTTAGATGTTTAATTCATGAGAAACTTGTTATGCCGATGAAGTTGATGTGATGATGAGTTGTTTGGTACCTGATATTAGCCACATGAAATTCTTGGATTTTGGTTTTGATGATGCATATCATGGCTACATTTTCAACTCGTTTTTCATGTTAGCATTGTTCAAAGGGGAGTCTAGCAATTGGCATCATCATGTTGCATTCAGTTCAAAATCAATTGTGAATGATTTGTGTTTGCATCATCGTGTGATCTCATGTACTTCTATGCAAATCATGTTTAGGAAAACATAAAAAATGTGCAATCATCATGCAGCATCTTCATTGCATTGTGCATTCACATAAGTTTTAGCCTGCATAGTTCATTGCCAACCCATGCATGCTTTCAGTAGGGGTCAACATCTAAAACCAAGCTGCATGCTCTCTTAGAATAAAGTTATATCAAATGGATGTAAAAAGTGCTTTCTTGAATGGTTTGATTAAGGAAGAAGTCTGTGTGGAGCAGCCCCCTGGCTTTGAGAACTCTAACCATGCAGATTTTGTATACAAGCTAGACATGGCACTTTATGGCTTGAAGCAAGAACCAAGAGATTGGTATGAGAGACTAAGCTTGTTCCTCATTGAGAAATGGTACACACGTGGTAAGGTAGATCAAACACTTTTCACCAAGAAGTAAGGTAAGAACATTTTGATTGTTCAAATTTATGTTGATGATATTGTATTTGGTTTTACTAAATCTGAAATGTGTGAGGAATTTGCTAACCTCATGACTAGTGAATTTGAGATGAGCCTAATGGGAGAACTCTAATTTTTTCTCAGTTTGCAGGTCAACCAAGGAGAAGATAGGTGCTTCATAAGTCAAGCCAAATATATCAAGGAGCAGCTGAAAAGATTTGACATGGCAAACAGCAAAATAATTGCAACTCCTATGAGCACCACAACATCACTGGATTCAGATGAAAATGATAAATTAGTGGATGTAAAAATCTATAGAGGTATGATCGGATCCTTGCTTTATTTGAATGCATCCCGACCAGATATCAAGTTTAGTGTTTGCCTCTATGCTAGATTTTAAGCTAGTCCTAGAGTAGGACCAAGCATAATGAGATTAGGCATCACTTCGTTAGAGATGAGGTCGTTAAGAAAAATTTTGAACTGCATTTTGTTGATACTCTAAATCAAATTGCTGATATCTTCACCAGGCCCTTGTGTAATGACAGGTCTACAACACTCAGAAGGGAGCTTGGTCTTTGCAGACCTTAAGGCCAATAAAAATTGAACTGATGATCTTTTTCATTTTGGCTGTGTGATGTTTGGTATCCATGCATTGTATATATGTATCCATGTCATTCTGCACTCATTTGCATAATCATGTTGAATTCATGATCATGATGCATTGCATAGCATCATTCTTGCATGGCCATGGTATATTAAATGTTGATGTATGGAAAGGCAGGTAATACTTATCTAGAAGCACTCAATATGCGTGAGGTTTCACCTCTGCCAAGTACCATGCGTCACTGTCGCATATAGGCCATATAGTAAGGGGGAGTTATCTTTTTAAAGTATTCATGCATATTTTTCATCTTCATTCTGTTGACTTTCATAAGTGTACAACCATGTGTTGGATCATGCATTTCATTTCTGTCAACTTCATGTTCGATCAGGTCAACCCATGCTTGGTTCTAGTCAACCTCTCCTTGACATTCGTCGTTCCACTTGATTGCCAACATAACTCCTTGAGTGCATTCACTGCATATCCTTAGGGGGAGTACTGCTGCTATTCTTAATCTCTTGCAATCTGAACTTCATGGCTTCCAGTTTGAAAATGAGATCATGATGTTGAGTAGTGGATGGCGGATCTAGAGGGGAGGGGTGAATAGATCTGCCCCTCTTTTCGAAATACAGCCCTCTTTAAAGCTAGATAAAAAGAATTGCAGCAGAATATAACTAGCTTAGCATGGCACACAACGATTCGCTTAGCAAGATGAATAAGTAATATAGATATTGAACCTAAGCATGCATCTATCACGAAGCAATCGTACGAGCAAACCACAACACAAAGGATTTTAAGGTGGTTTGGACTGAATCCTTAGTCCTACGTCCACCCCTCACAAAATTCGGTGAGACTCCACTAGTGCAACGCACTGAACCGCAAATCGGAAAGACCTCCGATTGCCTTCCTACTAACCACCGCTAGGGACGTCAACACCGCAGATCGGAGAACTTCCGATTACCTTCCTACCAACCACCGGTAGGGACGTCAACACCATAGATTGGACAGCTTCCGATTGCCTTCCTACTAACCACCGGAAGGGACGATCTTCATTTTTAAAAGTTTGAATGAAATGGAAAGAGAACAAATATGAAAACACTCAAACAAGATATAGAATATGCCCAAAGAGAAGAGATCTTGTCTGAGATTGTTGGAGCTTGAATCTAATGCTTCAATGGTATCTTCTTCCTTGTGAAAAGATCTTTCTTGGATCACCTTGAGTTGATGAAGAAGATGAAGGAAGCAGATTTGATCTCCCTTGAGAATGGGCTTCTTTGGATCACCTTGAGATGATGAAGAGGATGATGGTTGCAGCTTTATCTTCACTTGGCTTGGGGTTGATCTCCTCTTGCAGTAGCTTGAATCACTTGAGGATTTGATGAAGAACTTCTTCCCGGAGTACTGTTCACAGCTACAGTACTCGAACTCCTCTCCCTTGAACACACCCTTGCAGCCTCCTTTGATCTTCCCTCTTAGCCTTGCTTGCTTCTACTCTTCCTTGGAGGTTGCTGGATTGAGATATGAGCTTGAATCACCTTGAGTTGATGGAGAGAGTGTTGGATGTAGCTTTGATCTTTCTTTTGATCCTCTTGAGATGATGAAGAGGTTTAAGGATGCAGCTTTGATCACCTTTGAGAATCTTGATTGCTTCTAGCTTCCTTGGAGGTTGCTTGCTTCAGATCTATGCTTGAATCACCTTAGAATAGATGAAGAACTTCTGTAAGGAGTACTGTTCACGGCTACAATACCTCTTCTTCCAACCTCCTTCTCTAGCCTCTCTTGATCTCTCTTTGATTCCTCTTGAAGCATTAGGATTTCTAACCCTCTTGTATGTGTTTTATATACTTTGAATGGTCCATAGACACCCCCCAGACCAGATCCACAAATCATGGGAGATTAGGTGAGTTTTGATTAAACAAATCCATGGAAAAGGGGCTGGCCTCGAGGTGGAAAATGAAGTCAACAAATGTTGGCTTGGGGCTGGCGGTCGACCTGCAGAAGCGGGCGATCGACCGCTATTGAGAAACGCTATAGACGGATGGTCCCTGGTATTTCCGGTCGATCGCTACTAGGCTGGCGGTCGACCGCCACTGAGACTCGTGCATATTGGGAGCTGCTGGCTGGGGCGGTGACCGCCCCTGTGCTGGCGGTCGACCGCCAGTTGGGCAGACCTCAGGTTTTCCCGGGTCGGTCCGTTAACCTCTTTAGCTCTGTCGCTTGAGTCCTTTAGCAGTCCGTTCTCATCTGTGACATCAACCTTGACTATCTTAAAGATTTCTATTGATTATATCACTCCTATAATCAAAATTTTGTTCCGGGAGTTCTGCCCCCAGAAACCCTCGCAAGGGGCGCTGCCCCCTTGACCCCCGCGACCTGACCGGGCAGGTCGATCCCCGCGACCTGACCGCGCAGGTCGATCCGCGTGCGTAGGCGCAATCATTGAGCTTTCACTTTTGTCATCTCCACTCCATTCATTGGCATATCTGTCATGAAAGAACATCAAGTAGTTTAGTCATGTAAGAGTGGTAAAACATCAATGACTTGTAGTGTTTAGCCATTATCAAAACCAAGAATATCAAATAACTCAAATGACCACAGGATGATGTCGAATGACCCAAGTGACCACAAGATGACTCAATTGACCACAGGGGCACACCACATGAGACCGACGGAACTATGGTGTAAGAGCTTTCAATTATATGCAATGATGATTATCCATCAAATGAAAATGGTTCAGATTTAATGATTCCCTTGAATGTCTGATATATCTTTTGAAATCATCTATGTTATGTGGTTCTAATAGATCTTAACTAGATGTTGCATGTTGTGCATTGAATGACTATCCTGAAATTTGAAAATTCAAACGTCATTGCAACGTTGGTTGAAGATGCTAAAGCTTAGTATTGTTGTTAAACACTTTGATGAGCTGGAATTCCTGAAAATCAATTTGACAGAGCAATGATATTGTTGCACGGAGAAATATGTCACGTCCTCAAAACAAGTGACGAATGATATGTTATGGTGTGCCACTGTTATCTCTGTCTTAATTCATTTGGACTCCAGGCAGAGCAATGGCATACTTGCTGAGAAATGTATCTTCTCGTCAAAGAAATGAGATTGGATATGTCATGGCGTGACTTTGCTATCTCTGTTCATTCTGAAGCATAACAGTCAGTCTTACCAAATACCTAGGAATACTGGCGTCTAAACAACGTGTATTCTTATGGTTAGGAGGCATGTACTAAACTTGATTGCTCGTAAAATACGAGTCATGTGCATAAACCTACAAAAGATCATGCAACACAGTGCTGAATTCATAAAATCCCATGCTTTAGTCATGCTTGTTTCACCTCAATACTAGTTGGTGCTATTCCCGATGAAGTTATTGAATATGAATGTTTAAGACAAAGGAAAGTTCAGCACTGCCATGATATGCCCTTCTGGTTCATTTCTATTAAAACATGCATATAGATGGTTTTGGAACTCTATTGTTGATCTCGGATTTCATTACCTTTGAACCATGTACATTGCTCACGGCGTGTTTCCGATTTGCATATAATGGCTTGCTCTCAACTCCAATTCAGCTCTGGTCTCACTGACATTTGTCACATTCTCTACATTATCCCTCCTTTTTGCTGCTGTCAAAGGGGGAGAATGTCTTGTTGTGAGTCCGTCCTTTGTGCGGCCTTTGTAACTTGTCAAAGGGGGAGAAGCGAATTGTGAATGGGGGAGAGTCAAAGGGCATCCATGCATACATATCCGCATTCACATGCTTTCATCATCATGGATCTTGAGCTGCATATGTTATAAAATTTGCCATCTTGGATATCACTGCCACATAATGACTCACAGTGTTGCCATCATCAAAAAGGGGGAGAATGTTGTGCCCCTGTGGTAAATTAAGTCATATTGTGGTCATTTGAGTCATTCGACATCATCATGTGGTCATTTGAGCTATTGGACATTCTTGGTTTTGATAACGGCTTGGTTTTGATAATGGCTAAACACTATAAGTCATTGTTATTTTCCACTCTCATATGACTGACATACATAATGTTTTGTTCATGACTGATAAGCCCATGAATGGACAAGGAATGGAGTGGAGATGACAAATGTGAAATCCTAATGATCGCACCCAAGTAAGGATGGAAATCCTTTCAACTCATGATCAATCAAACGATCAAACTCATGGCAGTCGCCTGGCAAACCAAACGTGTGGATAAGCATCTTGCCTCTCTACCATTCAATACAGGTGGTATATGTCATTTACTATCAAGCACCAATGGTAAGATTCTTACCTTGTCATAGCCATCAATCTCACCATGGGTATTCCATATACCTTTCATTTCTAAACTTCATTCATGATATTTGAGGTTCACAATGAGAACTTGGTTTGATAACTTACAAGTTCACTCTTCAAATGCATTAGTTTCTCATTCCAATCATGGTAACATGCTCAAATGGTCTTAATGTTTCTAATGCATAAACAAAGTGAAATCTAACCCCCAAATGTATGAAATAAACATCTACTTAAAGTCATTGTTATTTGGAGGTATTTCATTGGGCGAACACTTCAACTTTGCAGGACTAGGTCATTCCGGTCAACCAGAATCGCCAAACGCGAAAAGTCTCATACTGCAGAACTGGCTGTCGACCGCCCCAGGTCGACCGACAGTAGCGGTCTACCACCCCAGGTCGATCGAAAATTCCAGGGACTAAATGTCTACAGCGATTCTTAGTAGCGGTCGACCGCCAGAAGCTTCCGGTCGACCGCCAGCCCCGAGCCAACAAAAGTTGACTTTGTTCTCTACTTCGAGATGAGCCATTCTCCTTGTATTTGTTTAATCCTAAAATCACCCAATCACCCACAAAATGTGGATCTGGTCTGGAGGATGTCCAAGGACCATTCAAATGGTATAAAACAAACACATGAGGGGTTGGAAACCCTAATGCTTCAAGAGGAATCAAAGAGAGATGAAGAGAGGCTAGAGAATGAGGTTGGAAGAAGAGGTATTGTAGCCGTGAACAGTACTTTGTGTAAAAGTTCTTCATCTATTCCAAGGTGATTCAAGCATAGATCTGAAGCAAGCAACCTCCAAGGAAGCTAGAAGCAAACAAGATTCTCAAAGGTGATCAAAGCTGCATCCTTAAACCTCTTCATCAACTCAAGAGGATCAAAAGAAAGATCAAAGCTACATCCAACACTCTCTCCATCAACTCAACGTGATTCAAGCTCATATCTCAATCCAGCAATCTCCAAGGAAGAGTGGAAGCAAGCAAGGCTAAGAGGGAAGATCAAAGGAGGCTGCAAGGGTGTGTTCAAGGGAGAGGAGTTCGAGTACTGTAGCTGTGAACAGTACTCCGGGAAGAAGTTCTTCATCCATTCCAAGGTGTTTCAAGCTCATATCAAAGCAAGCAATCTCCAAGGAAGTGCAGAGGCAAGCAAGGCTATCAAGGTGATCCAAGGAAGTTGATTTCACAAGGTTTTCAAGGGAGATCAAATCTGCATCCTTTATCTTCTTCATCAACTCAAAGTGATCCAAGGAAGATCATTTCATAAGGAAGAAGATACCATTGAAGAATCAGATTCAAGCTCCAGTAATCTCAGACAAGATCTTTTCTCCTTGAGCATATTCTATATCTTGTTTGAGTGTTTTCATGTTTGTTCTTTTTCCATTTCATTCAAACATTTGAAACTGAAGATCGTCCCTACCGGTGGTTAGTAGGAAGGTAATCGGAAGCTGTCTGATCCGCGGTGTTGACGTCCCTACCGGTGGTTAGTAGGAAGGTAATCGGAGGTCTTTTCGATTTACGGTTCAGTGCGTTGCACTAGTGGAGCCTCACCGGATTTGGTGAGAGGTGGACGTAGAACTAGGGATTCAGTCCGAACCACCTTAAAATCCTTTGTGTTATGGTTTTCTTGTGCAATTGCTTCGTGATAGATGCATGCTTAGGTTCAATATCTATATTACTTATTCATCTTGCTAAGCGAATCGTTGTGTGCCACGCTAAGCTAGTTATTTTTCACTGTAATTCTTTTTATCTAGCTTTAAAGAGGGCTGCATTTCGAAAAGAGGGGCAGATCTATTCATCCCTCCCCTCTAGATCCACCATCCACTACTCAACACGATGTGGGAGTCGAGAGCATCGAATCCCCGACTGTCCCTTGATGAAGGAAAAAGCCTACAAAGATAAGAAGCGTCTGGTAAAGAAACAAGGCCGTCTGCAAGCTCTTCAAGGGACGGAACCCATGGAAGGAGGAATCGTGGAAGGTACATTAACTATTTGCTCTAAACCTGCTAAAGTTCTATTTGATACTAGAGCAACTCATTCATTTGTTTCCAAGAGATTTACTGCCTCATTTTCTAATGAACATGAATTGTTAGATTTAGTAATATCTACACCTCTTGGAAACAAGTCTGATATCATGCATTACTACCCAAGTTGTGAGGTTATGGTCCAAGGTAACAATATGTCAGTCGACCTGATATGTCTTGATTTGGAGCATTATGATGTCATATTAGGCGCTGACTGGTTATCCACCTACAAAGCAATGGTAGATTGCCGACACGGCACAGTAACATTTGCGGATTTTCCCGAGTTGGTTTATGTTAGCCCTCGGAATACATCCCCTCTCATCTCTACTCTTCGAGCAAGCAAACTTGTAAGTAAAGGATGTGTGGCTTTTATAGCTTTTGTGACTGCCATGGAAGTCGAGAAGACAGAAATTGAAGACATCTGTATAATTTGGGACTTTCCCTATGTTTTTCAAGAAGAGTTACCTGGTTTACCCCTGGAAAGGGAAGTGTCGTTCACTATCGACATTATTCCTGGATCTGGTCCTGTTTCTAAGGCACCCTACAAGATGTCTCCCGCTGAACTGAAGGAGCTAAAAGAGCAGCTGATGGATTTTTTTAAAAAGTGTTTCATTAGGCCGAGTACTTCCCCCTGGGGAGCACCTGTGCTCTTTGTTAAAAAGAAAGATGGAACATTGAGGCTATACATTGATTATCGGCAGTTGAACCATCTTACAATCAAAAACAAGCACCCACTGCCGAGGAATGATGAGCTGTTTGACCAATTATCTGGAGCTAATTATTTCTCCAAAATTGATCTTCGGTCTGGCTACCATCAATTGAGGATTAAAGAAAAAGACATCTATAAAACTGCGTTTCAAAGCAGGTATGGGCATTATGAATTTACAGTTATACCTTTTGGACTAACAAATGCCCCCGCAGCTTTTATGCAGTTAATGAACAACATCTATAGGCCTTACTTAGACCAATTTATTGTGGTCTTTATCGATGATATATTGATCTATTCAAAAACTGAAGAAGATCATGAAGTGCATCTCAAGAAGGCATTACAGATATTGCGAGACAACAAGCTATATGCCAAATTCAGCAAATGCCAATTCTGGCTTGAAGAATTATCCTTCTTAGGCCATGTCATATCAAAGAATGGAATTTCTGTTGATCCTGCGAAGGTCGAAGCCGTAAAAAATTGGGGACGACCAACAAATGCAACGGAGATTCGCAGCTTCTTGGGTCTAGCTGGCTACTACTGGCGTTTTATTAAGGACTTCTCCAAGATTGCTATCCCTCTTACCAGATTGACTCGCAAGGAAGTGCCTTATGATTGGAGTGAAGACTATGAGAAGAGCTTCCTAACTTTGAAGGGTCTCTTGACTACTGCTCCGGTCTTATCTCTACCAATTGAAGGAGAGAAGTACGAGGTATATACCGATGCATCTGGTATCGGCCTCAGATGTGTATTGATGCAGAATGGAAGAGTCATTACATACTCTTCCCGGCAATTAAAGAAGCATGAAGAAAACTACCATGTGCATGATTTGGAACTAGCCGCAGTGGTATTGGCTTTAAAGATATGGAGACACTATCTCCACAGAGAGCAATTCACCGTATACTCCGATCATAAAAGCCTTAAATATCTATTCTCTCAGAAGGAGCTGAACATGCGATAAAGGTGTTGGCTTGAGTATCTGAAGGATTTTGACTTCACTATCCAATATCATCCTGGTAAGGGTAATTCCGTAGCAGATGCCCTTAGTCGAAAGCCGAAAGCCCTAGTAGCCAACTGTATGGTTCAAGAGTGGAAGCTGCTGAAGAAATTCTCTGAACTCAATATAAGCATGAATGAGAATGAAGGGTGTATTACTCTGTCACATATAAGTGTGCATCTGGATCTGCTAGCTGAAATCAAGAGGTTGCAAGAAGAAGATCCTACCCTAGTGGAAATAAAAGAGAAGCTGGACGAGAAATCTGATTTTAAGTTGGCACTTGATGGCAGATTATTATACCATGAACGGACTTGTGTACCAGACAGTCCTGAGTTGAAGAAGAGGATTCTTGAAGAAGCTCACCAATCGAGATATACGATCCACCCTGGAGCCACTAAGATGTATCAAGACATAAAAAGAACCTTTTGGTGGCCCAACATGAAAAGGGAGATATCAGACTTCGTGTCTAGATGCTTGACATGCCAACAGGTGAAGGCGGAACATCAGAAACCCGCTGGAAGACTGCATCCACTAGATATTCCCAAGTGGAAATGGGAAGACATCGGCATGGACTTTATCATGGGTTTGCCCAAGTCTAGGGGCGGATATGATGGAATTTGGGTAATCATCGATCGCCTTACTAAATCGGCTCATTTCTTGCCTATCAAGAGTCGATGGTCGGTTGATGTTCTTGCTGCCTTGTATATCAAGGAGGTTACTAGATTGCATGGGATTCCTATGTCTATAGTATCTTATCGAGACCTGCGCTTTACTTCTCATTTTTGGAAGAGTCTACAACACTCTCTGGGAACGAAACTCAACTTTAGCACTGCTTTTCATCCCCAGACAGATGGTTAGATTGAAAGGACAAATCAGGTTGTTGAAGATATGTTAAGGGCATGTATTATAGATTTCGACGGAAGTTGGCATGATTACTTACCCCTAGCCGAATTTGCCTATAATAATAGCTATCAAGCCAGTATCCAGATGGCACCTTTCGAGGCGCTTTATGGCAGGAGCTGTCGATCTCCAATATGCTAGGATGAAGTCGGTGAAAGACAACTTCTAGGCCCAGACATGGTTAGAGATTCAACTGAAAAGATACATCTGATCAGAGAGAGACTCAAGGTAGCTCAGTGCAGGCAAAAATCTTATGCTGATAACAGAAGAAGAGATTTGGAATTTCAAGTGGGTGACCACGTATTTCTCAAAGTATCTCCCGGTCGAGATATTAGAAGATTCGGTGTTAAAGGCAAGCTTACACCAAGGTTTTTCGGTCCATTTGAAGTATTAGAAAGAGTGGGCGAGGTGGCTTACCGTATCACCTTACCTCCTCAACTCTCAGAAGTGCACAATGTATTTCATCTATCTATGCCGAAGAAATATGTGCACGATCCTTCTCACGTCATCGACCATACTGAATTGGTGATTCAAAGGGATCTTACTTATGAACAAAGGCAGATGTGGATCCTTGACCGAGAAGTCCGAGTTCTAAGGAGCAAGACGACCCCTATAGTAAAAATCCAATGGAATCGATGCTCAGAGCAGGAAGCAACATGGGAGACCGAGGAATCTATGAGAAGAAGATACCCAGAACTATTTTAGACTCTAAGTATCCTATACCTTCTACAGTTAAATTTGGGGATCAAATTCTTTTAAGTAGGGGAGGGTGTAACACCTAGAAATTTTAAAATAGAAATGTACGAATTAAAAAATATATATATATATACATATTTAAACTATTAAACTCATACTCAAATTCTAATTGAGTAACCATTTAAAATATTTAAGTAATAATTCAAAAACCAATAGATACTTTAGAAGAGGCCAAATTATATTTTAGGAAATGCCAAATTATAATTATATTCACTTGAGAAATTAATAACATATCTTATTACACTGTTCTAAAGAAATAGGAAACATGTTCTATAGATAGGGTTTTAAAGGATAAACATAATTTAGGAAGTGAGAATTGGTATATAGACAATTTTGGTTAAGTATAGGGTGAATACAAAAATCTTCGTTCAAAATAACGACCGTTGTTAAGTCGTTACTTGTGAAATAACGACATGTAAGATGTCGTTATTCAAGTAAAGTAATTACACAAGATTTAAAAGGAGATATACACAATTTCGATCCTTAGAGGGTGATAGGGTAATGTTCCAAAAGAAATAATGACCAATGCAGGGTCGTTATTCTTAAAACGTGAATAGTGTAACTTTTTATTTAAAAAGAATTTTTCAAAATATTTTATATGTAAAAATAAAGAAAAATGTAAGGATCTCACCTATGAAAATTCCATACACTAACTCCATCAAATTTTAAAGACAAAAATTCTGGAAGTTAAGTGGGAAGTTTAACTCATGCAAAATCACGACTAAGTCATGGGCGCCAATTTTTAAAAGGAGTCTGAGTCATGGGTGCCTATTACAAGAAGGAGTCTGACCCCAAGTCGCCTATTAAAAGAAGATGGTAGAGCCTAAGGCGCCATTTCTTATCCGACAACTTTTGCAAACATGTTATCACAACAGCCTGTATAAGTTGTCATCCCACTCAGATCCTATTATTCCGAATCTTGTTTCCCCTCCTGTCGACTCAAACCTTATATTATTTCTCCCTAATGAAGCAAACCTCCGTTGGTTCGAAGACTTGCTATTGAGAAGGGGAGACACTTGTAGAGAGGCTCTGAAGGTTGCAGTGGGCTGTCTGCCACTCTATCATCCCAAAAGAGGTAGATATTCTCAGGCTTTTAACCAAACCGTAGCTAATCTAGGTCATATTAGCATGTAACATTTGTGATTAGCACATTTTCATGCGATATTTAATGTTTACACAGCATGTATTAGCCTTATACCCAGGATAATTAGCAAGTATTAGTATCATACCTAGCATAATTAGCATATATTAACTTCAATCTGAGATGATTAGCATATATTAGCATCATATCTAAGATGATTAGCATGTCTTAGCCTCATACCTAAGATGATTAGCATGTATTAGCTTCAATCTAGGGTAATTGGCATGTATTAGCTTCATATCCATGCGATATATCCTGTGTAACGCAAGTTTATCGTGTTTTTATGTAACCTGTTAAGTTAAAGCTTTTAACTAAACCTGTTAGCATACCTAAATAACATGTTAGTTGATCTACTCACCAATTAGCATACCTAATTAACCTGCTAGTCTACCTAATCTATATACCAGATTAGGTATAGATAGAGTTCTGTCTAGCTAGAAACCATGTCTCCATTTAGTTCCTATAAATTGTAAACTTAGTATGATACTTAGCGTTCAGAATTTGATATTTGAGCAACTAAAACATGAAATAATTGCATGACTATAGATATGTAATCCTCATAACTTCCTCTATCTGTCCATGTCATCAATTTTACATAAATCAACTTAAATTGAAGGGCGCCCCTGACCCAGACGCCATTCACAGAACAACGGTTGTACAACAGACGCAAATTCCACCCAGGAAATGTGCAAAAATGCCCCTCTGTGAAAAGCGCCCAACCCTAGGGTGCCTATAAAAAAATAGTGGCAGCCCCTAGGGCGCCTTGTAACAGAAGGTGGCAGCCCATGAGGCACCTTCTTCTGATAGGTGGCAGCCCTATGGCCGCCTTCTATTAACCTGCAGTTAATCGATCAGTTAACTTAAGCCCTAGCAACTTAGCTTAACCAGCTATTAATAACCTCTGTCATTAGTTAAACATAGATTAGTTTAACCTCTATTTAACCAATAAATCATCTAGTTAAACCCCTATTGTCATTAATTAAACCATTGGTTAAACCAGTTAATCGCATAGTTAACCCTCAGCCATAGCTAACCTGGTTGATAGGCGTCTGACCCTTGGGCGCCTATCAGTAAAACATGGCAGCCCCCAGGGTGCCATTTTCTAAGAGATGGCAGCCCCATGGGCGCCTACTAAACCTGACCCTGTAAACCGGTTAGAACATGGCAGCCCCATGGGCGCCAATTTCAAGAATATGGCAGCCCCCTGGGTGCCAATTTCAAGAACATGGCAGCCCCCTGGGCACCAATTTCAAGGACATGGAAGCTCCATGGGTGCAAATTTCAAGAAAATGGCAGTGACCCAGGCGCCTATTAAACAGACCCTGAGTTTTGGTTTTTTCGAGATCGTAAACCCCTGAATGATGCGCCCTGGTTTCAGGATGCTATTCACTGATAGATGGCAGCCTGAGAGGTGCCATTTAACTCTTGACAGGGTTCTCTAAACCCTGTATAGTTCCCAGTAAGGGCACCCCACAGTGATGGTGTCGTTCCTGAACTTGTCAGGTGGCTCATAAGGCACCTATCTTACCCAGTTTTTCCGTGTATCAAACGTTGTTGGTTTTACTCCTAGTTCATCCCTACATATCAATTCGCCATTGGATTCCATTCCATAAATCCACCTTATATATCCTACTGGTCAAAACTTGAAATTCCATATTGGCTATAAATGAGAGTGCATGTCGAAAAACATGACCAATGCTGTGTGATAAGTCTCCATTTCTTATGATAATATATCGCATAAACACCATTTTATGTGCATATAATTAGGTAATTATGTATATTTCATAATTAACCTCAACTCCGCATTTAAATTGGAGCTTTCACGTAAATTGATTAATTTGATAATTTTATCTAATAATTTGAAGTTGAGGGCCATGAGCATTAATTCTCCATTGCATAACTATGAACATTTGAGATTGATGTGCACATTGTGGCAATTTTTATGGACTAAAGTGTAATTATGTGTGTGTAGGACACCGAAGGTAATTACAAAAGAAGCCGGGGACAAAAGGGTCATCACCATTTTGACCAAGTCAAATAAAGAATTCAAAATATTTTAGTTGGAGGGAAAGGAATGTTCAAAATTTCGAATTCAAAGTTTGAAAAGGAAGAATCCAAAGTTTAAGTTTGAAAAGGAGGAAAAGGACATTCAAAGTTTGAAATAAAGGAGAGACATGATGAGCCTTGGGAAATGGGGTGCCTAAAGTCCAAGAAAGGGGGTGCCCACCTACTTTTTCTCTTCCCCATGCATCATATTCCACTTGAATCTCAGCCATCCATCTCCTTTTGATATAATCTTCACCCTCTATCTATCCAACTTTCCCTATACATAGCCCATGGCAAGGAGGAGAAGGGGAGTCTTTTCTTTTGGCAATCTTTCACTCTCCCTCTTTCTCTCCCAACATTAGGCCTCCGGTTTCTCCCATGTAAGTTCGTTTTATCCTTTTGTGTTCTTCATAAAAGTTCTTCATTTTTAAGTCCTCTACAACTTCTTCATCTTGCTCATCTTCTAATTCCTTCTGGTGTTCAAGATATTTTATATTTTTCATTGTGTTGTCCTGTTCATCTGCGACCCAGTATTATTCTCTGTTCTTTCCCTTATTTCTCCCTCTTTTAGTCATTTTCTGCTCTTGCTGTCTTCATAAAAGTTCTTGGTGTTTACGTGTTCTACAACTTCTTCTTCTTGCTCATCCTCTAATTCTTTCTGATTTTTAAGATATTTCTCATTTTTCAACTTGCTATCCTGTGATTTCACTGTTCATCCGAGGTGCTAGTTTCTGTTATGTCTCCATTTTGAAGCTCTTCTTCTCTTCTTTTCTCTCTGAGTTCTTCATTAAAGTTTTTCCTCTATTCCCCCTCTTCAACTTATTCTTCTTGGGCATCCCCTAATTCCTCTTGGATTCAAAGTTATTCATCCTCCAAAGACTGCTTCAACGACGAAGGCGACTTCCTCCCGGCGTAGACGACATCTTCCACAAGGTTGTTCGTGATCCAAGGCCAAGAGAGGACGGCGCTATCATCACCATTACTGATACCATCTTCAAACTCCAGGCTATTCTAGTGTTATTGTTTTTGTGATATTTCACTTCATTGTAATCTCATTGTGTCATTAGTATAAACTTGTTTCACATTTCATGTACTCTTTCTTTTAAGTTAATGAAAGGAGTTGTTCTCTTAATCTAGTTCTTTCTCTTCTTCCCTCTCTATCTCTTTCTTCTATATCTTCTTTCCACTTCATGCAATTATTTTCTATAGCATAAGCGCATAGTCATGGTGTTTTCAATTAAGTGTTCGGTTTGTTCATCATTTCACTATTTTCTTTAAGCAAATCCAAATCACAAATGTTTTTCAAAGGACTCTAAGGTTTTTAACTCTAAAAATCTCTTCTTCCTTGTGGATTCGACCTGTGCTTGCCATAGTACTACGTTCTCTTTTGATCATTTTGTGCGAGTTCAGTTTTAAGATTGTTAGCGCGCGTGTTTTAAACGACGAACTTTTGCGTTATCAATTTTTGGCGCCGTTACTAGGGAGTGTTGGGTTCGGTGCAAGTATTCAGAGGGGGGGTGAATGAATATAGCCTATAAAAACTTTCACCCAGTAAAGATTTCGTTCAATTAAAATCTAATGCTCACTAAAAATTGCTAGTTCGCAAACTGAACAACCTTGAAGGCTAATGGGCAGTTGCAAAACTGAAACAAACACACAGTGAGATCACTAGAGTGCTAACAAGACAAATTTAGCCAATCAGAAACCAAACACATGGAGCGCCCCTATGAATTCATCTAGCGGAAGCAAACCATAAGCAATCAAACCACAATGCAAGAGGATTTTTTAGGTGGTTCGGTCCTGCAGACCTACATCCACCCCACACTCAACCCGAGTGTGGATTCCGCTGACTCACAGCTTGAACAGCTGGGCATCACAGCTTGCCTACAACCGTTGGGCCTCACAGCTTGCCGTCCAGTGGAATCCACCACTGCAACCGCTAGGGATTACAGCTTACCCGTCCAGTGGAAACCTCCACTGCCCGCTGAGCAACACAGCTTGCTGTCCAGAGGAGTCCTCCTCTGCAAACCGCTGGCTAACAGCTTGAAAGAAAATGTAAAATAGAAAACAACAGACAAGATAGCAGCATCGGAAAGCTGTAAACGAAAAGCACAAAGTGGCTCTTAAAGAGCTGACTGGCCTGGATTTGATCCACGGCCAGTGAAGACTAATCTTCAGGCAGCTACTCTCCTCCTTTCTCGATTTCACTAATTCTTCACAGCATCTTTCTCTTCCGCTTCTTCTAATCTCTCACTCTCTGCTCTTCTCTTCTCTCTCTTTTCTTTCTTCTTTTGTGCTGGATCGACAGCTTCTCTCCACTCTGCTTTTTCTTCTCTTTTTCTCCTTTTTCTCTTTTTCTGGATCGAAGGGCTTTCTGCTCTTCAGGCTTCTTCTTCGATCAACCTCCATCTGAAGACGAAGGCTTCATTATATACCAACAGCAGCAGCAGCCAGGGCGCGTGTGGCTTCCACAGCTCTCGCCCTAAAAATTCGGACCACGTGGCAGCATCCTGGTTCACGAGCCTGCCACCTCGGATCACGTGCCTTTTATTAGCACGCTCAGCAACTAGAGTCAGGTGGCGTTAACCCACTTGCTTAAAGGGGTTGACGCAACTGTGATCCAGTGATCAAGTCTTCAACAGATGGGCGTGCTGCGTCGACGTTATCAGCAATAGCGTTAACGCATTGATGCGTTCTTGTGAACAAAATAGCCTAGCCTTTTTAACTGCTGCGTCGACGCTTCCGACCCGTGGCGTTGACGCAGTGAGGCATTCCAGTAGCCATTAGCCTCGTCTCTTTAGCTGTTGCGTTGACGCTGCTTAATTGTGGCGTTGACGCAGTGGAATAGCCTGTGAGGCTGAATGCTTCTTCAACTGCTGCGTCGACGCTGCTTGATCAATGCGTTGACGCACACAAGCTTCTTTCTTGAATTTTTGAACTACTGCGTCCACGCTACTTGATCACGGCGTTGACGCACCAGAATAATCCAGGAGCTTCTTTCTAGATTGTTTGAACTGCTGTGTCCACGTGTCAGCATTTCAGCCTCTTGGATCACGTGCCAAGTCTTGATGGCCTGAATCATCTGCAGACAGACAGAGAAAAATGAACTTAGTTCAGACAAATGTATATACTTAAGCAGAGTTGCCATTGTATGGACTTGATGTAGTGCAGCGAGTGTACAGACTTGGAAATTAAACCAAGGTCCAGTGTATAGACTTGGTAAAGTTCAGGACTTTAACAACGAGTGTAGAGAGTTGAAGCCTGACAACCCAATGTGTAGACTTGAAGCTTGACAGGCTGATAATGCATGTACTTGCTCAGTGTATGGACTTGATTAAAAGAACATGCAATGTATATACTTCATGTTATGAAGCAAGGAATACACTTAGCTGAACACTGCCAGTCGATGTATAGACATGGCATCAAACCCAGTGTATAGACTTTGCCTTGAATGAAGGTCAGTGATGAGTGTATAGACTTTCACGATGTGTAGACTTGGATATGTGAAAGCTACAGTGAAGGAATGTATACACTTGACCAAAGCAATGGCGAATCGAGTGTACAGACTTCATGCCATGATACGCTGAGCACGACGCTCCAATGAATAGACTTTGGCTAATGCATGAAGACAGACGCTGTACGGACTTGGGTAGCGTGAGACGCTGGAAGAGACAGTCCAATGTATGGACTTCAACTTATGCGACCAAAGCATCAATGCAATGTGCAAACTTCGCCTGTGACAATGCATAAGACGGACGATGTATAGACTTTAGCAACAATGCATGACTTGTATAGACTTGTGTTCTCAACGAAACACAAACACAACACAATGTATAGACTATGCTGAGTGTCTAGACTTGTGAGATGCATAGAACACACATGAGGCTGTATAGACTTGGAAGCCAAGGGCGACGTATGGACTTTCATATGAAAGGCTGTACATACTTTGAAGTCTGAGGGCGTCGACGCATGATGCATGAGACACACTTGCTGCGTTGACGCTGCATGACTTGTGAAATGCATACAGCGTTGACGCTGCATGAGACGTAGGCTGTACAGACTTAGCCTAAGCCAATGCAATGTACATACTTCCTATATGAGGGAGCAGTGTATAGGCTTGCTGTGAAGAACAGCAATGCACGATGTACAGACATGCAAATCATTCATTCATTCCAGCACACTCATGCATTCTCCACAGAGTATATCAGTTAAACACATGCATTCTTCCACAGAATAGGTCAGATATATTCAAAATAATGTGATGACTCATTCATGTTGCTATCATTAAAACACCACATCATCAACAAGACACAAGGGGCACAACAATCTCCCCCTTTTTGATGATGGCAACATAATGAGTCACACTGACTCATCAAACTATTCTCCCCCTTTGGCATAATTAAAAAGAAGGGAAATTGTTTGATAGTCAAATACAATGCACATAAAAGCACATAAATGCAGAGAGTGAGTCATGGTTCATTAAAATGAAGATCTCCCTTATGACAATGAAACAGCTCTCTCCCTATCAACATGCAGGCTTGACTACTCTTCCCTTAGATGCAAAGAAACCATAACTTCCCTTGAAGCACAGGAATGAACTCTGGTTATCCAGTGAATCAAGCTAAATTCTGCCATTACAGAATCAGAACTTATGGCAGAATAAGATGGAAGATTCCAACAGTGTGGAGAGTAAAGTGATTGGTGATAGAAGGGCAATAATAGACAACAATCATCACAAGACATCTCAATGAATAATCAGACTGAATCTGATCAGGCTATCTGGAAAATCTGATCATGAGGGATTTTAATGCATACATCACTTCAATAAGTCTTAAAAAATGTAGACTCTTCTATCATAAAGGGTTATGAAGTGGCAACTTAACCAATCTGATTTAATTTTGATGTATACCAAATTTGTCAAATTAAACTCAATACTCATATCTGAATCCAAGTTTTAATAAAGGTGAACCAAATATTCAGATAACACCCAAAATCAATCATCTTTTATCTTACACATATGATCTCAATAGCACCTTTGAAAGATACACAGATTAGTACAGAAGTTAAACACTTTTCAAGAACATGAGTTGACAGATTTTTCAAGATAATTTCATTTGAAGCACATTATATTTTTCATGAGCAATTTAAGTTGATCAACACCTTTTTACATGAGGCACAACAAGTCTTAGTTGAAGTGACCCAGTTACTCAGTGTGATAACTGTCATTGCCTCTCATTTTGAGAGCAGAGTTAGCAATATGAGTGTCCTTTTACATGAGAAGACACCTTTATCAGAGGCCAGACTCCCCAGCTACTCAACACAAATAAGCTATTGCTCTGTCAGGTTTTGTTTCACTAAATTTTTATCAGAGATAACTATGGCACCTCATGACATGAGTTGCTTTATTTCATTGATAAAGAACTCAGTTTCTCAGTGACCGAGTCATTGCTCTGAATTCACAATTTCTCATTTAGTCAACATTTTTCAAATTAATGTTTAACAACAATACACACTATATGCATCTTAACCAAAGAAGCCCTGAGTTCAAATTTTCAGATATCTGATGAGAGAGTCTAAGGTTTACATGAAACATGTGGTTAAAGTTTATTAAACCTTATCATTCAGATATTTTCAATTCATTTAACTACAAATCTGAGAATACATTAATCTTATATCAGTCTGATTCAGTGATGATTCTTAAACCTATATGATAGAAATTTCTACAATGTTCTCAGACTGAATTGCATGACATGCAGCTTAAGTTCCTCAGATCAGAAAAATAAGTTTAGCTGACCAACAAATCAATAGTAGAGCCAATTCAGTCACACCAGCTGAGAGGTATATGAAGGAAGAGTACTAGCTGGTGAAAGAATCAATCAGTAAAAGAGAATAAAAGTTTAAAGCCAATAGCATAGTTGAATTTCAGTCAGACAAAATGAGACACTCCTTCTTCAACAGATTGAGGATTAGTAGTCAAATTCTCAGATTCAAAAAGGTATGAATTCAAAATAGTCAATTGATGATTTGAAAGAGTGTAAAGTGAGAATTTTAAATAGTGTCAACAATGTGATAATGCTCCCCCTTGTCTATATGCAGTGACTCACATAATACTCAACAAGCTCCCCCTGAATTGATGCAATTTATGCAAGATGATTATTCAAACGTCAGAGCATTCTTTATTCAGAGAGCATCATGCTAGAGCAATCAACTCTTCAAGGTAATTCAATTCAGCACAGACAGATTATTATGATATGCATTGATAAAAAACAGTTGGACTCCCCCTGACTATATGCATGAAATGTATTGAAATCACATCACATGATATCAAATTTAGCATTCAGATATGATTCATGCAAATTAGACAGAAGAGAATTACTATAAGCATGATTGTTCAATTCATATTTCAGAAAACTTCAGTTTAGCACCAACAGATCAACATGATATGAAATACACTGCTCTATATGACTTGACCCATGGTACTGGGCGGAGGACTTGGTCCAAGGACCACCTCACATATGGCAGTAGCATCCAGACATACTCCATCTGCCCTTCAGCACTGTTCCATCTAATATACCATGATGGTCATGCAAATCAGTGCAATACGACATGCAGGGAGTTTGACATATCATGCATCATGACATAGATATGTAATGCATTCAGAGGTAAACTACAATTATTTCCATGTGCATTTCAGATTTTCAATTAGATTCAGTTAGATGATGCACAAAAGAATTAATCATGATATGCATGCATTTAGAGCACACAAACTCAGATGATAGAATTTAAGCAGAGTTTTCAGAACTAACCTGAAATGTAGTCATGGGGTTTTCATTCTTGAGTGCCTTGGTTGATTAACCCCCTTTATTCATTTCCAAGGCACACCTGCAACAACTGGATTATTTTGATCCTGCAGGAACCCAAGCTGCCTTGGGTCCTGTATGAGCCCTAACGGGTGTTCTAAATAATCTTTTAGCAACATGATCATCATATTCCATCAGTTTACACTCAAACATTGAATGTCCAATTTTTCCACAATAATAACATGAAGCCACAGAATTTTTGTTTTTATTCTTCATGTTAGCAGAAACATGATGCCCATGTGCATGCATATGAGTATAAAAATTATGTGTATGAGCATGAGTATTTCTTTTATTGACTTGAAAATTTTTCTTTCCATGCTCAGCCAGCCGACAGTTGGCAGCTTTGTGGCCTAGCTTACCACATTCAAAACATGCAAAGTTTTTCTTTTTATCTCTCAAGTTATTTCTAGCAGAATTATAGAAAGCAGGGAATTTGACAGATTTAGAGTTTAATCTATTTCCCTGAGCATGCCAGCAATCTTTGACTGCATGCCCATGCTTACCACATTCAAAGCATTTAAGATGCTTTCTTCTTGATTCATTTTTACCCCAATGATTTCCTGACCAGCACTCATTAGCCTTATGCCCAGGCTTGTTGCAAGTGAAACAAATGATATGCTGATTGAATTTGAGTTTGTTTCTTTTGTACTCATGATGATTTGGGGTGTATCTGGCATGCATTCTGTCATCAGATTTCAAGGCATAGCACTCATTCATTAAATGACCATACCTGCCACAATAATAGCATGAAGCATCAGATTTCCTAGGGGCACGGTTTCTATCAGATGAATTCACAGATGCATGTGAATGAGTACAAGAAGCATGAGCATTTTGCATTGACCCATCAGATTCAGCAGAGCTAACAAATTTCAGAGTATAACCAGAATTATTCTTTGCCCTTTTTGTTTGACTCTTTCTTGTCAATTTCTGATTATCCTTAACAGGTTTTGTTTATTTTTTAATTTTCTGAGCTTTAAACTGAAAGACAGATTTTGAAGGTGACTTCTGATTTTCATTTTGTTTTGTAGATTGCCTTGAAGTACCAGCTACATCAGTGTTTTGAACAAAAGTTGTATATAGCTGGTTTTTAGTGATTTTCTTAACATCAGAACAGCAATTTGTTCCCCCTTCAGAATTATCATCCTTCCTCTTCCCAACAGTTTTCATTTTTCCTTTAATCTTGGCATCCAGATTATGAATTTTATCTTCCAAGCTAGCAATGTGAAGTTCATAACTGGCTATTTCCTGTTCACTGCAATTAACACATTCGCTTAGAACTTGGTTTGCAGTTTTATACTTCTCAATTTCTTGTTCTAGACTGTTCAAAATTTCTGAATTTCCATCATAGACAGCTTTTCCTTTTTCTATAGTGAGAAGTCTTTCAGACAAGGCAGTGTTCAACCACTTTAGTTTTTCAACTTTAACTTTTAATTCAGTGTTTTCTTCCTCAAGATTTTTATCTTGAATTTCATTATTAGCACATCTCTCTCTTCCAGACATGTGCTCCAATTTTTCAATCAGTTCATCTTCACTTTCTTCTGCTTTAATTTTCTCAGCGAGCAGATTTTTGTGATCATCTTTAAGTGAGGCAATTTATTTATTTAGCCATTCATTCTCACTAAAGAGATCTTCATTACGTTCTCTTAAAGCTGAGCATGTTTTACAATTTGATTTAGCAGAAGAGGACTGTGAAACCTCATTGATTTCATTCATTCTGACCATAAGAGTTTTATTCTTCTTTTGAAGATCTTCATTCTCCAATTTCATTTTGTCCAATTCAGAATTAACTTCAGTGAGTTCCTGCATGCCTTTTAGATGCTCCTTTTTCTTATCATTCAACTGATTCTCTATTTCTGACATTTTATCCAACCATGTTTGTTTTTCAAATTTTAGAGAATCATTTTGTTTCTTAAGATTCTGAACATTTAGCATGCAAGCATCATAAGACTTTTTCATATTTGGACAGTTTTCACATGAATCTTTCAGATTTATTCTATCACATTTCTTTTTAATTTTTTATTTTCAGATTTCAATTTCTTGGAAACTTCTAACAAGTTTTCATACATCTCTATCAATTCATCGAAAGAGTATCCTTCTGATTCAGAACTTACCTCGGATGAAGTTTCATCATCAGCATTTCTATGATCAGCCATTAAGCACTTGCTGTGATTCCTGATTAGCTTCAGTTTATCCAAAATGTCTTTGGCAGACCTGCAAGATGAAATGCATTCAATTAGAGATCTGTCAATTGATTCTTTTAATAAAACTATAGCTCTATTATTGACAGAGTCTTTCAGCTTGTCCTTCTTGGTCATTTAGATTTATCCTTCGACAGTTTGTATGGGCCGTGAGTCATTACCTTCCACAGTTTTGGATCAGTAGACTTTACATACCGATGGAGGTTTTCGAACCAAGAGTCAAAGTTATCACCTCTGAATATCGGAGGATTAGCCATCGAATCAGATAACAACCAAATTCAAAGCACAGAACACTAGACAATAAAACCAGATAAGCAAGACACGGTACTAACTCAGTAAAGCTAAATACAGAACACAAGAGGCACACTTATGAGATGCACCAGACAGAAATGCACTAAGACAGTAAATCAAGACGATTCCAAATGACCCACTCTGAAATGCACTAAATAGTTAGCAGGATCCTCTGCAGATTGTTAGATCTGTTAAGTCAGAGACCGCTCTGATACCAATTGTTGGGTTCGGTGCAAGTATTCAGAGGGGGGGTGAATGAATATAGCCTATAAAAACTTTCACCCAGTAAAGATTTCGCTCAATTAAAATCTAATGCTCACTAAAAATTGCTAGTTCGCAAACTGAACAACCTTGAAGGCTAATGGGCAGTTGCGGAACTGAAACAAACACACAGTGAGATCACTAGAGTGCTAACAAGACAAATTTAGCCAATCAGAAAACTAATTAACTCTTCTGCTCAACCAGAAGCCAAACACATGGAGCGCCCCTATGCATTCATCTAGCGGAAGCAAACCATAAGCAATCAAACCACAATGCAAGAGGGGTTTTTAGGTGGTTCGGTCCTGCAGACCTACATCCACCCCACACTCAACCCGAGTGTGGATTCCGCTGACTCACAGCTTGAACAGCTGGGCATCACAGCTTGCCTACAACCGCTGGGCCTCACAGCTTGCCGTCCAGTGGAATCCACCACTGCAACCGCTGGGGATTACAGCTTACCCGTCCAGTGGAAACCTCCACTGCCCGCTGAGCAACACAGCTTGCTGTCCAGAGGAGTCCTCCTCTGCAAACCGCTGGCTAACAGCTTGAAAGAAAATGTAAAATAGAAAACAACAGACAAGATAGCAGCATCGGAAAGCTGTAAACGAAAAGCACAATGTGGCTCTTAAAGAGCTGACTGGCCTGGATTTGATCCACGGCCAGTGAAGACTAATCTTCAGGCAGCTACTCTCCTCCTCTCTCGATTTCACTAATTCTTCACAGCATCTTTCTCTTCTGCTTCTTCTAATCTCTCACTCTCTGCTCTTCTCTTCTCTCTCTTTTCTTTCTTCTTTTGTGCTGGATCGACAGCTTCTCTCCACTCTACTTTTTCTTCTCTTTTTCTCCTTTTTCTCTTTTTCTGGATCGAAGGGCTTTCTGCTCTTCAGGCTTCTTCTTCGATCAACCTCCATCTGAAGACGAAGGCTTCATTATATACCAGCAGCAGCAGCAGCCAGGGCGCGTGTGGCTTCCACAGCTCTCGCCCTAAAAATTTGGACCACGTGGCAGCATCCTGGTTCACGAGCCTGCCACCTCAGATCACATGCCTTTTATTAGCACGCTCAGCAACTAGAGTCAGGTGGCGTTAACCCACTTGCTTAAAGGGGTTGACGCAACTGTGATCCAGTGATCAAGTCTTCAACAGATGGGCGTGCTGCGTCGACGTTATTAGCAATGGTGTTAACACATTGATGCGTTCTAGTGAACAAAATAGCCTAGCCTTTTTAACTGCTGCGTCGACGCTTCCGACCCGTGGCGTTGACGCAGTGAGGCATTCCAGTAGCCATTAGCCTCGTCTCTTTAGCTGTTGCGTCGACGCTGCTTAATTGTGGCGTTGACGCAGTGGAATAGCCTGTGAGGCTGAATGCTTCTTCAACTGCTGCGTCGACGCTGCTTGATCAATGCGTTGACACCAGAGTAATCACAAGCTTCTTTCTTGAATTTTTGAACTACTGCGTCCACGCTACTTGATCAAGGAGTTGACGCACCAGAATAAGCCAGGAGCTTCTTTCTAGATTGTTTGAACTGCTGTGTCCACGTGTCAGCATTTCAGCCTCTTGGATCACGTGCCAAGTCTTGATGGCCTGAATCATCTGCAGACAGACAGAGGAAAATGAACTTAGTTCAGACAAATGTATATACTTAAGCAGAGTTGCCATTGTATGGACTTGATGCAGTGCAGCTAGTGTACAGACTTGGTAAATCAAGGTCCAGTGTATAGACTTGGTAAAGTTCAGGACTTTAACAACGAGTGTAGAGAGTTGAAGCCTGACAACCCAATGTGTAGACTTGAAGCTCGACAGGCTGACAATGCATGTACTTGCTCAGTGTATGGACTTGATTAAAAGAACATGCAATGTATATACTTCATGTTATGAAGCAAGGAATACACTTACTTGAAGACTGCCAGTCGACGTATAGACATGGCATCAAACCCAGTGTATAGACTTTGCCTTGAACGAAGGTCAGTGATGAGTGTATAGACTTTCACGATGTGTAGACTTGGATACGTGAAAGCTACAGTGAAGGAATGTATACACTTGACCAAAGCAAGGGCGAATCGAGTGTACAGACTTCATGCCATGATACGCTGAGCAAGACACTCCAATGAATAGACTTTGGCTAATGCATGAAGACAGACGCTGTACGGACTTGGGTAGCGTGAGACGCTGGAAGAGACAGTCCAATGTATGGACTTCAACTCATGCGACCAAAGCATCAATGCAATGTGCAAACTTCGCCTGAGACAATGCATAAGACGGACGATGTATAGACTTTAGCAACAATGCATGACTTTATAGACTTGTGTTCCCAACGAAACACAAACACAACACAATGTATAGACTATGCTGAGTGTCTAGACTTGTGAGATGCATAGAACACACATGAGGCTGTATAGACTTGGAAGCCAAGGGCGATGTATGGACTTTCATATGAAATGCTGTACAGACTTTGAAGTCTGAGGGCGTCGACGCATGATGCATGACACACACTTGCTACGTTGACGCTGCATGACTTGCGAAATGCATACAGCGTTGACGCTGCATGAGACGTAGGCTGTACAGACTTAGCCTAAGCCAATGCAATGTACATACTTCCTATATGAGGGAGCAGTGTATAGGCTTGCTGTGAAGAACAGCAATGCACGATGTACAGACATGCAAATCATTCATTCATTCCAGCACACTCATGCATTCTCCACAGAGTATATCAGTTAAACACATGCATTCTTCCACAGAATAGGTCAGATATATTCAAAACAATGTGATGACTCATTCATGTTGCTATCATTAAAACACCACATCATCAACAAGACACAAGGGGCACAACAGGGAGGAATGGAGATTTTTGACTTAAGAACTTTGTTTTCCTTATGTATATAGTGTACTAATAAAGTTCTCTTTTCTTATTTTTACAGGGAAAAAAAGAAAAAAGAGAAGCAACTTGAAAATTCAAAAAAAATTCAAGGGTAAGTCTCCACCTTTTCTTTAGTCTTTTTGTCATTCATTTTGAAAAAAAAAATGAACGAGGGAACGCTTTTCAAGTAAGTATCCAAACTTTTCCTCCATTTTAATTTCATTTCTCTACATTTTATATCTTGTGATTAGATAGGTTCACTAAATAAAAATATAAAAAAAAGCATCACTTGAACTTCAATAAAAATCTTCATTGCAAGAGTAGAAATCACACTTCCATGTTCCAAGTCATGCATCATTTAGGATAGAAGCTCTTTTTCTTTATTGTCTAATTGTTGTTAACTACATTGTTGAAGATTGCGGGAGGCAAGGTGAGTACTCTAACTTTTCCAAAAGCATGCTCATATATTTTCATGCTTGCATAGAACCCCTTATTTGAACTTGCTTTGTTGCATATCATTTCAAAATATCTTAAGGGCAACACCCATAAGCAAGATAAGGTGAGGATTTCATCACCCTTCCTTAGCCCACAAATCATAATTCTCTTGCATCTTTGCATCACCTAGATCTCAAATAAAATTCAGTAGATATTGGCCCTAAGTTCACACTGTGGTTCTTGTGTTATTTGAGCTTACCCTCTTATGAAAACCGGTGCCTAAGGCAAGACGGTCGGACGGCAAATGTCTTAAGCGGGCTAGTGGTTTGGCATAATTAGGTCCCTACGAAAGTAGGGGAACCTCCCACTACCCCACCCCTTACCTGGCCGGTGAAAATATTGAGGGTGAACTTAAGTTTCACTTTAGCCATTTTGCGAAACCCAATTTGTAGGTCTATGTCACATCTAGGGCATTAAGTAATTTGTGTGACAACTTGTTTATGTTTGCATAAAAAAAAATAAAAACAAAAATAAAAACAAACAAAATCTCATCTTTTCTCTCTTCGTCCTAATTTGAGTCAAAACAAAAAAAAATCATAAAAAAAAGCATAATTTTTTTTTCACATCTCTCATATTTAACCTTGGTTTATGCAAGGGAGAAGATCTCAACATCGTGACTTAGTTGAGCCCATTAGTGAGATTGAGCGATTCATTTTTAATCAGGCCCAAAATCAAATCCAACTTATGGCTGAACAACACCAACTAGGGGTGCCCAAACAGATGAAGAAATATTTTATTCCTTCGAATTATCAGCCATCCACTTGTATCCAACTGCCTAATATCCCTGCTTTGCATTATGAGATCAAATCTAGCACCATTCAGATGCTCCCATCCTTTTATGGGAAGACCAACGAAGATCCCTATAAACATCTGGATGAATTTTTAAAAATTTGTTCCACTATGAAAATTCAAAATTTTACAGATGATGCCCTCCGCCTTACCTTATTCCCTTTCTGACTTAAGGACAAAGCCAAATACTGGCTAGGGACCTTAGGGAAACCTATTGGCACATGGGCAGATATGCAACATGAGTTCCTTAAGAAATTCTACCCCATCGGTAGAACCAACACCATGAGACGTGTAATCACAGGATTCACGCAACTCCCAAATGAACAAATACATGAATCATGGGAGAGATTAAAGGAACTCCTCAGAAAATACCTACATCATGGGCTTTCCAAATGGTAAATAGTGCAAGCTTTATATGAGGGCCTAGATGATCAAGTTAGGCAGATTATAGATGCATCATGTGGAGGGGCCTTTATGAGTAAGAGTGAGGATGAGGCCTATGCCTTATTTAAAATGTTGAGCGAGAATTCAATCAACCATGTTTCCTTATCCTCATATGAGAGAACCATTGGGCCCTCTAAACGGGCCGGGATGTATCGTGTGGAACCTGAAGCTAAAGTGGATGTGAATTTTATCCATCAAAAATTGGACAAGGTGGACATCATGGCCCAAAAGCTAGAACATGTTGATATGCTAGCCCACAAATTAGACCAGCTCTTGTCCCAAAACAAACAAGAAACCACTATCCCACCTACGTCCAACCCATACCCGGACCCAACACACCATGAGGTGTGTGCTTTATGTGCTAGCTCGGACCATCATGTGTCTGATTGCCCAACGGCAACCCAATTACCACCTTTTATACAGGAGCAAGTCCAAGCAGCCCAGGGGTTCTCTAAGCCTAACTATGACCCATTTTCTAACACCTATAATCCAGGCTGGAGAAATCACCCCAATTTTAATTGGAGAAATCAACAAGCTCCTAATCAACCCACCATCTCTTCCGCATCTCAAGCTTACAAACCACCGATCCAACACCAATTCCAAGCTCAACCACCATTTCAAGGAAATGCTTATGGTCGAGGACCGCAAGCCCAACAACCACTTCCACGATTCAACCAAGGTCAGGCCCTATACCAACCTCCTCAGCTCAATTGCGGACATTCTTCCAATTCTCAACAAACCTATCAACCTCCTCTGCAACACCACCAGGACTCCCAAACTGATGATAGATTCCATCAGTTACAACAACTAATTCTGGCCCAAAATCAATCCTTCCAAAAAACTATTCAAGCCCAAAGTCAATCTTTCCAACAGACCCTCTAAGCCCACCAGCAAACCATCTCTAAGTTGGAGATTCAATTGGGCCAATTGGCTAAAGCCACCATGAGAAGGGAAGTGGGCCAATTGTCAAGTCAGCCCATTGCCAACCCACGAAATAATCCTCCAGGCTTCCCACAACCAAACTTCTCCATTAACCAGCCAATTCCTCCTCTCCTCCAGCACCCATTAGGCCAAATACCACAAAAGGCCCACAACTCGAAAATGCAAAAGCAATTTCGACCTTAAGAAGTGATAAAGTCCTCAAAGATCCTCAGGGGTCCACTCCTAGTTCATCAGTCCAGGCCCCTGACATATCTTCTGATAGTGAGGAGGAGCCCAGCCAGGAAGAGGATGTCAAGGGAAAGAGGAAAATAGAGGAAAGGCCCAGTACTTACCAACCTACAGTGCCATTTCCCAATGCCTTAAAGCCCAAAAAGAAACAACCAGCCCATAATGAGGAGATGATGGAGCTCTTCAAATAAGTACACATCAACATCCCTCTCCTCGATGCCATCAAACATGTCCCGGCCTATGCTAGATTCTTAAAAGAAATGTGCACTCCTAGGCGGGACCCACGAGTGACCCCGGAAAAGGTTCGACTCCCGGAAAACGTTAGTGCTGTGGTCCTCAACCAACTTCCAAGAAAGTTAAAAGACCCTGGAGCACCCCTTATCTCTTGCAACATTGGGGGTGTGACATTTGATAAGGCTCTCCTTGATTTAGGAGCTAGTGTGAATTTACTCCCTACCTCCATCTATGAGCAGTTTGACATCGGTGAGCTCAAGCCTACTCCCATTATTCTCCAGCTTGCCGATAGATCAATCAAGACTCCAAAGGGCCTTATTGAGGATGTCATTGTTAAAGTGAATGAGTGCTACTTCCCTGCTGACTTTCTTATTTTGGACATGGTTTCTCCCCAATAAATCAAGCATACTCCTATCATTTTGGGTAGACCATTTTTAGCCACGGCTGGGGCTAATATAGACTGTGCTTCAAGAATTATGGACATATCTTTTGGGGACCAGAAAGTCAGCATCAACATTTTTAAGGCATCCAAATTCCATGATCAAAAAGGAGATTGCTATGCTGTTGACATCATTGAGGAATTATTGGAGATTGAAAGGGACAGTAGGACTGGAATGAGAGAGGAAGTTGACATCTTGTCAACTCAACTTAGGACATGGCCCCCAGTTGAACCTTTGCCTCAACTTAAATCTGAACCAGCTCTACCCTCTTTGCAATCCCCTCCTCAGGTTGAACTAAAACCATTGCCGGCCTCCCTTAAATATGCATTCCTAGGCCCAGACCAAACCTTGCCAGTCATCATAGCAAGTGACCTTGAACCTAACCATGAGGAGAAAATGGTTGAGGTCCTTAAATCTCATAAGGGGGCTATAGGTTGGTCTGTCGCTGATCTTAAAGGGATTAGTCCATCCATTTGTCAGCACCATATTTATATGGAGGAGAATGTAAAACCGAGTAGAGACATGCAGAGGAGATTAAATCCACACATGAAGGAGGTGGTCAAAAATGAGGTGGTCAAGTGGTTAGATGCCGGAATCATCTACCCAATTTCTAATAGTCAGTGGGCCAGTCCAACACAAATAGTCCCAAAGAAATCAGGACTGACTGTGATCACCAATGATCAAGAGGAGTTGATACCTACTTGGTTGACCACGGGATGGAGGGTCTGCATTGATTATAGGAAGCTCAACTCCATGAAAAAGAAGGACCATTTTCCCCTCCCATTCATTGACCAAATTTTGGAAAAATTAGCAGGGCAAAAATACTTCTATTTTCTGGATGGGTATTCTGGATACAATTAGGTGGCTATCTACCCAGAGGATCAGGAAAAAACCACATTTACATGTCCCTACGGAACATTTGCTTTCCGGAGAATGCCCTTTGGATTATGTAATACGCCTGCCACATTTCAAAGATGCATGTTAGCAATTTTATCTGACATGGTGGGTAATGTTTTAGAGATTTTCATGGACGATTTCTCCATTTTTGGGGGCACATTTGATTCCTGTCTAGACCACTTAGCCAAAGTCATGAAGAGATGCATAGACACTAATCTTGTCCTCAGTTGGGAAAAGAGTCATTTCATGGTTAAAGAGGGCATCGTTCTGGGACATATAGTGTCAGCAAGAGGGATTGAGGTGGATAAAGCCAAGGTTGAGCTTATTGCCAAACTACCACCACCCATCTCAGTGAAACAAATCCGTTCCTTTTTAGGTCATGCCGGCTTCTATCGCCGGTTTATTCAAGATTTCTCCAAAGTTACTAGACCTCTCACTAATCTGCTGGCTAAGGAAGTCCCATTCCATCTTGACCAATCATGTCTTGAGGCTTTTGAATCATTGAAAATGACATTGACCAATGCCCCAATCTTGCAAACTCCTAATTGGTCATTGCCTTTTGAAATTATGTGTGATGCCTCGGATTATGCTTTAGGTGCTGTTTTGGGGCAAAGGGTAGACAAAAAGCCTGTGGTGATTTACTATGCGAGTCGCACACTCGCTGATGCCCAACTTAGGTACACCACAACAGAAAAGGAGTTACTTGCTGTTGTCTTTGCCCTTGAAAAGTTTCGGTCCTATCTGCTAGGGGCCAAAGTCATTGTGTTCTCTGACCACTCAGCTCTCAGACACCTGCTGTCTAAAAAAGATGCCAAACCAAGTTTGATTAGATGGATCCTTTTATTATAAGAATTTGATTTGGAAATTCGGGATAAAAAAGGAAGTGAAAATGTTGTTGCAGATCACTTGTCCTGAATTATCACATCAGACACCACACCCTTACAGGACTCATTTCCAGATGAACACCTCCTTAGTGTATCTCACATTTCACCCCCATGGTATGCACACATTGTCAATTACTTAGCCGTGAAAAAAATTCCTGAAGGTTGGTCTAAACAAGAAAAAGACCGCTTCTTTGCTAAGCTCAAATACTTCTTTTGGGAAGACCCTGAGCTATTCCATTTAGGACCAGACCAAATCATTCGGAGGTGTGTCCCTGAAGGTGAGCAACAAAGCATTCTGACATTTTGCCACACCTTAGCTTGTGGAGGGCATTTTTCAAGTAAGAAAACGGCAGCCAAAGTTTTGCAGAGTGGGTTCTACTGGCCCACAGTATTCAAAGATGCATTCGAATTTTGCAAATCTTGTGAGCGCTGTCAGGCTATGGGAAACATGTCACGTAGGCACATGATGCCTTTAAACCCTATCCTGGTTGTGGAAATTTTTGATGTATGGGGAATTGACTTCATGGGACCGTTTCCATCATCTTTTGGACATGAGTACATTTTGGTGGCGGTGGATTACGTGTCTAAGTGGATAGAAGCTATAGCCACAAGGACTAATGATCACAAAATTGTCATGAAATTTGTTCGCAAGAATATTTTCTCTCGATTTGGGTGTCCCAGGGCTATCATTAGTGATGGGGGTTCACATTTCATCCATTCTCAATTTCGGGCTTTGCTTCGAAAGTATGGGATAACACATAAGATTGCTACCCCCTATCATCCCCAGACTAGTGGCCAGGTGGAGGTTTCTAATAGGGAGATCAAGAACATTTTGTAAAAGTCTGTTCGGCCCGATAGGAAAGATTGGTCAGAAAGATTAGATGATGCTTTATGGGCCTATCGGACCGCCTACAAAACTCCCATTGGCATGTCCCCTTATAGGCTTATTTTTGGAAAGCCATGTCATTTGCCAGTCGAATTGGAACATAGGGCCTATTGGGCAATCAAACAATTCACTCTTGATTTAGCACATGCTAGTTCCCATAGAGCCCTTCAACTGAATGAGTTAGAGGAACTTTGCAATGAAGCCTATGAGAACTCTAGGATTTATAAAGCCCAGACAAAAGCATTCCATGATAAACACATTTCACGTAAAACTTTTCAAATCAACCAAAAGGTCTGGCCTTTTAACTCTAGGCTGCGATTATTCCCTGGTAAATTGAAATCTCGATGGGATGGACCATATGTGGTAATTAAAATATTTGACCATGGTGCAGTAACAATTCTTGATCCTAAAACTATTCAAACTTTCACTGTCAATGGTCAACGTTTGAAACCTTACATTGAAAATCTTCCAATGCTGCAGGAGGACTCTCTCAGGCTGAGTGACCCATTGTGAGCTATATTGTGTCTGGCTGAAGACGTTAAACTTAGCGCTTCTTGGGAGGCAACCCAATTATCCTGTCTCTTTTCAAAAAAAAAAAATTGATTGATTTTCTTCTTTTATCTAAGGAGCATGGAGCAATATTTCTTTGATGATGACATCTCTCTCTCATGTCGTATCTATCCTTCCCTCTACTTTTTATGGCTTTATTTCATTTCTATATCTTACTCATGCTATTAGGGATAATGTCACCTAAGTTGGGGGGTAGCTTGAGCTCGAATTTCCTCAAAATAATTGCAACCTTTCATCACACCTCTAACACGTGTTTCATGTTCATATTTCATGATGAGAAACTTTTCTTAGAATGATAGGACTTAGAGTCTTACATGTGAAAGTTACAAATTAATGGGATGAATTAATTGGTTATGTCTTTAGCCTTTTCCTCAGAATACACATGAAAATTCTATTGAACTTGCACACAATTGCACAATAACAAGATCGGTGGATGACAAACATTAAGATGATGGGAATTTTACTTGACACTTAGGTGGTGATGAATATTATGCCCATTCGTTGAACATAATCGTGAGGAAAAAGCTACCTGCCAAAAAAAACACACATGGAAAATGTCCCTGAACTTAGTAACCGGGCCTGCTTCTCCTAAGGCAAGAGTTGAGGTTCGCGTCAAACGGCGAAGGGATCTGCAGCACCGTGTGTCAAAAAAAAAAAAGAAAAAAGAAAAAAGAAGAAGTATAAACTGGCAGAGTGAAGCTACCTGTAATTCGAGAAGCTCAATTCAAGAGGTGGGCAGAATTGAAAATCATCTTTAAGTGAAAGGTAGAAGACTTATTCATCTAGATTGTTTGGAAGTCACTAGTCAAGTTATATCACTCATACACAAAGAGATATTTAATTTTGAGTGTATCCTGAGGAAAGGTCTAAACACATGGACTGATGAAATTTATACCAAATATATTCTACTTGAACTTGTAATACTCCAAAGTCTAAATCATTATGCATAATGTTCTTGCCATGATTTGTGACACATTAGTGTTTGCTAGTCCTAATTTTATAATTGTTTACATTGCTAAGGGACTAGCAATGTTCAAGTTGGGGGATGTGATAAGTCTCCATTTCTTATGATAATACATCGCATAAACACCATTTTATGTGCATATAATTAGGTAATTATGCATATTTCATAATTAACCTCAACTCCGCATTTAAATTGGAGCTTTCACGTAAATTGATTAATTTGATAATTTTATCTAATAATTTGAAGTTGAGGGCCATGAGCATTAATTCTCCATTGCATAACTATGAGCATTTGAGATTGATGTGCACATTGTGATAATTTTTATGGACTAAAGTGTAATTGTGTGTGTGTAGGACACCGAAGGTAATTACAAAAGAAGCCGGGGACAAAAGGGTCATCACCATTTTGACCAAGTCAAATAAAGAATTCAAAATATTTTAGTTGGAGGGAAAGGAATGTTCAAAATTTCGAATTCAAAGTTTGAAAAGGAAGAATCCAAAGTTTAAGTTTGAAAAGGAGGAAAAGGACATTCAAAGTTTGAAATAAAGGAGAGACATGATGAGCCTTGGGAAATGGGGTGCCTAAAGTTCAAGAAAGGGGGTGCCCACCTACTTTTTCTCTTCCCCATGCATCATAATCCACTTGAATCTCAGCCATCCATCTCCTTTTGATATAATCTTCACCCTCTATCTATCTAACTTTCCCTATAAATAGCCCATGGCAAAGAGGAGAAGGGGAGTCTTTTCTTTTGACAATCTTTCACTCTCCCTCTTTCTCTCCCAACATTAGGCCTCTGGTTTCTCCCATGTAAGTTCATTTTCTCCTCTTGTGTTCTTCATAAAAGTTCTTCATTTTTAAGTCCTCTACAACTTCTTCTTCTTGCTCATCTTCTAATTCCTTCCGGTTTTCAAGATATTTTATATTTTTCACTGTGATGTCCTGTTCATATGCGACCCAGTATTATTCTCTGTTCTTTCCCTTATTTCTCCCTCTTTTAGTCATTTTCTGCTCTTGCTGTCTTCATAAAAGTTCTTGGTTTTTACGTGTTCTACAACTTCTTCTTATTGCTCATCCTCTAATTCTTTCTTATTTTTAAGATATTTCTCATTTTTCAACTTGATATCCTGTGATTTCACTGTTCATCCGAGGTGCTAGTTTCTGTTATGTCTCCATTTTGAAGCTCTTCTTCTCTTTTTTCTCTCTGAGTTCTTCATTAAAGTTTTTCCTCTATTCCCCCTCTTCAACTTATTCTTCTTGGGTATCCCCTAATTCCTCTTGGATTCAAAGTTATTCATCCTCCAAAGACTGCTTCAACGACGAAGGCGACTTCCTCCCGACGTAGACGACATCTTCCACAAGGTTGTTCGTGATCCAAGGCCAAGAGAGGACGGCGCTATCATCACCATTGCTGATACCATCTCCAAACTCCAGGCTTTTCTTGTGTTATTATTTTTATGATATTTCACTTCATTGTAATCTCATTGTGTCATTAGTATAAACTTGTTTCACATTTCATCTACTCTTTCTTTTAAGTTAATGAAAGGAGTTGTTCTCTTGATCTAGTTCTTTCTCTTCTTCCCTCTCTATCCCTTTCTTCTATATCTTCTTTCCACTTTATGCAATTATTTTCTATAGCATAAGTGCATAGTCATGGTGTTTTCAATTAAGTGTTCAGTTTGTTCATCATTTCACTATTTTCTTTAAGCAAATCCAAATCACAAGTGTTTTTCAAAGGACGCTAAGGTTTTTAACTCTAAAAATCTCTTCTTCCTTGTGGATTCGACCCGTGCTTGCCATAGTACTACGTTCTCTTTTGATCATTTTGTGCGAGTTCGGTTTTAAGATTGTTAGCGCGCGTGTTTTAAACGATGAACTTTTGCGTTATCACTGTGCATATAGGGCCCGGTCTGGTCCTGGGAGGAGCACCCGAAGGTACTTGTTCCCATAAAAGTTTATTGACCACGGTGTTTGGCATTGCACCGGAGTACTTGCTTGCTAGACTTTAGACACTCAACTCATTCACGTGATATTACTTGATTGATTGACTTGAGGCCCGCAGAAGGGTAAAAGTACTTGCTTGAATGAAATTGATAAATAGCCAATTCCAGTTATACATATTTGAAATTACATTGCTTATTATTACTTGCTTGATATGAGTTCTTACCTTCTTGGAAAACTGTTGTTAATTCCAGTTATTGCTTGCTTGATATCTCTTGCTACTGCTATATTGAAGTTGGAATCTATCTACTCTTACTTGTTAATATTATCCTACTCTTGCCGATTTTACAATTCCTTGATATCTACCTGTCAGCATGCATAGTTTTACCTACATTAGATAAACTTGTAATTCACTTAAAGCATGTTAAAACTTGAGATGTAAATCCTACTGAGCGATTCGCTCATCCAGTTGTTTCTAACATTTTCAGGCGATTTGGATGACAACCAACACTCGGAAGGGAATGAGACTGAGTGATGAGTGTTAGCACTGAGTTATCATATTGTCATGTTAATTGTGTTATTGTAATCCCACTTATGTCAGTTGTATCTAGTTACGTTAGATGTCAATTGTATTAGTTCACTATGTCAATTGTATTTGTCTAATTGATGATAATTGTAATAAGAGATTGAAGCCTTGTAGTCGGACCCCGGGAAATGTATGTAATTGTCATTTTGGTTAGTTGTAATAATCGATAGCTCGAACTATTTATGTTAGTTTCAAGTCTAAGCTTAGTAAATTGCTTAGTCATTTATGCACTCTTTAAATTGTCTATGGAAGATCTCCATCAAATAGCTAGCTCGCTTTGGTTCTATATAAAGAACTGTCGTATCGCGGGTAAGCTTCCGCACTCGGGACGTGACAGAATCGGTAGATGATGTTATGCCAGACAAATCTGGCGACCACTTCGCCAGTGACCTCCCGCAAGAGAAGGGCCTCCGCCCAACGAGAGAAGTAGTCGGTGGCGGCCAAGATGTATTTATGGCCCTTGGAATATGGCGGGAAAGGCCCCGCGATGTCCATGCCCCACTCGACGAATGGCCAAGTGGGGGCTGTGGGACGTAGTGGATTAGGAGGTCTTCTGGGTACTGGGCCAAAGGCTTGGCATCGATGGCATGTACGGGCGTACTGGACGCAATCCGCGTACATGGTTGGCCAATAGAAGCCTTTGAGCTTGATGTTGTGCTTCATTCGATCTCTGGCCTGGTGCACGCCGCACAATCCGGAGTGAACTTCCTGCATGATGGCTCGAGCCTCGGCTGGGGAGACGCATCTCAGGAGAATCGACTTGTCCTTCTAGTGGACGAGTCGGTACAGGGAGTCGCCAATCAACTCATAGGATGTTGCTCGGCGGAGTAGGTGGACTCTCTGAGCTCGGTCAGAAGGGAGCCACCCTTTCTTGAACTCGATGATAGGCTCCCGCCAATCTTCATCTTCTGGAGGAGTGTTCTAGTCAAGGTCATGTACCTCGTAAACGGTAAGACTGGAGTCACCCTCGAGTGAACTCGGCATCAGTCTTCTATGCTTGACGATGATGTCGACCTCACCCTCGGGCGGAAGCATGATAGCCATAGCCAATTTTGCTAGGGCATCTGCCTAGGCATTGCTGCTTCTGGGAATATGATCTATTTCAGAAAAATAGAACTTCTGAGGTAGTCTGGTGACAGTGGCGTCGTACGGGACCAACTCCGGCTTTTGCACGTCATAGATGTCGAGGACTTACCGGACTATTAGCTGAGAGTCCCCATAGGCTTTGAGGCATTTAATGCCCATGTTGAGAGCCATCTGAAGCCCAATGAGTAGAGCTTTGTATTCGGCCTCATTGTTGGTCAGGGACTTCATGAGGGCACAAGAGTTATACAAAATTCCGCCCTGAGGGGTCAGGAAAATGATGTCGACACTTGCCATGATGGCTGGATCTTGGTTATTATGGGTAATCCTTCGGGAAGCACCATCGAAGTAGAGCTCCTAGTTGGGTACACTGGCTGTGAGAGCGCTTTGCTGCCAGTAATGCAAGACATCTCTGCTCCGTTCAACCGGTTGTTGTGATTGCACAGCAATGGACTCCTTGTCAGGGAGCTCCGTGTTGAAGGGTGAGTCATCTGGTACTGGATGGGCCGCCAAGAATTCAGCCATGCCATGTCCCTTGATTGCTTTTCTGGGGACATAAGTAATGTCGTACTCCATCAGCAGGAGAGCCCACCTTCCCAGTCGGCCCGAGAGGACGGGCTATCGGAGGAGATACTTCAGGGGGTCGTGCTTGGATATGAGCTCAACTTGATGGGACAGGAGATAATGCCGCAGCTTCTTGACGGTGAATACCAATGCCAAGCAAACTTTCTCCATAGAGGAGTAGCGATACTTGGTACCGACCAGTTTCCGACTGAGGTAGTAGAGCGGTTGCTCTTTACCTTCTTCGTTGATTTGCGCCAACAGAGCTCCTAGCGAAGCGTCCATGGCGGCGATATAGAGTATTAGGGATTTGCCCTTGACTGGTGCCCCCAGGACTAGGGGAGTAAGGAGGTACTCCTTGATTTGCTCGAAAGCAGTCTAGCATTCTGGGTCCCATGTAAATGGGGCGTCTTTCTTCATTAGCTTGCTGAAAGGCGCACATCGACTGGAGAGATTGGAGATGAATCTCCGAATGTAGGTCAGTCTTCCTTGGAAGGACCTGAGTTCGGTGAGGTTGCTGGGTGGTGAAAGCTCCCAGATTACTTTGCTCTTGCTGGGGTCCACCTCAATTCCTCGGTATCAAACGACGAAGCCGAGGAACTTGCCGCTGGATACGCCAAAGGTGCATTTCATGGGGTTCATTTTGAGCCCGTATCACTGGAGTCGATCAAAGACTTGGCATAGATCGTGCAAATGGTCTTCGCATTTTTTAGTCTTGACTCCGAGGTCGTCGATGTAGTATTCGACGATGGTGTGCAGCATCTTGTCGAATATTTTGGTCATGGCTCTTTGGTAAGTGGCGCCGACATTCTTCAAATCGAAGGGCATGCGCTTGTAATTGAAAAATCCCTTTAGGGGTTCTAAAGGCTGTGTGGTTCTTGTCTTTGAAAGACATTCAGATCTGGTTATAACTGGACGACCCGTCCATGAAAGATAAGGCTTCATGTCCGGTGGTCATGTCGACCATTATTTTTGTGATCGGAACTCGAAAGTCATCCTTCGGGCAGGCTTTGTTGAGGTCCCGGAAGTCAACGTAGATGTAGACTTGACCACTTTTCTTTTTGACTGGGACTATGTTGGCGAGCCAGATCGAGTAGATACACGGCTCGATGAAGTCGACCTCCGCCATTTTATTGGCTTCGGTCGAAACCTGGAGTTCCAACTCATGGAGCATGCGCCGCTGTGGCTGTTTGAGTGGAGTGATTGAGGGAGAAATAGCTAGCTCGTGCTCCGCTATAGAGGAGTCTAGCCCTGGCATCTCTTTGTATGTCCAGGCAAAGCAGTCTTTGTATTCGAGCAGGAGTTGCTTGTAATCCCGCCTTTCTGCCTCGGTGAGGAGAGCGCTAACGAACGTGGGCTGGGGGGATTCATCACCGCCCAAGTTGATTTCAATGAGTTCGTCAACGGTCGCCTGGCCGTCGTCCTCCAACTTGGGAGGAGCGGGTTGGAAGTCGATGAAATCCTCATCATCGGTGTTGGCTTCGTGTATCTCTCGATTCTCAAAGCCACTGGTTGACGCCGATGGGACTGGAAAGTTGTTGTTGCTGGAACCCATCAAGGATTGATCCGGGCCGCCAGTTTCTGGCTAGCAATTATCAACTGGGGTTGCTATGGTTTCCCTGGAGTTGCCTGCTGATGCGGGACAGACACGGGGACCGACTCTAAGTGATGCGGACCTCGGACTCTAAATGCGGACACGGCCAGCAACATACAACAATGGAGACACTTTGGCCCGACACTAAGAGTTCCTATGGGCTATACGTCGCTAACAGAAACGGAAGCTCACTCGTCATCCCAAACCAGGGGAAACGCGGATCCGCGCGGTTGAGAAATCGGCAGAGTCAAGGGTGGTCGACTCACTTCCGTGCTCAGATCGAGCCACGGGATGGGTCACTCTCTTGCTCACAGCGGTGACAAGGGCTCATGGGCTAGGTTCCTATCGCACTCAGCAGTGGCACACGACCATATATACACTAGTTAAGCAAGTAAATGCCAAGAAGTCGAGATCGTTACCTCCATGCTCCCGGCGTGGGGAAGACAACCCCGGCCAATCCTATACTCCCAGTTAAACAAATACACTGCGGTACAAAGATTTTACCCACTCCACGTAGGGAGGTAATAGGTCACATGTGGGGCCTGGGAATAGCGAGAATTGGGTTGACGAGCAGCATCTTGATGTCGCCCGTCGGTGCCGAAACTCGCGTTTTAGTGCTATCCGGACGGCGCGATCTGGGGGTTCGTGGGGCCCACGTGCTGCTCAACCTTCCGGACCTGACGGGGTGGGTCCCGCTGTGATGGAGACACCTGGAGGTGTGCCTCCTTGGATGGTGACAGGGCTGGAACGCCGGTCAGAGGTCGGGCGGCTCCGATCACCAGTTGTCGGAAGTGCTATTCACGGATCTGCAACCTCTATTTTCTAGCGCACGACCCGGCGAGATCGGTTACTGCAATTAGTATCGATGTCGGATTGGCACAAAACCAGCGCCGTTGGAACGCTGACTTGAAATCCTTCGACCCTATGGGACTCAAAAAAATTCACCAGAGTCGTGCTTCTGATGGGCGATTTTAGAACCGGCCTGTTCTCAGTCTCAGATCTGACTGGGCAAAAACTAAGTTTCCTGAGAGTTAGCATTGACCGTGGGGTAGATCTCTGATTCAGATCTCAAGCTCTTCATAAAAGTTGTAGTGGGGAGAGAGAGGAAAACAGCAATAATTCTTATGACCGATTTGGTGGATATTTGGATAGGGAAAGATATTTTATACTGGTGGGTGGTCGGATCTGGACAGAGGTAGATAGAACTGAGTGGGATCTGAAAGTGATTTGTAGAAAATAGGTGAAGGCCTTTAGAAATTCCACGAAAATTTGTGGATGGAGGGGTGTTGGACAGAACCTCCAGTAAAATTGGGAGCTCAATAAAAAATCAAGAAGAGGTCAGAAGAGGGGAAACTCATAGCTATTGTGAATCTAGACTGAAACCTGGCAGATCTGGGTGGAAAGGAAGAACGAAAATGAAAAATTGCAAAATGGAAGCTTGAAGCCCAACCAAATTTTTTGGGATGTGGTGAAGACCCCTGAAACTCACCCTAAAAGTTTATGCTCCAGATGAACTCGTGACTGAGAGCTAAAAATCCGAGAATAGCCTGTTGACACCCGATTGGCAGAATACCGACGGAGGCGGTGGCGGTGCAACGGCGGCTCGATGGCGGCGGCGGCGGAAACGACGAACTCCACGCCAGATAGATGAGGCTTCCCACCTCAGAACATAGCTTTCCCAGCTTCAAGAAGAAGAGAGGAGAGAAAGAGGGGGGCGGCCCTTGCTTGGAGCTCCAACAAAATTCTGATTTTCATATGCATTAATTGTAACAAAATGGGAATTACAAGCCTTTTATGTGAAATGCAAAATGACACAAACTAACCCTAGATCTAGGGTTGGGAAGGGTAAAAGAGGGAGTCCAAATTTTTATTCTCCCATGTGATTTGGAACTAAATAAAATAAACTAAAATTCCTAATATATTATAATAAAGGAGGGGCGCCCCCTTGACCTTCATGCCCCCTTCTTGGACTATTTTAAACACTTGTCCCCCCCTTGGTCCACTCTTCTAGAAGACCACTATTGGAAGGTTGACTGACCCCACATGGGCCCTAGAGATGAGGTGGATCAATGAGGAAGAGGTAGGGGGTCCCGTGGGACCCGGGTGGTCCCAAATTACACATAAACCCCTCTTACAATCCGAATTACAATCCGAATAAAACACACAATACACACAAACAAAGTCCCAATAAACTATAAATATCGAGACTCAAGGGGGAGTCTCCAAGCTATCTCCGATCCAGATGGAAGCCGCTGTAGCCCGGGTGGTGCTCCGCGTACGGTACCGACGGCTCGCCGGTTCGTGCTTCTCGCTCGCTCTGGTGTCCGCACCACCTGCTAAAGCTGACGATTCTTCACTGCTAGTATTCTGGACCCCCTCCTCATCAGGAGAGTGGGTTGAACCGAGTCCTTCGATCGGCTGAGTGGCAGGAGGGGCTTCTTCGGCCCTGATATCTTCGCAGGGAGTCGAGGAAGATTCCTTGACTGCTTAGACTAGAGTGCTGGCTTTGACAGGGATCAAGATCAAGATCTTCTCTTCCTCATCCCCGGAGCTGTCGAATTTGGCCTCGACTTTAGCCCGGTCATCGTCCGACTGTGTCAAGCCTATGACGTTGACCGCGTAGTAGACACGAAAGTCCAGGTCTTGGTCGTAGCCAAGTCCCCTGGTATCCTTATGAAAGGACGAGGGTTTCCCCCGGACCTGGGAACGGGTCCACAGTTGGTGAAAATATTCACGCCGTGCGGAACCTTGCCATTGGGGGATGTGTTGCTTCAGAAACATTTCCCTAATGTGCGGCGGCAGGTCGTCCAGTACCTGAACCGCTTCAAGGGTATCATCGGCTCGTTTGGACCAGCCGAAGCCGTCACTGGTGGAGCTTGAGGGATCATGTCCCCACCAATGTGTCCCTTATAGAAGACAATGGGCTTATCACTATTAGCCTTCTTCTAATTTCTGTGCTGTCGCTTGAAGGTGACAATAAATGTCGTCAGCGACTCAACGCTGTGCCCTTCGGATGCACATGGAAACTGGATGCAGTCTGGTGGCAAGCATATACTCTGGCTGATAGCTCGACTAATAAGGTTCACCTCGAAGTTGATCTTGCGCCTTTCGAAGCGATCTAGGATTGACTTGGAGCTGAGACATAGCCGATGAAGCTTGGCCTTCTCCTCATCATCGGAGAAGAGATCATCATCATCTTCCTCTGAGAGCCAGCCATTGCTTTTGCCCTTGATCACGGGGTGTGGACTAATCCCCCTAAAGTAGAGCACAACGTCGGCTAGATTACATTCCACTGGAGTGAATGGTGACAGGTCTGTGAAGACCGTGTGTTGTTCCCCACCCTTGGCATACTTGATGCATGGGTGGAGAGTTGATGGGACAACCCAATTTTCATGGAGCCAGGGTCTGTCCAGTAGCACCTTATATGATGTCTTGGCATCGATGATGTAGAATGTCACCTTGGAGATGAAATCATCGAGCACCAAATCGACATCCACCCGGCCGAGGACATCCTCAGTGTCTTGGTTGAAATCGGATATCTTGATCGCTTGAACCTTCTGGAGGTATGGAGTTAGATATAAAGTCTTGAATGTTTTGAGCGGCATGATGTTGACAACGGCACCGGCGTCCACCAGGATCCGGTTCACCTCATGCCCATTGACCTTCCCCTTCATGTAGAGAGGATGATTGTGACACGGAGGGGATAGCAGCATGTCCTTCTCCATGAAGGAGACAGTGGCTGTGAAGGGTTCATAGGCAGCCGCCTTCATTTCCGTGACATGTGCTTCATAAGCTTCTAGCTCTTGGAGTATCTTGATGAGAGTTTCTCTTATCTCTTTACTCCAAGCGATGGCTTCCCAAATTGTAATGCTGGCGGGGAAGCGCTTCATCTGGTGGAGGACTTTTCGGTCGGCTCGCGCTTGAGCATCCTCCAAGGAGGGTAGTATGTCAGGCCGAGCTTTCTGCGACCTGCCGCACTGCTCCCCATCGGGGAGTTGCATTGCCTTGCCTTTGCCACTGGGATTGGACTGACCCTGATCACCTGTGGACTCCTGAAACAGGGGTGCCAATGATGGCTCTTCTGAGAGTGGCTGGCAAGCTGGCTCGTCCTTACTGGATGGTCCTGCTTGTTGTGTAGAAGAAGCCGGAGCTGGTGCATGGACTAGGATGCCGACATCAATCTCTTCAATGCCAGAAGGATCGAAGATGCCGAGTCCCTTCTGAATTTATACCTTCGGAATGAAGGCAGGTTCATCTCCTCAAAAGAGGATAATACGCTCTGAGTCGAAGGTGGACGGGTGAAGAGGTAGCTCGGGAATCCTCCCACGGCCTCTACCACATCCCTGGCCACGACCTCGATAGCGGCCAGTGTGTTCCGGAGCTGGCTGTTGCCCGAGCGGGGAAATGGTTCTTTGTCTGGTTCGGGAGGCCACTGGCTCCCCTCGCCAAGAAGCGTTGATGTTATCAGGAGGTGGGATGGCCACCATGTTGCAGGTGAAGCTCCGAAGCATTTCTTCCAGCCACTCGGTCGTGATCTCCTTATCTTTATAGCACAAGGAGAGTTCTTCTGGGATGAGGAGCCTTTCGCCATTCTTGAGCTTCTGGATCATCTCTTGGACCCCGCTTCTGAGGCGGGCTCATTTCTGCATTTCTTCCCACGGGATATAATTATCAAGCGGGAGAGCTCCGGTAGGACGAGGAGGGATGTATTCCTCCAGGTCGTCAATGAGCCGCTGAAGCCTCTGGAGAGGTGTTGGCTCAGTTGAAGCCTATAAGACGGCTGCTTGCTCAGCTTGTTTCTTGAGCTGCCTTCTGAGGTTCTTCCTCCTATTTTTCTCCTGTTTCTTGGCGATGGTCACCTCGAAGGGAGAAGGGGGGAGAGGTGCTGGGGCCGGAGTTGATAAATTCCCATGAGGATATCTCCGAGCTGGTGCCTTGGCAGGGTGAGGTCGACGACCTTTCTTTGCCTAGATTTCAATCCAGCCACCTTCCGCTTGTTGTATCTGGAAGTTGGCATTGATTGCCTGCTCGATGACCTCAAGTGGCAATTCCTGGTATGCTGGGATACTGGGACTGGCATCCGAAGACGTGTGTGCGGTTTGATGCCTTAGCCGCGGTGGCATTGGGAGTCTATGAGGAACTGGTAGTGTCACGCCCCGAGCCTTTAATTACAGCGGAAGACTCGCTTGGGGAGCGCGAACAGCCGGCATGGTAAGCCTCTTTCAAGCAAGAATCAATCAGAGCACAAGACAATCACACAAGTAAATGCAATTGCACAAGATTTAATCAAACTTCAACTTTATTTCATAATGCTCAATATTCAAGATACAATCACTAATTTGATTTCCATTCTACTAGACTTAAGAAATAAGAAAATTACATTGACTCAATCTAGACACTTTAACTTCCTAAGTCTTCACTCTCATCTTTATAACACTTTCACTCGCTTCCGGACCCGCTACTAGTATAGCCCGAATCCGAATCCGAACTATTTCCATCCCCTGAAAAATAAAAAAAATAGGTCATGAGCACACTTGCCCAGTAGGTATCTTCGCATCAACATGAAGGCACTATTTAAGTAATTATCATTTTAGCTCTAAAGAAATAAGGTAAGATCATGCGAATACAAATCAATCATGCGATCAAATCAATAGAAACAAGATAACCATGTAAGATAGAATGATCAAGAATGAACTAGCAAGAATATAACAAGAACATGATATTGGCCTTCCATGAACAAGAATGTAACAAGATTGTACTAGCAAGCCACATATTCCTCACTTTAGCATCTTATGCTTAAGAGCAACTGCTTCGTGAATTTCTGTGGAATATCAAGCAAGAATGTCATGTTGTGCCGTGGATCTTCACTTATTTATAGAAATAGTACTCCCAGCGTAATGCGACGCTAGTAGCATCATACCCCATGATTTATAAAATAGTATGTTCCCGGCAATCAGCCGAGGGGACTAGCATAGAGCCCTTGAACACAATCAGTGCTCGATCGCATCTTCAGTTATAAATTTAGCTACTTCCACGCAGTATAACAGTAACGTATGGCCAAGAATATAGCACTTCCAATAATTCCATGATAACTAAAATCAATGAATGAATGCTTCAATTTTGAATATATGAGATCAAGAATGATATTTAACTAAGTTATGCTTATTGAATAAATCGACAGCATAACGGTACTTTCCTTAACTTCCATTCCTTTTAGATCCATTTAAGCAATATGACAAGTTCTAGATCATCAAGGTTTGTCTAGAATCAATGGAATATCAACCCTTGGCCAAACCTTGGGTTAACATAAACAAGTTATGTAACGGTCATTGGCTGGGCCGTTACATTATGTAACGCGCCAGTAATAGGCCGTTACAGTGATTCGAGTCCAGAAGGATAAAAATAGACCCAGAGGAATGTGACGGTCTGGCACTGGGCCGTTACATGAGCCTGACGGTCCAGTTCAAGGCCGTTACATTTCAAAAATCAAAAACCACGATAGAGTGTTCTAATTAATGGGCTTTCATTGGTACAACCAACTCGGCGTCCTAGTGGGAATCCCAGGCTCGCGAAGAATTACGGAGGCCTTGAAATAATGATTTCCTAGTCTATTGGAAGGATTATCCAATAGAGAGGTCCTCATGTCCAAGATAGTGTTCCTATAGTGCAATGTGTGAACTAATGACATCATACCGGAGTAAGTGCCATGTACTTATAGAATTGACTCTATTGACAGGTAGTGACATGTATAATAAATGTGAAAACCGTGATGAAAACTCCGTCAATACAATGCTAACAAGTCATGCTTTTATAATCATGCTTATAGGTTTTAGCTTCATGAAATTAGCATAGCTAAAACATAAAAGTGATACCAAAACATGCAATACCTGTTATGAACGATCAAATAACCTTAAAACATGAGATTAGGTTATAACTTAGATAACTAGGCTTAAACAATGGTAATATTGGCAAGTTATAATCTGTCAAAGGTTGACAGTACACATGATATAACGGTCTGGAGATGGGGCGTCACAGTGAAAGTGACGGTCAGGAACCAGCCGTTACATGATTGTAACGCGTCTGTCCAAGCGCGTTAGAAACAACAGTGCAATTTAAATATCACAGAGTGTGTAATGGTCTGTCGTAGGGCCGTTACTTGGAAGCGACGGTCCTATGCTAATGCGTTACAGTATCTGCTAACAGATAACAATCATAGAAACTAAGAGATCAACTCACATCATGTCTTTTATCAAAACATGATGAGTTTCTAGTCATGTTAACGAAGTAAGGCCATCTACATGCATAGGTAATCATGAATAGATGAATAGTTATGTTTTAATTTCTTAATTTGGCTAAGAGGTGCATGATGTGCATAGAACAAATAAAACATGAAATCAATGCTCTACCATGCATGGAATTCAATCAAACCATAGGGCTTTTAGTCCTATCCTGCTGTTTTTACCGTTCATGAGATAACCTACCTCTTACTTAGACTGTAGTTTCTGAATTTGGTTGAGAACCGTGCCCTAGATCCCTTCCTTCTCTTGTGACTTTTCCGCAACTTCTTTAGGCTCTAACTCCACGCCCTCTTGACCTAAAGATGTGAAATTCGGAGGGGAGTTAGTTTAAAGTATTGTAAACAAATTATTCTAAAGAACTTACCTGCGATAATGACTCCTTACCTTGCTTCCTTATGCCCAAAAAGTAAGGGTCGCATAGTTCAGAACTATGCCATATTTATAGAGTTTAGGCTAGGTTTTGAGGATTAGATCGAGTTTAGAGTCCTTATTTCATCAAATCCTAATCTCCAAGAGTCCTTAGAGTTTTTACAATCCTTCCCAAGTCGATCCATAGTGGATAGGAACATCAAGTTCTAATCTTTTCATGAGTCCCTTCACTTACGGAACTAACAGGAATGTAACGGTCGAGTGCCCATGCGTTACATGGCTGTGGCGGTCTTACGATAGACCGTTACAGTCATCGTAGCTTAGAGTTTCAATTTATGAAAACTCTCTTGTTAATTATCCAAATCATTATCTTATAGTATTAGTATTTATCCTTCATATCCGTGGATAGACTTAATTACCTTCTAGAATGTGGGCCTAACTTAATGGGCCTGAGTTAAAAACCTTTTGGACTTTAATTAAGTTGTTTGGGTTAATTGATTAACACAATTTTGGCCTTATATTGATTATTTAGCCCAAATAATGCCAGAATATTATTTAAATAACTAAAATTTTCTTTTATAAATTTTGGGGCTCTACACCCTCCCCCACTTAGAAGAATTTGGTCCCCAAATTCAATTCATGGATTGAGGAGAGTGTACTTACAATTAAATAATTCCGGGAATCTTTTCTTCATAGCTGATTCGATTTCCCATGTTGCTTCATAAGGCCATGCTTTCTTCCATTGAATCTTCACCATAGGAATGACCTTATTTCTGAGTTGACGCACTTCTCGATCCAGAATCTTTATTGGTGTTTGTTCATATGTCAAGTCCTTCTGAATCTCTAGATTGTCATAAGTGATAATGTGATCTGGATCATACACATACTTCTTCAGCATCGAGACGTGAAATACGTCATGAACTCCTGCTAACTGTGGTGGCAAAGCCAATTTATAGGCCACTTCACCGATCCTTTCGAGGATTTCAAATGGACCGATAAATCTTGGAGTTAGCTTTCCTTTAATGCCAAATCTTCGAATACCACAACCCGGAGAAACCTTTAGATATACATGTTCTCCTACTTGAAATTTTAAGTCGCGCCTTCGATTGTCAGCATAAGATTTCTGCCTATCTTGTGCCATTTTCATCCTTTCCTGAATGAGCTTGATTCTCTCTGTAGAATCCCTGATTAAATCGGGGCCTAGAAATTGCCTTTCCCCTATTTCATTCCAACATATTGGTGATCGACAACTTTTCCCATATAGAGCTTCGAAAGGTGCCATTTGTATGCTTGCTTGATAGCTGTTGTTATATGCAAATTCTACCAAAGGCAAGTGATCATGCCAACTTCCTCCAAAATCAATGACACAAGCCCTGAGCATATCTTCTACCACTTGATTTGTCCTTTCTGTTTGGCCATCAGTTTGTGGATGGAAAGCGGTGCTAAAATTCAATCTAGTCCCAAGTGAATGTTGTAGGCTCTTCCAAAATTGTGATGTGAATCGGGGATCTCTATCTGATACAATATCGACAGGGACTCCATGTAACTTGACAATTTCTTTTATGTATAGTGCTGCTAGAATATCTACATACCATCGACTTTTTATTGGTATAAAATGTGCAAATTTAGTCAATCGGTCTATAATTACCCATATTCCATCGTGTCCACCTCTTGTCTTAGGTAGTCCCATAATGAAATCCATTCCTATGCTCTCCCATTTCCATTCCGGGATGCTTAAGGGATGTAATTTACCTACGGGTCTGAAATGTTTCGCCTTCACTTGTTGACATGTGAGACACCGAGATACGAAGTCTGCTACTTCCTTCTTCATATTGGGCCACCAAAAGTTTCTTTTGAGATCCTGATACATTTTTGTACCTCCTGGATGAATGGTATACTTTGATTTATGTGCTTCTTCTAAGATCAATTTCTTTGTATCTTCATGATCGGGTATACACATTCGGCCCTTGAATAGCATTCTTCCATCTTCGGATATAGAAAAATCCGGTCTTTATTCAATATTGGCCTTAATTTCCAGTAAAATTGGGTCATCCTCTTGTAACTTGGCCAAATCCTCAATCAATGTTGGTTGAGCTCGGATATTTGCCATGAAACAATTATCTTCCTTAATGTCAACATCTAGATTCAATTGAGCAAATTGAGGAACAAGGTTAGTCATACTAATCATGAGACTTGATAACATACCAATTGGTTTCCTGCTGAGTGCATCTGCTATAGCATTTGCCTTGCCAGGGTGATATTGAATAGTGAAATCGAAGTCTTTAAGATATTCCAACCATCTCCTCTGCCTCATGTTAAGCTCTTTTTGAGAAAATAAATATTTCAAACTCTTATGGTCCGAATAGACAGTAAACTTTTCTCCATAAAGATAATGACGTCAAATTTTCAAGGCGAAAATAACTGCTGCTAATTCCAAATCATGTAGAGGATAATTTTGTTCGTGACGTTTCCATTGTCTTGAAGAATAGCAAATCACATTTCCATCTTGCATAAGGACACACCCTAAGCCAATTCCAGATGCATCCGTATATACTTCAAATCCAGCACCCTCTATTGGTAGTGAGAAAACAGGGGCTGTTGTAAGATGATTCTTAAGATTTTGAAAACTCTTTTCATAGTCCTTCGACCAGATAAAAGGATTTTCTTTTCTGGTAAGTCTAGTTAAAGGAACCGCGATCTTTGAAAAGTCCTTTATGAATCTTCTATAATAACCTGCTAGACCCAAAAAGCTTCTAACTTCAGATATAGTCGTTGGTCGGCTCCAATCTCTGACAGCTTCTACCTTAGAAGGGTCCACAACAATTCCTTTTTTTGAAATAATGTCGCCTAGGAATGAGACTTCCTTGAGCCAGAATTCACACTTATTGAGTTTGGCATATAGCTTGTGTTCTCTAAGTGTTTGCAAGGCTATCCTTAGATGTTCTTCGTGTTCTTCTTTTGTCTTGGAGTATATCAGGATATCATCGATGAAGACGACGATGAACTGATCTAAATATGGCTGGAAGACACTGTTCATAAGTTGCATGAATGCTGCTGGGGCATTAGTTAACCCAAACGGCATTACCACGAATTCATAGTGGCCATAACGACTTCGAAAAGCCGATTTGTAGATGTCCTCTTCTTTGATTCTAAGCTGATGGTAACCTGATCTTAGGTCAATCTTAGAAAAATATTCTGCTCCCGAAAGCTGATCGAAGAGCTCATCAATACGCGGCAATGGGTATTTGTTATTGATTGTAAGTTGATTCAATCGCCGGTAGTCAATGCATAATCTGAGAGAACCATCCTTCTTCTTGGCAAATAGAACCGGCGCACCCCAAGGGGATGTGCTAGGTCTGATAAAACCCTTGTCTAGAAGTTCCTATAATTGCTTCTTTAATTCCTTGAGCTCTGTGGGGGACATTATGTAAGGGGCTATAGAAACAGGTGCTGCACCTGGAATGAGTTCAATGGTAAAGTTTACTTCCCTCTCGGGCGGTAAACTAGGTAGTTCGGATGGGAATATGTCAGGGAATTCATTTGCAATAGGAATGTTTGCTAGGATAATTTCCTTAGATTCGTTGACAATGACTGAAGCAAGAAAAACTTCACATCCTTTCGAGATAAGTTTGCAGGCGTGTAGAGAAGATATAATGGTAGGATGCTTCTTGTATTTGATGCCAAGAAAGGAAAATCTTGGAAGACTGGGCTTTCAGAAAGATACAATTCTATTTCGGCAGTTGATGTAAGTCTCATGGTCTACAAGCCAATCTACCCCTAAAATGGCATCATATCCTTTCATGTCAAGGCATACTAAGTTTGCGGGGAGATTGTGTCCTTCTACCACTACCTCACAATCAGGATAATAGTTGGTAAGCTTAGTTCCAAATCCTAAAGGTGTAGTAATAGTGAGATCTGAAGGTAGGGGAACTGATGCAGTTGGTAAGGTTTTTGCAAAAGTGGTGGAGATAAAAGAATGAGAAGCACCAGTATCAAATAGCACGAATGCAGGACGAGAACAGATTTGAAGAGTACCTTCCATGAGCCCATCATTTTGATCCCTGGGCGCTTCTTCTTCATCTATAACTGCATTGAGGCGAGCCGGCCTCCTACGTCCTCCGTTATTTGGTTGGTCTTTCATAAGGGGGCAATCTGGCACACGATGCTCCCTACTTCCACAGCGCAAATAAGCACCTAGGCGCTTCCAGCATTCTTCAGCCGAGTGGCCAAATTTCTCACAAAGGTGCACGCTGAGGCGACTTGCTCCTTTTCTTCCTTCACCTTTTTACTACTCTTTTGAGAATTTTCACCGTTCCCGTTCCTTGATCTTTTCTTATTATCACGGCTTTTGTATGGTTCCGTGCTACTGAACTTCTCCTTCTTATAATGTCGATCAGAGCGCCAGCTACATTCTTCTCCCTTTTCTTTCAACCTTTCGACCTTCTCTAAGGTCCTCTCGCATAAATATGCCCTTTGAACTATCTCCGCATAAGTGTGGATATTCTTTGTCCCCAGTTGTTGAATGAAATCGGGCCGTAACCCGTCCATAAATCGGTTTACTTTTAATAAGTCTGTACTAATCAAATGTGGTGCATACGGTGCTAGTCTTGAAAACTGCAACTCATATTCTGCCACGGACATCATCCCTTGACGAAGGGAGGCAAACTCCATAGCCTTCCTTTCCTTTACATGCTCGGAGAAATATTTGGCACGGAATAAAGTGAGAAAAACATTCCATGTATGTGGCGCATCGGCTGGAGGTGCCGGAACCGATTTCCACCAAGTGCGAGCATCCTTGTTTAATTGGAACGTAGCTAGACAGACTTTCTCCTGATCAGTGCATTGAATAACATCAAATATCCTATTCATCTCATCGATCCAATTTTCTGCTTTGTCTGGATTGAAAGATCCATAAAAATGCGGAGGATTTAGACTCCGAAAATTGCGATGAAGGTCTCCTGCCCTTGCCCCCGCACCACCTTGTGCTATAGTTTGCAGTGCCTGGGTGAGGCCGACAACAGTTTGTTGCATACCGTCCCAATCTACGCAATGAGCCATGATAAGAATAATAAGGTACCTCAGAGAAAATAACAACTTATTATTTCTCATGAAATTGGAATGAATCAAAATAATTCTTAAAGCTAATTAGCTATCTTATCCCGGGTTCTACCCAATCCTCACATGGGTGCGGAATTTTTCCTTAGTTCATAGGTAGGGTCCTTAACCTAGGACTTATCCTATGACATGACTCTTTTCCTTAAGTCCTGAGACTTAGTCTCTGATACCAACTTAATTGTCACGCCCCGAGCCTTTAATTACAGCGGAAGACTCGCTCGGGGAGCGCGAACAGCCGGCATGGTAAGCCTCTTGCAAGCAAGAATCAATCAGAGCGCAAGACAATCACACAAGTAAATGCAATTGCACAAGATTTAATTAAACTTCAACTTTATTCATAATGCTCAATATTCAAGATACAATCACTAATTTGATTTCCATTCTACTAGACTCAAGAAATAGGAAAATTACATTGACTCAATCTAGACACTTTAACTTCCTAAGTCTTCACTCTCATCTTTATAACACTTTCACTCACTTCCGGACCCGCTACTAGTATAGCCCGAATCCGAATCCGAACTATTTCCATCTCCTGAAAAATAAAAAAAATAGGTCATGAGCACACTTGCCCAGTAGGTATCTTCGCATCAACATGAAGGCACTATTTAAGTAATTATCATTTTAGCTCTAAAGAAATAAGGTAAGACCATGCGAATGCAAATCAATCATGCGATCAAATCAATAGAAACAAGATAACCATGTAAGATAGAATGATCAAGAATGAACTAGCAAGAATATAACAAGAACATGATATTGGCCTTCCATGAACAAGAATGTAACGAGATTGTACTAGCAAGCCACATATTCCTCACTTTAGCATCTTATGCTTAAGAGCAAGTGCTTCGTGAATTTCTGTGGAATATCAAGCAAGAATGTCATGTTGTGCCGTGGATCTTCACTTATTTATTGAAATAGTACTCCCAGCGCAATGCGACGCTAGTAACATCATACCCCATGGTTTATAAAATAGTATGTTTTCGGCAATCAGCCGAGGGGACTAGCATAGAGCCCTTGAACACAATCAGTACTCGATCGCATCTTCAGTTATAAATTTAGCTACTTCCACGCAGTATAACAGTAACGTATGGCCAAGAATATAGCACTTCCAATAATTCCATGATAACTAAAATCAATGAATGAATGCTTCAATTTTGAATATATGAGATCAAGAATGATATTTAACTAAGTTATGCTTATTGAATAAATCGACAGCATAACGGTACTTTCCTTAACTTCCATTCCTTTTAGATCCATTTAAGCAATATGACAAGTTCTAGATCATCAAGGTTTGTCTAGAATCAATAGAATATCAACCCTTGGTCAAACCTTGGGTTAACATAAACAAGCTATGTAACGGTCATTGGCTTGGCCGTTACATTATGTAACGCGCCAGTAATAGGCCGTTACAGTGATCCGAGTCCAAAAGGATAAAAATAGACCCAGAGGAATGTGACGGTCTGGCACTGGGCCGTTACATGAGCCTGACGGTCCAGTTCAAGGCCGTTACATTTCAAAAATTGAAAACCACGATAGAGTGTTCTAATTAATGGGCTTTCATTGGTACAACCAACTCGGCATCCTAGTGGGAATCCCAGGCTCGCGGAGAATTACGGAGGCCTTGAAACAATGATTTCCTAGTCCATTGGAAGGATTATCCAATAGAGAGGTCCTCATGTCCAAGATAGTGTTCCTATAGTGCAATGTGTGAACTAATGACATCATACCGGAGTAAGTGCCATGTACTTATAGAATTGACTCTATTGACAGGTAGTGACATGTATAATAAATGTGAAAACCGTGATGAAAACTCCGTCAATACAATGCTAACAAGTCATGCTTTTATAATCATGCTTTAATAGTGCAAAACTATAGGTTTTAGCTTCATGAAATTAGCATAGCTTAAACATAAAAGTGATACCAAAACATGCAATACCTGTTATGAACGATCAAATAACCTTAAAACATGAGATCAGGTTATAACTTAGATAACTAGGCTTAAACAATGGTAATATTGGCAAGTTATAATCTGTCAAAGGTTGACAGTACACATGATATAACGGTCTGGAGATGGGGCGTCACAGTGAAAGTGACGGTCAGGACCCAGCCGTTACATGATTGTAACGCGTCTGTCCAAGCGCGTTAGAAACAACAGTGCAATTTAAATATCACAGAGTGTGTAATGGTCTGTCGTAGGGCCGTTACTTGGAAGCGACGGTCCTATGCTAATGCGTTACAGTATCTGTTAACAGATAACAATCATAGAAACTAAGAGATCAACTCACATCATGTCTTTTATCAAAACATGATGAGTTTCTAGTCATGTTAACGAAGTAAGGCCATCTACATGCATAGGTAATCATGAATAGATGAATAGTCATGTTTTAATTTCTTAATTTGGCTAAGAGGTGCATGATGTGCATAGAACAAATAAATCATGAAATCAATGCTCTACCATGCATGGAATTCAATTAAACCAGAGGGCTTTTAGTCCTATCCTGCTATTTTTGCCATTCATGAGATAACCTACCTCTTACTTAGACTGTAGTTTCTGAATTTGGTTGAGAACCGTGCCCTAGATCCCTTCCTTCTATTGGGACTTTTTCAGCAACTTCTTTAGGCTCTAACTCCACGCCCTCTTGACCTAAAGATGTGAAATTCGGAGGGGAGTTAGTCTAAAGTATTGTAAACAAATTATTCTAAAGAACTTACCTGCGATAATGACTCCTTATCTTGCTTCCTTATGCCCAAAAAGTAAGGGTCGCACAGTTCAGAACTATGCCCTATTTATAGAGTTTAGGCTAGGTTTTGAGGATTAGATCGAGTTTAGAGTCCTTATTTCATCAAATCCTAATATCTAAGAGTCCTTAGAGTTTTTACAATCTTTCCCAAGTCGATCCATAGTGGATAGGAACATCAAGTTCCAATCTTTTCATGAGTCCCTTCACTTATGGAACTAACAGGAATGTAACGGTTGAGTGCCCATGCGTTACATGGCTGTGGCGGTCTTACGATAGACCGTTACGGTCATCGTAGCTTAGAGTTTCAATTTATGAAAACTCTCTTGTTAATTATCCAAATCATTATCTTATAGTATTAGTATTTATCCTTAATATTTGTGGATATACTTAATTACCTTCTAGAATGTGGGCCTAACTTAAAAACCTTTTGGACTTTAATTAAGTGGTTTGGGTTAATTGATTAACACAATTTTGGCCTTATATTGATTATTTAGCCCAATTAATGCCAGAATATTATTTAAATAACTAAAAATTACTTTTATAAATTTTGGGGCTCTACAGGTAGACTAGTGCTGGCGTCCGAAGACGTATGCGCGGTTTGATGCCTTAGCTGCGGTGGCGTGGGAGGTGTCTTCTGCTGAGCCGGTACACTGGAACCTGTGTTCGAAGACATATGTGCGGTTTGATGCCTTAGCCGTGGTGGTGGTGTCTTTTGCTGAGAAGCGGATTGGGAGATGTGCTTGTTGTCTTGCTCCTTAGTCTTGCCTTTGTGATCATGTTGAGAGCAAGGTCCGGCGACAGTCGAAGGTACCGTAGGATATTGCCGCTCTGGGTTGTTATCCCGACTCTGCGCATTGACTAGGCCTTGTGGCGATTGGCCCGTCGTACGAGTGAAAGTTGCTGAAGACTCCGTAGATGTCTTCTTTGCGGTCTGGATTGGGTTAGAGGGTGAGCGGGGAGGACCCGATGGCTCACCGGCTGAGGGGGCATGACACGGCTGGGCCGGGACCTCACCCTACTTTTGCTTCCCCTTCTTATCCCCGGATGCCGGGGACGGAGGTAGGGCAGGGGGAAAGCAAGAGGGACCTGAGGAGCCCATCATCGTCTTGCTCACCAGAATGTTCTCTCGGCCAAGAAGGACTCGGAGAAGCCTGGCGGTGTCTTCTTCGGAGAAGGGGAGAGATTCCAGCTCCTGCTAGGGCCGCCACTGCACGACCGGAGTGGCAGGGGCCGGTTGGCTGACTGGTGGTGTCTGGGAGCCCGGAGGGGCTGGAGTAACAGGGGGATGGATGACGTTGACCGAGAAGTCACTCGGCTGCGTCTCTTGATTGGCATCTTGTTCCCTGTGCCTTCGCACTCGCTCGAGAGCTTCTCGATTATCGGTTCGAAACTCGAGCCATTCTGGAGTATGCTGGTAAGGCAGCCCATGCCCATTTTCTTGAGGGGGATCTGGCCGCTCCGGCGCATCCCTGGCGATGCTCAGGGTTTCTTTGACAGCTTACCGAAGTCTTAAGAGCGCCATGGAATTTCCCTCAGCATCGATCTGCTCTCACTGGATCTGTTCCTGGATTAGGTACTGAACTTCTTCACAGGACTCGATCGTGTGGCAGATTTTGGCGTGGAAAGGGCAGTACTGGGGGTGACTGAATTCCCAGTGAGTGTAGTTTGCGGGCGGGTCTCAGAGCATGATCTTCCCCCTCTCGACGAGGACATCAAAGAGTCGCCGGGTCCTCTCCTTGGGAAAGGAGAGAGGTATGCAATCATGCCAGGGCCTCCACCCTGGATACCAGAGTGAATGCTCACCTTGACTGGTGCTGGGCTCCTCTGCTTCGACATTCGAGAGGGAGAACACGGCCATCATACGGATCACGTTGGCCAATTAGTGATCCACACGCGCTACCTTAGCTGGCTTCGACCACGTATGTGGCTGCGGGGGATCGATGAGACCACTCTTCATTTTGACGAGACCGTCTTAGATCAGCTTCTGTGCCTGAGTCTTGAAGACATGATAATCTTCAATTGGGTGCCCCAACATGCGATGATATGGGCAATAGCTGGGATAGTCAGTTTTTTGGGCCTCGTCCGGCTTGTGGATTTCTGGCAGCTCGACAATCTTCTAGGTCATGCAGAGGTCGAAGAGTATTTTTGTATGTTCCTTCTTGAAGGAGAAGGGTGTCTTCATACGCTCCGAGAAGGAAGGAGTGGTCGGCTTGTCTGCTGGCTTTTTGTCAGAGCCGCTTGGTTCAGCTGCCTTACAGGCTTTGGCGGCGGGGTTGAACTCAATGATGTTCACCTCCTTTCCGGACTGGCGTTCTCGTGCTTGTTTACCGTTTGCTAAAGTGTAGCTCGGGTTGTCAGCGAAGAACATCTCTATTTCGGCGACCGCCGAATTGAGTTGGTCGAAGCCTTTGATATTGGTGCCGTGAAGCTTTTCGCTGACCTCCACTACCAGACCTCGACAACAAATGGTGATGGCATCCTCTTGAACGGGTGGATTGACACACCTCATGCTGAGGTCTTGACATTTTTTGATGAAGTTGAGGGCACCCTCACCCTTTTTCTGCCGAAGAGAATAGAGTTCGGCTAGGGAGACTTTTCGCTCGGCCGTTTAAAAGCGGTCAAGGAATTTCTTCTAGAGATCGGCCCAGCCGATGACTGAGTTGGGCTTCAGGTGGGAATACCATTGAAAGGCCGTTCCCGTGAGCGAAGTGGTGAAGTAGCGGAGGAGATATGATTCGTCCAACGCTAGCTTACCCATGGCCGTAACATAGTAGGCCAAGTGTTCATGTGGCGACCCCTGCCCGTTAAACTTTTGCAGCTTCGGAGGCTTGGAGTATTATGGGGGAAGATTTTTCAACTGGTGGTGGAGCGGGTAGGGCACACTATAGAGATCTATAGTGGCAACCCCTTCGCCATACTGAGCGAGCTTTGTCTCGACAATCCGCTCGATCATCTGGCGTTGTGCCATGAGATTTTTCGGCACTGGCGTATTGGATGCTCATGGCTGAGCTTCGACCTGGGGCGTGTCGAACCCGGCTGCTATCGGGGTTCGGGCAACTGTCGCTGAGGTGTTGGCAACATCGCGCCCAGTCGGCGGTGCCAATTCTTCGGCCGGGGGCCTAGCAGGTAGTTGAGGGTAAAGGTCCCGTTCCTGAAGGAGATCTTGCAGGAGGGCCTTCAAATGCTGGTTCTCTTTTACGAGAGTCTCGAGGGTCACTTCTTGAACCTCGTTTGCAGGAGGATTGTTATTGACTAGCTCCACGTTGATAGGAGGGTCACGGTCCTCGGCTGGGACTTCTTCTGCACGTTCCGATGCCTGCGGTCCGGCAGAAGTGCCAATGTGACCTGTTGGGGTAGGCTGCTGCGCCTGATGACGCGGCCTCCTGAAATGGGACAGGGGCTGGTTCAGGTCCTCAGACTGGGTTTCAGGTTGGTGTCCCGTGGTATAGCACGCGAACACCCGAACTGCGTCGTTGATGAACCGAGCCGTCCGCTTCCTCCGAGGGTGTTTGTCAGGGCAGACGGGTGCCCCCAATCTATCAAAGACTGAGGTGCATTGCAGAGGCACCTCCCTCCCGATGTCGGCCTAAGGAGAACCCGAGATGGGTTACTGGCGGGCCCGAGAACGGGCCCGTCTTTGCCTCCGCTTGCCCGGGCGGGGGACATTGGATGACTGAGCGTCATCAGATGGTGCGGTTGTGAGATCAAACGCGTCCTGCCTTATGCCGCGTCTGAGCGCTCGCAGAGGGTTTCTAATATGCGCCCTCCGAACGGCTTGAGCTTCTTCCGAGGTGACCTAGATTCTTCTCAAGTCGGGTTTCCGGTCTCCCTTGTCGATGTTTCTCCGACGAGTCAACTTGGGAGCTCGTGAATCGAACTGGTGCGGATGCCCCCGGGATGCTACCGGGGCGCCCGCTCCTCTGTGCTTCACCTTGTCCTCTCGCGTTTGCTGTAGGAGGTCGAAATGGTTGGAGGTAGGAACCACAGGAACGGTCCATTCCTGAGGTATGATTGGTTCACCCCCATTGAGGTGAATCCGCAGGTCCTCCACAAGAATAGTCTTGCCAGAGTTGCTGGTTGTAGCAGAGAGTTGCCTACCTTTATGACCGTGGTGATGCTTCTTCTGGGGAGCCAAGGAAGACCCCGCTCCGAGGTGATAGACCGAGAAGACCTGGCCTACGGTGACTGGCAGCATGGAGCTGTCAGTTGGGAGTACTGAGATCGGCCCCCAGGGTACGAGACCCGCATCAGGGGTCGGTGGCTGGGCGACTCGGGTGTAAGCTTTCGCCCGAGCCGATAGAAGCGTTGCCGATGCTCGAGGTGACGCTCTTGCACCGGGAAGCAACGTTGTAGAAGATGTGGAGGTGTCGGTGACCCTAGGTTGTGAACCGGTAGCGAGCGCTGGTGGAGCTGGAGTGTGGGACGAAGGGCCCACGACCGACATGGGAATTTCCATGTCCCATAAGGGCAATCCCGTACTGGGAGTCGGCGTTACTGGAGGGTAAGGGGAAGAACCACATAGTGGCGCTGAGAGGCCCGGGGCCCAACGTGGAAGGTCCACACCGGGGACCGACCTTGAGAAATCTCGGGGTTGTGTGCCCCATCGGGACGCTGAGGAGCCTCGAACGCGGGGTTAAGAACCCGTGCCGGACGACGGATCTTTTGGGGTTCAGGTTGAATGACCCGAGCAGAGTACTGGGGAGCCTTGGCCCCGGGTGGAAGAACCCGTACGGGGAGCCGGATTGACTGGGGTTCGGACCTGAAGCCCCGGACAGGGTGCTGGGAAGCCGGGGGTGGAAACCCGTGTCAGGTGTCAGCTTGATTGGGGCTCGGGGTTGGAGGCCCAAGCAGGATGCTGTCGTAGTGGCCGAGGCTTGGAGTACAGGGCCCGTGATGGAAGCCGACTGAGACTGGGCCCGGGGGGCAAAGTTCGCTCAGGCAAGGGATGATCTGGGACCCCCACAGGGGCAGGTGGTGGACAGCACGAGTCTGACGCTCGAGCGGGCCACCGAATCTGGAGAGTGGCGCGGCATGTCTGCCACGCCGACAGGAGCAGAAGCTGAGAGTAGCTGTGGAACAGCCACGGGGACCACACCCAAGAAGTAGGGTGATCTGACAACTAGGGCGAAGCTGCCAAAAATGATCGGCATCGCCAAGTATCCCACCCGCGCGTGGGTGTAGATGACGATGGGATCGTAGGTAACAGCTGCCATAGTTGCTGGAGCGCTGGATGCTACCGAGGCGACGGTTGCTGATGATCACCGAGTGTGGTCCGGCGGTCGGAGCGCGAACTGGAAGCTACTGGGAAATGCGCGCAAGTACCCTCCTCTCCCTCTCCTGCAAGGACAGGAAAAGGGTACCAGGGCTTCAGGGTTGGCACATGTTTTTCTTCAGCAAAAAGAAGGAATGCAAGAGACGTCCCACCGGGTGTGCCATCCTCTTTGTTGTGGGGGTTTTTATGCTGGTGACCGGGATGAAGAAAGGAATACAGCGGGAAAGGAAAATACGGGAGTTTGATGTATCTCGGGTATTCTCCCTTACGGTTATATGCCCCTCATGGTGGTACAGGACACTCTCCTTTTACAGAAAGTCGAAAAAGGTCAAATGACATGAAAATGTCGGGGTGTAGGTTAGCTGGACAGGGTGCGGGCGTGCCAGTCGATTTCTTGACAATCATTGACCGGGGAAGCGTCGCCAGGACGCGACACGTGGGCTCGAGAGATCGGGCGACACGTGGATAGAAGATGTCACGTCTCGAACAAGGTGGAATTATCAAGGCGGGAACAGTTATACGAACAAGTCAATCAAGAGACTCAGATGATGAGTATGAACACAAATGGACATAATCACATCTTTATTTCATAATCTGACATTTCCAACAAATGTCCTTCAATGACTTGTAATACTATTCAGACTCGATACATTCATTTATAAGTAGACAGACTGGGAAAAATAATTTATTAAAAACTATCATCACTCTCATCACTCCAACCCATTCCCGTCATCTTCAGGATTTCCTGAAAATGAACAACAATACATAGGGTGAGCTAGAAAGCTCAGTAGGACTTATATCTCTTTACCAGGTCACTTTAAGTAACTAGTATTTTAGATCATCTATATGCTCTCAAATAAAATAAGTAATAAATCAAATGACAATTAGAGAACAAGATTAGAAAGTCAAGAATTCCAAGAATAGGTATTGTAGAACTCAAGTGTAAGCATGAAGATCAATAACAAGTATAGAATTGTAAATATGGCCATGTAACAAGGATATTAACCATTCCAGTAAAACATGTCATGTATAGGAAGTTAAGCATGTAACGAGTCAAGCATATAATAAGTGAATTGCTTATTTCAATCTTGCATGTCAGTTGCTGTAATGCCACACTTGATCATTCAACTCCCTCGGGCACATGTACTTTCAGGCTTTACTTGCCTAGGACCAGATCAGGGCCCCCATGTTTGCCAGGCATTGAGTATCAGGTGGACCAAGATCCCATGTAATTTCTAGAACAATTCATTTATAATTATGGCCAATTCGAGTTTCAAGAAAAGCTTAAGAAGAGTAATATAGCGCACAACTAGTCATTTAGTTATGGAGGACTGTAGAGGTGGCCCCTACAGACTCAAGAGGTGGCTCTCATTATGTAGCACTTTGCGCCATTCCGGCCTCAAGAGGTGGCTCCTATAACGTAGCACTTTACCCTGCATGGCACTTAGCTCCTACACTCCCAAATGGTAGTTTATGGTTAAAGTATAGATCTAGCAAAATTTCTATTTCCAAAGAGATGTAGTATGAAGAAAGGGCATGTAGTAAGAAGAATAAATAAAGTTTATAAGAAAAGTTCAAGAATGATTTAAGGCATCATGTTTAATGACATTAAGATAATAAAGAGAATGAATTACTGGTCAAGGTATGATCAACTCTTGTGGAAAATCTTGTAAAATAAGTTTAGATCAAGTGTTTCTCAGTCGGGTAATTAGCAGAAAACTAAAGAAAACACGGCCAGGTAAGAGGTGGGACTGTGGGAGGCTCCCCTCGTATTCACGAGGTTCTAATTAAGTAACCACTTATCCACTTAAAGCGTTTGTCTGTGGACCTCTAGCCTTAGACACCGGTCTCTATTGATAAACTTGCTAGCTACACTATTTTTCGGAGACATGAAAATACGTAAATCGAACGGAAATCATTCTTGTATATTATAACATGTTCATTTGTGAAAGAATTTCAATGAAGAAAAAGACATTGAAAAAAGATGTCAAGCTTCCAATTGCATAATATGTTCATGTATGAAGAGAAGTTGAAAGGAGATGTCAAGCTTTCAGATAGAGCTTAGATAAGAGAGATAGGGTCAATCATGTATAGGAATTGTACGAAAATTAGAGCATAGTTGTTTGAATAATTAACGATAACTTTATGAGTTCATTCATCTAGTCATTTCTTTGTTAATAGTATTCTTAAGACAAGAACATGATTTTAAAATTTAAATTTTAAGTTTTGAAGTAACGCGCATAAACAAGGTAAATCGGGCGTGATTATCGTATTCAAATCATCGTCCATATGTGATCCACGTTATTGAAACATGTTATGATAATGAAAACTCCCATTTTTGAACTTTAAATCTTAAAATAAGCCATAAATATAGGATCATGAAAAATTTACATAGAATCAAAATATTCATGCAAAGAAACATATATGTAGATCTAATTAAATTTTTGCCTGAGAGAAAACCTACCTTGTTGAAGATCAAAGAAGAAGAAATTTAAGAACGAAGAACGCTTTCGAACACTCCTCCAACTTCGAGTTTTCTCCATGTAGCAACCCTAATAAATGAATAATTGAAATGAATTAAAACATATATATTACTGAAGTAATATATAAAAGGAATAGGGTTAATTGGATGAAATAAAACAAAATTAAAAATAACGCCTCTTATTAAGGCGTTAATTTATAAAGAAACGCCTCTACCAATGGCGTGAATAAAGAAAGGACGCCCACACCTACGGTCGTCAGTTCTCACGCGACCAAATGGGTAAGTAAAAGAAACGCCTCTATCTTGGGCGTGTTTTAAAACACGAAACGCCCTTATGCAAGGCGTTAATTCAAGAATACACGCCCTGACCTAAGGCGTTAATTCAGTTCGTGAACCGATCGAACCCAGAACTTATCCAAGGAAAGATTAACCTAATCTAGTAAGTGTCTATTAGAGTAAGGACTCTATTAAGGATATATTACCCTCAATCAAACCCTACTCTTGTTAGGACTTCAAAATCCTATAAATAACATGTTCGATCGAACCCTAAAACCCATTTGATCGAACGTCTGCTGCTAGGTACGTGAAGAACAAACAGTTCTTCTTCCTTTCCTTGCTTTTGATAAACACATGAGGAGGTTTTAACCATCCTTCATCGTCTTTGCTATAGGTGGCTGCTTCTAGTGTTTGAAGACAAAGGGTCTTCATCATCATCGTCTTCATCACCATCGTTGCCGAAGAATAGGTAAAGTTCTTCTTTTTCCCTTGCCTTCAGGTTACGTAGGTAAAGAAGATTGATATCTTCTCTTCCTTTACAGGTAGCTGTGGCAATATCTTCCTGAAGAACGAAGGTTCTTCATCCACGAAGGTTCCAAACAGAGTATCAGTATTATCAAACCATAAGGTAGGTTTTCTCAAGTTACTGTAGCCCAAATGAAATTAATGCAAGATATATATATATATATATATATAAGCATGTCATGCATATGATTATTATAGTTTTCACGCGTTTTCTGAAATATTTTGAAAGAAACGCCCTTGATTAGGGCGCTAATTTAAAAGAAACGACCATACTAGTGGTCGTCAATTTAATATTTGACGCCCTCTACGCAGGCGTTAATTTCATAAGAATCGCATGTGATTAATAATTGATCCTGTTTAAAAATTACAATACATATGAAATATTGATTTTTAATATCTTGCATGACTCTGTGAATTCCTGTTAAATTTTACTGCCATGACATGTCTCCTGTCTCTCGAAATATTATTTATTAAAATATCGTAAATCCCTTGAAATTCACGACTTGGACAAAGTCGTTTTCCATATTCTAACGCCCCAGTACAAGGCGTGAATATTAAAAGTAACGCCCCTTCCAAGGGCGCGTTTTTGATAAATTTCTGAGAATAATTATATCCTGTCGAATATGTAAATGATGAGACGCCTGCCCCTGCAGTCGTCAACTTTTAAGAAACGCCCCCAGGAAAGGCGTGTTTTTGATAAATTAATGAAATAATGGAAATTCTGCAAATTGGCAATATATGTAAACGCCCTTCAGTTAGGCGTTAATTACTTGAGACACGACTTGACCTAAGTCGTTATTTTACTGTAAACTGATTTTTCCTCTGATTTGCTAACCGATGGTTTATATATTATACATATATATATATATATCGGCACTATTCTCCACTCCGTGAGTATAGTCCCACGTTTCATGTTGATTTATCGATCACACTCAACTCTCATTGACATACAAGCTCTCCATTGGACATTCCGTTCCTTTGGACTAGCAAGTTAGTCATAGAGACCTCCGTAAGACTCCTCGTAGCCTTGGATTCCCTCAAGGCCGACTGAGCTGGTTGTACCCTAAAAACCCATTACACAGTTTTTGCCATGTCAATCTAAAGAAAACATGGTATACCGGCCCTTATGATTATACAAAGAGTATATCATAAGAAATTCTTAATGGGATGATGATATCATGCCATATCATGTCGTTCTTGTAAACCTCAATTCTATGATAAGAATGAGGGTATCTTACCTTTGATATACTGTTCATGTGGACCTCAATTCTATATAAAGAATGTCCATATTGATTTGTCATGGTACCTAAGTTAAAGGAACCATAATCTACCTAGTTTTACCGGCATCGTGATTATACCGTTAGTATCGCCATTCTATGTCCTTTGTCATATTTTGGACTCTATTCTATCAAAGTTGTCATACGTATCTACAAGCTTGATTATTGAAATTCTATATTGGCTATATAAACAAGAGTGGATGTCAAAACACATGATAAATGCCTGCGCATATAGGGCCCGATCTGGTCCTGGGAGGAGCACCCGAAAGTACTTGTGCCCATGGGAGTTAAAATGATAAGGTATCTGGCATTATACCGAGTACTTGACTTGCTTGATTGGACATTCCACACACATCTTGTACTTGAATCGTACTTGACTTTACATGAAATGCGTGGCCCGAAAAAGGGTAATTTACTTGCTTGATACATGATAGCCAAAGTTCTTGACATGACTCGATAATGGTACTTGCTTGAATATCTTGAATAACTTGTATCTTGTTCATGAAAGTTCATCTTATTTCTTTGATATTACATTCTCTCTATCTTGTCGTTTCATGCGAGCATGCATAGCTTTATTGCATCCATGAAAATGTAATTACTTAAACCACTTGCTAGTACTTGAGATATAATTTCCTACTGAGCGTTCGCTCATCCCGTTTGTCCCTTTTTACTTTTCAGGTAAGTCCGACGACGATGGAAGTCAATCGGATGGGAATGGTCAAGAGTGAAAGTGATAGAGCTTCTACAAGTGTCGTCTAGTCTTTTCCATAGTTTCTTGAGTCAACTATGTATTCTTTTCCTTTTTATTTAACAGAGTATTGGATTTGTAATAGTCTATCCATTATGAAATAAAGGATTGGGTTATCTTGCTATTTTGCGCATCTCTGTCTTTGTGTCGAATACATGACCACTCTGATTGACATGATTGATATAGACACGTCGCGCATCTCCGGGTATCTTCCGCGCTCGGGGCGTGACAGTCTTTGTGGTATCAGAGCCTAAGGTATTCAATTCCTAGGAAACCCAAGTCCAAGGATAGGTTTCAAAACCCTTAACCAAGTGAGAGTGGGTAGAACCAAGGGTTAAATGATCAATGAGTCCTTTATAAGATTATAGTGACATAATACTAACATAGCTATTGTAATTGTAGGATAATGGCTGCCGAACGTGCTCAATGGCGCAACATGCAGCGTACCCTTCAAGGGATGACCCAAGTGCTACAACAGGTAGCACAAGGTGGTGCTCCACGAGCTGGAAGCTTACACCAAGCATTCAAGAATATGAATCCCCCGAAGTTCATGGGATCGACCGATCCAGACGATGCCGAGCATTGGGTTCGGGAGATTGAACGTATATTCCGTGTTATGCAATGCACGGATCAGGACAAAGTCTTATTAGCTACTTTCCAGTTAGAAAAGGATGCTAGATGCTGGTGGGAGTCGATTGAAGCTACTATTGACCCAACTCAAGTTACATGGGGTGAATTCGTTGAATATTTCAACGCCAAATATTTCTCTGATAGGGTCCAGGAAAAGAAGGCCGCCGAATTTGCCGCATTAAAGCAAAGATCTTTATCGGTGGCTGATTATGAAGCACAGTTCTCTAGACTGTCTAGATATGCTAAGCATTTAATTGGCACGGAAAAGATGAAAGCCCGTAGATTTCTTAATGGGCTTAGGCCCCACTACATTACTCAACTGGCGCCTATGGATATTCAAGTTTATACTGAAATAGTGCGCCGAGCTCAGTTGCTTGAAGATGCCACGGAACTATCTGATAGGATCCGTGGGAAAGACAAAAAGGAGCAAGTCACAAGTTCGGGTTCTTTTAAACCCAACTTTAAGAAGAGGCCCAATAATGGAGGTTCTTCCTCTCAAGATCAGAAGTTCAAGAAATCCAAGCCTTTCTCTATCACCACTACCTCTTCAAACGTAGTATGCAAGCATTGTGACAAGGCTGGTCACAAAACAGAAGAATGCTGGAGGAAACTAGGAGCATGTCTCCGTTGTGGGAGTCGTGAACATCGGATTCCCGATTGTCCATTAATGAATGACCAAGACGGTGAGGGTAAACGCCCAGTGACAAGGAACGCGCGTCTTCATGCAATCCAAGAGACCGAACCAGAAGAAGAAGGCGGATTGGTGGAAGGTACATTAAAAATTTGTTCCAAATATGCACATGTCTTATTTGATACGGGTGCATCGCATTCCATTATTTCCAAGAAGTTTGCTGACCCATTACCTCTAGAACCAGAATGGATGAAGATAATATTGTCTACTCCTCTCGGAAACGAGACGGATATCACACATCATTACCAAAATTGTGAGGTATTGGTTCGAGGAAAGAATTTTCCTATTGATCTTATCTGCTTAGATCTAAAAGAATATGATGTTATACTAGGAGCAGATTGGTTATCCAAATACCAGGCAACGGTTGATTGCCGTGATAGCAAGATTGTTTTCAAGGAATTTCCGGAACTGACTTATACTAGTCCTAAGAGTCGAAGCAAATCCCCTCTTATTTCGGCTCTTCGAGCAAGCAAGCTCGTCAGGAAAGGATGTGTATCCTTCCTTGCTTTTGTCACTAATAAAGAAGCTAAGGAAACCAAGATAGAAGACGTTCAAGTAGTACGAGAATTCCCAGACGTATTTCCGGAAGAATTGCCGGGATTACCCCCGCAAAGAGATGTGGCCTTTACCATCGACTTAGTCCCTGGTGCTGGTCCGGTTTCAAAGGCACCATATAGAATGTCCCCTGCTGAACTCAAGGAGTTGAAGGAGCAGTTGATGGAACTAATCCGAAAGGGGTTTATTAGACCAAGTACTTCCCCGTGGGGAGCACCAGTCTTATTTGTAAAGAAGAAGGATGGATCCATGAGATTGTGTATTGACTATCGACAGTTGAATCATCTTACTATCAAGAACAAGTATCCACTGCCGAGAATCGATGAATTGTTTGATCAGATTTCAGGATCCAAATATTTCTCCAAGATTGATCTCCGGTCGGGATATCATCAATTAAGGATCAAGGATGATGACATTCACAAGACCGCATTCAGAAGCAGGTATGGCCATTACGAATTTGTTGTTATGCCTTTTGGACTAACAAATGCCCCTGCTGCCTTTATGCAGTTAATGAATAGCATATTCAGGCCTTACTTGGATCAATTCATAGTAGTCTTCATCGATGATATATTGATATATTCTAAGACTAAGGAAGAACATGAAGAGCATTTGAGGATTGCATTGCAAGTCTTGAGGACAAATCAATTATATGCTAAACTCAGCAAATGCGAGTTCTGGCTTGAAGAAGTGGCTTTTCTCGGACATGTCATATCCAAGGACGGTTTATCTGTGGATCCGTCAAAAGTTGAAGCTGTGAGAAACTGGGAGAGACCCACTAATGCAAGCGAGATCAGAAGTTTCTTAGGTCTTGCAGGCTATTATCGGCGATTTATCAAAGATTTCTCTAAGATCGCCGTACCACTTACAAGATTAACTCGTAAGGAGATCCGATATGAATGGAGTGAGGAATGTGAAAGCAGTTTCCAAACTCTCAAGGATCATCTCACCACAGCTCCAGTCTTAGCCCTACCAATTGAAGGAGAGAAATTCGAGGTCTACACTGATGCTTCTGGCATTGGCCTCGGATGCGTTCTAATGCAACATGGGAAGGTCATAGCATATTCTTCTCGTCAACTGAAGAAGCATGAGGAGAATTACCCCGTCCATGACTTGGAATTGGCCGCGGTAGTATTTGCCCTAAAGATATGGAGACACTATCTCTATGGGGTACAGTTTACTGTATACTCCGATCACAAAAGTCTCAAATATCTATTTTCACAAAAGGAGCTGAACATGAGACAAAGACGTTGGCTAGAATATCTCAAGGACTTCGACTTCAATATACAATTCCATCCCGGAAAGGGTAATTATGTTGCTGACGCCCTTAGTCGAAAGCCGAGAGCAAAGATAGCAAATTGTATGATACAAGAATGGAGGTTACTTGAACAATTCTCCGAGCTCAATATAAGCTTGGACACGGAATCCAAATTTGTCACACTATCCCATGTAAGCATACAGTCAGATTTGTTATCTGAGATACAAACACTTCAGGATGACGATCCTATGTTAATAGAAATCAAAGGCAGATTAGAAGGACAATCTGATTTTCAACTAACTTCTGATGGAAGATTATCGTTCAAAGATAGAACTTGTATACCCGATTGTCCGGAATTAAAGAAGAAGATCTTAGATGAAGCTCACAGATCAAGATACACTATTCATCCTGGATCAACTAAAATGTACCAAGATGTAAAGAGGAACTTTTGGTGGCCCAATATGAAAAGAGAAATAGCGGACTATGTATCACGCTGTCTCACATGCCAACAGGTCAAGGCGGAACACCAAAAGCCTGCGGGAAAACTACATCCTCTAGATATTCCTAAGTGGAAATGGGAGGATATTGGTATGGACTTCATCATGGGTTTGTCTAAATCTAAAGGAGGACATGATGGAATCTGGGTTATCATTGATCGATTGACTAAATCGGCACATTTCTTGCCAATCAAAAGCCGATGGTCGATTGATGTGCTAGCTGCACTATACATTAAAGAAATAGTCAGGATACATGGAATTCCTGTCTCAATCGTGTCTGATAGAGATCCCCGTTTTACTTCTCATTTTTGGAAGGGATTACAACATTCGTTGGGGACAAGGCTCAACTTTAGTACTGCTTTTCACCCACAAACGGATGGTCAGACCGAGCGAACTAATCAAGTTGTTGAAGATATGCTGAGAGCATGCATTATTGACTTTGGAGGAAGCTGGCATGACCACTTACCTTTAGTTGAATTTGCATATAATAATAGCTACCAAGCTAGTATCCAAATGGCACCTTTCGAAGCCTTATACGGAAGGAGTTGTCGATCTCCCATATGTTGGAACGAAGTTGGAGAGGAACAACTATTAGGTCCAGACATGGTAAGGGATACAACTGAGAAGATACAGGTAATCAGAGAAAGATTACAAGTTGCTCAGACAAGGCAAAAGGCTTATGCTGATACCAGGAGAAGAGATCTTGAATTCCAGGTTGGAGATCATGTATTTCTTAAAATATCCCCTGGACGTGGCATACGAAGATTTGGTGTTAAGGGCAAGCTTACGCCAAGATTCATCGGACCATTTGAGGTACTCGAAAGAGTTGGCGAGGTTGCTTATCGCATCGCGTTGCCTCCTCAGTTGTCCGAGGTACACAATGTATTTCACATATCTATGTTGAAGAAGTATGTGCACGATCCGTCACATATTATTGAGCATGGAGATCTGGTGATCCAGAAAGATCTCACATATGAACAGAGGCCCTTGAAGATATTAGATCGAGAAATACGAGCTCTAAGGAATAAGGTTATTCCCATGCTCAAGGTGCAATGGAATAAGAATCCTGAACGCGAAGCGACATGGGAGACCGAGGAATCTATGAAGAAACGATTTCCCGAGTTATTCTAAGAGGTATATGTCCTACACTCTCCGCGTGTATAATTATATATATATTGAATTTGGGGACCAAATTCTTTTAAGTGGGGGAGGGTGTAGCAACCCTAATAAATGAATAATTGAAATGAATTAAAACATATATATTACTGAAGTAATATATAAAAGGAATAGGGTTAATTGGATGAAATAAAACAAAATTAAAAATAACGCCTCTTATTAAGGCGTTAATTTATAAAGAAACGCCTCTACCAATGGCGTGAATAAAGAAAGGACGCCCACACCTACGGTCGTCAGTTCTCACGCGACCAAATGGGTAAGTAAAAGAAACGCCTCTATCTTGGGCGTGTTTTAAAACACGAAACGCCCTTTTTCAAGGCGCTTTTTAAGAAACGCCCTTATGCAAGGCGTTAATTCAAGAATACACGCCCTGACCTAAGGCGTTAATTCAGTTCGTGAACCGATCGAACCCAGAACTTATCCAAGGAAAGATTAACCTAATCTAGTAAGTGTCTATTAGAGTAAGGACTCTATTAAGGATATATTACCCTCAATCAAACCCTACTCTTGTTAGGACTTCAAAATCCTATAAATAACATGTTCGATCGAACCCTAAAACCCATTTGATCGAACGTCTGCTGCTAGGTACGTGAAGAACAAACAGTTCTTCTTCCTTTCCTTGCTTTTGATAAACACATGAGGAGGTTTTAACCATCCTTCATCGTCTTTGCTATAGGTGGCTGCTTCTAGTGTTTGAAGACAAAGGGTCTTCATCATCATCGTCTTCATCACCATCGTTGCCGAAGAATAGGTAAAGTTCTTCTTTTTCCCTTGCCTTCAGGTTACGTAGGTAAAGAAGATTGATATCTTCTCTTCCTTTACAGGTAGCTGTGGCAATATCTTCCTGAAGAACGAAGGTTCTTCATCCACGAAGGTTCCAAACAGAGTATCAGTATTATCAAACCATAAGGTAGGTTTTCTCAAGTTACTGTAGCCCAAATGAAATTAATGCAAGATATATATATATATATATAAGCATGTCATGCATATGATTATTATAGTTTTCACGCGTTTTCTGAAATATTTTGAAAGAAACGCCCTTGATTAGGGCGCTAATTTAAAAGAAACGACCATACTAGTGGTCGTCAATTTAATATTTGACGCCCTCTACGCAGGCGTTAATTTCATAAGAATCGCATGTGATTAATAATTGATCCTGTTTAAAAATTACAATACATATGAAATATTGATTTTTAATATCTTGCATGACTCTGTGAATTCCTGTTAAATTTTACTGCCATGACATGTCTCCTGTCTCTCGAAATATTATTTATTAAAATATCGTAAATCCCTTGAAATTCACGACTTGGACAAAGTCGTTTTCCATATTCTAACGCCCCAGTACAAGGCGTGAATATTAAAAGTAACGCCCCTTCCAAGGGCGCGTTTTTGATAAATTTCTGAGAATAATTATATCCTGTCGAATATGTAAATGATGAGACGCCTGCCCCTGCAGTCGTCAACTTTTAAGAAACGCCCCCAGGAAAGGCGTGTTTTTGATAAATTAATGAAATAATGGAAATTCTGCAAATTGGCAATATATGTAAACGCCCTTCAGTTAGGCGTTAATTACTTGAGACACGACTTGACCTAAGTCGTTATTTTACTGTAAACTGATTTTTCCTCTGATTTGCTAACCGATGGTTTATATATTATACATATATATATATATATCGGCACTATTCTCCACTCCGTGAGTATAGTCCCACGTTTCATGTTGATTTATCGATCACACTCAACTCTCATTGACATACAAGCTCTCCATTGGACATTCCGTTCCTTTGGACTAGCAAGTTAGTCATAGAGACCTCCGTAAGACTCCTCGTAGCCTTGGATTCCCTCAAGGCCGACTGAGCTGGTTGTACCCTAAAAACCCATTACACAGTTTTTGCCATGTCAATCTAAAGAAAACATGGTATACCGGCCCTTATGATTATACAAAGAGTATATCATAAGAAATTCTTAATGGGATGATGATATCATGCCATATCATGTCGTTCTTGTAAACCTCAATTCTATGATAAGAATGAGGGTATCTTACCTTTGATATACTGTTCATGTGGACCTCAATTCTATATAAAGAATGTCCATATTGATTTGTCATGGTACCTAAGTTAAAGGAACCATAATCTACCTAGTTTTACCGACATCGTGATTATACCGTTATTATCGCCATTCTATGTCCTTTGTCATATTTTGGACTCTATTCTATCAAAGTTGTCATACGTATCTACAAGCTTGATTATTGAAATTCTATATTGGCTATATAAACAAGAGTGGATGTCAAAACACATGATAAATGCCTGCGCATATAGGGCCCGATCTGGTCCTGGGAGGAGCACCCGAAAGTACTTGTGCCCATGGGAGTTAAAATGATAAGGTATCTGGCATTATACCGAGTACTTGACTTGCTTGATTGGACATTCCACACACATCTTGTACTTGAATCGTACTTGACTTTACATGAAATGCGTGGCCCGAAAAAGGGTAATTTACTTGCTTGATACATGATAGCCAAAGTTCTTGACATGACTCGATAATGGTACTTGCTTGAATATCTTGAATAACTTGTATCTTGTTCATGAAAGTTCATCTTATTTCTTTGATATTACATTCTCTCTATCTTGTCGTTTCATGCGAGCATGCATAGCTTTATTGCATCCATGAAAATGTAATTACTTAAACCACTTGCTAGTACTTGAGATATAATTTCCTACTGAGCGTTCGCTCATCCCGTTTGTCCCTTTTTACTTTTCAGGTAAGTCCGACGACGATGGAAGTCAATCGGATGGGAATGGTCAAGAGTGAAAGTGATAGAGCTTCTACAAGTGTCGTCTAGTCTGTTCCATAGTTTCTTGAGTCAACTATGTATTCTTTTCCTTTTTATTTAACAGAGTATTGGATTTGTAATAGTCTATCCATTATGAAATAAAGGATTGGGTTATCTTGCTATTTTGCGCATCTCTGTCTTTGTGTCGAATACATGACCACTCTGATTGACATGATTGATATAGACACGTCGCGCATCTCCGGGTATCTTCCGCGCTCGGGGCGTGACACTCCATCTCTCCAACTAACAATTCCTCCCAAGAGATTTGTGCTTTGAGTAGGGAAGAGTTCAGCCCTATTTATAGGCTAAAATCTCCCACCTACTTTCCCTATTCCACCAACCTTGTTACTATTACACCAACCTTGTCACTATTACAGCAACTTTGTCACTATTACACCAACTTCATTCCACCATGTGAATGACATAATCAATGACCTCATTTATTCAATGATGTAAAAATGGCCTCATCCATGACCTCATTTATTCAATGATGTAAGAATGACCTCATTCATTAATTAGGATTAGATTAAAGTTAATAATTCTCTCTTAAATCGGATGCTATAGTACTACTACAGTACCGACGTCTTCGCCTTCTCAGAATCGTGCCGTGAATCTCGTCGTTCGTGTTAACAAGTGGAATAGGGTTCATGTTTATATATTCTATACTTTTAAAGACATAACAGAAAAATATTCATAATTTATTTTATTTTCATCTTTCATTATTTCTTTTTACGTATAAATGCATATAAAAATTTTCGAGTTGCTACATCCTTCCCCACTTAAAAGAATTTGGTCCTCCAAATTCACATCACGTAATAATAATTTCAAAATTCAAATGGAGGGTTCAAAATTCTAACCTGAGATCAAATCTGGATACTTCTTCTTGATTGACACTTCTAATTCCCAAGTAGCCTCCTCAAATCCATGCTTACTCCATTGGACTTTTACCATCGGTATAACCATATTCCTTAGCTGGTGAAATTTTTGATCTAAGATCTTGATCGATCTTTCTTTATAAGATAAATCCTTCTGTAACTTCAAGTCATCGAATTGAATCACATGCGAAGGATCATACACATATTTCCTTAGCATGGATACATGAAATACATCATGGAGACCAGCTAATTGTGGAGGCAAAGCCAGCTTGTATGTCACTTCGCCGATTCGTTCTGGAATCTCAACAGGGCCAATATATCTTGTACTCAATTTTCCTTTGATACCAAACCTTTTAATTCCTCGCCTGGGGGAAATTTTCAAGAAGACATGCTCTCTCACTTGAAATTAAAGGTCTCTTCTTCGATTATCGGCATAACTCTTTTGCCGTGATTGAGCAATTTTCAGCCTTTCACGGATCAACTGAATATTGTGAGTTGTATCTTGAATAATATCGGGACCCATCAATCCCTTCTCTCCAACCTCACTCCAGCATGGAGGTGATCTACAACTCCTACCATACAGTGCTTCAAAAGGTGCCATCTGAATGCTAGATTGATAACTGTTATTATATGTAAATTCAATCAATGGCAAGTGTTCATGCCAACTTCCCCCAAAATCTATCATAAAAGCTCTTAACATGTCTTCAATAATCTGATTCGTCCTCTCGGTTTGTCCATACGTCTGAGGGTGGAAAGTCATACTAAAATTCAGCCTAGTACCCAAAGATGATTGCAAACCTTTCCAGAAGTGGGAGGTGAATCTCGGATCTCTATCTGAAATAATGGAAGTTGGAATACCATGCAGCCTTACAACCTCCTTGATATATAGGACAGCTAGAACATCCACAGTCCATTTGATTTTGATGGGTAAGAAGTGAGCGGACTTAGTTAGTCGGTCTACAATCACTCATATAGCATCAAATCCACTTCGGGTCTTTGGCAATCCAACTATAAAATCCATGTCAATACTATCCCATTTCTATTCCGGTATCTCTAGTGGTTTTAGCTTACCAACCGGTTTGAGATGTTCTGCTTTAACTTGTTGGCAGACCAAACATCGGCTCACGAACTCGGCTACCTCTCTTTTCATATTAGGCCACCAAGAGGTTCTTTTGAGATCTTGGTACATTTTTTGTAGCACCAGGATGAATGGTGTACCTCGATCGATGTGCCTCCTCCATGATTTTATCCTTGATGGTAGAACAATCGGGGCACACAGGTTCTTCCTCGGAAGAGCAGCCTTCCATCGTCTGCCAAAAGGAATTCTAGTTGTTGATCTAATTTCTCTTTAATTTCAACAACCAATGGATCATCACTTTGTAACTTTTTAATTTCTAAGAGTAACTTGGATTGGAGACTAATATTTACAATTAAGACTCATTCCTTCTCCTCCATATTGAGGTCTAAGTTTGCCATTTGTTCTAACAATTGCCACTCTTTAATCATTAGGCTTGATAATAATGCCATCGGCTTCCAGCTAAGAGCATCAGCTATTGTATTGCCTTTTCCGGGATGATATTATATAGAGAAATCAAAATCCTTCAAGTATTCCAGCCACCGTCTTTGTCTCATATTAAGTTCTTTTTGAGAGAATAAGTACTTGAGACTCTTGTGGTCAGACTATACAATAAATGTCTCACCATATAGATAATGCCTCCATATCTTTAGAGCAAAGACTATTGCGGCTAATTCTAGATCATGCACAGGGTAATTAACTTCGTGGGTCTTCAGTTGCCTAGATGTATAGGCTATTGATAAGTGTGTAATTTTACATGTTAATTAATGTTATAACACACTTTTATGAGCTTTAATATACATCACCATGCATTTATCACACTTAATTTTAATTTCAGATCAAAATGTTTAATTGCCTGATTTAATTAAATTTTGATTCTATTTTGCAGGCACAAAGGAAGATCACAACAAGAGGAATAAAAATAAAATAAATAAGAAGATAAATAGGCCAAACTCCATTCACACATCCAAAAGTCTATGCCGACCAAGCCCAATCTGAGTTCAAAAAAAAAGAAAAAATTAAAAATAAAGAAAAATAAAATAATTGTTTATATTATTTACATGATAGGTATACATATATATATATATATATATATATTAGATATATATATAGATATATATGATATATATAGCGATATATATATTAGATATATATATAGATACATATGATATATATATATATTTGATATATATAGCGATATATATATTAGATATATATAGATATATATGATATATATATATATATTTGATATATATAGATATATACATATATAGATATATATGATATATATATTTGATATATTATATGATATATATATATATATATATGATATATGATAAGGCTTCACTTCACAAAAGTATGCAGGATGGCTCACGCTGAAGAAGCTTCACACGTCGGCAACAATGGCCATGTAATGAATAGATGCATGCATAGTCTTAAAGGAATTGAAGAAGTAAAAGGGCATCACGTAGCAAGCCACCCTTCACACATGGAGGGCTCCACAAGGTAGCTGGCTTCGTACACCACCAAGAGCCATGCTAACAAGTCTTCACAATATGCAATGTGAAAGGCAATGCATGCAACACATGGACTCCATCTCCACATGCAAAGACAAAAGCATGTAACAGTTAAGGCATCAAACACAACATCAAAAGCATGCAACACTTGGTCCACCTGTCGGCAAAGCTTTCAAACACACAAGGTAACGTGGATGGCGGATGGCCAAAGCTGCCAAGGTAGCTGACAGGAAAAGTGGGCATGAGTTCTTCAAATGCGATTGTCGACGCAGGAAAGCAGACGGGCACCATGGAGAAAAATAGAGAGAGACAATTGGCCGACGTTTGAAAAGAGAAAAAAGAAAAAGTAAGAAGAAGAAAATATTTGGTGGGCTTAATTTCAACAAAAGAAGGTGGTGGGCTTAATTTCAACAAAAACTGTAAGAGTGTTCATATAGAGAGCAACAGTGTAATTGTGGCCCTATAAAAAGGGGTCATGTTATTGATGTAGGGGAGAGTTCTTTTTTGGCTTTGGAGAGTCACGTAAGAGTGTTTTGGAGAGCTTTTGTTTGTGGGTTTTCGGGTTGTTGTTAGTGTGTTGTATGAATGTTGCTATAATATTAGCCATTTTAGCCCCTTCATAGCCCATTTACATATAGTTGTGGTCGTTATTTCAAATTACTTTCTTCAACAAAGTTGTTCATCTCTAAGTGTTCGTCATTTTCTCTTTCTATCACATTTCCTAAATCTCCACCGTTTTTGAGTTATTCCCCAATTTTCAACTTGCTGTTCTGTGCGGTCACTGTTCATCCGAGATGATAGTCTCTGTCATTTCTCCGTTTTGAAACCCTTCCAGTCCTCTTTTCTCTCTGAGTTCTTCATAAACGTTGTTCTTCTCTTGTAGATCTAACTTTCTTATTCTACCACTTCCTCCAATTCTTCTTCTTTTTTAAGTTATAATTAATTTTCTAAGGTTCTATTTTCTACCCAGTCACTATTCACCCGCGCCCATAGATGCCGATTTTTCACGTTTTTCACCTTTGTCCTCTCATTTTCTGTCTCTGAGTTCTTCACCAAACTTCTTCCTCTCTTCGCCCTCTACAACTTTCTCTTCTTCATTTTTTCTAATTCTCTTTGGATTTTAAGTTATTTTCCTTCTTTTCAACCCCTGTGTTCAATATAATTTCAGTGAGTTCAACTTGGTATTTTTCCCACTTCTTCTATCTATCTCCCTCTTCCCTACTTCTTCACACATCCCAAGGCAGATCATCTTCCTCTCGTCTCTTCGGTGGCATCTACTTCGATGACGGAGTGAAATTCCAAGACTCGGTACGGCGGAGACAGCGGCTACTCTTCATCCTATTGGATCTTATTCTTTTTTCTCTCTCTCTCTCTTATTTGCAAGTTATATTTTCATTTTTATTAGAGTTGAACATGTCACCTTTCATAGCAATAAAATTCAGAATTTGGTAAATTGTGTCCTTCTCTTTCTATCTCTGTCCAATTTCTCTCCTTAACCCTCTCATATTCTTTAATTAATTTTCATGCAAGTTTCCTTTCCATTAGTTTAATCTCATTCAAAATTTCAGATTTTTCAAATACAAGAATTCTCCTCCATACTTAATTGAAAACATTTCTTTTCCGTGGGATCGACCCGTATTCACCACTTTGCTTGAATTTTAATATTTTTAAGTGAGTGAGTTTGATAAATTTTTAAATTGTGGCACGACATTTTTAGCGACATTTGTCGGAGTGCATCAATTTTTTGCGCCGTTGCCGAGTAGGAAATAATTTTTAATGGTTGGATATTCTTGTATTTGATTTGTATATTTGTATATTAATTTTTCTATTTTTTCTTTTACAAGAAAAAGAAAAAAAATCAAAAAAATCAAAGACATTAGAAATTCAGATCTGAAATTCAAACGAAATAATCTGTCACAGAATGTCAAGAAGCGTCGCTAAAGGTCTGCAAACGTAGGAATTCTGGAACTCTGAAAAATCCTGGAAAATTAAGCGTCACTAAAGGTCTATAAACGTAGGTACGGGTCCTGTTTTTTTATTTTTTGAAAAATCTTCAAACAAATCTAAAAAATTCTTGAAAAATATTTAAAATTCAAAAAAAATCAGAACACACAAAAACATCATTTTAGATTTAATTTTGTAATATATTTGTATGTCTTTGTTATTTTATTGTTCATAGTTTCTTTTATTCATATCTTGTTAAAAAAATTGAAAAAATCTTGAAAAATTTAAAAAAATAGAAAGTCTGAAAAACACATAAAGCATGTTTTAGACTTTATTTTCAGTAAAATACATGTTGTTTAGTATTTTTAGTTGTTATTTATCTTTTATCTACACTCTTTTTGAAAATAAAAATAAAAATAAAAATAAAAAAAATAACTCTCTGAAAAAAAAATTTAAAAAAAATCAGAAGTAACTTCTCATTTGTTCTTAGTCTTCCAAAAAAAAAAAGAGAACGAGGGATTACATTACAGGTAAGTACTATAAACCTCTCTCATTTTTGTTATTTCTTTAATACTCTTGCATATTGTGGCTAGATAGGTTCAGTAAATAAAAAAAAACTCTTCACTTGAACCAAATAAAAAATCTCATTCCAAGATTAGAAACCACACACATCATGTTTTAGGTCATGCATCATGTAGGTTGCATTAATTTTATTCCATATTTATATTTTAGAAAATAATTGTTCATACATTTGTATATTAAACCCCTTGTTTGAACATATTTGTTGCATCTCATTCTTCAAAACACTCTAAGGGCACTACCCCTAAACAAGATAAGGTGGGGATTTCATCACCCTTCCTTAGCCCACAAATCACAATTTTCTTCATCTTTGCCTCACCTAAGCCATAAATAAAATTCAGTAGACGTTGGCCCTAGGATCACACTGTGGTTCTAGTGTTATTTGGGTTTACCTCTTATGAAAACGGTGTCTAAGGCAAGACGGTCGGACGACAAACGCCTTAAGCGGGCTAGTGGTTTGACATAATTAGGTCCCTACGAAAGTAGGGGGAGCCTCCCACTACCCCACCCCTTACCTGGCCGGTAGAAATATTGAGGGTGAACTTAAGTTTCACTTTAATCATTTTGTGAAACCCCATTTGTAGGTCTAGGACACATCTAGGTCTTTAGGGTAATTTGTGTGACAACTTGTTTGTGTTTGCATAAAAACAAAACTAAAAAATAAAAAATGAAAAAACATCATTCCCTTCTCTCTCTTCATCTTAGTTGTGTCAAAATAAAAAAATAAACAAACAAACAAAATCAGCATAAAGAAATCTCTCTCTCATTTTGTCCTAATTTATGCAAGGTAGGAGATCCCTACACCCACCTTTGTTAAGACCCATAGGAGAGATTGAAAGGTTAGTGCATTCTAGAACTCACCATCAACCTAACCTCATGGCAGACCACAACCAAAATCAACAGCAAGTTCAACAAGTCGCTCCCAAGCAAATGAAGGAATATTTCTTGCCCGATCAATACCAACCTTCATTTTATACCCAAGCACCTCAAAATCAAGCAGCCCAATATGAAATTAAATCAAGCACCATTCAAATGTTGCCATCCTTCTATGGCAATACTAATGAGGATCCCTACAGACATCTGGATGAGTTCCTCCAGATTTGCTCAACTGTGAAAATCTCAAACTTCTCTAATGATACTCTCAGGCTGACTCTCTTCCCATTCTCTCTCAAAGACAAAGCCAAATATTGGTTAGGAGCCTTTGGTAGATCAATTGACACTTGGGCAGAAATGTAAAAAGAATTTTTGAAAAAATTCTATCCCATAGGGCGAACCAATACCATGAGGAGAGCGATAACTGGATTCACACAAAATCTGGGGAACAAATCCATGAGGTATGGGATAGGTTGAAAGATTTGTTAAGGAAATGCCCACATCATGGTCTGTCAAGATGGCAAATAGTTCAAGCATTCTATGAGGGATTGACTGATAGTTACCGTCAAATGGTGAATGCATCATGTGGGGGGGCTTTTATGAGTAAAAGCGAAGATGAGGCATATGATTTATTTGAAATGCTCAGTGAAAATTTAATTAGTCATGCCTCGCTCTCATCCTATGAGAGAACGATTGGGCCGGCTAAGAAGGGTGGGCTTTATGAAGTGAAGAGCCAAGTTGAGTGTGAGAATAGGATGGATATCAATGCCTTGACTCAGAAATTGAACAAAATAGAATTGTTGGCGCAGAAGATAGAGAAGGTTGATCTCGTAGCTCAAAAGCTAGATCAATTGCTATCTAGGCAGGAACCTTCTTCGTCAGGTCCTCGACCTCAACCATTCTCAACTCCAAGTCATGAAGAGATCTGTGCTCTTTGCTCTAGCCCCGATCATGTGGTAACTGATTCCCCACTGCAGCCCAGCTTTCCCCATTCATCCAAGAACAAATCTTCACTGCTCAGGGTGTCCATAAGCCTCCTTATGATCCTTATTCCAACACCTACAATCCAGACTAGAGAAACCACCCGAATTTTTCTTAGAAATCTTAGCAAGGTCCATCTACCCAATCCAATCCCTCTTTTCAAAAACAACCCTTTCATGCTCCAATTCAATCTCACCAACATTATCAATCTCCTTTTCACCAGCCTCAACACCCAATTCACCGAGCTCATCATAATTTTTCTCAATCCAATTCACCTTTTCCACAACAATCTCAACACCCATCACATTATTCTCAGGCCCCGTATCAGCAAGCTCAACTTTCTCAGGGCCAATACCATCAATATCCTTCTAACCGATTCAATCAAGTTCCCTTCCAACCCCCTCCTCAACCTCCACAGCCCAATTTTGATGAAAAATTCGACCAACTCCAACAACTCATTCTTTCTCAGCAACAATCCATTGCTAAGTTGGAAGGTCAGATAGGCAATTAGCAGCAAGTAATGTGAGGAGAGAGGTGGGTTAGCTTCCTAGCCAGCCTATGGCTAACCCAAGGAACCAACCTCCGGGCTTCCCCCAAAGAGTTCTATTCTTCCTCAACCAAACCAACCTCAGCCGCCTCCTCCTGCAGGTCCCCAATTTGAGAATGCTAAGGCAATCTCTTCTCTTAGGAGCGTGAAGGCTTTAGATAATTTTTATAGGACTAAGGAAGTTGGCAGTAGTTCGGGCCAAGAGGCCCAAGAGGAGAGTGCTGAGGAAGAGGAGCCCGTAATTGTTAAAGAATTGAAGAAGCGGAGGGTGGAGAGAAGAAGTTGGATAAAGGGAAGGTGAAAGTTGATGAAAGACCCCAAGAATATGTGCCTAAGGTCCCTTTTCCCGATGCTCTGAAGTCGAAGGCTCACAAGAAACTACCGGTGCAACAGGAAGAATTAATGGAATTGTTTAAATAGGTGAATATCAATATTCCACTCTTGGATGCAATCAAGCATGTGCCGGCATATGCAAAGTTTTTGAAAGAGCTTTGTACTCCAAAGAGGGAGCCAAGGGCGGTGACTCAAAAGATCCGCTTGTCTGAGGATGTGAGTGTTGTTTTGATGAATCATTTGCCGAAAAAATTGAAGGACCCCGGAGCCCCTTTAATCTCATGTGATATAGGTGGAATCACTTTTGATCGAGCATTGCTAGACTTAGGTGCTAGCGTGAATCTTTTGCCCACCTTTATCTATGAGCAGTTTGATCTAGGGGAGTTAAAACCCACTTTAATCATCCTTCAATTGGCGGATTGGTCGGTTAAAACACCAAGGGGTCTGTTGGAGGATGTTATTATCAAAGTGCATGAATCTTATTTCCCGGTGGATTTTCACATTCTGGATATGGCCTCATCCCAGGATCTAAAGCACACACATATTATTTTGGGACATCTTTTTCTAGCAACTGCTAAGGCCAACATCAATTGTGCCATGGGAATGATGGATATTTCTTTTGGAGGAGAGAAGGTTGCATTGAATATTTTTAAGGCTTCTCAATACCCGGACCACGAAGAAGAATGCAATATCGTTGATATCTTTGAGGAGGTGATTGATGAAAGTCCGGATGACATCGAGGACACCCTAGAAGAGGGTAGCATACTTCAGGATTCTTCTCTCTCGTCTGCACCCTGGTCTAGGGTAGAACCACTTCCTGCACTTCAGTCTGCATTAATCTTGCCATCTCTGGAACATCCTCCCGCTCTGGAACTCAAGCCTCTCACATACTCCCTTAAATATGCATATCCGGGACCTAACCACACTCTACCTATCATCATTTCCTCCAACCTCACTTCTACTCAGGAATCTCAACTCTTAACTGTCCTTAAGGAGTATAGGGGGGAAATAGGTTGGTCGGTGGCAGACCTCAAGGGGATCAGTCCGGAGTTTGTATGCACCATATCTATTTAGAGGACAATGCCAAGCCGAGCAGGGAGATGCAGCGCCGGTTGAATCCTAACATGAAAGAGGTGGTTAAGCAGGAGGTGGTGAAATGGTTGGATGCCGGGATTATATATCCCATCTCTGATAGCAAGTGGGTCAGCCCCACGCAAGTAGTTCCAAAGAAATCTGGGCTGACCGTGATTCAAAATGAGAAGGGTGAAGAGGTGCCAATGAGACTACAAACGGGATGGAGAATTTGTATTGATTACAGAAAATTGAACTCAATGACAAAGAAAGATCATTTCCCTCTCCCGTTTATTGATCAAATTTTGGAGAAATTGGCTGGACAAAGATATTTTTGCTTTTTAGATGGATACTCCGGGTACAATCAGGTTGCTATCTACCCGGAAGATCAGGAAAAGACTACATTCACGTGTCTGTATGGCACGTTTGCATTTAGAAGAATGCCGTTTGGGCTTTGTAATGCCCCTGCCACCTTTCAGCGGTGTATGATGGCAATCTTTTCTGAAATGGTGGGAGAATTCTTGGAGATTTTCATGGATGATTTCTCAGTTTTTGGTGATTCATTTGATTGCTGCTTGGAGAATTTGCAGAAGGTGCTGGCCCGATGCATTGAATCTAATCTGGTGCTCAGCTGGGAGAAAAGTCACTTTATGGTAAGAGAAGGCATTGTGTTAGGCCATGTTGTTTCAGAGAGGGGGATAGAAGTAGACAAGGCTAAGGTTGATCTAATTTTCAATCTTCCTCCCCCTTCGTCTGTCAAGCAAATCCGCTCTTTTCTTGGCCATGCGGGTTTTTATAGAAGATTCATTCAGAACTTCTCTACCATCACTCGTCCACTCACTAAGCTCCTAGCCAAGGACACTCCATTCCAACTAGATGAGTCTTAGCTTGAAGCTTTCCACTCTCTTAAAGTGGCCCTCACTCAAGCCCCAATCCTGCAGTCTCCTGATTGGTCGCTCCCATTTAAAATCATGTGCGATGCCTCTGACTATGTCATAGGAGCTGTCCTAGGCTAGAGAATTGATAAGAAACCTGTGGTGATCTATTATGCGAGTCGCACTCTCGCCGATGCTCAATTGCATTATACCACCACAGAGAAAGAACTTCTAGCTGTTGTGTTTGCCCTAGAAAAATTTCACTCATATCTTTTGGGGGCCAAAGTCATTGTCTATTCTGATCACGCTGCTTTGAAATACCTGCTCACCAAGAAAGAGGCCAAACCCCGACTCATCTGTTGGATCTTATTGCTTCAGGAATTTGATTTGGAAATTTGAGACAAGAAGGGGTTAGAGAATGTTGTGGCAGATCACTTGTCTGGGATTGTGATTCCTGAAAGTGCTCCTATGTCTAATTCTTTCCCTGATGAGCAAATTCTTTCCATCTCTCACACCTCAACCCCCTGGTACGCTCACATAGTCAATTACCTGGCGGTAAGACAGATTCCAAGAGGGTGGTCTAGGCAGGAGAAGGATCGATTCTTTTCAAAGGTTAAGCACTACTTTTGGGAAGATCCTGAGCTATTTCACATGGGTCACGATCAAATAATAAGAAGATGTGTCCCCGAGGAGGAGCAACAATCTGTTTTGAACTTCTGTCATAATCTCGCCTGTTGGGGACATTTTTCAGGAAAGAAAACAGCGGAGAAAGTTTTGCAGAGTGGATTCTATTGGCCTACCTTATTCAAAGATGCTTATGAATGTTCCAAAACATGTTTGAGATGCCAAGCTGTGGGTAACAATTCTAGGAGAGATATGATGCCGCTAAACCCCATTATGGTTGTAGAAAATTTTGATGTTTGGGGTATTGATTTCATGGGACCGTTTCTACCATCCTTTGGCAACGAATACATCTTGGTGGCGGTCGACTATGTGTCGAAATGGATAGAAGATGTTGCTACTAGGACCAATGATCATAAGGTGGTAATGAAATTTTTCAAGAAAAACATCTTTTCTAGATTTGGGTGTCCTAGAGCTATGATTAGTGATGGGGGGTCCCATTTCACGAACTCCCAATTCTGAGCTTTGCTTCGCAAATATGGCATCACTCATAAGCTAGCCACCCCCTATCATCCCCAAACCAGTGGCCAGGTGGAGGTTTCCAATAGGGAGATAAAGAACATCTTGCATAAGATAGTTCGACCTGATAGGAAAGACTGGTCCGAGAGACTAGATGATGCACTCTGGGCCTATAGAACTGCCTTTAAGACTCCCATTGGCATGTCTCCATATCGTCTCATTTTTTGAAAAGTCTGCCACTTGCCCGTAGAGCTTGAACATATAGCCTATTGGACCATTAAGGAAGTTAACTTTGACTTAACTCAAGCTGGAGCCCAAAGAGCCCTACAACTCAATGAACTGGAGGAACTAAAAAATGAAGCCTATGAAAATTCCAGGATTTACAAAGCTAAAACCAAGGCTTTCCACGATCAGCATATCCACAGGAAAATTTTTCACGAAAATCAAAAGGTTTGGCTTTTTAACTCACGGCTACGCTTGTTCCCCGGTAAGTTGAAATCCAGATGGGATGGACCATTCTTGTTGTTAAGGCATTTGACCATGGAGCTGTTCAAATTCTGAATCCCTAAAATGGTCATATTTTTACTGTTAATGGTCAAAGGTTGAAACCATACTTGGAAAATGAGCTGTTATCACCGAAAGAATCCATAGCATTGTGTGATCAGAATGAATTCCTTTTTGAGCTTTCATGCGTCTGGCTGAAGACGGTAAACTTAGCGCTTCTGGGAGGCAACCCAAGATTTTTATGATTTGATGTTTTGTTTTAGTGTGTTTGTTTTTCAGTTGTCAGGCCAAGAAGAGAAGAGTCTTGTCACTTTGCCCCATCCACCAGGTTGTATCCTTCCATCCCAACCATATTCTCTGTTTACTTGTTCTTTGCTCTTTCTATTACATATGCCATTGAGGACAATGTCATTCAAGTTGGGGGGAGAGACAAAAATTTTGTTTCATGTGAATACAATCTGATATGAGTCATTGCGTGATATCCTGCATTGATGAAAAGATGAAATCCCCATTTAGAGTTTCTTGATTCATGCTTGAATTGAAAATGATTCTAGAATAGAAAAGACTAGGGAGAAGGATGATGGAAATTTTATTTAATCTAGCCATGGAAAACTGATCTAAGAATCTCTTTAAAAGTTCATGTGCACTTTAGAAAAATAAAAATCACGTTGCACGCTAATGAAACATGCAGGACAAGCCTTCTGCTATTTTGGGTATGTTGCCTGATATTCTGCACTTCTTAAAAAAGAGATCTTTTATAAGCTTTCTGCCAAGTTATCCATCAAATTAGTGCAAAAGCATAATTAAAAAAAATTAAGAAAAGAAAACACCATGAAAAATGCTCCAAATCTGAGTAACCAGGCCTACTTCACCTAAGACGTGTTGAGGTTCGCGTCAAAAGGAAAAGGGAACCTTGATCTGCGAAACCGGGCCTGCTTCGAGGTTCGTGTTAAACAGTGAAGGGTAGTGCAGCATCATGTGTGTAGAAAAATAAAAAGATCCCTAAGGGACAAAGCAATAAGGCAGACAAAAAGCTTGTACACTTACTGCTCTGACTAAGAGGTGCAAGGTTGAAAGACACTTATTTAGAATAGCAAATGGGGGATGCAATTATCCACGCTGTGACTCTAGCATTTACACATGCACTAGTGCTATTGAATTTTGAGTTGAATTCTTGATCATGTACCTTAATTTCCAAATCTAAGGCTAGTATATGTTAACGTTTCCGGATTCCTAATCTTTGGTTATTTCTGTGAAAGAATAGTTGGATACGAAGGTATGAACTTTGTAAACTCTTGTTGATCCTGAATTTTTAATTGTTTGCATTGCTAAGGGACTATCAATGAGTAAGTTGGGGGGTGTGATAAGTGTGTAATTTTACATGTTAATTAATGTTATAACACACTTTTATGAGCTTTAATATACATCACTATGCATTTATCACACTTAATTTTAATTTCAGATCAAAATGTTTAATTACCTGATTTAATTAAATTTTGAATCTATTTTACAGGCACAAAGTAAGATCACAACAAGAGGAATACAAAGAAAATAAATAAGAAGACAAATGGGCCAAAGCCCATTCACACATCCAAAAGCCCATGCCGACCAAGCCCAATCTGAGTTCACATAAAAAAATAAAGAAAATAAAGAAAAATAAAATAATTATTTATATATATATATGATAGGTATACATATATATATATATTAGATATATATATAGATATATATGATATATATATATTTGATATATATAGATATATACATATATAGATATATATGATATATATATTGATATATTATATGATATATATATATATATATATATATATATATATATATATATGATATATGAAAAGGCTTCACTTCACAAAAGTATGCAGGATGGCTCACGCTGAAGAAGCTTCACACGTCGGCAACAATGGCCATGTAATGAATAGCTGCATGCATAGTCTTAAAGAATTGAAGAAGCAAAAGGGCATCACGTAGCAAGCCACCCTTCACACATGGAGGGCTCCACAAGGTAGCTGGCTTCGTACACCAACAAGAGCCATGCTAACAAGTCTTCACAATATGCAATGTGAAAGGCAATGCATGCAACACATGGACTCCATCTCCACATGCAAAGATAAAAGCATGTAACAGTTAAGGCATCAAACATAACACCAAAAGCATGCAACACTTGGTCCACCTGTCGGCAATGCTTTCAAACACATAAGGCAACGTGGATGGCGGATGGCCAAAGTTGCCAAGGTAGCTGACTGGAAAAGTGGGCATGAGTTCTTCAAATGCGGCTGCCAACGCAGGAAAGCAGACGGGCAACATGGAGAAAAATAGAGAGAGACAGTCAGGCCGACGTTTGAAAAGAGAAAAAAGAAAAAGTGAGAAGAAGAAAATGTTTGGTGGGCTTAATTTCAACAAAAGAAGGTGGTGGGCTTAATTTCAACAAAAGCTGTAAGAGTGTTCATATAGAGAGCAACAGTGTAATTGTGGCCCTATAAAAAGGGGTCATGTTATTGATGTAGAGGAGAGTTCTTTTTTGGCTTTAGAGAGTCACGTAGGAGTGTTTTGGAGAGCTTTTGTTTGTGGGTTTTGGGTTGTTGTTAGTGTGTTGTATGAATGTTGCTATAATATTAGCATTTTAGCCCCTTCATAGCCCATTTACATATATTTGTGGTCATTATTTCGAATTACTTTCTTCAACAAAGTTGTTCATCTCTAAGTGTTCGTCATTTTCTCTTTCTACCACTTTTCCTAAATCTCCACCGTTTTTGAGTTATTCCCCAATTTTCAACTTGCTGTTCTGTGCGGTCACTATTCATCCGAGATGATAGTCTCTGCCATTTCTCCGTTTTGAAACCCTTCCAATCCTCTTTTCTCTCTACAGTTATTCATCAAAGTTGTTCCTCGCTTGTAGATCTAACTTTTATTCTTCTACTACTTCCTCCAATTCTTCTTCATTTTTAAGTTATAATTAATTTTCTAAGGTTCTATTTTCTACCCAGTCACTATTTACCCACGCCCATAGATGCCGGTTTTTCACGTTTTCACCTTCGTCCTCCTATTTTCTATCTCTGGGTTCTTCACCAAACATCTTCCTCTCTTCGCCCTCTACAACTTTCTCTTCTTCCATTTCTTCTAATTCTCTTTGAATTTTAAGTTATTTTCCTTCTTTTCAACCCTGTATTCAATATAATTTCAGTGAGTTCAACTTGATATTTTTCCCACTTCTTCTATCTATCTCCCTCTTCCCTACTTCTTCACACATCCCAAGACGGATCATCTTCCTCTCGTCTTTCGACGGCGTCTACTTCCATGATGGAGTGAAATTCCAAGACTCGGCACGGCGGAGACGGCATCTACTCTTCATCCTATTGGCTCTTATTCTTTTTTTTCCTCTCTCTTATTTGCAAGTTATATTTTCATTTTTATTAGAGTTGAACATGTCACCTTTCATAGCAATAAAATTCAGAGTTTGGTAAATTGTGTCCTTCCCTTTCTATCTCTTTCCAATTTCTCTCATTAACCCTCTCATATTCTTTAATTAGTTTTCATGCAAGTTTCCTTTCAATTAGTTTAATCTCATTCAAAACTTCAGATTTTTCAAATACAAGAATTCTCCTCCATGCTTAATTGAAAACATTTCTTCTCCGTGGGATCGACCTGTATTCACCACTTTGCTTGAATTTTAATATTTTTAAGTGAGTGAGTTTGATAAATTTTTAAATTGTGGCACAACATTTTTAACGATATTTGTCGGAGCGCATCAGCTATCACCTTGCCTTGTTGCATTAATATACAACATAGGCCAATCCCCAAAGTATCAGCATATACCTCGAATCCTCCTCCCGTAATAGGAAGAGTAAGAACATGTGCAGTTGTCAAGCGCTCCTTTAGAGTCTGAAAATTCTTCTCACATTCCTCAGCCCATACATAAGAATTTTCATTCCTTGTTAGTCTAGTCAATGGCACGATAATTTTAGAGAAGTCTTTTATGAATCTCCTATAGTAACTAGCTGTGGACGCACTTTTCGACACGCTATTTGTTTATTCTTTAAGTTGGTTTATTCGGTGGGTTTATTCGTTTATTAAGTGCGTGGCCTGCCAGTCACAAAGTGACGATTTATTGTGTGCTCGATCTGACTAATCAGACGATTGTGTAGTTCGTGTCGGGATCAAAACCCGCTGCGCCATAAAGGTCACGACATTATTTACATCCCCTCGGAGAGGGGAACACCCTTGATTAGTCGCCAGGAAAAGGGGCCTCACGGCCAGAAAATTAATTACATAAAAAACCTATTAAGAAATACTGAAGCCCTTATATGAGGGTGTGAAGAAAGTATCTGAGCTCATGTAGATCATCTGTTGACCATTTAATGTTCGGACGGATGTCCGGCTTGAGAATAGCGTAATCGTCGCGGGAAGACTGGAACATGTGTACGTCGGGAGACGACAAGTTTATTGTTCAAAGGAACGGAAAACGTTCAATTAAATCCCGGTTAGAGCGGTCGGAAACCGATAAGTTTGTCGGCCTGGTGCAAGATCAAGCTACCACCATACTGTGGTGGGCCCCCCGCAGTCGAAGTCAGGCTCGCGTGGGCATCGTCAATATTCCCAGTGCCAAGGGGGCAACGGGAGGATGCCCCGGGACTAGATCTAAGAACCAATATGCGTTCAAAGGGATCGGGCTATAGGCCGAGGATATGGGTCAGGCAATGACCATGATCGGGGCGGACCCGAGGTCTAGGCATGGCCCACATAGGCCTTATTGCTATTCCCATGCAAAGGGTCCGGGGATGACGAGAGCCTTATCGTTCCATTCAGATTTTGTCGGTCACTCATGGACCACTTTATGTCCGAAAAAAGGTCCGTGTTTATAGCGTAAGAGATGGTGACAAACCATACAAATACCTGCCATGAGTACGGCAAGTTTAATCCAAGTGCGGGATCAGATCCCGGTATATATGTCGGTCACGAACAGACCATTCACTGTTCGGAAGAGAGTCCGCATTTGAAGCATCGAAGACAACGACAAAGCCGTACAGATGTCTGCCGTAGATACGACAAGTTTAATGTGGATGCGGGATTAGATCCCGGTAGAAGCGGGTCAGGCAAATGAGCTATTGGCCCGAGAGGTGTTCGGATCATGACCATATCGGGGATTCCGAGGTCCACGTCCGATGCCATGGGGCATCATTGACTTTATCTTCACACGCAGTCCGGAGGAGCGAGTTGTTAGGTGTGGAGCCCGAGCTCGGCATTGTGCGGCCTCGCACACGGATCAACTTGCGCGGTCATACGGGCGCGCCGGATTAGGTTCAAGAAGAATGGTGTGCCGGATTAACAAGGTCAATAGTAAGGGGGGTGCACTATTCATCCCATGATTTTGAAAGTCATTTTGAGTGTAGAGTTAAACCGGAGCGGGGGGGTACCGCGTCGGGATAGCTTCTATGAGGTTTGTTTCATTCTTCTGGCTTCTTTTATTCTTTCTTTCAACTGCAAGTTAATTCGTTGATTGGTTTGTTCACCCAATTGGTGGATTAAGTTTATGGAGAGAAAGTTTAAGTGTTTGATCATTTGTTAAGGTGAATTGGCATGATAATCCGAATGTTTTATTAGAAGTGTTTGTTGTGCAGGGTAGTTCAGTTTGTGTTTGATTTCAGGAGGGGGCTTTCTGAGTGGGGTTGATTTAGTCTGAAGAAGCTTCATTTATTCGTTCTTATGTGTTCTTGTTCTTTGTTCCTCTTGTTCTTGGCCCTAGCAAAAATCGGGCAGCACTTCCCAGGGACTGAAGCTTGCCAGAGAAAAATGGAGGAACACCAAACGGATTGCTCTGGGGTGAACCTCAAAATGCAGACCTCACAACGGTCCGATAACCCAGATGTGAGTGTGGGAAAAGCTCGAGGACTAGCCTTCGAGAGCTCCCATAGCTCACGGGTGATAATTTCTCAAGTGGGACAAATGTATGCCACAGGAGGGCTGTAAATGCTCATCCATCTGTGGGTTCCTTAGAAGGTCATGCCATGGAGAGGCTGACTTCTAAAGGCCCTTGGATGAGAAGAAAACCGAGAGAAAGAGGGAGAGATCAAAGCGATAGAACACCACTCATGCCCACAAAAAAAAGCATTCTTTTTATTCATCCCCAAGGAAAAGGGGGAAAAGAGATACATGAGGGGAGATTTACCCCAAAGCAAAGAAAACACATCAGAGAAAGAGGAAAGAAATACATCGGTGGGGGAGGGAGAACGGGGCACAAGCTCCGTCCCTCTCCGAGCTCACCTCTCTTCTCTCATGCTCAATCTCTCTTTTTCTTCACCTAGCAGGCGCAGGGACAGGGCTTCTTCTCTTTTTTTCTTCTTCTCTTTGCTAGCTGGTTCTCTCCCGAGAGCTCTCTTCTCCTAATGGCCAACCGGGGGGGAGTCCAGAGAACTTTTGTGGAGCAGGCAGAGTATATATTGAACGGACAGTGGGGGAGAAAATTCCCGCCACCTCTGCCTTGTTCGCAGCAACATTGTTGTTGTGTTGGATGCTACTGATTCGCGCCGTACACTGGCGCTCGTCCGAGGATGGGATGTTCGCAGGTTTGCCGGGAGATCTGTTGCCGCTTCTCTACTGTAGATGCATGCCTTCGCCGTTGATGCCGATGCGCTGTCGAACGGAGACAGAGATAGAGCTTCAAGCATTAAATATCATGCCCTTTTGCGTCTGCGCCCGAAGCTGATGGGAGAACAGAGTACCGGAGCTCGGAGGGGATAGCTTTTGAGTTAAACCGGTGCAGTGTTGTGCACGCCGGATTAACAACACATAAAGAGGCGCGCCAGTTTACAGCCAAGATGGGGCGGCCGGTTTAATGGCCACAGGAGGGGCGTGTCGGTTTAAGGCCCAAGCAAGGGCGCATCGGATTAAGTGCAGGCCACGCCGGTTTAGACTTCATCTCGGAGTCGCAGCTATTCGGACGGACACTTGTCCTCCCATGTTGCTTTAGTTGTAATGCACCGCCTCCAGGGTGTTTAGTTCAGGGCCTCTGAATCCCGATTCAAAACTTTGAGTGATTTTCGACGCATGCCGAACATGTGTTTGAATTCTCGAGTTTCGTTTGATTCAGCCTTCAGCACCACCGACTAGGGAACCGGGGCTGTCTCTTCTACCCGAGGGGCTTCTTTGTTAGGTGGCGGAGCACCGGGTATATATGTTCGTCCTGCTTGGAAGAGGTATGGGGTTTGTTCGGCCTTTTCATCTTCGACTTGCTCTCGGGGTGTCGAGACGTCTGTGCCGCAGGAACGTTCCTTTTCTTCTCTTCTTTTTTTGACGTCCACAAATGCCCCCCACTCGTGGGCAGTGCAAGCGAGAGACGAGTGCGCGGGGACTGCAAGTGCAGAGTTCTTCGATAGGATATATGTTCTTCTGAGCCAGTCGGATGCCAGTCCGGTGGGAATTCACAAGAAAGCGCTCACTCCTTCAGCGAAGGGATGAGGGGATCGCTTCACCGCATATGCATGCGGAGCGACATGTCAAAGTGGGGTTTTAATCATCGGCATGGGGTGAATGCCAAAGGAAGAAAAAAGGGCTTATGCGTCGTCCCAGTCAAAAGGCCTAAGCCGACCGGATGAGGCCAATCTCGAGAGGGAGTTGGTAACTCGTGCTAGGTTTAAGTAAAGTTGTTTATTCATCGACTCAGACAGGTGGTCCGAGCCAAAGGGAAAGAGGTTTTTTTTTGTTCATTGACCTGGACGGAAGGTTCGTGCCACGGCTTTGTTCGTCGGTGGGATAGGGAATTGTAATACTGAGGTGGTTTATTCATTGACACGGGGTTAGCGCCAATGCAAGGGTCTTTTTGTTCATCGAACCAGACGAAAGGTCCGGGCCACTTGTCTTATGCGTCGGTGGGACTTAAAATATTTTGATCTCCGGCGGGACTTGACGAGTCGACATCCCGCGGAGGCTTCGATGATGATTTTTTTCTTCTCTTCTTTTTTCTTTCTTTTCTTCTCTTTTTTTTCTTCTTCCCTTTTTTTTCTCTTTTTCTTCTTCTCTTCTTCTCTTTTTTTTTTCTTTTTCTCTTCTTCTTTTCTTTCACTTCTTTTTCTTCTTCTCTTCTTCTTCTTTCTTTTTTTCATTTTCTTTTTGAACAACTTTGGGTAGCTGTCGGCGTGGATGCCGATAGTGAAGAGCTACTGGCTCGGATGCCAATAGTCAAAAGCTGTCCGCCTGGATACCGGTAATTAGGAAGCTGTTAGCACAAACAATGATAAATCTGAAAGCTGTCGGCTTGGATGCCGATAGTGAGAGAGCTATCGGCTAGACGCCGATAATGACATAGCTGTCGGCTAAACACCGATAGTTAGATAGCTGTCGGCTAAACGCCGATAATTAGATCACTTTCGGCGCAGGGACCGATAATTGAAAGCTGTCGGCTCAGGGGCCGATAATTTAAAACTGTCGGCTCAAGGGCCGATAATTGAAAGATGTCGGCTCAGGGGCCGATAATTGAAAGCTATCGGCTCAGGGGCCGATAATTGAAAGCTGCCGGCTAAGGGCCGATAATTGAAAGCTGTCGGCTCAGGGGCCGATAATTGAAAGCTGTCGGCTCAGGGGCCGATAATTGAAAGCTGTCAGCTCAGGGGCCGATAATTGAAAGCTTTCAGCTCAGGGGCCGATAATTGAAAGCTGTCGGCTAAGGGCCGATAATTGAAAGCTGTCGCCTCAAGGGCCGATAATTGAAAGCTGTCAGCTCAGGGGTCGATAATTGAAAGCTGTCAGCTCAAGGGCCGATAATTGAAAGCTGCCGGCGTGGGAGCCAACAATTGGGAAGTGACCCACGAGGGCAGAGAGGAGGGTTTATTCCTCGGTCTGGATAGTGGGTCCAAATTGAAAGGGATTCGTCGCCCAAAGGGACGGGGAGGAGAGTTTGTTGATTCAACAAGGGTGTTCATCACCAAGAGGGATGGAGAGAATAACTTGTTGATTCAATGGCCTGGACGGGAGGTCCAAATCAAAAGGGGTATTCGTCACCCGAAGGGACGGAGAGAAGAGTTTGTTGATTCCAAAAAGGATATTCATCGTCCGAAGGGACGGAGAGGTGGTCAAGTCGCTGACACAGGCTAGTGTTGGCGCAAGGAAAAGGGGATAATTCCTTACCCGAATGGCAGGCTCGGGCCAGGGTGAAAGGTTGTTTCGTTCTTTAATGCGCCAGGGGTACCAGCTGTATGAAGGTTCTTTTAATTCCTTGGCTGGACGGAAGGTCCAAACCAGAGTGGAGAGAATTCATTTTTTTAGTTCTCTACCCAGACAAAAGATCCGATCTAGAGTGGAGAGAATCTTTTTAGTTCTCTAGCCGGACAGAAGGTTCGATCTAGAATGGAAGGAATCTTTTGTTCTCTAGTCGGGCAGAAGGTCCGATCTAGAGTGGAGAGAATCTTTTTTGCTCTCCGACTGGACGGCAGGTCCGAGTCAAAGTGAAAGGATCTTTTTGTTCTCTGGCTGGACGGAAGGTCCGACATAGAGTGGAGAGAATCTTTTTGTTCTACGGTTGGACGACAGGTCCAAACTAAAGTGAAAAGATTTGATGTTCTTTAATGCGCCAGGAGTACCGACTGTGAAATCCGAACCCAGGAAAGTGGACCGCAAGGGCCGAAATCAGTGTTACGCAAGTAGGCCGTGAAGGCTGCAATTGTGGAAGCGGGCTATAGAAGCTGAAGTGGGGAGGTTAGCAGGTCGTAAAGATGGGAAGTAGGCCATGGGGGCCAATGGTTGGGCTGCACGAGCCGAAATCGGAAAGGCAGGCTGCAGAAGCCGAAATTCAATTTTTTTTATTTCCTTTATTCAAGCATGCAGGCATTCATCAGCAAGCATAACATAAAAATACACATAAGTTAGCTCCCTCTATAGGGGATAAGATAGGGACATCGCCCATAATTTGTAGACACGGTGCGGGCCACGAGGCACAACTGAGGGGTGGTGCGCCCGTTAAGAGGATATCGCATGTCCTGCATGCATAGCTTAAATTCACGCATTTCACCCGAGGTAGTTCTCTGCGGAGTGGAGGAGTAAACGTGTGAGCAAAAGGCCCTAAACATAGGGATATGTAGGTTTTCTAAGCAACACTCGAGGGTTACTCTAGCGCCTACACATAGGTTTCAGGCTCTCAATTTCGGTAGCTTCACACAGCCCCCATATGTTTATTTTGGTAGTGGATTTCACCGTTCGGCGCGAGTCTCCTCATGTGTCTCAATGGGGATTCCCGGCCACTAGGATTCGTCCGTATCATAATTTTATTGCGGATTCCACCGTTTGACGTGAGTTTCCTCATGTGTCTCAATGGGGATTCCCGGCTATTAGGCTTTATCCTTATTGAAATTCGCTTCACCATTTCACGCGAGTCTCCTCATTTGTTTCAGTTGAATTTCCCGACTACTCGGATTCACATTTCTCTCCTTTTTTGCATCATCGTTTTATTTTTTTTTCTTACAGTGGGGGTAGGCAACTTTTTCCTCACGATTACCTTTCACGCGAGTGCAGAAATTCAAGCCTCCGTAGAGTGCTAAGAAGAAGTCGGGCAATCCCTATGGTTGAAGACCATTGAACACATTAAATGTGAAGTGTGAGAGTGTTACCTCAGGTTTATTTCATGAGTTGGGCTTAGCAGTTTCGCCATGACTCTTCCCCTTGACGTGTGCACTCACCATAATTGGGTTCCCTTTGAGCGTATGTCGTGACGCACGTGCATCCGGAATCGAGGTGATACTATTTAGCAAGGAAACACGGTCCTAGAAAATTCCAAGGAGGTGTGTTATTCTATATTATAAGCAAGCATGCAAGCAGGGCAATCAAGCATTCTTCTTCTTTTCTCTCTTTTTTTTTTGCGTAAGAGCATACTATCATTACGTATAAGTGTAGTGGTAGTAAAAGTATTAGGGAAGCAGACCACGAAGGGCCGAAATGATATTAGGGAAGCGGGCTATAGAAGCGAAGGGACATTAGGGGAGCGGGCCATAAGGGCCAAAAGATACTGGGAAGTAGGCCAGAAAAGCCAAAGGGCATTAGGGAAGCAGGCTACAAAGGCCAAAAAGTTGGGGGAGCAGGCTGCGAGAGCCAAAATTGGGGAGCAGGCCACGAAGGCCAAAGGGAAGCAGGCTGCAAGAGCCAAAGTTGGAAAGCAAGTTTCAAGAGCTGAAACTGGGAAGCATACTACAAAAGTCAAAATTGAGAAGCGGGCTGAAAGGGCCGAGATTGGGGAAGCAAGCTACACGAGCCGAAACTGAGGAGCATACTACAAGAGTCAAAATTAAGAAGCGGGCTGCAAGCGCCGAGATTGGGAAGCAGGCTACGCGAGCGGAAATTTTGGGAAGCAGGCCACAAGGGCCGAAACTGGGGAAGCGGGCTACGAGAGCCGAAATTCTGGGCAGCAGGCTGCAAGAGCCAAAATTTAGGAAGCAGGCTGTGAAAGTCGAGATTGGGAAGCGGACTATAAGAGCCGGAGCTATGTGAGCGGGCTATAAGAGCCGAAGATATTGGGAAGCGGGGAACGAGAGTTGAAATTCTGGGAAGTAGGCTATAAAAGCTAAAGTATGGGAAGCGGGCCGCAAGAGCCGAAGTCAGGAAGTGGGCTGACAAGCCGAGAGATGTTAGAAGCAGGCTACAAAGCCGAAAGATATCAGAGAGCGCGGTGGGACGGATGGATTAATCCTGATAGTGGGCATTGGTCTAAATGGCTGAGCCAAAAGGAGTTGGGTAGCGGGCCGTGTGAGGCTAAAGAGAAGGGTCTCTTTTTGTTCTCTGGCCAAGGGAGGATCCGAACCAGAGTGAAAGGTCTCTTTTTTAATTCTCTAGCCGAAAAAGGCGAACCAAAGTGAAAGGTTGATTCTTTAAGTATCTGGTCGGGGAAGGATCCGGACCAAAGTGAAAGGTTGATTCTTTGATTCGCTGGTCGGGAAAGGGTCCGAACCAAAGTGAAGGGTTGATTCTTTAACTCTCTGGTCGGGAAAGGATCTAAACCAAAGTGAAAGGTTGATTCTTTAATTCTCTGCCCGGGGAAGGATCCAGACCAAAGTGAAAGGTTTACTCTTTAATTCTCTGGTCGGGGAAGGATCCGAACCAAAGTGAAAGGTTTGTTCTTTGATTCTCTGGCCGAGAAAGGCTCCAGACCAAAGTGAAAGGTTGATTCTTTGATTCTCTGGTCGGGAAAAGATCCGAACCAAAGTGAAGGGTTGATTCTTTAACTCTTTGGTCGGGAAAGGATCCGAACCAAAGTGAAAGGTTGATTCTTTAATTCTCTAACCGGGGAAGGATCCGGACCAAAGTGAAAGGTTTACTCTTTAATTCTCTGGTCGGGGAAGGATCCGAACCAAAGTGAAAGGTATGTTCTTTGATTCTCTGGCAGAGAAAGGATCCGAGCCAAAGTGGAAGGTTGATTCTTGATTCTTTGGCCGGGGAAGGACCCGAACCAAAGTGAAGGGTTTATTCTTTAATTCTCTGGTCGGGGAAGGATCCGAACCAAAGTGAAAGGTCTGTTCTTTGATTCTCTGGCTGGGAAAGGATCCGAGCCAAAGTGGAAGGTTGATTCTTGATTCTCTGGCCGGGAAAGGATCCGAGCCAAAGTGGAAGGCTGATTCTTGATTGGGAAGCTGTCGGTTGGGATGCCAATGATCGGGTAGCTGACGGCTCATGGGCCGATAATTGGAAGTTGTCGGTCAAGAGGCCGATAACGGGATAGCTGTCAACCCAAAGGCCGATAATGGAGTAGCTGTCAGCTCAGGGGCCGATGATTGGATAGCTGTCGACTCAGGGGCCGATGGCTGAATAGCTGTCGGCTCGGAGGCCGATTAGTGAATAGCTATCGGCTCAGGGGCTGATGATTGGATAGCTGTCGACACGGAGGTCGATGATGGAGTAGTTGTCGGCTCAGGGGCCGATGATTGGATAGTTGTTGACCCGGAGGTCGATAATGGGAGAGCTATCGGATCAGAGGCCGATGGTTAAATAGCTGTCGACTTGAAGCCCCGATGGCTGAATATCTGTCGGCTTGAAGCCCCGATGACTGAATATCTATCGGATTGAAGCCCCGATGGCTGAACATCTGTCGGATTGAAGCCCCGATGGCTGAATATCTATTGGATTGAAGCCCCGATGGCTGAACATCTGTCGGATTGAAGCCCCGATGGCTGAATATCTGTCGGCTTGAATCCCCGATGGCTGAATATCTGTCGGCTTGAAGCCCCGATGGCTGAATATCTATTGGATTGAAGCCCCGATGGCTGAACATCTATCGGATTGAAGCCCCAATGGCTGAATATCTGTCGGCTTAAAGCCCCGATGGCTGAAGGTTTTGTCGATTTAACGCCCCATCGGCGGAAGGTTTGGTCGATTTAGATGAAAGGTCGTGACGCCGACCACATGTGAAGTCTATTTGTTGGATGGCTAAAGATCGAGGGTGAAAGACCATGTCTACCTTAAGGCTCACTTTCTTTTCTTCTCTTCTTCTTTTGCGTGGAGAGGCGAGTGGAAAGACCACGTCTGCCGGATGACTATTCTTTCTTTGCTACTCTTCTTTTTCTTTTGTTTATTGTGAAGAGGAGGTACAAAGACCATGTCTGCCTCATGGCTCACTTTCTTTTCTTCTCTTCTTCTTTTGTGTAGAGAGGCGAGTGGAAAGACCACGTCTGCCTGACGATTATTCTTTCTCTTCTGCTCTTCTTCTTCCTTTGTTTATTGTGAAGAGGTGGGTGCAAAGACACGCCCACCTCATGACTGTTCTTTTGTTCTGCTCTTCCTTTCTCATTGATGCCACCGGACTGGGGTGTACTTCTCTTAATGTGCCCCCAGGCGGGGGTGTATTCTTTTCTTCATCTGCCCCCTAGGTCGGGGGTGGGCCTCTTTGCTTTGTGCCCCCAGGCGGGGGTGTATTCTTTTTTGGCTTCTATGCCCCCGTAGCGGGTTGTGTTTCTCTTCAGGTGCCCCTAGGCCGGGGTGTATTCTTTATAGCTTTTGTGCCCCCACGCGCGGTGTATTCTTTATAGCTTTTATGCCCCAGGCGGGGTGTAGTTTCTTCCTTAAATGCCCCAAAATCGGGGTAGATTTTTTTTGAATACCCCAGAGCTAGGGTGAATTCTTCATGGCTTCCATGCCCCCGTGGCGGGCGGGGTATGTTGCTTCTTCAAATGCTCTAAGCCGAGTGTAACTCTGTTGCTTGTTGTGCCCCCAGGTCGGGGTAGATTCTTCTGCTTCTTTTACCCCAGAGTGGGGTATATTTCTCTTCGTATTCCCCAAAGATGGGGTGTATTCTTTTTGTTTCATATGCCCCCCATACGGGGTAGAGTCTTTGCCTCTTATGCCGCCGTGGCGGGGTATGTTCCTTCTTCAAATGCCCCTAAGTCGGGGTGCCTCTTCTGCTTCCTATGCCTCCAAAGGGAGGTATCTTTCTCTTCACATGCCTCCGGCACGGGGTGTATCTATTGCTTCTTATGCCCCTGAAGGGGGAGGGTAGCTTTATTTCAAGTGCCCCTACGAGGGGTGCGTTTTGCTGCTTGTGCACTCAAGGCAAGGTGTGTCTTTTCTTCTCGTGCCCCTAGATCAAGGTATAACTCTGTTGCTTATCGTGCCCCCAGGCTGGGGTAGATTCTTCTGCTTCTTCCAACCCAGAGTGGGGTATATTTCTCTTTGCATTCCCCTAAGCCGAGGTGTAACCTTTGCTTTATGTGCCCCCGAGTCGGGGTGGATTCTCTTCATGTGCCCCCAGGCCAGGGTGTATTCTTTTGCTTCTTATGCCCCTAAGTTGGGGTATGACTTTTACTTTACGCGCCCCCAAGTCGGGGTGGATTCTCTTCATGTGCCCCCAAGCCGGGGTGTATTCTGCTCCTTGTGCACCCCAGGCAGAGTTTGTCTCTTTCTTTGTATGTCCCCATGCCGGGGTGTGTTTCTTGCTTCTTACGCCCCCATGGCGGGGTATAGTCTTTGGTTCTTGTGCCCCCATAGCGGGTTAAAGCATTCCCCACAGGGGCAAGAATTCATTAAGCCACAGTTGTGGCTTATTGGATCTCCTAGCAGCCACTCGAGGGGCCGTTTTATGCCGGATAGGGGCATGCAGGAAGGTTGAATGGGCCAGGGCATTGCACCACAGACTTGGACCCTCCTAGAGTCGGGCGGGATGCCGGCCATCTTCTCGTTCTCTTGGTCGGCCATGCTTGCCAATTCTTTTTGTCCTTTCTTTTCTTCTCTTCTTCTTCTCTTCTTTCTTTGTGTAATAGGCCAAGGTGGGTGTGCAAGAGTGCGCTCACCCCCTCAGGGAGGGGATGAGTGGTTCGCTCCACCGCATCACTCCCACAATGGTAATCTTTGTTCAGCACGGGTCCCGACGGATATGGTCGTACAACCCTCTCTCGCCGATTCTTTCTCTTCCCCATTTTGTTTATTTCTTCTTCTTTTCTTCTTTTCTTCTTTTCTCCTTTTCTTCTTTTTTTTTTTTGCAGAAAGGGGGTTTGATTTCCCCTCCCTCTCCTCTTTTCCTCTTCTCTCTTTTTTTTTCTTTTAGCGGCCTTCATGATTCCTGGAGGCTGTATATGCCTCGGAGTAGCGTCCTCGAGGCCATAAAGATAATTGCGCCTAGTTCGGCTTTTTTTCCCATAGGGCTGGCAAAGACAACACCTGCAATTCATCAAAGTAGGCAAACATTGTTTATTAGGAGGCCATGAGGCCCCGCATCCCGACGAAGAGATGAAGGGTGGTTTAAGTCCCACCGGGCATGCCAGACTTGTGGACGCACTTTTTATTTAGATCGTTGTTTATTTGCTTATTGGGTTTATTAAGTGCGTGGGCGTGCCAGTCACAAAGTGACGATTTATTGTGCGCTCGATCTGACTAATTAGACGATTGTGTGGTTCGTGTGGGGACCAAAATACGCCACGTCATAAAGGTCACAACGTTATTTACATCCCCTCGGAGAGGGGAACACCCTTGATTAATCACCAGGAAAAGGGGCCTCACGGCCAGAAGATTAATCACCAGGAAAAGGGGCCTCACGGCCTCACGACCAAAACCCGCCTTGCGGGGGTCTCCAGGGGCGGAGCCCCCAGAACAAAATTTCGATTATGACAGAGGTAGCTTATATTCTTTCATTTCTTTTTATTGATTTAGGTCTCTTCGTTTGTTTTATTTAATAGTTTCAGGCCTTTTCTTTTATTTAGCTAATTATGTTGCCCTTTTTTTTAGGCGCACCGGTTTAAGGAAGCAAAGGGGGCGCGCTGGTTTAATGGGTGACATGGGGCGCGCCGGATTAGAGATGAATCCAAGGGGAGGGGCACCGGAATAGGAGGTGCAAGGGGCGCGTCGGTTTAATGGGTCTTCATGGGAGGCACGCCGGATTAGGTGGATGCACATGGGGCTCGCCGGATTAGGTTCAAGAAGAATGGTGCGCCGGATTAACAAGGTGAATAGTAAGGGGCCACGCACTATTCATCCCATCATTTTGAAAGTCATTTTGAGTGTAGAGTTAAACCGGCGCGGGGGGGGTACCGCGTCGGATTAGCCCACGCCGGATTAGGAGCGCATCGGGATAGCTTCTATGAGGTTTGTTTCATTCTTCTGGCTTCTTTTATTCTTTCTTTCAACTGCAAGTTAATTCGTTGATTGGTTTGTTCACCCAATTGGTGGATTAAGTTTGTGGAGAGGAAGTTTAAGTGTTTGATCATTTGTTAAGGTGAATTGGCATGATAATCCGAATGTTTTATTAGAAGTGTTTGTTGTGCAGGGTAGTTCAGTTTGTGTTTGATTTCAGGAGGGGGCTTTCTGAGTGGGGTTGATTTAGTCTGAAGAAGCTTCATTTATTCGTTCTTATGTGTTCTTGTTCTTTGTTCCTCTTGTTCTTGGCCCTGGCAAAAATCGGGCAGCACTTCCCTCGAACTGAAGCTTGCCAAAGAAAAATGGAGGAACACCAAACGGATTGCTCCCGGGTGAACCTCAAAATGCAGACCTCACGGCGGTCCGATAACCCAGATGTGAGTGTGGGAAAAGCTTGAGGACTAGCCTTCAAGAGCTCCCACAGCTCACGGGTGATAATTTCTCAAGGCGGGACAAATATATGCCATAGGCGGGCAGTAAATGCTCATCCATCTGTGGGTTGCTTAGAAGGTCATGCCATGGAGAGGCAGAATTCTAAAGGCCCTTGGATGAGAAGAAAACTGAGAGAAAGAGGGAGAGATCAAAGCGATAGAACACCACTCATGCCCACAAAAAAACATTCTTTTTATTCATCCCCAAGGAAAAGGGGGAAAAGAGATACATGAGGGGAGATTTACCCCAAAGCAAGGAAAACACATCAGAGAAAGAGGAAAGAAATATATCGGTGGGGGAGGGGGAACGGGGAACAAGCTCCGTCCCCCTCCGAGCTCACCTCTCTTCTCTCACGCTCAATCTCTCTTTTTCTTCACCTAGCAGGCGCAGGGACGAGGCTTCTTCTCTCTTTTTCTTCTTCTCTTTGCTAACTGGTTCTCTCCCGAGAGCTCTCTTCTCCTAATGGCCAGCATGGGGGGGAGTCCAGAGAGCTTTTGTGGAGCAGGCAGAGTATATATGGAACAGACAGTGGGGGAGAAAATTCCCGCCACCTCTGCCTTGTTCGTAGCAACGTTGTTGTTGTGTTGGATTCTGCTGATTCGCGCCGTACACTGGCGCTCGTCTGAGGACGGGATGTTCGTAGGTCTGCCGAGAGATCTGCTGCCGCTTCTCCACCGTGGATGCATGCCTTCGCCGTTGATGCCGATGCGCTGTCGAACGGAGACAGAGACAGAGCTTCAAGCATTAAATGTCATGCCCTTTTGCGTCTGCGCCCGAAGCTGATGGGAGAATAGAGTACCGGAGCTCGGATGGGATAGCTTTTGACAACTGATGCAGTGTTGTGCACGCCAGATTAACAACACACAAAGAGGCATGTCGGTTTGCAACCAAGATGGGGCGCGCCGGTTTAATGGCCACAGGAGGGGCGCACCGGTTTAAGGCCCAAGCAAGGGCGCACCGGTTTAAGTGCAGGCAGCGCCGGTTTAGACTTCATCTCAGAGTCGCAGCTATTTGGACGGACGCTTGTCCTCCCATGTTGCTTTAGTTGTAATGCACCGCCTCCGGGGTGTTTAGTTTAGGGCCTCTGAATCCCGATTCGGAACTTTGAGTGTTTTCCGGCGCATGCCGAAAATGTGTTTGAATTTCCGAGTTTCTTTTGATTCGGCCTTCGGCACCGCCGACTAGGGAACCGGGGCTATCTCTTCTGCCCGAGGGGCTTCTTTGTTGGGTGGCGGAGCATCGGATATATATGTTCATTCTGCTTGGAGGAGGTATGGGGTTTGTTCGGCCTTTCCGTCTTCGACTTGCTGTCGGGGTGTCAAGACGTCTGTGCCACAGGAACGTTCCTTTTCTTCTCTTCTTTTTTTGACGTCCACACTGGCCAATCCTAGAAAACTTCAGATTTCAGTCACATTTGTAGGCCATTCCCAGTTATTGATAGCTTCTACCTTTGAAGGGTCAATAGAGATACCTTTCTTAGAGATCACATGGCCGAGAAATGAAACTTCTTCTAACCAGAACTCACATTTGCTCAATTTAGCATATAATTAATTCTCTTTTAATATATGTAAGGTAATCCTCAAATGTGCTTCATGTTCTTCCTTGGTTTTGGAGTAGATCAATATATCATCAATAAATTCCACCACAAATTGATCTAAATAGGGTCGGAACACACTATTCATGAGTTGCATAAAAGCTGCAGGTGTATTAGTCTGCCCAAAAGGCATGACAACAAATTCATAGTGTCCATATCTACTCCTGAATGCTGTCTTATAAATATCTTCTTCCTTGATTCTCACTTGATGATAACCCGACCTGAGGTCAATCTTAGAGAAATAATGAGCTCCAGAGATTTGATCAAACAGTTCATCAATTCTTGACAGAGGGTACTTATTCTTGATAGTCAATTGGTTCAACTATCTATAATCAATGTATAACCTCATAGATCCATCTTTCTTCTTCACAAAAAGAACAGGTGCTCCCCAAGGTGATGTACTAGGTCTAATGAATCCCTTCTCTAATAATTCCATCAATTGCTCTTTTAGTTCCTTCAGCTCAGTAGGTGACATTCTATAAGGAGTTTTGGATACAGGGGCTGCTCCTGGTATCAAATCGATTGAGAATGAAACTTCTCTCTCGGGTGGTATGCCAGGTAATTCCTCAGGAAATACATCCGGATATTCCTTAACAACAGATATTTCTTCCAGAATGGGTTTCTTGGGTTCGGTTATAAGGACAGAAGCCAAAAATATAACACATCCTTTCTTCATCATTTTTTGACCTTGAAGGGCAGAGATGAGAAGAGGGTGTCTATGATGGCTATTTCTAGAGCAAGATAGTTCAGGGTATCCTGGTTCACCAAATGTTACACTTCCTTGCCTGCAATCCACCTTAGCATTATACTTGGCCGACCAGTCAGCACCTAAGATTACATCATGACCCTCCATGTTCATGCATATCAAATCAGTGGCTAAGTTATGACCACTAATCAACACTTCACTAGAGGGAAAATAATGTCTAAGCTTAGTGCTTGCTCCTAAAGGTGTGGAAATAACAAGTTCAATTTTCAAAGGAACAGATTTTTCATGTAAGGTGGTAGCAAAATTCTGGGATATGAATGAATGGGTAGCTCTAGTATCAAATATAACAAAAGTAGTTCTAGAATTGATAGTGAGAGTACCTTCCACCACTCCTTCTTCTTCAGTAGATGTAGGTTTTATCAAAGCTTGGAGTCTTCCTTGACGCCTTGGTCCTTCTTGAGTTTTCTTCTCCGATGGAGATTCCTTCATAAGGGGACAATCAGAAATGCGATGATCCCCACTTCCACAACGCAAGCATGCTCCCTTCTTTCTCCAGCACTCTTCAGTCTTGTGAGCAACCTTGTCACAATACTTGTAGATATCTTTTGAAGATGTAGCAGGGATGGCTTGCCTAATTCCATCTCGAGGCCTTTTGTCTTGTTGAGGGGTTCTTCCTTCATTTGGCCTCTTCTTTCCAATTGTTGGTTTAAAGTTTCCGGTGCCAACGACTTGTTCTTTCACGACTCTTCCCTTGATTTTATCCACCATCTCCATGGCATCTTCTAGCAGTTGGGCCTTCCAGACCATCTCGACATATGTTTGGATGTCCATAGGTGCCAGTTGGGGAATGTATTGGGGCCTTAACCCATTCATGAATCGCTTGGCCTTCATTCTCTCTGTATTAATGAGGTGTGGAGCATAACGGGCCAGTCGAGAAAATTGGGCCTCGTATTCAGCTACAGAGAGACTTCTTTATTTAAGGGTGGAAAATTCTACTACCTTCTTTTCTTGGACTCTCTCCGAGAAATACTTGCCATTGAAATATTCTAGAAATTCCTCCCAAGTGATATGCAGATCGGGCAAGGTCGCCTCCATGGATTCCCACCAAGCTCTTGCATCCCTTTCCAGTTGAAAAGTTGTAAGCAAAACTCTATCTTGATCCGAGCATTTCATGACTCAGAATATTCTTTCTATCTCCTTGACCCAATGTTCCGCTTCATTCGGGTCAGTGGAACCGTTGAACCTCGGAGGATTCATGTTCCTAAAGTTGCGGTGCAGGTCTCCCGCACCATGGTGATTAACTCCTCCTTGAGCCACTTGTTGTAGGGTTTGAGTTAGCCCTTGGACGGTCCTTTGTATTTCTCTCCATTGAGCACGCTCAGTGGCCATTTTCAACAGCTAAGAATTTCTGCAAAATAAGCTATGGGGATTAAATGTATTATCTCTACATATCTTAATATCTAGCCCAAGTCTCTACCCAATCTCACGGGTCAAGTATAGCTATCGTTTGTCCTATAGTGTGAAGATATAAGGATTTTCAATAACTAAGCTTTGATGCCCTAGACTCTTTTTAACCATAGACTCTGATACCAACAAAACTATCACACCCCGAACAAGGCGGAATTATCAAAGCGTGAACAGTTATACGGGCAAGTCGATCAAGAGGCTCAGATGATGAGTATGAACACAAATGGACAAAATCACATCTTTATTTCATAATCTAACATTTTCAACAAATGTCGTTCAAGGACTTACAATACTATTCAGACTCGATACATTCATTTATAAGTAGACAGATTGGGAAAAGTAATTTATTGAAAACTATCATCACTCTCATCACTTCAACCCATTCCCGTCATCTTCAGAATTTCCTGAAAATTAACAACAATACACAGGGTGAGCTAGAAAGCTCAGTAGGACTTATATCTCTTTACCAAGTCACTTTACGTAATTAGCATTTTGGATCATCTATATGCTCTCAAATAAAACAAGTAATAAAATAAATGACAATTAGAGAACAAGATCAAGAAATCAAGAATTTCAATAATAGATATTGTAGAACTCAAGTGTAAGCATGAAGATCAAAAACAAGTATAGAATTGTAAATATGGCCATGTAACAAGGATATTAACCATTTCAGTCAAACATGTCATGTATAGGAAGTTAAGTATGTAACGAGTCAAACATGTAATAAGTGAATTACCTAGTTCAATCTTGCATGTCAGTTGGTGCAATGCCACACCTGATCATTCAACTCCCTCGGGCACAAGTACTTTCAGGCTTTACTTGCCTAGGACCAGATCAGGGCCCCCATGTTTGCCAGGCATTGAGTATCAGGTGGACCAAGGTCCCATGTAATTTCTAGAACAATTCATTTATAATTATGGCCAATTCATGTTTCAACAAAAACTTAAGAAGCGTAGTATAGCGCATAACTAGTCATTAAGTTATGGAGGACTCTAGAGGTGGCCCCTACAGGCTCAAGAGGTGGCTCTCATTATGTAGCACTTTACGTCATTCCGATCTCAAGAGGTGGCTCCCATAACGTAGCACTTTCCCCTACATGGCACTTAGCTCCTATACTCCCAAATGATAGTTTATGGCTAAAGTACAGATCTAGCAAAATTTTTATTTCCAAAGACATGTAGTATGAAGAAATGGCATGTAGTAAGAAGAATAAATAAAGTTTATAAGAGAAGTTCAAGAATGATTTAAGACATCATGTTTAACGACATTAAGATAATAAAAGGAATGAATTATCGGTCAAGGCATGATCAACTATCGCGGAAAATCTTGTAAAATAAGTTTAGATCAAGTGTTTCTCAGTCGGATAATTAGCAGAAAATCAAAGAAAACACGGTCAGGTAAGAGGTGGGACAGTGGGAGGCTCCCCTCGTATTCACGAGGTCCTAATTAAGTAACCACTTATCCACTTAAAACGTTTGCCCGTGGACCTCTAGCCTTAGACACCGGTCTCTCTTGATAAACTTGCTAGCTACACGATTTTTCGGAGACATGAAAACACGTAAATCGAACGGAAATCATTCTTGTATATTCTAACATGTTCATTTGTGAAAGAATTTCAATAAAAGAAAAGACATTGAAAAAAGATGTCAAGCTTCCAATTGCATAATATGTTCATGTATGAAGAGAAGTTGAAAGGAGATGTCAAGCTTTCAGATAGAGCTTAGATAAAAGAGATGGGGTCAATCATATATAGGAATTGTACAAAAATTAGAGCATAGTTATTTGAACAATTAACGATAGCTTTACGAGTTCATTCATCTAGTCATTTCTTTGTTAATAGTATTCTTAAGGCAAGAACATGATTTTAAAATTCAAAATTTAAGTTTTGAAATAACGCACATAAACGAGGTAAATCAGGCGTTGTTACCGTATTCAAATCATCGTCCATATGTGATCCGCGTTATTGAAACACGTTATGATAATGAAAACTCTAATTTTTGAACTTTAAATCTTAAAATAAGCCATAAATATAGGATCATGAAAAATTTACATAGAATCAAAATACTCATGCAAAGAAACATATATGGAGATCTAATTAAGTTTTCGCCTGAGAGAAAACCTACCTCGTTAAAGATCAAAGAAGAAGAAATTTAAGAACGAAGAACGCTTTTGAACACTCCTCCAACTTCGAGCTTTCTCCCTCTCTCTAACTAGCAATTCCTCTCAAGAGATTTGTGCTTTGAGTAGGGAAGAGTCCAGCCATATTTATAGGCCAAAATCTCCCACCTACTTTCCCTATTCCACCAACCTTGTTACTATTACACCAACTTTGTCACTATTACACCAACTTCATTCCACCATGTGAATGACATAATCAATGACCTCATTTATTCAATGATGTAAGAATGACATCATCCATGACCTTATTTATTCAATGATGTAAGAATGACCTCATTCATTAATTAGGATTAGATTAAAGTTAATAATTCTCTCTTAAATCGGATGCTATAGTACAGCTACAATATCGACGTCTTCGCCTTCTCAGAATCGTGCCGTGAATCTCGTCGTTTGTGTTAACAAGTGGAATAGGGTTCATGTTTATGTATTCGATACTTTTAAATACATAACAAAAAAATATTCATAATTTATTTTATTTTCATCTTTCATTATTTCTTTTTGTGTATAAATGCATATAAAAATTTTCGAGTTGCTAGAAAAGAGGTTCCACGGGTGCGAGTGCGCAGGCGATTGTGGGAATCGTGTACTAGACGTCTTTACCCACTGGCCGCAAGCAACCAATGTTTATTTTACATCGGATTGAATCTGAACACCTTCGTTCTGTGCTGAAGAGAAGTTTGTATGTGTCTGAAGCCATGGGCAAAGGGTCGGGAGCATTCCACAGCTATGGGTGTGCTTTCGACTGGGAGGTGTTTGTTGGGGTCAGGGATATCTGACACATGTGCGGGGTGGTGCAGGTAGAAAGCTGGGGCCCACATACGGGCTCTTGCATTCAACTGGTTCCATGCTGTATGAGAGCCACACAGGCTTTACAAATGTGCCGAGGGGGCTAGAGTATAATGGGCGCAAGCCGCGGGACAATTCTGACATGTAGGTCAGTCCCAAGGTCAATGCGTAATAAGGCGGATATTCGCGTGTTTTATAGAGGCTCTCCTCGGGGAGCTAGTGGTAGGCCCGAGTCACCGAGGCAGGGCTAGACTAGATGGCATGGGCAGACTGTAACGGGCGCCTGAGGGAGGTCGGACGCTGCTAAAAAATGAGCGGTCGGGTACGGGTCTCGGAGGGAGAGTGTCATCATGCTGGGGAGTCGAGGTCGGCCCTGGGAATATTACTCCTGGGCCGGTGGTCCGGCTAACTCAAGTCATCAGTCCGAGCGATCGGTGGCCAGCTCAGGGTGAGCGGTATTCACGCGGTTCCGTGACGGAAGTAGGTGCGACATCATGGCGTATGCGTAGCCACCGTGGGTTGTCATACGTGGGCGGACCCGGAATATGGGTGTGTTTGCCGTTGTCATAACACCTTATGTGCGATGGGGGTGGACATGTGTGCGATGGCTAGATGCCGCGTGAGGGGAGTACGTGTGACATACCCTCGGCATGTACAAGCCAATCAAAAAGTCAACCACGCGCGCACTTAGCTCCTCGCATCCTCGACCCTTGCTGGATGCCTGCGGAAGTCCGAGGGTGCAGCAGTTAGGTCGTAGGTTCTTTCATGCATTTCATATGCCCCTTGAGCTTCCAAGGGGTGGAATTTATAGGGGAGTTGAAGGGTCAGGGAAGGGTTTAGGCGGACCAAGTTGGGGGCCCAACTTGGTCCGAGTAAACCCTTAAAAAACATTTTATTTTTTTTACTGAGTGGGGGAGGGAGGGTTTAGGCGGACCAGCCCAAGGGGCTCGTCTGGTCCCCCTAATCCCCTCCCCGAAGGGGTTTACGCGGAGTAAAAAAAGTTTTTTTTTTATTTTTTGATGGGCTTGGGTGGACCAGCCTGGGGGGTCAGACTGGTCCGCCTAAACCCCTAGAGGTTGGCGCGCGGACCGGGCAGGGGGCTGAGTTTTCGTGTAAAAAAATAAAACAATTTTTTTTGTTTTCCCCAGGGGTTTAGGCGGACCAGCCTGGGGGCAGGCTGGTCTGCCTAAACCCCCCCATGGGGTTTAGGCAGACTGTAGGGGGAGAGATAGGGGGCGGTAGCAACCTCTATAAAATCTGGATTTTTCCTATTTTTGCTTGCGAAAAAATAAGTGTAGGCAGTCCTCAACCTGTGGGGAGGGGCGGCACAACATTTAGAGCAAAGAGGGACCCCACAGCCCATGACGATGGCATCCATCGGGAGGCAGCCATGAAGAAGGTGCCAAGCTAGCATGGACCACTTAAGTGGGATGAGATGGTTCCATAAAAAAGCCCGGGCAGGAACGACCACCGGTGATAGCCCCTGTCATAACAAAGAGAGAGGCCATCCTGGAGGGCGCGAGCTTCAACTTCAAGACTAGAGGCAACCTACGGATATGCAACGGCAAAAGCAAACACAATCTGCCCACTAGCATCATGGAGAACACCACCACCCCCTGCTGCGCCTAGACCACCCTTGTAAGCACCATCAACATTAAGCTTCAGTCGGCCCAAGGGGGGAGGAAACCAACAGATGAGGCGAGGAGGACAGAGCTGCGGCACCTGGATATAGATGGCCCAAGACTCCAACCAAAGACATTGATGTGGGAGCAGAAGTCGCCCCTTAAATTGGTGAGTGTGGGCAATAGAGCGCACGATGAGCATAACCTGGCAAGTAATGTAACGTGGCTTCATGGGCTGCCCCTCAAACCGAGCAAGGTTCCAGATGTACCATAACTCCCATAAGGCTGCCAGGAAGATGCATCGACATCAGCTCCTAGCCATAGTGGTGAGGTGGAGACCGGCAAGGAAGTCGGTGATGGCGGATGACACCGAACAAGTAGTGGAGGGGCTGAACCGAAGGAGGTGAAAGAGGCCAGCCCAAACTTCCTTGGCAATGATACTATGGAAAAATAAGTGTAGGTAGTCCTCAACCTGTGGGGAGGGGCAGCAACAACATTTGGAACACAGAGGGACCCCACAGCCCATGACGATAGCATCAGCCGGGAGGCAGCCATGAAGGAGGCGCCAAGCTAGCATGGACCACTTAAGCGGGATGAGATGGTTCCACAAAAAAGTACGGGCAGGAACGACCACCGGTGATAGCAGGCTGCGGGCTGAAGAGGTGGTGAAGGTCCCCTTTGGGTTTGGAGCCCAAACCCAATGGTCCCGGCTGGTGGTGGACGCAAAAACCTGCTCCAAAATAATCGGCGGGCAAAAAAGGCGGGTAGCTACTAGGAAAGCACCCGAGGGGTTTAAAAGTGCCTATAGAACAGAGGAATTTTTAGCCGGCATATCATTCCATACATGGGGGGGCAGGTAGGCCTTCACGGGGGTCGGCCCCGACCAGCAGTCCAACCAAAAGGAGGCCCGACCATCATCTTTTGAAATGAAGACATGGTGGTTTGAATAGATGAGAGCTGCGGCCTATTGCCATAGTACCCGATCGGCTGCGTCAGAGAGGCCAAAGGTGGCAGCCGAGAAGTGCTCCGAGTTCAAATGCTTTGCTCGAAAGAAGGTGGCCCACAGCGAGGGAGAGGTGATGGCTTCTCATAGAAGTTTGGTCCTCATGGTGATCTGCATAGAGTGGAGGTTGAGAACACCGAGGCCGCCACAATCAATGGGGCGGGAGATGACATCCCAAAATTTCCAATGTTTCTTGGGAGAGCCCTCATAAGATCCCCAGAAGAAGTTCGCCAGAAGCCTGCCAAAAGCTTTGAAAATGGATTGAGGAATAGCCGTAGAGGACAAAGTATATATAGGTAGGGCGGACAACGCGTGACGAATGAGGATGAGATGTCCACCGGTGGATAAGAATCTGGACTTCCATGCTTGCAATTTAGCCGCAGCTTTTGATAGAATATATGTGAAGTGAGCCGGCCTTTGGCGCCCAAAGTAGAGAGGAATATCCAAATAAGTGAGTGGAAGAGTGGCCTTCATGAAGCCGGTAACATCGCCAATGGATCTCCCGAGAGAAGTAGGTGCATCCCGAGAAATGACAATGGAGCTTTTGGCGGTGTTGATAAGTTGGCCGGAAACAATTTCATACCTCTTGAGAAAACCCATAAGAACCCGCAGGTGGCAAACTGAACCATTGGAGAAGATTAAGGTATCATCGGCATATAGCAAGTGGGAGACCTTGGGGCATCTCCTGAGGGAGAGGAAGCACCCCCCTTGGCTGCAAAGAAAGAGGGCGGACAGGCCGCGGCTAAGAGCCTGCTCCGTTAAGATGAAGAGGGCGGGGGCGAGAGGGTCGCCTCGACGAAGAGCCCTGGTAGACTTGAAGAACCCATGAGAAGTGCCATTGAAGAGGATCGAAAACCAACAGTTAGTGATAAGAGGTTCAATAAGGGATATAACTGAAAGATCAAACCCGAACTTCCAGAGGACCGCAAAAAGAAAATCACATTCCATTCAGTCGTAAGCCTTAGCCATGTCGAGCTTAAAGATCACATTCCTCCCTCGGCATTTATTTCCAAGATGCTGGATCATTTCTGGGGCCAAAGATATGTATTGCACAATGGAGCGGCCTTTGACAATGACACCTTGTTCCTCCGAGATCAAGAGAGGGAGCACATGTGCCAACCGAGCACTAATAACATGGGAGATAATCTTGTAGACAAAGTTGCATAGGCTGATCGGCCAAAATTCAGCGCAAGTCCTTGGAGCATCCACTTTTGGAATCAAAGCAATGAGAGAGGAAGTGAAGCTTCGAGGTAGAGGATGCCCACAGAAAAATGCTTGAACAGCCGCCACCACATCCGTTTCGATAAAGCCTCAACAAGCATGGAAGAAGTGGCCGGTGAACTCATCCGGGCCGGGGGCGCTATCTGGAGACATACCGAAGACAGTGTTTTTAATCTCCTCAAGGGAGGGCACAACACGAAGCAAGGCATTTTGATGCTCATCCAAAACTGGTGGGATAGAAGCTAATACATCCGGGTGGATGTAATGTGGGGAAGAGGTGAAAGCCGAGGAAAAATAAGACACCATCATGTCGGCCATTGCATCTTCCCGGTCTACAATCATATTGTCCTCTCCCCGCAGGGCCAAAATAGTAGCACGTCTTTGGTGCAATAAGGCATAGGCGTGAAAGAATTTAGTATTCCGATCTCCTTCCATCAGCCATTTAATCCGAGACTTTTGCCTCCAGAACATTTCTACTTGAGTGTGGACCCGGTCCAAATCATCTTTGGCAGCCAAGAAAGTCGCCAGTTGAGCACCAGAAGGGTTGTTGTCAAATGATTCTTGCGCCACGGAGAAACACTCTTCAGCGGCCTGTACATTAACAAAGACATTCTTGAAGACATTGGTGTTCCACTCTTTGTAAAAACCTATCATGTGTCGAAGCTTGCGGGCCATGGCGGTCAGTGGGAAGGAAGAGAAAGGGGCAGCGGCCCACGTCATATGAGAATCATGAAGAAATTGGGCATGAGTCACCCACATATGTTGGAAGCAGAACCTAGAAGGCCTCCGCAGGGATCCGGATGGCATGGACATAAGCAAAGGTCGGTGGTCACTGCATGCTCGGGAGAGGTGTTGCACAGAAATGACGCCTGGGCCATCCTTCGCCCGGTTGGCTTGTAAAATGGCTTAGACACACCGAGGGTATGTCACTCGTACTTCCCTCATACGGCGTTTAGCCATTCCACACAAGTCCATCCCCATTACACACAAGGTGCATATGCCCTCACCCTAGGTCTACCCGCGTATGACAACCTACATCGGCTACACATACGCTATGACGCCGCACCTACCTCCATCGTGGAACCGCGCGCCCATCGCTCACCTCGAGCCGGCCACCGACTGCTCTGACCTCTTATTCGAGTTACCCAGAGCCTGGCCCGGAAGCTACATTCCTGGGACCGGCCTCGATTTTCCAGTATGGAGATGCTCACCCATTTGGGATCTGCGCCCGACTGCTCTCCCCGAGCCGCGTCCGGTCCCTGCCCAGTTATCGGCCTGCATCTCCCTCGGCCATCTTGTCCAGTCCTCCCTCGGTGAATTGGGCACGTCCCTCGCCTCTAGAAGAACCTCTGTAAAATGTGCGGACACCCGCCTTATCATGCACTGACCCGGGGACTGACCCACGTGTCAGAATTGTCCCGTGGCTTGCACCGATTGTAATTTGACCTCTTCGGCCCACCTGTAAAGCCCATGTGGCTCTCACAAAATATATTACCACCTGAATGCATGTGTCTATGCCCATATCCGGGTCCCAGCCCTCCGTCGCACCACCTAGTGTATATAGCATACCCAACTCCAGCAAACTACACTTCCCAGTCGAGCGCACACTCATAGCTGCGGAATGCTCTCGGCCCTCTACCCATGGCTTCAGATATATACAGACTTCTCTTCAGCATGGAATGAAGGTGTTCGTATTTAATCTGATGTAAATAAACACCGATTGCTTGTGATCGGTGGGGAAAGACGTCCAGTACACGATTCCCCACAATCGCCTGCGCACTCGCACCTGTGGAACCTCCCTTCTCTCCATGTGTCGCCCGCCTCTCGAACTCACGTGCCGCATCCTGGCGACGCTTCCCAGTTAACCCTTGGTTCCATAGGTGATTGTCGAAAAATTGACTGACACGCCCGCATCCCAGCCTCGTTTCCCCAAATCCTGGAAACTTCCCGTGCCATTCGAGTCCCCCTCGGCTCTCCGTAAAAGGCGAGTGCCTGATACCGCCTCGAGGAGGATACGGCTACGGGGGGGATGCCCGAGATATGTCAAATTCCCGTGTCTCCCTTCATCGCCTTATCCCGTCCCTCAATCTGGTCACCGATCCCTCCGGAAACCGAAAACCCCAGAAACAGTGATATAGAGTACAACTTAGCTATATTTGAGGGTGCTACAATCTACCCCTCTTATATAGGTGACGTCATTATCGCTGGCCACATATAGCACACAATCAAACCCACAGGCAGGTAGGATTCTAGAGGTGGCCCCTACAGGCTCAAGAGGTGGCTCCCATTATGTAGCACTTTGTCCCATTATGGATTCAAGAGATGGCTCCCATAGCGTAGCACTTTGCCCTACCAGAATGGGGGACTTCCCGAGAGCTCACTCATCCCATACTACTCTCTATTAAGCACGCTTAACTTTGGAGTTCTTTTTAAGAACTGAGCCGATACTTCAAAAGGCATCTCGGTGATATAGAGTACAACTTAGCTATATTTGAGGGTGTTACACGAGATATCATCCGTGCAGGGCCAACCAGATTTGCTTTGAATTTCATTTCTTTAGAGTCTTTGCACAAGTGATAAGTGTGTATTTTATCGCTTAATGCATGATTATCCACATCTTTATGAGCTTAAATAATGATAAATATACACTTCTCACACTTATTGTTTATTTTGTATCAAATGTTTATTTTTATGAAATTAAATAAATTTTAATTACATTTTTTTGTATTTATGTAGGCACGTAGTACGAGAAAAGCTCCAAGAAAAAGATAAAAAAGAATAACAATAGATATGTTCAACTGGGCCAAAAGCCCGGAAACTTGTTCAAAAAGATAAGAAAAAAATTAGAAAAAAAAATAAAATTATTTGATATTTTTTTAGAATTTTCTAACTATTTCTATCCTATATATATATAGATATATATATATATATATATTATATAATAAAATTAAAAAAATGAAAAAAAAATATTCAAAACCCACCCCCGCCCCTTCCCACCCGCGCGAATGGCGCGGGCGACGATGCGGGGGCAGGGGGGTTCGTGGCACCTGGAGGCGGCAGCGGGGGACGTGGCGGCTCCCGGCAGGGCCACGCGGGCCGCGACACGCGGCGAAGGCGGAGCGGAGGCACGCGGGCGCGTGCGCCGCGTGCGACGCGTGGCGGCGACAGGAGCGGCGGGCGCACGGCGGGCCCACGGCGCCGGCTGCCTAACCCGACCGAACCGGTCGGCGCGTTGCGCCCGCAGAAAGAGAAAGAGAGAAAGAAGGAGAAGAAAAGGCCATAAAATACCAGAAAAATTCAGAAAAATCCAAAAAAAATGACAAAGTGGGCAGAACCTACCTGCCTACCATTTTAGGCTAAAATTGGGTACACTTGTTTGTATTGATGGAGTGTTTTTTGTAACCCCTATATAAAGGGTGCATTGGTCTTGAATGAAGGGAGTTGGTTAGCAAGTAGAGTTAGTTAGTGAGTGATAGAAGATGACAAGAAGGTTGAGTAGGGGGAGAGCTAGCTTGGGTCACTTGTAATGTAAGTTGTTCTTTGCATTTCTGAAGTTGTTGAGTGCATCAAGTTGTATTTTCCAAGCTTTTGAAGTCAAAGTTGTAAGTTGTTCTTATTTCAATAAAAGTTTCATTTTTGAATTCAGCCTGTTCTTAGCCTTATTTCGCATGGTTGTAATCTTTATTTCAATTTGATTTCGTCACAAAAGTTGTTTGTTTGTAAGTCTTCTTCAACTTCTCTGTTGATCATTTCTTCAAATTCTTCCTACTTCATAGAGTTCTGGTCCGTTTTCTTAAGTGCTGTTTTAGGTGTTTACTGTTCATCCGTGGTGAGACATTCTAGTTTTCTTATGTTTTGAAGCCTTTCTAGACCTCTTTTTAATCTGAGTTCTTCATCAACTTTGTTCCTCTCTTATAGATCTCCATTTCATTCTTTACCACCTTGTCTAATTCTGTGTATTTTTAGAGTTAGAATTAATTTTTTAAAGTGCTATTTTTCTGTCAGTTACTATTCACCAGCAGGGATAGATCTTTCTTTTTCAGTGCCTTCCTCTTATTTTCTGTCTCTGTGTTCTTAATCAAAGTTCTTCCTTTTTCAATTCTCTACAACTTTCATGTTTTACACTTCTTCTAATTCTGTCCAGACTTGAAGTTATGCTTTTTCTTCCAATCCCTATTTTTACTTGAATTCTATTATGATTTCAAACTTAAGTTTTCAAACTTGTTAAATCCAACTCTTGTCTTCATAAGTTCTTCAATCATACCCAAAGCAGTGATCATTCTTCTGCAAATCCTCTCACGGCATCGACTTCCTAGGCGGAGCGATCTTCATCAAAGGCTCGGCATGGAAACGACGACGTTCTTCTTTATTTCTTTCACTTACCTTTTATTGTTTGAAGTTGCACTTTAATTCCATTTAGTTGTAATCGCACTCAAAACCCAACACTTGATTTTTCAAAACACAAGAATATTTTCCAACTAAGAAAAATAACCAAATTCCTTCCCCGTGGGATCGACCCGTACTTACCATTGTACTCATATTTTCAAATCCATAAGTGAGTGAGTGCGGTTATAAATATTTGAAATTTGTGTGGCACGGCATATTTAACAACGACTGTCGAGGCGACATCAAATTTTTGGCGCCGTTGCCGGGGAGGGAATTATGATGATAGTTGGATATTCTTGTGTTTGGTGTATATATGTGAATATTAATTTTGCTCTTTTTACTTGTGCAGGAAAACGAAAAAAAATTTGAAAAACAAAGAAAGAGGAAGATCGAATCTGAAATTCCAAGGATATGAAACGTCGTTCAATAGCTCGGAAGCATTGCTAAAGGGCTGAAATCAAGAAACAAGTTCTATCTTTCCACTTTCTGAAAAATCTCTACAAAAATCTGAAAATTTCTTGAAAACTCTATAAAAATCATAAAACAATCAAAACAAAAGAAAATTTTTCATGCTGGTTAGTTAGGTTCATTAACTAAAAACAAAAACAAAAAAAAATCTTCATTTGTACCAAATAAAAGACCTCATTGCAAGAGTAGAAACTACACTTTCATGCTCTAGGTCATGCATCATTTAGCTTAGAATTTGTCTTTGTTTAATTTCTGCATTGCATTTTGAAGATCGCGAGGGTCAAGGTACGTTCTACTGATCCTAGTCTAGCATTCATTTTTGCATAAAGAACCCCTTGTTTGAAATTGTGGTGTGCATTTCATTTCAAATCCTTTAAGGGCAACACCCCTAACAAGATAAGGTGGGGATTTCATCACCCTCCCTTAACCCGAAAATCACAATTTCCTTGCATCTCTGCAGTACCTAGGCCTTAATAAAAGCCAGTAGACGTTGGCCCTAGGATCACACTGTGATTCCTGTGATATTTAGGTTTATCCTCTTATGAAAACTGGTGTCTAAGGCAAGACGGTCGGATGGCAAATGCCTTAAGCGGGATTGTGGTTTTGTATAATAAGGTCCCTACGAAAGTAGGGGGAACCTCCCACTTCCCCACCCCTTAGCTGGCCGGTGGACATACTGAGGGTGAATTTAAGTTCATTTTAATCACTTTGTGAAACCACATTTGTAGGTCTGAGTCGCATCTAGGTCATTATGATAATTTGTGTTAATTTGTTTGTGTTTGCATAAAAAAAGTTTTGAAAAATTGAAAAAAAAAATATATAATTTGAAATACTTAAAAAAAATGTAAAAACAAAATTCATTTTATGGCCATTCATCTTGGAGGGAAACCCACGCCTATGAAGGAGCATTTTTATCCTTCTTCTTACAAGCCCTCCACCTGTCTTCAACTCCCCGATATTCACGTTGATCAATATGAGATTCGCCCTAGTCTCATCCAGATGCTCCCATCTTTTTATGGGAATCTCAATGAAAATCCTTATAGGCATCTAGATGATTTTCTAGAAGTTTGCTCACTGATCAAAATTCAGAATTGTAATGATGATGCCCTTAAATTAATTTTATTTCCATTCTCGTTAAAAGATAAAGCAAAATGTTGGTTAAGGAGTTTTCGAAAGATTATCAGGACTTGGGAAGACATGCAGTCAGAATTTTTAAAAAAAATTTACCCCATAGGCCAAACCAACATGATGAGAAGGGCGATTACAGGATTTACTCAACGTCCGGGAGAGCAACTTCATGAATCTTGGGTGAGATTAAAGGAGCTAGTGAGTCAATGTCCACATCATGGGTTGCCCAGATGGCAAATTATCTTTACATTTTATGAGGGGTTATCCAATTTTGATAGGCAGATGGTGGACATATATTGTGGAGGGGCATTTTTAAGCAAAAGTGAAGATGAGGCATATGATCTATTTGAGATTTTGAGTGAAAATTCAATAAATCGTGCCTCTATCTCATCTCATCAACAACTTGTAGGACATGTCAAACAGGCGGAAAACCCAATCCACACTTTCATGGAAGTGTGTGAATTCTGTGCCAGTCTCACTCACCATGTGAGTGAATGCCCTACTATAGCCCGACTCTCTCCCGTCATCCAAGCACAGGTCCAAAATTCCCTAGGATTCTCTCAGCTCAAGCATGTTGCAGATGATGATAATCTTGGCTGGAGTAATCACACAAATTTGCCTTGGATGGATTCAACAATCCAAATCCATTTGTCTACACCTCTACCCCAAGCAATTCACGAGCAGCCCATGTATACTCAACTTCATCTCAACTCATCTCACCCCGATTTCGGACTCAATGTCAATACTAAGGGTGATTCACCGGCCACTACTTTGAAGCTCAAAGCGTGTACTCTCAGTCTACTTACCATGACCCTTCGTCAATATTCAACCAACCCCCTCGATACGTGAATGATGATGATGATGATCCGATGCCTGGCATTTTGGCTCAAGATATCATTATTGGGAGTGAGGGGGAGTGCGCAAGCCATACCATGATGAAGGAAGGGACGGAATTAGGGGATGAATTAAAGAACACAAATGAACCTATTGATATCATCACCCCATTCTATGAATGTTTTGAGATTGAGAATATCACTGAGAAAATTAGTGGCCCAAACAACTTAATTGAGGATCTACATGTCGAGGAGGATTGCTTTATGATTAATAATCATGTTGATTTAGTGGAACTTAATTCTCCTCCCTTGGAAGAACTTGATGATGGGGCCTTGTGCGAAAAGTTTATATTTCATCTATCAACCCCATTTTTGGAAAATTTGATTGAGAATCTTCAGGTGAGTGATGAGTATGATGAAAGCTCCGTCTTTAAAAAATTCCCATTTGATCTTACCTTTGATGAAGGGGCCGAGCTGGAACAATTTACATTTGATCTTCCCACTTCATTATTGGGAAATTTGATTCACAATTTTCTATTAAATGATGAGTGTGATAAAGGGGTTTTATTAGAAACTTTCAAATTTGATCTACCCATTGAGCCCGATCCCCTCATGTTTGAATCATTGGATCAATTTGATTCTGGGCTCGTGCTACCCCTGCCAGATGAGCCTCTTCAATATGAAATTCTGGGACCTGAGGGGGATGGACCAACAATATTCACTTTTGATTTAACTCCCCATCAGGAAGATAAGTTGATTAGTACCCTTCTAACACATGAGGCTGTTACTGGGAAGACTGTGGCTAATAATGACACTCTTATCCCTAAGCCACCGTTCGATGACCAAGTTCCCAAGGAGGAAGTAGTCAATAAAGAGGTCATCAGGAGGGACGATACAGGTGAAGGGGACCGATGGATTGATATTATGCAAGGGTTATACCTTGATCTTGACAAATTATTGGCCATAGATCATTTTTTGATATCTAAAGCTGAAAACTGGATCGCACACAGGGTTAATGTTACAAACAATCATGTGCGAGTCCTGCCTCTTTCTAGCCCCGGTCTGTACATGTCTACTCTTGTCTTCCAATGGATTAAGGGCTGGAATTTGAATGAAGACAAGATCACGTGGTGGCTCATTCTGAATGCCACGCGTTGGTTAATGAGCTAATGAGCTACATGGTGTCTGGCTGACGACATAAAAGTTAGCGCTTCTTAGGAGGCAACCTAAGTGATTTTTGTGTGGTAATAAATTATTGTGGGAAATTAGCTGTGTTTAGGGATTCGAGAGATAAGGACAACGGAAAGCCAAGCAAAAAGTATTTTATTACACACAAAAGCAAACAAAGAGATTACATCGGAATCCACCTTCTTTCTTCACATTACTTGTCTTGTCGCTCTCTGGGGTAAGATTCTCTAGAGGGTATTCCCAAGCCGAGAGCAGCGGTATTACTACCGCACTATGGACGCCGATCTGAGGGGGCAGCAAAGAAGCTACTGACACGAAAGCCACGCTCTCGTGCTCTTCGATAGCGTTCTTCGCCATCCTTCAGCCATTGCTCGGCTAGGCCGAGACTAGTCCTCAATTCAAAAAGTTAGGCCTCCAGGGCCCTCTTTTCCTCTTTCTCGGCCGATCTCTTGGCTTTCTCTCTATCTCTGTCCTGTTCTCTCTCAGCCCGTTCTCTCTCTATCTTCTCTTTCTAATTGAAGGGTGATTCTCAACTCCACAGCGTCCCTTGAAGACTCCTCATCTGGACGACGCTGTAGTTCTTCTTCCAGCTCAGTTATTCTAGCTTCCTTCTGAGTGGCATTTGCAAGTGCCTCTTGTGTTTCTTTCTCCTGCCACACATTTCATCTCAGGCAAATAGCAATACTTGAATAAGGGATGTTAAATGGTGAAATCCTCACCTGTACAGAAAGCATCCCCTCTGCCTCTGCAGCCCGTTGTGTGGCATGAGCAAGTTGCTCGTGGAGTTGATCCAGCTCGGATGTGGGAATCCATAGACTGGAAGAAACACCATCTGCTCCCATCGCCGAAGAAACTGCATCAAGCTGAGCACGCTGCACATGTGGTGACATTAAGTGGTTAGCGCCCTGAATCTCAAAGCCTACCCGGAATATGTACTGAAATACTTACTGATGAACCTAGAGCCGCTCTGGTATCACTCAGCTCTTGCTCCATGTCCGCCAGACGAGCTCGTAAGTTCGTTATTATAGTATAACGGACATCCTACAGTTATGGCTTTTGAGTTCACAAACAAAGAAAATTTTTTTTAAAAAAAAAATAACAAAATGTAGAAGATACAAACATGGTTTCCTTACCTCTACAAGCCCTCCAGGCTAGAGCCTTTCTGCATACATTGCTCTGTAGAGGCGTAGGTAATCATCGCTATCTTGTGCTTGAGATTCCACGAGTGTGCCTCCCCGTTGCCAATCTTCATATTATTCGGGGAAGCGCACTCTCCAATCAACACAGGTGGCTGGTCCACGCGTCTGCCTTCCGACGCTAGGTGACATGGTCATATCCACCCATTCTTGAGCCAGCCCTAGGGTGCGCATAGCTAATCGCAACCTGAGGGGCTCGATTTCATTTAAGCAATGGAGCCAGTGGTCCTGTCCGAATCGGACGCGGCTTCCAACTACCCAAGGCTGGTCAACATCGACCATGTTCATGAACGTCCTCCAATTCACCTTGAATGGATTATATGTATCTTCTTGGTTAGAAAAAAAGGATGAAATAAATGAAAAAAAAATTTGAGAAATTTTTTTTATCCTACCATCGTTGCAGGGAACTCTTGCAATTCTCGTCTTAACACCATAAGTTGGTAGGGTAAAGGTGCAGTGCTCATGATGGGTTGCCACCGTCTCGTTAGAGGGACCGTCAGTGGTCGACAGTGTCGAGCCCTCCCCATTGGAAGGTAATAGTAGCTCCACAGCTACACCATCATGTGTCATTGATGAAAACACAAACAAAAAGTAGAAAATAAAAATAAAATAAAACAAAAATTTTCATTACCTGGATTAAAGGCGTAAACTCATTTAGTGTCATCTCTTTGTCTGTCCTTTGCGACAGACTTGTAAACAGATGTGCCAGCACAGCAGCTCCCCAGGTGTATTGTCCTACTCTTTCCAAGTCTACAAGCAGTTCTAAGAAATGACAGTGGATACTGTCTCCCTTGGACCCCAGCAACAACTTGCCTAATAGAAAGAGGAGGAACCTCCTCAGATCCATATTGGTCCGCTCCCAATTGCTGGTATCCATACAATACATAGCACGGGCACCTCTTTCTGCCCTTTCCATAAATTCTTCTATGGACTCATCATCACGCGGACGCATGTCAGTAAGCCCTAAAGCCTCCATGATCGATGCCCTGGCTACTGACCTGTTCTTCTGACTTTGTAAGTCCATTCCCAAAAACTTATGGGCACCTTCACGGTAATCCGCGTAGGTGACACCAGTTACTGCTTCCCCATCTACTTTGAGTCCCAAAATTCAGACCACATCTTCCAGGCTGGGCACCATATGCCCCCACGGCATCAGGAATGCCCTACTTACCGGGTCCCATCTTTCACGTAGAGCTTGGATCAGGGCAAGGTCGATCTTGATTGGCTCAATTCTGAGAAAGGGCCCGAATCCCATCACGTCCAACCTCGCTTTCTGGAAGTCTGGGAGCCCTCGATATGCAGTCACGACCAGCTCCCATGAGATGTGTGACTTCATCACACTCTGCACATACACCAGAAGTGAGACATGGGAAGCTTTCCAAAGAAAGAACAGAGAAGAAGAAAGGAATGAAAGGAATCACTTACAAGCTATGGTAGAGTCCTTTCACTCACAAGTCCTTCAACTTCAGAGAATCTCCTGGCACTACTGCCCGATCTACTCCTCTTCGAGGAGCGAGACGACTCCCCTTCAGCTCTGATGCTTGATTCACCCTCCATTCTCAACTTTGAGCAACACTCACTACTTCCCTTTCACTCAACTCTACTCTCACAACTTCGATGTTCTCCGGTCGAGTGAAAAGGGGGGTATTTATAAGATTGACGAGGAGTGATCTGCATCTCGCACCATCACATCTAGCCATAGCCTTTGCGACACGTCATCCTCCCGTTAATCTCGCACCCACTCTACCATGTGGAGTGGTCAAGTCGGAGACGTGCTTTATTGACTTTCTCTCTCTTTTGGTCCAAAGATTCGTTATGTTTATTGTCCCGTTGTGGCCACCTTTCGCATAACACACGCATTGAGGGGACATTTCTGCGAGAAATCCGGCTCCGTAACTCACGTTGCCATCATTGGTCGATTCCTTTTGAAATGCATGAACATTGGGTCCCACTCCTTGTGTTAATTCCTGGCTTCTGATGTGATTTCTTGTTTTAGTATGTTTATTTTTCAGTTGTCAGGCCAAGCTGCACCGACGCCCTCATCATTTTACCCGCCATCAGGTTGTATCCTTCCATCTCAACTATATTATCTCTTTACATGTCCTCTGATCTTTCTACTGTTTATGCCATTGAGGACAATGTCATTTAAGTTGGGGGGGGAGATCAATGTCAAAAATTTCAAAAACAAAATTTTCAAAAATTTTAAAAATTTCTAAAAATTTCAACAAAAATTTTTCTTACTTTCTTGAATTGTCATGTTAAACAACAGTTTTCCCCGAGTTGAATTTCTTGATTAATGTCGCATGAAAAGTGATTCTGAATAGAAACAACTGGGAAAAGGATGCTGGATAATTTATTTACTCTAGCCATGGAAAACTGATTTAAAGAATCTCTTTAAAGTTCAGATGCACTTTCAAACAAATGAAATCACGATGCACGCTAATGAAACAAGAAGGACAAGCCTTCTGCTATTTTCGATATACTGTCTGATATTCTGCACTTTTGAACAAGAGATTTGTTATAAGCTCTCTGCCATAGAAAAGTATGAGAAAAAAATAAAGCACCATGAAAAATGCTCCGATTCTGAGTAATCGGGCCTACTTCACCTAAGACGTGTTGAGGTTCGCGTCAAAAGGAAAAGGGAACTTGGATCTGTGGAACCGGGCCTACTTCACCTAAGACGTGTTGAGGTTCGCGTAAAACAATGAAGGGTAGTGCAGCATCATGTGTGTAAAGAAAAAATAGGGAAAAAGAAAAAGAAAAGAAAAATATATATATATAGTGATCCCAAAGGGACATATCAATAAGGCAGATAAAAAGCTAGTGTGCATTGAACGCTCTAAGTAAGAAGTGCAGAATTGAAAGGCATTTGTTCGAAATAGCAACTGGAGGATGCAATTGTCTCTACTGTGAATTTAGTATTCCACTTGCACAAGTGCTACTGAATTTTGATTAGAATTCTTGATCATGTTCCTAAGGCTAGTCGGTGGTAATTATTCCAAATTCCTGATCTTTAGTTACCTCTATGAAAGATGATCTAGCAATGAGACATGGATACTTTAAACTCTTGTTAGTCCTACAATTTTTCATTATATGCATTGCTAAGGGACTAACAATGAGTAAGTTGGGGGGTGTGATAAGTGTGTATTTTTATCGCTTAATGCATGATTATCCACATCTTTATGAGCTTAAATAATGATAAATATACACTTCTCACACTTATTGTTGATTTTGTATCAAATGTTTATTTTTATGAAATTAAATAAATTTTAATTACATTTTTTTGTATTTATGTAGGCACGCAGTACGAGAAAAGCTCCAAGAAAAAGATAAAAAAGAATAACAATATATATGTTCAACTAGGCCAAAAGCCCGGAAACTTGTTCAAAAAGATAAGAAAAAAATTAGAAAAAAAATAAAATTATTTGATATTTTTTTAGATTTTTCTAACTATTTCTATCCTATATATATATAGATATATATATATATTATATAATAAAATTAAAAAAAACGAAAAAAAAATATTCAAAACCCACCCCCGCCCCTTCCCGCCCGCGCGAATGGCGCGGGCGACGATGCGGGGGCGGGGGGGTTCGTGGCACCCGGAGGCGGCAGCGGGGGACGTGGCGGCTCCCGGCAGGGCCACGCGGGCCGCGACACGCGGCGAAGGCGGAGCGGAGGCACGCGGGCACGTGTGCCGCGTGCGACGCGTGGCGGCGACAGGAGCGGCGGGCACACGGCAGGCCCACGGCGCCGGCTGCCTAACCCGGCCGAACCGGTCGGCGCGTTGCGCCCGCAGAAAGAGAAAGAGAGAAAGAAAGAGAAGAAAAGGCCATAAAATACCAGAAAAATCCAGAAAAATCCGAAAAAAATGGCAAAGTGGGCAGAACCTACCTGCCTACCATTTTAGGCTAAAATTGGGTACACTTGTTTGTATTGATGGAGTGTTTTTTGTAACCCCTATATAAAGGGTGCATTGGTCTTGAATGAAGGGAGTTGGTTAGCAAGTAGAGTTAGTTAGTGAGTGATAGAAGATGGCAAGAAGGTTGAGTAGGGGGAGAGCTAGCTTGGGTCACTTGTAATGTAAGTTGTTCTTTACATTTCTGAAGTTGTTGAGTGCATCAAGTTGTATTTTCCAAGCTTTTGAAGTCAAAGTTGTAAGTTGTTCTTATTTCAATAAAAGTTTCATTTTTGAATTCAGCCTGTTCTTAGCCTTATTTCGCATGGTTGTAATCTTTATTTCAATTTGATTTCTTCACAAAGGTTGTTTGTTTGTAAGTCTTCTTCAACTTCTCTGTTGATCATTTCTTCAAATTCTTCCTACTTCATAAAGTTCTGGTCCGTTTTCTTAAGTGCTGTTTTAGGTGTTTACTGTTCATCCATGGTGAGACATTCTAGTTTTCTTATGTTTTGAAGCCTTTCTAGACCTCTTTTTAATCTGAGTTCTTCATCAACTTTGCTCCTCTCTTATAGATCTCCATTTCATTCTTCTACCACCTTGTCTAATTCTGTGTATTATTAGAGTTAGAATTAATTTTTCAAAGTGCTATTTTTCTGTCAGTTACTATTCACCAGTAGGGATAGATCTTGCTTTTTCAGTGCCTTCCTCTTATTTTCTGTCTCTGTGTTCTTAATCAAAGTTCTTCCTTTTTCAATTCTCTACAACTTTCATGTTTTACACTTCTTCTAATTCTGTTCAGACTTGAAGTTATGCTTTTTCTTCCAATCCCTATTTTTACTTGAATTCTATTATGATTTCAAACTTAAGTTTTCAAACTTGTTAAATCCAACTCTTGTCTTCATAAGTTCTTCAATCATACCCAAAGCGGTGATCATTCTTCTGCAAATCCTCTCACGGCATCGACTTCCTAGGCAGAGCGATCTTCATCAAAGGCTCGGCATGGAAACGACGGCGTTCTTCTTTATTTCTTTCACTTACCTTTTGTTGTTTGAAGTTGCACTTTAATTCCATTTAGTTGTAATCGCACTCAAAACCCAACACTTGATTTTTCAAAACACAAGAATATTTTCCAACTAAGAAAAATAACCAAATTCCTTCCCCGTGGGATCGACCCGTACTTACCATTGTACTCATGTTTTCAAATCCATAAGTGAGTGAGTGCGGTTATAAATATTTGAAATTTGTGTGGCACGGCATATTTAACAACGACTGTCGAGGCGACACCAACAAGTATAACAATGATCTCAATTCTTTCTACTTTATCCTTATAGATATCATTCGTATTTGATTAAAATTTCATTTCTCTGGAGTCTTTGCATAGGTATAAGAATGAAATGAAAACTTTCATGTACCACAATGCCCTGCGGGAATACATAGACAAATCTAATGTTGATGCTCCGATGGATTATTTGGATGTCGGTCACATCGTGGAAGACAACAAATTCTGAGATAGGGTCTTACAGTACATGAATGTAGTCACACCTCTTGTGAATGTCCTAAGAATGGTGGATGGCGTTGAGAAGAATGACATGGGACATCTATACGAGGCCATAGACCGTGCCAAATTAGAGTTACAGAATTTCCTTCCCAGAGAATATGCAAATTGGCAGAAAATTATTGAGTACAGATGGGACAACACATTACACCATGACTTGCGTGTAGCTGGCGAGTGATTAATTGTATTGATACATTGTTATTTAGGTTAATTTATATCTAATATTTAGTTAACTATACACAAATGCAGGTTATTTCCTCAACCCTCAATACAATGTCAATGCAAATGTTGATGGCAGGGTGCTTCAAGCCACTTTAAAAGTCATTAGTCGTTGTTGCGGGGGTTTTTATGCCAATGACCAGGATGAGGGAAGGAATAAAGCGGGAAAGGAAAATACGAGAGTTTGATGTATCTCGGGTATCCTCTTTTGTGGCCGTATACCTCTCATGGCAGTAGCGGGCACTCTCCTTTTACGGAAAGTCAAGAGGAGTCGAATGGCAAGGGAAGTTTTAAGGATTTGAGGAAACAGGGCTAGGATGCGGGCGTGCGAGTCGATTTCTCGACGATCACCCATGGAACCAAGGATTAACTAGGAAGCGTCGATAGGACGCGGCACATGGGCTCGGGAAGCGGGCGACACGTGGAAGCCCTGGTATGCCATATGAGTAATTGTTCGTCTATTGAGGGTTTATTTGTTTATTAAGTGCGTGGGTGTGCCAGTCACAAAGTGACGATTTGTTCGGGCTTCGTGGAAGCCCTGGTGCGCCATTTGACTAATCAGATGATTGTGTAGTTCGTGTCGGGACAGAAACCCGCCGTGCCATAAAGGTCACGACGTCATTTACATCCCCTCAGAGAGGGGAACACCCTTGATTAATCGCCGAGAAAAGAGGGCCCCACGGCCTAACGAGTTGTAAATTAAATGAGATTAAGAAAGCCTGGAATTGTACTGAAAGGTTTCACGCTGACAGTGTAAACAGTTAAAAATGTGTCGGTCACTCGTGGACCATTTTTATATTCGGACGGGCGTCCGTTTTAGAAAACACGATGAAAGCGGGAACAAACCCGTACAGATGTCTGCCGAAGACATGACAAGTATAATATTTAATTTAAGAGTTGTTCGGATTAAAAAAGGATGTTGGCCCGAGCGAGGCCGGCCTATGGCCATGCCAAGGAATAATCCCTGGGGCCATTGTCACGCCCCGAGATTATGCAGCGAAAACAATCGGGAACGCGAACAGCCGACATGGTAAGCCTCGAGCAAGCATTATAGTCAGAGCGCAAGACAATCACATATAAGAGTAATTGCACAATGTAATTCTCCAAAAACCTTTAGTCTTTATTCTTTCATAAATAATACCAAATTACACAAGATCTTTGATTCTTATTGATAGACTCAAGAAAATAAAAATTACATCATGACTCGACTAGACATGAATAACTGAGACTTCTCTTGAGTCGTTCATCCTTCAATCACTCTCGGATCCATCACTCGAGTAATCTGAATACATCCCACTAGAATTTTCTGAAAAAGATTGGAAAGTAGGTAATGAGCACACTTGCCCAGTAGGTATCTTCGTATCAACATGATTGGCAAATTTAAGTAATTAGCATCTTAGCTCTAAAGAATAAGATAAATCTTGCAAATACGATGAAAACATGCGAATAAAGTCAAAGTAACAAGATATGATCAAGCTTAAGATGTGAGAATATAATTTGATCAAGCAAGAATATAACAAGAATGTAGACATGGCCTTTTCAAGAATGTAACAAGAAGGTACTTTTCATAACCATGAAGGCTATGTTCTAGAAAGTTATGTAACAAGCAAGAATGTACTCTTCACTTAGTAGCAAGTACTTCGTGAATTCATGTGGATTTCCATGGATCCCGTGGATATTTCACTTATTTATAGAGAAAGTACTCCTAGCGCAATGCAACGCCAGTAGCATCATACCCCATGGTTTATATAGTATGTTTCTGACAATCAGCCGAGGGGACTAGCATAGAGCCCTTGAACACAATCAGTGCTCGAACTGCATCTTCAAGTATAAATCAAGCTACTTCCACATTTACAATAATATGGCCAAGAATGTACAATTTCAACAATAGTTCCACAATAAAGTAACCAAAAATAAGAATGCTTCTATTGAGAATAAGAGATTTCAATAAATGCATTAAACAACTAGGTTATGCCATGGAAATAAATCGGCAGCATAATGGTACATTCCTTATCTTTCAAAATTTACTTAGATATCTTTGGAATAATGTGACAAGTTCTAGATAATCAATTAGACCATCTAAGAACATAAGAAAATCAACCCACGAGTCAAACCCCGGGTTAATCAAACTCAGGATGCTAGCGGTCGTTTACCGGATCGTTACTTGCTTCTGGCGGTCTAGTACAAAATTGTTTATGAACAGAGTCTGATATTTTTTAAAATAGAACATCTGGAGTCTTAGCGGTCTAATGCAGGAACGTTTAGGATCCATTAGCGGTCTATTTAATGGCCGCTAGCAGACTCTGGCGGTCAACCAGAAGGCCGCTAAATTCCATAATGCATAAAACACCGGTAAAAGTGCTTTCTAGACCATGGGTTTTAATGGTACAACCGGCTCGGCATCCTAGAGTGAATCCCAGGCTCACGGAGTCTTACAGAGGCCTTGAAATAAGATTCCCTAGTCCATTGGAAGGAATATCCAAGAGGGAGGTCATCATGTCCAAGATTATGTTCCTAATGTGCAAAAATATGTAACTAATGACAACATACCGGAATATGTGCCATGTACTTATGAAAATGACTCTGAGAAGAGAGATAGAATCATGTAAAATAGAGTTCAATCACCAATCCTCTCTTAATTTGAAACATGTATTTATTACACAATATATGAATTGGTCACAAATTAACATAAGCTAAAATAATACCAATTATGCTTAGAAACATGGAATCTATTATCATAAACGATGAAATCAACTAAGTATATAAAATAAGTACTTAAATCAGGCTTAAAAACGTAGTTAACTAAATGTAGTTAACTAAGTTTAACTTATAATAATTATGGCAAATCTGCATTAAGTCTTGGGTTAAAATAATGCAGATATTCAGAAATAGAAAATGGTCAAATGGATGCCCGCCACTTGCAGTTAGAGGTCTATCGTATGACCGCGACAGTTCGTTGGCGGTCAAAAAGAAGACCGTTTCTTCCTGTATTAATTCGAGTTCCAAAGACAACTAAACAAAAATATTAATTAAGACGTATCATGTCTGGAAATCAACATATATAAACTTCCATAACCATGATAGAATGTATATAGGCCAACAATATGCATAGGTTTGTATGAACAATAAGGAATTCCATTTTTTTCTTCATTAGGTTAAGAATCATGCATGAAGACTAAACTAGATGCATAGTCCTAAGTAAAACATGAAATTCTCAAGGTACAATGCATGAAAATGAATGAAACTGGAGGGATTTTATTCCTGACTTTAAATTGAAGCATTTCATGAGATAACCTACCTTTAATAGTGCTCCTAATCTTTGAATTTCTGACTGGAAATAAGCCCTAGTTTCTGCACTTTCTTGTATTAAATCAGTAACTTCACGTCCCTCAATCTCTTGATTCCCTTGACCTATGGACGTGAAATTTTGAGGGTAAGTAGAGGATATGAAGGGGAACATAAAGTTCTAAAGAACCTCTATCTAATTACCTCGTTTTGGGCTCCGAATTCCTTGATCTTCTTGGGTCGGATGCACTAATTCATGTGTTCTTAATGTAGAAACAGCAACTTTAGAAGCCTCTAACTTCACGTAGGCTTGATCACCTAGCATGAAATTTTAAGGGAAGTTAGTCCTTAATATTAGGAATAAAAATCTCAAAAGAACCTATCCAAAATAATATCTCCTTACCTTAGTTCCACGCGTGCCAAAGTAGGGGTCGCGCATGTTAAATATGGGACCTATTTATAGGATTTGCTAGGGATTTGAGGATTAGAACGATTCTAGAGTCCCAAATAGACTTTAGATCGATCCCTAAGAGTCCTAAGCATCCTTACAAATCTTCAGTCGTTGGTCTCTAGAGTGTTAATTGTCAAAATTTTAATCTTTTTGCACTTTCTTACACTCACGGAACTAACAGCAATTTAGCGATCGTTTGGCGACTGTTTTATGGGCGTTAGCGGTCTCGCGATAGACCGCTTTTACGTCTAGGCGCCGAATGTGAAATACTTCAAACTCTTTTGATATTATCCCATGTATTATCCTTTTATTTATATCCCAAGGAGTAATTATCTCCTTAATTCCGTGATTTCTCCTATTTCTAGCTTCTAGAATATGGGCTAAAGTCCAAAAATAATCTTTTGGGCCTATTGGGTTCATTATATGGGTATAATCCTCTTGGATTAGTGTAAGGCTTAAATAATTAGATTAAATTCACCATAATTTATTTAATAGCCTATTAAATACTTTAATAATTATATTTTAATTTCAAAAAATTCTTAGAAAATTTTTGGGTGTTACACCCTCCCCCACTTAAAAAGAATTTATCCCCAAATTCAACACATGAATTTATGGAGAGTGTACTTACATTCAAATAATTCTAGAAATCGCTTACGCATGGCTTCTTCAGTTCCCCATGTTGCTTCATGTGGCCATGATTTAGTCCATTGGATCTTCACCATAGGAATAGTCTTATTCCGAAGTTGACGCACCTCTCGTTCAATGATCTTGATTGGCTTTTGCTCATATGTCAAATCCTTCTTGATCTCCATATTGTCATAAGTGATGACATAAAATGGATCAGGTACATACTTCTTAAGCATTGAGACGTGAAATACATCATGTACTTTTGCTAATTGAGGGGGCAAAGCAATGCGATATGCAACTTCACCAATCCTTTCGAGAATTTCAAAAGGGCCAATGAATCTTGGAGTAAGCTTGCCTTTGATTCCAAATCTTCGAATACCTCTACCTGGAGAAACCTTAAGGAACACATGATCTCCTACTTGAAATTTCAGGTCGCGCCTTCGATTATCAGTATATGACTTTTGCCTATCTTGGGCCATATGAAGTCTTTCTCGAATGAGTTTTATCTTCTCGGTAGTATCCCTAATAATATCGAGACCGATAAATTGCTTTTCTCCTACTTCATTCCAACAAATAGGGGAACGACAACTTCTTTCATATAAAGCTTCAAACGGTGCCATTTGAATGCTAGCTTGGTAGCTATTGTTGTATGAGAATTCCATTAAAGGCAAGTGATCGTGCCAACCTCCTCCAAAGTCAATAGCACAAGCCCTGAGCATATCTTCCACCACTTGATTTGTCCTTTCAGTTTGACCATCAGTTTGTAGATGGAATGCTGTGCTAAAGTTGAGCTGGGTCCCTAATGAATGTTGAAGACCCTTCCAAAATTGTGATGTAAACCGAGGGTCTCGGTCAGATATAATGGTGACAGGGACACCATGTAATCTGACAATCTCCTTTATGTACAATGCTGCTAGTACATCCACAGACCATCGACTTTTAATTGGTAGAAAATGTGCAGACTTAGTCAATCTGATGCGGGATGGACACGGGGACCGACTCTAAGTGATGCGGACCTCGGACTCTAGATGCCGATGCGACCAGCAACATAGGGGTATGAGAGACACTAGGCCCGACACTAAGAGCTCATATGGGCTATACGTCGCTAACAGAAACGCAAGCTCACTTGTTGTCCCAAGCGAGGGAAACGTGGATCGTGCACGGTTGAGGAACCAACAGAGTTAAGGGTAGTCGACTCACTTCCGTGCTCGGATCGAGCCACGGGACGGGTCACTCTCTTGCTCACAGCGGTGACATGGACTCATGGGCTAGAATCCTACGCTCTCACAGCGGCATATGATCATATACTAGCTAAGTAAATGTAATGCCAAGGAGTTAAGACCGTTACCTCCACGCTCCCGGCGTGGGGAAGACAACCCCGGCCAATCCTGTACTCCCGGTTAAACAAATACACTATGGTACAAAGATTTGACCCACTCCACGCAGGGAGGTAATAGGTCACATGTGGGGCCCGGGAGTAGCGGGAATTGGGCTGACGGGCAGCATCTTGATGTCGTCCGTCGGCGCCAAAACCCGCATTTTAGTGCTGTCCGGATGGCGCGATCTAGGGTTCGTGTGGCCCACGTGCTGCTCAGCCCTCCGGATCTGATGGGGTGGGTCCCGCTATGGTGGGGCACCTGGGGGCGCGTCTCCCTGGATGGCGGTAGGGCTGGAACTCCGGTCGGAGGCCGGACGGCTCCGATCACCACTTGTCGGAAGGGCTATCCACGGATCTACAACCACTATTTTCTAGCATGTGACCCGACGAGATCGGCTACTACGATCAGCACCGATGTCGGATCGGCACGAAACAAGCGCCGTTGGAACGCTGACTGGAAATCATTCAACCTTATGGGACTCAAAAAAATTCACTGGAGCCATGCTTCTGATGGGCGATTTTAGAACCGGCATGTTCTCAGTTTAAAATCTGGCCAGGCAGAACTAAAGTTTCCAGAGAGTTGGCGTTGACCACAAGGTAGACCTCTGATTCAGACCTTGAGATCTTCATAAAAATTGTAGAGAGGAGAGAGAGGAAAACGGCAATAATTCTTATGACCGATTTGGTGGAGATTTGGATGGGGAAAGCTATTTTATACTGGTGGATGGTCAGATCTGGACAGAAGAAGATAGAACTATGGAGGGATCTGAAAGTGATTTTTAGAAAAATAGGTAAAGGTCTTTTAAAATTCCACGAAAATTCTTGGTTGGAAGGGGTGTTAGACAGAACCTCCAGTAAAATTGGGGGCTCCAGGAAAAATCAAAAGGTGGGTCGAAGATGGGAAGTTCAGGGTTGCTATCACAGTAGACAGAAACCTGACAGATCTTGAAGGGAATGAAGAATGAAAATAGAAAAATAGAAAATAAAAACTAGAGGCCAAACCAATTTTTCTGGAACGTGGGGGGAACCTCTGGGACACACCCTGAAAATTAGGGCTCCAGAAGATCTCGTGGAAGGGAGCAAAAATTCATGGAAGAGGGGTCTATCCTGAGTGGACAGAACTCCGGCGAACACGGCGGCGGTGCGATGGCGGCACGGTGGCGGCGGTGGCGGTGGCGACGAACTCCGGAACCGATAGAGGAGGCTTCACACCTCAGAATCACAGCCTTCCCAGCTGCTGAAGGGGGAGAGAGGAGAGAGAGGGGGGGCGCACATAGCCTCTTGGAGCAAAATGAATTTCTTCTCTTCATTAATTTCCATCAAATGAAAATACAAGGTATTTATGTGAAATGGTAAAAGACACTAACTACCCCTAGATCTAGGATTGGAAGGGGTAAAAGAGGGAGTTTAAATTTATTTCTCCCATGTGGTTTGGAACAAAAAAAATAAAAATTCAAATCCTAATTTAATATGATAAAAGGGGGGCGCCCCCTTGACTTTCAAGGTTCCAACCTTGAATTTTATTCCCCTTTGTCTCCCACTTGGCCCACCCTTCTAGAAGCCCACCATTGGAAGGTTGACTGACCCCACATGGGCCATAGGGATGAGGTGGATCAATGGGGAAGGGATAGGGGGGTCCGCGGGACCCGGGTGGTCCCAAATTACACATAAACCCCTATTACAATCCAAATTACAATCCGAATAAAGCACACAATACACACAAACAAAGTCCCAATAAACTATAAATATCGAGACTCAAGGGGGAGTCTCCAAGCTATCTCCGACCCAGATGGAAGCCACTGTAGCCCGGGTGGTGCTCCGCGTACGGTACTGACGGTTCGCCGGTTCGTGCTTCTCGCTCGCTCTGGTGTCCGGACCACAATCGGTCTATGATCACCCATATACCATCGTGTCCACCTCTCATCTTAGATAAACCCATGATAAAATCCATCCCTATACTTTCCCATTTCCACTTGGGAATGTTCAAGGGGTGTCATTTCCCAGCAGATTTTAAATGTTCTGCCTTTACCTGCTGACAAGTGAGGCAGCGAGACACGAATTCTGCCACTTCTCTTTTCATATTGGGCCACCAAAAATTTCTTTTCAAATCTTGATACATCTTGGTAGCACCAGGGTGAATAGCATATCTCGATTTATGCGCTTTCTCCATGATCAATTTTTTAGTGTCATCATGATTCGACACACAAATTCGATTTTTAAACAATAGTCTTCCATCATTTGAGATAGAAAATTCCGGTCTTTGATCAATACTATCCTTGATTTCCATCAATGTAGGATCATCCTCTTGAAATTTAACTATATCCTCAATCAATGTAGGTTGAGACCTTATGTTGGCAATCATACCTCCTTCTCATTCTCTGTCAATATCAAGATTTAAATGAGAAAAATCTTCAATGAGACAAGTTATACCTTTTCGGAGGCTTGCTAGTGTTGCCATCGATCTTGTGCTAAGAGCGTCTGCTACAACATTCACTTTTCCTGGATGATATTGAATTGTAAAGTCGAAGTCCTTGAGATACTCCAACCATCTGCGTTGTCGCATGTTCAACTCTTTCTGGGTGAATAGATATTTCAGACTTTTATGATCTGAAAATATAGTGAATTTCTTCCCATAAAGGTAATGTCGCCAAATCTTCAATGCGAATATAACGGCTGCCAATTCTAGATCATGCACGGGGTAATTCTCTTCATGACGCTTTAACTGTCTTGAAGAATAGCAAATCACCTTTCCATTTTGCATAAGGACACATCCTAGGCCAATGCTAGAGACATCTATATAGACTTCAAAACCACCACCTTCAATGGGCAATGTCAAAATAGGGGATGTTGTAAGGTGATCTTTAAGATTTAAGAAACTCTCTTCGCAATCCTTCAACCATATAAAAGGATTCTTTTCTTGTGAGTCTAGTCAAAGGAACGGCGATCTTTGAAAAATCCTTGATAAATCTCCTGTAATAACCGGCCAGACCTAAAAAACTTCTGCTTTCAGACACGGTCGTCGGCCGGCCCCAGTTTCTAACAGCTTCAACTTTAGAAGGATCCACAGCGATACCTTCTTTTGAAATAATATGGCCAAGGAAAGAAACCTCCTTTAGCCAAAACTCGCACTTACTAAACTTTACATAAAGTTTGTGCTCTCTTAGTGTTTGCAAGGCTATTCTTAAGTGTTCTTCATGTTCTTCCTTAGTCTTTGAATATATAAGAATGTCATCAATGAACACGACCACAAACCGGTCGAGATAAGGCCTGAAGACGTTGTTCATAAGTTGCATGAATGCTACCGGGACATTAGTTAACCCGAACGGCATTACTACAAATTCATAGTGGCCATACCGGCTCCAGAAAGTCGTCTTGTGTATGTCTTCATCCTTGATCTTGAGTTGATGATAACTCGACCTGAGGTCGATCTTGGAGAAATATTCTGCTCCTGAAATCTGATCAAAGAGCTCATCGATACGTGGCAATAGATATTTGTTCTTGATAGTAAGCTGATTCAGTCACCGGTAATCGATACATAGCCTGAGAAATCCATCTTTCTTCTTGACAAATAGAACTGACGCATCCCAAGGGGATGTGCTAGGGTGAATAAAACCCATGTCTAGTAACTCTTGAAGTTATCTCTTTAATTCCTTGAGTTCCATGGGGGACATCCTGTAGGGAGCGATTGAAACATGTACTGCTCCGGGAATAAGTTCAATGGAAAAGTTTACTTCCCTTTTGGGCGGTAAATTGGGTAAATCCGATGGGAATACATCGGGAAATTCATTGATAATAGGAATATCTTCTAAGACAATTTCCTTGGATTCGAAAAGGATTACGGAAGCAAGAAAAGCTACACATCCTTGCGAAATTAATTTGTAAGCGTGCAGAGATGAAATGATGGTAGGATGCTTCCTATATTTGATACCAAGGAAGGAAAACCTTGGAAGACCTAGTTTCCGAAAAGAGATAATCCTATTCCGGCAATTTATGTAGGCATCATGGTCTACAAGCCAATCTACCCCTAATATAGCATCATATCCCTCCATATCAATGCATACGAGGTTTGTAGGAAGATTGTGACCTTCTACCCTTACTTCACTATCAGAGTAATAAGTTGTAAGTTTGGTTCCGAGACCTAAAGGTGTAGTAATAGCATGGTCTGAAGGTAAAGGAACTGATGAAATGGGTAATGTTCTTGCAAAGGAAGTAGATATAAAGGAATGAGAAGCACCAGTATCAAATAATACGAATGCAGGATGGGAATAAATTTGAATGGTACCTTCCATTAGCCCATCATCCTTGGGCGCTTCATTATCTTCTAAAAAAGTATTGAGATGAGCCTATCTTTTACGTACACCCCCGGACGATTGTTCCTTCATAAGGGGCAATCCGGCATGCGGTGCTCCCTGCTGCCACAACGTAAACAAGCGCCAAGGCGCTTCTAGCATTCTTCGACCGACTGACCAAACTTCTCGTAAAAAGTACAGGCCGCCATGACCTGCTTCTCTTCCTCCTTGACTTTCCTATTTTTGTGGTAGCCACTACCACTCCTATTTCAGGATCTTTTCTTGCTATCCCGGGATTTGTAGGGTTCCGTGATACAGAACTTGCCCTTCTTATCTTGCCGATCTGACCTTCGGCTCGGCTCTTCGCCCTTGCCTTTCAACTTCTCGACATTCTCTAAGGTCCTTTCGCATAGGTGTACCTGTTGGACCATCTCCGCATAAGTACGGATATTTTGAGTCTCGAGTTGTTGAATATAACCGGGCCTTAAACGATCCATAAATCGATTAGCCTTCAATAAGTCGGTGCTAATCAAATGAGGTGCATAGGGCGCTAGCCGGGAAAATTGAAGTTCATATTCCGCCACTGACATCATGCCCTAGCGTAATGAGGCAAACTCCATAGCTTTCTGCTCTTTAACATGCTCGGAGAAATACTTGGCTCGGAAAAGTGTAAGAAAGCCTTCCCATGTATGAGGTGCATCAGCCGGTGGTGTAGGAACAGACTCCATCACGTACGGGCATCTTTATTTAATTGAAAAGTAGCTAGGCGGACCTTCTCTTGATCTGTACATTACATAACTTCAAAAATACGGTTCATCTCATCTATCCAATTTTCAGCTTCGTCGGGATTAGAGGAACCCGAAAACCGCGGGGGATTTAAGCTCTGGAAGTTACGATGTAAGTCTCCAGCCCTTGCTCCTGCGCCAGCTTGCGCCATAGTTTATAACACTTGAGTCAGACCTGCAATGGTCTCTTGCATACCGTTCAAGTCTACGTGATGAGCCATTTTGAGAGTGAGGTATCTGAGAAGAGCAATGAACTTGTTAATTCTAATGGAATGAGTGGGGTTAATCTTAGAATTAATTTTAATGACTATCTTATCCCAGGTTCTACTCAATTCCTCTCAAAGGTTAGAAATTTTCTTTCCTAGCTTCATAGGTGTGGGTCCTTAATCCTTGGACTTAACCTATGACAAGACATCTTTCCCTAGGACTTTCTTATGCCTAGGCTCTGATACCACCTTAACTGTCACGCCCCAAGATTATGCAGTGGAAACAATCAGGAACGCGAATAGCCGACATGGTAAGCCTCGAGCAAGCATTATAGTCAGAGCGCAAGACAATCACATATAAGAGTAATTGCACAATGTAATTCTCCAAATACCTTTAATCTTTATTCTTTCATAAATAATCCCAAATTACATAAGATCTTTGATTCTTATTGCTAGACTCAAGAAAATAAAAATTACATCATGACTCGACTAGACATGAATAACTAAGGCTTCTCTCGAGTCTTTCGTCCTTCAATCACTCTCGGATCCATCACTCGAGTAATCTGAATCCATCCTACTAGAATTTCTTGAAAAAGATTGGAAAGTAAGTAATGAACACACTTGCCCAGTAGGTATCTTCATATCAACATGATTGGCAAATTTAAGTAATTAGCATCTTAGCTCTAAAGAATAAGATAAATCATGCAAATACGATGAAAACATGCGAATAAAGCCAAAGTAACAAGATATGATCAAGCTTAAGATGTGAGAATATAATTTGATCAAGTAAGAATATAACAAGAATGTAGATCTGGCCTTTTCAAGAATGTAATAAGAAGGTACTTTTCATAACCATGAAGGCTATGTTTTAGAAAGTCATGTAACAATCAAGAATGTACTCTTCACTTAGTAGCAAGTACTTCGTGAATTCATGTGGATTTCCATGGATCCCGTGGATATTTCACTTATTTATAGAGAAAGTACTCCTAGTGCAATGTGACGCTAGTAGCATCATACCCCATGGTTTATATAGTATGTTTCTGACAATCAGCCGAGGGGACTAGCATAAAGCCCTTGAACACAATCAGTGTTCAAACTACATCTTCAAGTACAAATCAAGCTACTTTCACGTTTACAATAATATGGCTAAGAATGTACAATTTCAACAATAGTTCCACAATAAAGTAACCAAAAATAAGAATGCTTCTATTGAGTATAAGAGATTTCAATACATGCATTAAACAACTAGGTTATGCCATAAAAATAAATCGGCAGCATAACGGTACATTCCTTATCTTTCAAATTTCACTTAGATATCTTTGGAATAATGTGACAAGTTTTAGATAATCAATTGCACCCTCTAAGAACATAAGAAAATCAACCCATGAGTTAAACCCCGGGTTAATCAAACTCAGGATGCTAGCAGTCGTTTACCGGACTGTTTCTTGCTCCTGGCGGTCTAGTACAAAACCATTAATGAACAAAGTCTAATATTTTTTAAAATAGAACATCTGGAGTCTTAGCGGTCTAATGCAGGACCATTTAGGATCCATTAGCGGTCTATTTAATGGTCGCTAGCAGACTCTAGCGGTCAACCAGAAGGTCACAAAATTCCAGAATACATAAAACACCGGTAAAAGTGCTTTCTAGACAATGGGTTTTAATGGTATGTTGGCACCGGCTTATTTTCTTGAATTAATCAAGGATAAAGCATAGGGAAATACTCCCTAAATAGAGCAAAATAGCACATCGCCAAAGCTGCTCCACCAGTCGAGTTGAGCTCAGAAATCGAGACACTTCACCAGGTCAAGCGACGTAACATAACAACCGGGGATCGACCCCGAGCAAATGGCACTATGCCAGCCAATTTTTCGACAATCGGGTCATTTTCAGGATTCGGGACAACCTGCCGTACCTTACGGCACTCTGTGAAGATTCGGGGATGACCCCCGGACACCCTGCAACAATGGGTTAACTTGGGACTCAGAATAGCCTACCGCATCATACGACTCTTCGCCAAGGAGCGAGGGTCACCCCGACCACCAGACAAACGGCATCATCATGTCGACGCCCCAGTCACCGGGCCCAACCAAGGGTCCTAACTAGCTAGCCGTGACCCGTGGCAACATCAGCAATCGATCAGGCCCACCCCCGATCACTCAGTTTGTGGGTTTACCCGCGTTCAACACATCTACCCGAGCCGACCCGGGGGCGTCCCGACTATTAGCCACGCCATGTGGCACCCACCAGCGAGGCCGGGGTCTACCCTCGAGTCGCCTCCCTCCAGACCTCTGAAGTCAAAGGAAGACCCATATGGGCCAACCGCAAGCTTCAGGAGCTCACAGCGCCCTCATATGGCCCACGCACGCGTGTCGAGAATTTCCCCCAGCACCTGGTGGGCGCGTATGCTCCAGCCACTCTACAGCAAGTCCGAGCCCAACTCAGGACTCCCAACAACCCATCGCGTCATGCACCACCATCGTGCCCCCTCGCACGCGGATCGACCTGCGCGGTCAGGTCGCGCAGATCGACCTTAGCGGTCAGATGGTAGGGGTCAAGGGGGAAGCGCCCCTTGCGGGGGTCTCCGGTCAAACCCCAGTCAACCCCTAGTCAAACGCTCAGTCAACCCCCAGTCAAACCCTTAGTCAAATCACAGTCAAACCCTCAGTCAACCCCAGTTAAACCCCTAGTCAAACCCTCAGTCAACCCCCAGTCGAACAGCAGTCAAACCCTCGGTCAACCTCCAGTCAAACCCTCAGTCAAACCCCAGTCAAATCCTTAGTCAACCCTCAGTCAAACCCCAAGTCAAACCCTCCGTCAACCTCCAGTCAAACCCCCAGTCAAACCCACGGTCAAACTCGGGTAAATCCCTCAACCTAGCCCGCATAAAACCCCCATGGGGAGGGGGTTTACCCGGACTAGCCTCAACCCCAAAGCTGGTCCGCCTAAACCCCCCCATGGGGAGGGGGTTTACCCGGACCAGCCTCACCCCTCAACCTAGCCCGCGTAAACCCCCCATGGGGCGGGGGTTTACCCTGACCAGTCTCACCCCTCAACCTAGTCCGCCCAAACCCCACAAAAAAATTTTTTTTTTACTCCGCTTAAACCCCTCCGGGAAGGGGTTTAGGCAGACTAGATCAGCCCCCTGCGCTGGTCCGCCTAAACCCTCCCTCCCCCACTCCGTAAACCAAAAAAAAGAAAGAGAAATGAAGCTTTTTTTCTAAAGGTTTACCCGGACCAAACCCAACCCTCAACTTGGTCCGGGTAAACCCCTTCCAACCTTTCATCTCCCCTATAAAATTCCCCCCTAGGGAGCTCAAGGGAGAGGAGAAAATGGAATGGAATGAATGCAAGGACATACGACCTAACCGCTGCCCCCTCGGAGTTCCTCCGCAGGCACCCAACGAGGGTTGTACGCAGAACGCGAGGAACTAACTGCATGCGTGGTTGGCTTGTTAATCAGCTCATACACGCCGAGGGTATGTCGCATGTACTTCCCTCACATGGCGTCTAGTCATCTCACACAAGTCCACCCCCGTCGCGTGAAAGGCGTTATGACAACGGTGAACACGCCCGCATCCCGGGTTCACCTGCGTACGATAACCCACGGTGGCTACACATACGCCTGATGCTACACCGACTCCCGACACAGAACCGCGTGCCTACTGCTCGCCCCGAGCTGGCCGCCGACCGCTTTGACTGATCACTCGAGTTAGCCGGACCCTGACTCGGGAGTAATATTCCCGTGGCCAGCCTCGACTCCCCGTCATGACGACATTCGCCTTCCGAGGTCCGGACCCGACCGCTCACCTTGAGCCGCGTCCGACCTCCATCAAGCGCAAGCCCACGACCGCCCCTGCCACCTAGGCAATCGGGCTTGTCTCGATCTCCCCATGGAGAGCCTCTATAAAACACGCGGATGTCCGCCGTATCCAGCATTGACCCGGGGACCGACCCATGCGTCGGAATTGTCCCGCGGCTTGCGCTCATTGTACTTCGGTCTCCTTGGCCCATTTTTAAAGTCCACGTGGCTCTCATATAGCATGAAACCAGTTGAATACATGTACTTGTACTCGGGGCTCAGCCACTTCATGACGCCCAGTTACTTCATTCACAACGGTGCCTCCGGCACCCGACTGTCAGTCACACCGAGCCCCATGCATGAACATCAAGGTCTCCCAGCGCCCATCTCCCCCAATCACAACGGTGCCTCCGGCACCCGACTGCCAGCTACTCCAGTCACATCGGGGCCCGCGGCACCCGATCACTTAACAACTCCAGTCACAACGGTGCCTCCGACACCTGACTACCAGCTACCCCAGTCACATCGGGGCCCACGGCGCCCGACCATTCCACAACTTCAGTCACAACGGTGCCCCTTGCACCCGACTACCAGTGACTCCAGTCACATCGGGGCCCACGGCGCCCCACCATTCAACCACCTCAGTCACAACGGTGCCCCCGGCACCCGACCGCCAGCTACTCCAGTCACATCGGTGCTTGTAGCACCTGAACACTCAACTTCCCCAGCACAACGATGCCCACGGCACCCCTACTGTCCCGACCTCGACACTGTCTCATGTCGGGAATACATTGTGATGCCCCCCGGGCGCCATCCTGCTGAGTCACATGTCCTCTGACAGACACTAGGTACAGATACGAAACTACCCACACAATAATGCAATGGCCCGAGGACCATCATGAATGACGGAATTTTCCCGTGGCTTGCAAGCAATTGTAATCGGGCTCTCATGTCCCCATATAAATGCCTTTCATGGCATATAAGTCATGTAATCCAGTTAGGGAGTGGATCCCCCTCCTCACCGGAACCAGTCTCTCCGCCCCCAGTTATCCCTGTTGTGTTGATGTGGCCCTGTCGCTATTGCACGAACTAAGCCCTCCCGACGTAGCGGCTCCCCAGGTCCCTGACTCTCTCTTCGACAGTAGAAACAAAGGTATTCGGATTCAATCTGATGTAAAATAAACACCGGTTGCTTGCGACCGGTGGGGAAAGACGTCCAGTACACGAATCCCCATAATCACCTACGCACTCGCACCCGTGGAACCCCTTCTATCCACGTGCAGACTTGTGAATGCACTTTTCGACACGCTCATTTATTTGTTTCTTTAAGTCGGTTTATTCGGTGGGTTTATTCGTTTGTTAAGTGCGTGGGCGTGCCAGTCACAAAGTGACAATTTATTTGTCACTCGTTCTGACTAATCAGACGATTGTGTGGTTCATGTTGGGACCAGAACCCGCCGCACCATAAAGGTCACGTCATTATTTATATCCCCTCGGAGAGGGGAACACCCTTGATTAATAGCTGGGAATCAGGGCCTCATGGCCAGAAAATTAATTGCACAAAATCTATTAAGAAATACTGAAGTCCTCGTACGAGGGTGTGAAGAAAGTATCTGAGCTCATTTCGGTCATGTGTTGACCATTTACTGTTCGGACGAGTGTTCGGCTTGAGAATAGCGTAATCGTCACGAGAAAATCGGAACATGTGTATGTCGGGATACGACAAATTTATTGTCCAGAGGAACGGGAAGCGTTCAGTTAAATCTCGGCTAGAGCGGTCGAAAACTAATAAGTTTGTCGGCCCGGTGCAAGATCAAGCTGTGACCATGCTGCGGTGGGCCCCCCCGCGGTCGAAGCCAGGCTTATGTGGGCATCGTCAGTATTTCCAGTGCCAAGGGGCAACGGGAGGATGTCCCGGGATCTGGTCCCAGAACCAATATGTGTTCAAAGGGGGGCGGGCTATAGGCCGAGGATGTGAGTCAGACAATGACCATGATCGGGACGGACCCAAGGTCTAAATGTGGCCCACGGAGGCCTTATTGATATCCCCCTACGTAGGGTCTGGGGGTGACGGGAGCTGTCTTGTTCCATTCGAATTTTGTCGGTCATTCATGGACCACTTTATGTTTGGACAAAGGTCCGTATTGAAAGTACGACGTAAATGGAAATAAATCCGTACAAATGTCTGCCGTGAGTATGACAAGTTTAATGCAAGTGCGGGACTAGATCCCGGTATATATGTCGATCACGAACGGACCATCCATTGTTCGGACGAGAGTCCGCATTTGAAGCATCGAAGACAACGACAAATCCATACGGATGTCTGCCGTGGGTATGGCAAGTTTAATGTGGGTGCAGGATTAAATCCGGGTGGAGGTGGGTCAAGCTGATGAACTACAGGCCCAAGATGGTTGCGGACTATGGCCATATCGGGATCCCCGAGGTCCACGTCCGATACCATGGGGCATCATTGCTTTTCTCTTCACGCACAGTCTGGGGGAGCGAATCGTTAGGTGTGAAGCCCGAACTCGCCATCGTGCACCTTCGCACGCGGATCGACCTGCGCGGTCAGGTCACGGGGTTCAACCTGCCCGGTCAGGTCGCGAGGGTCAAGGGGGCAGCGCCCCTTGCGGGGGTCTCCGGGGGCGGATCCCCCGGAACAAAAATTTTAGTTATAGCAGGGGCAACTTTTGATTATTGGTTTCCTATCCCTTTTATTTGTTTGGTTAATTATATTTCTTTTTATGGAAGGCACGCCGGTTTAAAAAAGCCAGGGGCACGTCGGAATAGGAGGTGCAAGGGGGGAGTGAGGCGCGTGCCGGTTTAATGGGTTGCACAAGAGAGGGGCACGTCGGATGAGGCCAAGAAGAGGGGCGCGCCGGTTTTGCAGGATGAATAGGGCGCGCCGGAATAGGCTCAAGAAGAGGGGCGTGCCGGATTAGGGGCACTATTTATTCAAGGAATTTGGAAATGGTTTTGAGTGTGAAGCTAAATCGACGCGGGGGGGGGGGGGGGGGGTACCGCGCCGGATTAACCCACGCCGGATTAGAGGCGCGCTGGGCTAAGTTCTGTGGGGTATATTTCATTCTATTTCTTCTTTCTTTCACCTGTGGGTTACTTTGATGATTGATTTATTCATCTTATTGATGAATTAAGCTTGTGGAGAGAAAGTTTAAATGTTTTAATCATTTATTAAGGTGAATCAGCATGGGTGTTTGAATGTTTTATTGGAAGGGTTTGTTGTGCATGAACTCGGAGGTCCAGTTGTGATCAGGGGCTTCAAGCATATGAAGCTCTGGCCCTCGGAGAGTAGTTTGTTTGTTCGTTCTGGTATGCATTTGGTTCTTATCATTCTTGGCCCTGGCAAAAATCAGGCAGCATCTCCCCCGGACTGAAGCTTGCCAGAGAAAAATGGAGGAACACCAAACAGATTGCTCCAGGGTGAACCTCAAAATGCAGACCTCACGGCGGTCCGATGACCCAGATGTGAGTGTGGGAAAAGCTCGAGGACTAGCCTTCGAGAGGTCCCACAGCTCACAGGTGATAATTTCTCAAGGCGGGACAAATGTATGCCACAGGAGGGCTGTACATGTTCATCCATCTGTGGGTTCCTTAGAAGGTCATGCCACGGAGAGGCATACTTCTAAAGGCCCTTGGATGAGAAGAAAACTGAGAGAAAGAGGGAGAGATCAAAGCGATAGAACACCACTCATGCCCACAAAAAAAGCATTCTTTTTATTCATCTCCAAGGAAAAGGGGGAAAAGAGATATAGGAGGGGAGATTTACCCCAAAGCAAGGAAACACATCAGAGAAAGAGGAAAGAAATACATCGGTGGGGGAGGGGGAACAGGGCACAAGCTCCTCCCCCTCCAAGCTCACCTCTCTTCTCTCACGCTCAATCTCTCTTTTTCTTCACCTAGCAGGCGCAGGGACGGGGCTTCTTCTCTCTTTTTCTTCTTCTCTTTGCTAGCTGGTTCTCTCCCAAGAGCTCTCTTATCCTAATGGCCATCCGGGGGGGAGTCCAGAGAGCTTTTGTGGAGTAGGCAGAGTATATATGGAACGGACAGTGGGGGAGAAAATTCCCGCCACCTTTGCCTTGTTCGCAGCAACGTTGTTGTTGTGTTGGATGCTGCTAAGTCACGCCGTACACTTGCGCTCGTCCGAGGATGGGATGTTCCCAGGTCTGCTGGGAGATCTGCTGCCGCTTCTCCACCAAGGATGCATGCCTTCGCCGTTGATGCCGATGCGCTGTCGAACAGAGATGGAGACAGAGCTTCAAGCATTAAATGTCATGCCCTTTTGCATTTGTGCCCGAAGCTGATGGGAGAACAGAGTACTAGAGCTCGGACGGGACATCTTTTGTGTTAAACTGACACGGTGTTATGCGCGCCAGATTAACAACATACAAAGAGGCACGTCGATTCGCAGCCAAGATGGGGCACGCAGGTTTAATGGCCACAGGAGGGGCGCGTCAGTTTAAGGCACAAGCAAGGGCGCGCCGGTTTAAGTGCAGGCCACGCCGGTTTAGACTTCATCTCGGAGTCGCGGCTATTCGGACGTACGCTCGTCCTCCCGTGTTGCTTTAGTTGTAATGCACCACCTCCGGGGTGTTTAGTTCAGGGCCTCTGAATCCCGATACGAAACTTTGAGTGATTTCCGGCGCATGCCAAACATGTGTTCGAATTCTCGAGTTTCTTTTGATTCGGCTTTCGGCACCGCCGACTGGGGAATCGGGGCTGTCTTTTCGGCCCGAGGGGCTTCTTTGTTGGGTGGCGGAGCACCGGGTATATATATTCATCCTGCTTGGAGGAGGTATGGAATTTATTCGGCCTTTCCGTCTCTGACTTGCCCTTGGGTGCGTAGATGTGAGTGCCGTATGATCATCATCATCATTTTTTTTATGTCCACATCGCCCGATCTCTCGAGCCACGTGTCGCGTCCTAGTGACGCTTCCCCGGTCAATCCTTGGTTCCATAGGTGATTGTCGAGAAATCAACTGGCACGCCCGCATTCCACCCAGCAATCCCTATCCCAATCTCTCAGAATGATGAACCATATGCCATCCCTTCCAGTCCGTTCCCATTGTTCTCTCTGCCTTCTTCTTAATACCCTCAGAATCCCCGCGTGCCCAGTCAACCTATCTCGGCCTTCCATAAAAGGCGAGTGTGCGCCCACTGCGAGGACAAACACATGTGACTCCCCGCGCGCGTATAACAAACGTGGCATGCCCAGTGGGACGTCTCCTACCTTTCTTCTTTCTACCGAAGAAGAGTCACACCCGCAAGGTGTGCGCCGCAATGCGCTCTCCTTTTCTTATCAGAGAGAAAGAGGAGGCCTCCCTGTCCAAGATGCAACATGCAACCGGTCATCATCGAGTGACCAACCGGCACCAGCAACAGCAACAACAAACTGGTGGTGAGAGTGACCTACGATCCGATCGTCATTGCCATCCACGCCGGGCACGTATGGTTGGCAACGACAATCGTTTTCGGTAACGCAGCCCCGACTTCCGGCTCGCCCTGATCCTCGGGCGCCATTGCCGTAGCCGATGAGCAGCCCAGTCCGGTGACTGTCCATACAGGCAGCTAGCCCCTCTACTTCTCCAGCAACAAAGACCCATGCGGTCATTGACCACTGGGTCCCCAGCTCCGCCAACACCCGACACGGGCTTTCTGCCCCGGGTCCTTGGCTCCTCCGCACCTCACTCGGGCTTTCATCTCCGAGTCCCAGCCAAGCCCGCCCCCAGTGTGGGTTTCCCACTCTGGGGTCAAGGCCTCCCAGTATTCTATATGGTCCTTCCGACCTGAGTCTCCGATGAGCCGGCACTCAATACGGACTTTCAACCCTGAGTTCGAGGCCCCCCAGCATCTGGCTCGAATAGATGACCCCGGGTCTCATCAAGGTCGATCCCCGATGCAGACTCTCCGCATTGGGCCCCTGGCCTCCCAGCTCCATGACGGGGTCTTTACCCCTACGATCCAGCAATGCCAACTCCCAGCAAAGGGTTTCCTCTTTGGGACAAGGCCACCTCAACACCCAACACTGGCGTCTAGCCCTGGGTCTCAGTTCCAGCAACACCCAAGATGGACGTCTTGTAACACCCCGGTTTTTAAAATCTAAAATTTAATTGAAATAGTGAATTTTTAATTTAGATAAATGAATTTCAGATATCAATATTATATTCCTCAGTGAATAGTGCTAGCGTAATTTTGACTTTCTCACAAAAATCTAGAAAAATAGTAAATTGATAGAGAATTATTTATGAAACAACTTTACCTTCTTGAGTTTTATCAGTAAAAATCTATAATTAGATCTATTTATCGTTTAAGTGAGTTTCATTAAATAATATTTTATTCCTTGGAATAGTACCATCGAAAATTCTTCTACTTGATAAAAATTCATAAAAATGGTAATTAGGTTTCTGGAAGTGTATGTAACAAATTTGTCTTCTGGGATTAACCCAGTAAAAATCCGTAGCAAGATCTATTTAATGTTTTAAGTGAAAAATCCACACTTTTCAACCTTTACCTAACCTTGACTTCAAACACAAAATTCGACCTTAATACTCAACCATTTGATCTGAAATTGGTGTCAAATTAAAGGCCATGATCTTAACTTCAATAGCCCTCTAAAAATTGCTCGAAACCCTTACCCTAATTGAGGCGGCTGGTCAAGTTTTGACTTGGTCTTGCTTGGCGGCGCCTTGTCCAACACGCCTCTTGTGGTGTTGATTCCTCTCACCACAGACCATCCCAGAACGTGTATAAACTATCAAAATGAAGCCTTTCCAGTCTATTTTCATTTGGTAGCCGCGGCAGTCGCTGAAGTTTTCAGATCTGGGAGATATCTCGCGTTGAGTGCGTGGGTGTCGGCTTCCTTCTTTCTTTCTTCCTCCTTTGTTCTTCCTTGTTCTTCGTCAAATTGAGGTAGGTTCTCTCGGGCTCAAACAGCAAATGATATATCAAAATGTTCAGCATGAAGTCCTCTTTCTTTTGATATAGAAAGCCCTAAATTGCATGAACCATGTTTAGAGTATTTCTGCTCGAAGCAATAGCATGCCTAAACCTAGTTTTGATGTGTTCATCCGAGTTAATTATGATTTCGAGTTTCAGTTACTAATCTTTATGTACCATATCATACATGGTTGGATTCAGCATTGAGTTAGCTTTCTTTTGATGTAAGAAGCCCCAATTTCTATTAAGTGTAGCATGCGAATTTAGTCATTTAGTGAGCCATGTTAGAATCATGTTAGAACCAGGGTTTAAGTTGTTCTTCCTTAGATTAAGTGATGAATTCGGGCTGTGAATCAAAAAGTAATCCATGCATCTTATATAGTTTTTCATGCTCGTCATTTTTATAGTAAAAGCCCCAAATTTCATTGCATATAGTGAGAGAATTTCATGATTTAGTAGAAGCATGTCAAGAATTAGGTTTTCATGTGTTCATCATAGAATAGGTTAAGATTTAATGGATTTCTATTGAAATTAGTGTTTCAAATCGCTTGTTTTATGACCCTAGTATGTATATTAATAACTCTAGATCATGTTGTTAAGATCCCAACTCAATTAGATCTCAATTGGGTGAGCTTATACGTTTTCCGGAGGTTAAACCATTTTTGTTCTTGCAGGGGTCAACCCCTGGGGTCGACCCGTTTTCTGGGAGCCCTGGCAGGCCCGAGGGTCGACCCCAGGGGTCGACCCATCCAGCACCCAGCAAGGGTCGACCCATGGGGTCGACCCATACAGCCAGAGTGTGGGGGTCGACCCCAGGGGTCGACCCATTCTGCAGAAATTGTGGGGGTCGACCCCAGGGGTCGACCCATCTCACTGGCAGACCCTGTTTTTGCAGGGGTCGACCCCAGGGGTCGACCCATGTACCAGAAACCCAATTTTTGTCGTTCTTCGACCCGAGGATCGATCCGGATCATTAGGGGATCGACCCATTTAACTTACACCAATTGAAAAGTATATTCTTGAAGAACCAGTAACCTATTCATGTACCCCTTTGATTTCAATTAACATTGGTCCCTACATGCAAACGTAGTGTAAAAACATGCCATTTATCATCTTCATACAATGGTTAAATAGAAACCCACATAATTAGTGGTTAATGGTGAAACTAAATCTCTGTTAATGCATGCTATTTCATTCCTGTACGAGCTTGTTCCTTTACCTTATCATCTTGAATCATCCTTTGGCAAATTAGTTTAATGCAAATGATAATGGATAATCCTTGATATATTAACTTGGTAATTAGGATTAAATTGATTGTTAAGTTGCTGTTTTAGTCCCTATTATTCCAGTAGAATGGATTACTTACACACATGAACGGTATACTGTCAGCCGTTCTTTCTTGACCCCGTGGACCGAGTCTTGGTCCAGTTCTTGTAAAACGGCACCGAGGTGACCGTATCAACCGAGTTTTTGTCTGGAATCCAAGGACATGTTAGTCCTTAAAAACTCATACTCTTGACAGAAATTCCTCTGATTAATTGGCCATTAAAATTGACTGAATGTCTAGACGTGTGGGACTTTGGGCCCATAAAAATAAATGCCATCGCATCATAAGGGCCCGGTCTGGTCCTGGGGAGAGCGCCCGAAAAATTACTGAGCCCATGGGATGCTAATGACATGGTGGGGTATTACACCGAAATACTTGCTTGCTCGTTGCGTCTATGACAAACATCTCTTGTTACTTGTTACTTGTTACTTGTTACTTGATCGCGAATGAATTGATATTACTTGCTTGTGGCCAAATCTTTACTACTGTCTCTTGTTATATGTCATGTTGTAAATTATTGTACTTGTTATCTTGTTAATTCTTGACATCACATATTTCTTGACCTTGCAAGATCTTGTTATTATGTTGTTTCATTATACCGTTATCATCATTATTTCTTTCTTAGTATTGCATATAAAAATGTAATTTACTTGTTAATGACTTAAACTATGCCTGATGATAGAGTATAATTCCTACTGAGCTTTTTGCTCACCCCTACTTCCAACCCTTTTCAGGTTATGCGAGTATCGGTACGTGCATTGGGAAATGGATCAGTGTGATCGAGTGGAACCTGGAACCTAGAGTTGGAGTCTGCTCTTCCATTTTCTTGAGTCTAGCTAGTCTAGTTATTTCTTTTTGTTATTTATTTTGAATCTTTTATTGTAAGTGGTGTCAAAATATATCTTTTTAAATTAATAAGTGTTCGTATTTTTTCAAAATGTGTGTCTGGCCTCTTTGTATTTTATTGTGATTATTTATCTTCCGCTCTTGTTATCGTGACTTGTCTCTTGCCACGTTCCGAGCATCGCTTCCCGCTGCTATCGGTTCGGGACGTGACAATTTTGGTATCAGAGCCTCCTTGCCTGAGTCCCTTGGATTTTGCCCAAGTGTTGCCTCCTTGCCTGAGTCCCTTGGATTTTGTCCAAGTGTTGCCTCCTTGCCTGAGTCCCTTGGATTTTGTCCAAGAGTATAGGTTTTTTCTAAGTTATAGGTTTTCTAAGTTTTGCATTGCACCCCAATGACCCGGTATATCAAAAGGTGTTGTCCGAACGTTAGGCTACGCCTATCGGGAAGTTCGCACACTTGCGCGAGTGGTCTTCGGATCAATTATCTCCGCCAGGTATCGAGTTTTGGTCATGTCTAGGTGCATAGGACCCTTAACCTTGTTAAAGTCTAAGAACCCGACCTGGTGAGATTGGGTAGAAACTGGGGTTAAGTAATTAAATATATGCAAGATTGCGTTACGTTACACTTAAGGGTAATGAAAAAGTTAACCATATAACTATCTTGCAGGTCTCCAAACCCTTCTTAAAATGAAACCGAGTGGTTCCACTGGTAAGCCAAGTTTCGGTTCCGCGAAAGGCTGGCGAGTCCGTCGTAAGGAAACCCGACGTAATAAGAAGAAGAAGAGTAATATTGCGCAAATAGAATGTAAGTACTGTCACAAACTTGGTCATCTCGCGAAGGAGTGCTGGCAAAGGAGCGGAGCGTGTCTACGTTGCGAAAATCAGGATCATAAAATAGCTAGCTATCCTAAGTTACTTCCACAAGCAAAACTACAAGAGAAAAATCGGAACCCACTCCTACCGAATGAAGAATTATATATGGTATCGTTCTCTTTTATCCCTAGTTATAGCTAAAATTCTTTCGTCATTAGTTGTATAATTAACATGATATTTTGATAAATAGTATAATTAACATGTTATTTTGATACATGAGATCATCTTAGTTTAAACATTCACATAATTAGTAATACCCGGTGAATTTGGGGACCAAATTCCTTTATGTGGGGGAGGGTGTAACACCCCGGTTTTTAAAATCTGAAATTGAATTGAAATAGTGAATTTTTAATTTAGATAAATGAATTTCAGAAATCAATATTATATTCCTCAGTGAATAGTGCTAGCGTAATTTCGACTTTCTCACAAAAATCTAGAAAAATAGTAAATTGATAGAGAATGATTTATGAAACAACTTTGCCTTCTTGAGTTTTATCAGTAAAAATCTGTAATTAGATCTATTTATCGTTTAAGTGAGTTTCATTAAATAATATTTTATTCCTTGGAATAGTACCATCGAAAATTCTTCTACTTGATAAAAATCCATAAAAATGGTAATTAGGTTTCTGGAAGTGTATGTAACAAATTTGTCTTCTGGGATTAACCCAGTAAAAATCCGTAGCAATATCTATTTAATGTTTTAAGTGAAAAATCCACATTTTTCAACCTTTACCTAACCTTGACTTCAAACACAAAATTCGACCTTAATACTCAACCATTTGATCTGAAATTGGTGTCAAATTAAAGGCCATGATCTTAACTTCAATAGCCCTCTAAAAATTGCTCGAAACCCTTACCCTAATTGAGGCGGCTGGTCAAGTTTTGACTTGGTCTTGCTTGGCGGTGCCTTGTCCAACACGCCTCTTGTGGCGTCGATTCCTCTCACCACAGACCATCCCAGAACGTGTATAAACTATCAAAATGAAGCCCTTCCAGTCTATTTTCATTTGGTAGCCGCGGCAGTCGCTGAAGTTTTCAGATCTGGGAGATATCTCGCGTTGAGTGCGTGGGTGTCGGCTTCCTTCTTTCTTTCTTCCTCCTTTGTTCTTCCTTGTTCTTCGTCAAATTGAGGTAGGTTCTCTCGGGCTCAAACAGCAAATGATATATCAAAATGTTCAGCATGAAGTCCTCTTTCTTTTGATATAGAAAGCCCTAAATTGCATGAACCATGTTTAGAGTATTTCTGCTCGAAGTAATAGCATGCCTAAACCTAGTTTTGATGTGTTCATCCGAGTTAATTATGATTTCGAGTTTCAATTACTGATCTTTATGTACCATATCATACATGGTTGGATTCAGCATTGAGTTAGCTTTCTTTTGATGTAAGAAGTCCCAATTTCTATTAAGTGTAGCATGCGAATTTAGTCATTTAGTGAGCCATGTTAGAATCATGTTAGAACCAGGGTTTAAGTTGTTCTTCCTTAGATTAAGTGATGAATTCGGGCTGTGAATCAAAAAGTAATCCATGCATCTTATATAGTTTTTCATGCTCGTCATTTTTATAGTAAAAGCCCCAAATTTCATTGCATAAAGTGAGAGAATTTCATGATTTAGTAGAAGCATGCTAAGAATTAGGTTTTCATGTGTTCATCATAGAATAGGTTAAGATTTAATGGATTTCTGTTGAAATTAGTGTTTCAAATCGCTTGTTTTATGACCCTAGTATGTATATTAATAACCCTAGATCATGTGGTTAAGATCCCAACTCAATTGGATCTCAATTGGGTGAGTTTATACATTTTCTGGAGGTTAAACCGTTTTTGTTCTTGCAGGGGTCGACCCCTGGGGTCGACCCGTTTTCTGGGAGCCCTGGCAAGCCCGAGGGTCGACCCATCCAGCACCGAGCAAGGGTCGACCCATGGGGTCGACCCATACAGCCAGAGTGTGGGGGTCGACCCCAGGGGTCGACCCATTCTGCCGAAATTGTGGGGGTCGACCCTAGGGGTCGACCCATCTCACTGGCAGACCCTATTTTTGCAGGGGTCGACCCATGTACCAGAAACCCAGTTTTTGTCATTCTTCGACCCGAGGATCGATTCGGATCATTAGGGGATCGACCCATTTAACTTACACCAATTGAAAAGTATATTCTTGCAGAACCAGTAACCTATTCATGTACCCCTTTGATTTCAATTAACATTGGTCCCTACATGCAAACGTAGTGTAAAAACATGCCATTTATCATCTTCATACAATGGTTAAATAGAAACCCACATAATTAGTGGTTAATGGTGAAACTAAATCTCTGTTAATGCATGCTATTTAGTTCCTGTACGAGCTTGTTCCTTTACCTTATCATCTTGAATCATCCTTTGGTAAATTGGTTTAATGCAAATGATAATGGATAATCCTTGATATATTAACTTGGTAATTAGGATTAAATTGATTGTTAAGTTGCTGTTTTAGTCCCTATTATTCCAGTAGAATGGATTACTTACACACTTAAACGGTATACTGTCAGCCATTCTTTCTTGACCCCGTGGACCAAGTCTTGGTCCCGTTCTTGTAAAACGGCACCGAGGTGACCGTATCAACCGAGTTTTTGTCTGGAATCCAAGGACATGTTAGTCCTTAAAAACTCATACTCTTGACATAAATTCCTCTGATTAATTGGCCATTAAAATTGACTGAATGTCTGGACGTGTGGGACTTTGGGCCCATAAAAATAAATGCCATCGCATCATAAGGGCCCGGTCTGGTCCTGGGGAGAGCGCCCGAAAAATTACTGAGCCCATGGGATGCTAATGACATGGTGGGGCATTACACCGAAATACTTGCTTGCTCGTTGCGTCTATGACAAACATCTCTTGTTACTTGTTACTTGTTACTTGTTACTTGATCGCGAATGAATTGATATTACTTGCTTGTGGCCAAATCTTTACTACTGTCTCTTGTTATATCTCCTGTTGTAAATTCTTGTACTTGTTATCTTGTTAATTCTTGACATCACATATTTCTTGACCTTGCAAGATCTTGTTATTACGTTGTTTCATTATACCGTTGTCATCATTATTTCTTTCTTAGTATTGCATATAAAAATGTAATTTACTTGTTAATCACTTAAACTATGCCTGATGATAGAGTATAGTTCCTACTGAGCTTTTTGCTCACCCCTACTTCCAACCCTTTTCAGGTTATGCGAGTATCGGTACGTGCATTGGGAAATGGATCAGTGTGATCGAGTGGAACCTGGAACCTAGAGTTGGAGTCTGCTCTTTCATTTTCTTGAGTCTAGCTAGTCTAGTTATTTCTTTTTGTTATTTATTTTGAATCTTTTATTGTAAGTGGTGTCAAAATATATCTTTTTATATTAATAAGAGTTCGTATTTTCTCAAAATATGTGTCTGGCCTCTTTGTATTTTATTGTGATTATTTATTGTCACGTCCCGAGCGCGGAAGCTTACCCGTGGCGCGACAGTTTTATATAGAACCAAAGCGAGCTAGCTATTCGATGGAATTCTTCATTTTGATAATTAATAGAGTGCGCAGATAACTAAGATTTAACTTGAAATTAATACAAATAATCCGAGATGACAATTGTTACCACTAACCAAATGATAATTACACACATTTCTCGAGTCCGACTACTAGGCTTCAAGCCCTTATTACAGTTCTAATAAATTAGACTAATACAACTGACATCTGACATAACTGGATATAAATGACATAATTACTACACCACAATTAACAAGACAACATGATAACTCCATTTCTACACTCATCACTCAGACTCATTCCCTTCCGAGTTCTGGCTGATATCCGAACTACCTGAAAAGGTTAGAAAATAACTAGATGAGCGAATCGCTCAGTAGGATTTACATCTCAAGTTCTAACATGCTTTAAGTGAATTACCCATTTATTTAATGTAGGTAAACTATGCATGCAGACAGATAGATATCAAAGAATCGTAAAATCGATAGGAGTAGAAAGTGAGAGTATATAGATTGCACAATTTCAAGCAACAATAGCAAGTGATAGCAAATGATATCAGGCCAGTGATAACTGAGAAGTAATAACTGGAATAGCAACATGTTAATCAAGCTAGAAATAGTAAGCAAAGTAGTTTCAAGCATGTATAACTGGAATTGGCTATTTATAATACATTCAAGCAAACACTTTTACCCTTCTGCGGGTCTCAAGTCAATCAATCAAGTAATATCACGAGAATGAGTGGAATGCCTAAAGTCTAGCAAGCAAGTACTCCAGTGCAATGCCAAACACCGTGGTCAATAAACTCCCATGGGCACAAGTACCTTCGGGTGCTCCTCCCAGGACCAGACCGGGCCCTATATGCACAGCATTGGTCGTGTTTGTCGACATCCACTCTCATTTATAGCCAATATGGAATTTCAAGGATTGACCCGGTAGGATGTATATAAGGTGGATTATAGAATAGAATCCAAGGCGTATCGTTATGTAGGGACGAACTAGGAGTAAAACCCGTAACGTTCGATACATGCTAATGACAATAGGAGTTTGAGATTAACTTGCTAGTGTTGACACAAATGTCGATATTAGTTATATATATATTATATTTATCCAATATGTATATGTATATATATATCCGATTATAGAATTCTGTCCAATATAATGGAGGTTATAGGTATGTATATCTTCTGTTCGATATACATATATGAGTTAGCCAAAATGGTGATTTATTATAATAATCATAAATTAATTATGAAAATAAGTTTTTATGTTGAATATAGTTCTAACTTGCTAAAAATGATATTAACATGTTGAGAATGAGTTTCATATGTTACTTTACTGGTAAGGTGATAAAAATAAATTTTTCATGCTGGATTTAATTTTTTACATGCTGAAAATTAATTATTAACATGCTAAAATTAATTATTAACATGCTAAAATTAATTAACTTACTGATAGGATGATAATATAAGGTTTCCATGCTGATTACAGAAATTTTCTGATAACAACATAATTTTATCATGCAAAAATTTATTTTTCTACATTTATTTGCTAATTATTTGATAGGAAAATAGAATTATCATGTTGAAAAATAGTTTTAATACATTGAAAATAACTATAACATGCCAAAAATAATTATAACATGCTGGAATAATTTTACCATACTGGAAGAAATGTTATCATGCTGGAAGTAATTTTCATGCATCAATTTACTACTTTATTTAATAGGAAAGTAAGTTTTTTATGCACAAAAATAGCTTTAAATAGATTTTAACATGCTGAAAATAATTTTTATATCTCAGTATGTATAAAATACTTCTATCATATTGGAAGTCACTTTTAAAATGCTGGAAATAGTTTTAACATGTTGGAGAAAATTTTTAGTATGTATAAACTAATGTGGTGAAAATTAGATTTTTACAAAAAAAAATAATTTCATTCTACAAGTATATATATTTATTTATTTAAGGTGTCGGGTGTATATATGCACACTTGCATATGCAGGTGTTATATATATACTGTTAATAGAGGTAAAATGGAGGTTCATAAATTGTTCATACTTTATTTCACTTGTAAAGAGGCTTTACGGTGTTTTTCATTAAGTTCACTGCATGTGTCGACACTAGTGTCGACACTTCCTGTTCATTTTTCGTCTCTGTTGTTCAGTTAATATTACAATGTTTTGTGTGTCGACACCGGTGTCGACACCTGTGTCGACACCACACATGAGATTCTTCTACGGCTTACATATACCGTTAATATTGTATGTGTCGACACCTGTGTCGACACATGATGATGCGGGACGAGACACGGACACGGCAAGCTCGCGATCGTCCCTTGATGAGGGAAGCGTCGGACGTGCACGGTTGAGAAACCGGCAAGAGCTAGGGTGGTCGGCTCGCACTTTCGTGCCCGGATCGGGTCACGGGACGGTCTCGCTCACTCTCTCGCAGCAACGGTGATATGAAATTATAACGAGCTAGGTCCTAAAACATGCTCTCTAGCAGTGGCATAAACAAGCATATATGAAATAAGCGAAATCCCAAGTGTAGGAGCGAAGACGATACCTCCACGCGCTCGGCGTGGGGACGACGGACCCGGCCGAAACTCGTACTCCCGGAACAATATTACACAATATTACAGAAATGCAAGCCGCTGCCCACTCCACGTAGGGCGGTAAAGGGCTACACAATGGGGTCCGGGAGGACCGAATTCGGGTTGACGGGCGGCTTCTCGCGTTGATTCGGCAACGCCCGAACTAATTACGGTGGGGCCCACGTGCTGTCCTGAGGGGCCGTGTGGGACCCAGGTCACCGCTGTGGTGGGGGACACTGATGGAAGTGATCCCCGGGCTGGCGGCACGCTGGAACGACGATCGGAGGCCGGGCGGCTCCGGCCGGCGCCCGTCGGGAAAACTTCCCACGGATCTGCAGTTTCTGGTTTTCAGCGCGCTGTCCGGCGAGAACGGACGCTGAGATCAGATCCGATGTCGGATTGACACGAAATTAGCACCGTTGGAAAGCTGACTCGAAGTGCTTCAATGTAGGTCTAGAGATCTAGCCTGGATCTTCGCTGATCTGGACTTATAGAATTTACAACCTCCTATTGTACAGTAACTGAACACTCAGATCTGCAGAGCTGATCTCTGATAATTGCCATTGACCGCTCGGAAGACCTTAGATTCAGACTTTGACTTCTTCATGAAAGTTGTAGGATTTTGAGTTGGGAAGATGGAAAAGTTGGTTTGGACACGTTTGGATGTGTCTATGAATTTCTATGATTTGTTTACTGGAAGAAGGTCGGATCTGGGAACTGGCTGGAAGTACTGTAGCTCCGGTAGAACATGAACTTTGAAAAATAGGTAAAAGACTCAACGAAAATTAATAAAAATTGTGGAGGTAGGGAAAAATGGACATAACTCCCAGTTAAATTGGGAGGTCTAACAAAATTTAAAAGGGTGATAGAAGGGGACGAACTCAAAGGTTCTATCACTGTAGACAGAGACAGATCTGATCTGAGTTTGGGGAATAAATGAAGTGGAAAAAATATGAAACGGGAGAATTTGAGCCTGAGTTTTTTTGTGGGGAAGGGGCTATAAGGTAGGAACCAACCCTCAAAATTTGAATTCGATCTGAACTCGTGGCTGACTTGAGGAATTTCCGAGCTTCACCTCTATCCAGCAAGATAGAACACCAAAATTGATCCCGTGGCGGCTCGAAGGCGGCACGAACGGCGGCGGCGGCGGCACCGGTGATGATCAGAGGTTGAGAGGGGATGAAGGGAGGTAGAACCACTCTAGATCTGGGGTTGAAGGTGGAAGAACAGCAGTGGGAGGAGAGAGGGGCGCACCAAGCTCCAAGAGACTCAACAAATTTTCTGATTTTTTCCATTCAATTTCTCATGAAAATACAAGGTTTTATATGCTAGGTTTCTAATCCATTCTAGGCCCTTGGATCAAGGGTTGATGAGTGAATGGCTGAGATACAATGTGAATAACACACTTAAAACATTTGTTTAATCTAATTTGACCATCTCCATTCAACCTTGGACTAAATCTATTCAAACACCACCTAATACACACCAACCATGCCTAATAAGGCCAAAAGAGGGGGCGCCCCCTTCATGGGCCTCTCTTGGGCCTAGGCTGGTCAAAGGCCAGCCAACCCAATCCAATAACTCATGTCTAGACTTGGGCCTTCCAAGTCTTGGTGGTCCATGAGAGGGAGTGGCCCAATTGGGCCTTAAATGACTAATATGGTCCATAAGGGTGGCATTTGGTCCAATATGAACTAGGCTTTCTAATGGACTCTACTAATGGCAATCTAACCTTGGACTTGATATAACAAATGGCCCATTGGCTTGATATAAGTCTTACAAGGAGCCCAAAAGGAAGAAATTACACAATTACAATCTTATACAAGCCATAACACACAAATACACTTCACCCGTGTATGGAAATCGCCTTTGATGCCCCATCACATGAGGTTCACGTACGTTGTTTTCATTAAGTTTACAGTATGTGTCGACACTAGTGTCGACACCTATTGTTCACAATGTTTTGTGTGTGTGTCGACACCTGTGTCGACACCTGTGGTTCTGTCTTCGTGTTTATTATTAATTAAGTCTTGTTTTGGTTTAATCATCTTGTTAATCAAGTGTTTAAGGTTTTAATCCATGGTTTAATTTTGGTTTTGTCAACACTCTGGGTAAGTGTCGCGTAGGTGTCACGTAGGTGTCGCGTAAGTGTTGACACCCCGGGTAGGTGTCGCGTAAGTGTTGACACCTCGGGTAAGTGTTGCGTAGGTGTCGCGTAAGTGTTGACACCTCGGGTAAGTGTTGCGTAGGTGTCAACACTTGTGCAACACTTGTGCAACACCTATAATGCAAGTGTCGACATATGTATGACATATGTATGGAAGTGTTGACACGAGGTGTCAACACCTGCATTATATATATATATGGAAGTGTTATGTGAGGTGTTGACATTGAGTGATTTGGTAGATTAACAGGTTAATTAAGCATGCTAATAGATTAGGTATGCTATTAGATTAGTTAATAAAGCTCATTCATGTTAGTTATCTACGGCATGAGACTAATACTTGCTAATTGTCCAAGATTGAAGCTATTGCATGCTAATTATCCTCGTTGTGAAACTAATTACTTTACTAATTTTACTACTTTTCTTAGATTAAAGCTAATATATGATAACTATGAGGCTAACACATGCTGTATAAACGTGAAAGATCGCATAGAGATGAGCCTAAGACTAACTTCCTAGACTAATCATCCTAGATTAGCTACTAGTTTAGTTAAAAATTGAGAACACCTACCTTGTTGGAAGATCGTAGTAGCAGACCCTTCTTGCGCAATCCCTGCAGAGCTTTGCCCCAACCTTAGCTAGCCTAGAATGGGGTAACTACGGGTATATTTATAGGGTCTATCATGACCGAATAGGGGGCAAGATCTGGAATAATGGGGCTTTACAGCTTGTACAGGCTGGAGAGATAAGAGATAGGCTGGAGAGATAAGAGATACTGTTTGTACAACTAATCCATGGCCTAAATCGTAAGTGCAAGTTTTGCTAGCTTTAATCATATAATTATTTGGCAAAAAGGGTAAATGGTGTGGATGCTAGGATTGGAACCTTGGTAACTAGGTTGAAAGGCACATCACTTAACCAACTACTCTAGGAAGCCACTTGTTAAGTGAATAATCTTTACGTATGATGACTCCGTGTTCCAATTTCTTACATAAGCTTCCTATAGAGTTTATCTAATGTTTTTTTTTTCATTTAGAAAATATTATTAATAATATTTTTTTTCATTTTCATTTTTTTATACGGGGTGCTACATTTATCTTCCGCTCTTGTTATCGTGACTTGTCTCTTGCCACGTTCTGAGCATCGCTTCCCGCTGCTATCGGTTCGGGGCGTGACAATTTTGGTATCAGAGCCTCCTTGCCTGAGTCCCTTGGATTTTGTCCAAGTGTTGCCTCCTTGCCTGAGTCCCTTGGATTTTGTCCAAGTGTTGCCTCCTTGCCTGAGTCCCTTGGATTTTGTCCAAGAGTATAGGTTTTTCCTAAGTTATAGGTTTTCTAAGTTTTGCATTGCATCCCAATGACCCGGTATATCAAAAGGTGTTGTCCGAACGTTAGGCTACGCCTATCGGGAAGGTCGAACACTTGCGCGAGTGGTCTTCGGATCAATTATCTCCGCTAGGTACCGAGTTTTGGTCATGTCTAGGTGCATAGGACCCTTAACTTTGTTAAAGTCTAAGAACCCGACCTGGTGAGATTGGGTAGAAACTGGGGTTAAGTAATTTAATATATGCAAGATTGCATTACGTTACACGTAAGGGTAATGAAAAAGTTAACCATATAACTATCTTGCTGGTCTCTAAACCCTTCTTAAAATGAAACCGAGTGGTTCCACTGGTAAGCCAAGTTTCGGTTCCGCGAAAGGCTGGCGAGTCCGTCGTAAGGAAACCCGACGTAATAAGAAGAAGAAGAGTAATATTGCACAAACGGAATGTAAGTACTGTCACAAACTTGGTCATCTCGCGAAGGAGTACTGGAAAAGGAGCGGAGCGTGTCTACGTTGCGAAAATCAGGATCATAAAATAGCTAGCTATCCTAAGTTACTTCCACAAGCAAAACTACAAGAGAAAAATCGGAACCCACTCCTACCGAATGAAGAATTATATATGGTATCGTTCTCTTTTATCCCTAGCTATAGCTAAAATTCTTTCGTCATTAGTTGTATAATTAACATGATATTTTAATAGATAGTATAATTAACATGTTATTTTGATAGATAAGATCATCTTAGTTTAAACATTCACATAATTAGTAATACTCGGTGAATTTTGGGACCAAATTCCTTTAAGTGGGGGAGGGTGTAACACCCCGATTTTTAAAATATGAAATTTAATTGAAATAGTGAATTTTTAATTTAGATAAATGAATTTCAGAAATCAATATTATATTCCTCAGTGAATAGTGCTAGCATAATTTCGACTTTCTCACAAAAATCTAGAAAACTAGTAAATTGATAAAGAATGATTTATGAAACAACTTTGCCTTCTTGAGTTTTATCAGTAAAAATCTGTAATTAGATCTATTTATCGTTTAAGTGAGTTTCATTAAATAATATTTTATTCCTTGGAATAGTACCATCGAAAATTCTTCTACTTGATAAAAATCCATAAAAATGGTAATTAGGTTTCTGGAAGTGTATGTAACAAATTTATCTTCTGAGATTAACCCAGTAAAAATCCGTAGCAAGATCTATTTAATGTTTTAAGTGAAAAATCCACACTTTTCAACCTTTACCTAACCTTGACTTCAAACATAAAATTCGACCTTAATACTCAACCATTTTATCTGAAATTGGTGTCAAATTAAAGGCCATGATCTTAACTTCAATAGCCCTCTAAAAATTGCTCGAAACCCTTACCCTAATTGAGGCGGCTGGTCAAGTTTTGACTTGGTCTTGCTTGGCGGCGCCTTGTCCAACACGCCTCTTGTGGCGTCGATTCCTCTCACCACAGACCATCCCAGAATGTGTATAAACTATCAAAATGAAGCCCTTCCAGTCTATTTTCATTTGGTAGCCGCGGCAGTTGCTGAAGTTTTCAGATCTGGGAGATATCTCGCGTTGAGTGCGTGGGTGTCGGCTTCCTTCTTTCTTTCTTCCTCCTTTGTTCTTCCTTGTTCTTCATCAAATTGAGGTAGGTTCTCACGGGCTCAAACAGCAAATGATATATCAAAATGTTCAGCATGAAGTCCTCTTTCTTTTGATATAGAAAGCCCTAAATTGCATGAACCATGTTTAGAGTATTTCTGCTCGAAGTAATAGCATGCCTAAACCTAGTTTTGATGTGTTCATCCGAGTTAATTATGATTTCGAGTTTCAATTACTGATCTTTATGTACCATATCATACATGGTTGGATTCAGCATTGAGTTTGCTTTCTTTTGATGTAAGAAGCCCCAATTTCTATTAAGTGTAGCATGCGAATTTAGTCATTTAGTGAGCCATGTTAGAATCATGTTAGAACCAGGGTTTAAGTTGTTCTTCCTTAGATTAAGTGATGAATTCGGGCTGTGAATCAAAAAGTAATCCATGCATCTTATATAGTTTTTCATGCTCGTCATTTTTATAGTAAAAGCCCCAAATTTCATTGCATATAGTGAGAGAATTTCATGATTTAGTAGAAGCATGTCAAGAATTAGGTTTTCATGCGTTCATCATAGAATAGGTTAAGATTTAATGGATTTCTGTTGAAATTAGTGTTTCAAATCGCTTGTTTTATGACCCTAATATATATATTAATAACCCTAGATCATGTGGTTAAGATCCCAACTCAATTGGATCTCAATTGGGTGAGTTTATACGTTTTCCGGAGGTTAAACCGCTTTTGTTCTTGCAGGGGTCGACCCCTGGGGTCGACCCGTTTTCTGGGAGCCCTGGCAGGCCCGAGGGTCGACCCCAGGGGTCGACCCATCCAGCACCCAGCAAGGGTCGACCCATGGGGTCGACCCATACAGCCAGAGTGTGGGGGTCGACCCCAGGGGTCGACCCATTCTGCAGAAATTGTGGGGGTCGACCCCAGGGGTCGACCCATCTCAATAGCAGACCCTGTTTTTGCAGGGGTCGACCCCAGGGGTCGACCCATGTACCAGAAACCCAGTTTTTGTCGTTCTTCGACCCGAGGATCGATTCGGATCATTAGGGGATCGACCCATTTAACTTTGACCAATTGAAAAGTATATTCTTAAAGAACCAGTAACCTATTCATGTACCCCTTTGATTTCAATTAACATTGGTACCTACATGCAAACGTAGTGTAAAAACATGCCATTTATCATCTTCATACAATGGTTAAATAGAAACCCACATAATTAGTGGTTAATGGTGAAACTAAATCTCTGTTAATGCATGCTATTTCATTCCTGTACGAGCTTGTTCCTTTACATTATCATCTTGAATCATCCTTTGGCAAATTGGTTTAATGCAAATGATAATGGATAATCCTTGATATATTAACTTGGTAATTAGGATTAAATTGATTGTTAAGTTGCTGTTTTAGTCCCTATTATTCCAGTAGAATGGATTACTTACACACTTGAACGGTATACTGTCAGCCGTTCTTTCTTGACCCCGTGGACCGAGTCTTGGTCCAGTTCTTATAAAACGGCACCGAGGTGACCGTATCAACCGAGTTTTTGTCTGGAATCCAAGGACATGTTAGTCCTTAAAAACTCATACTCTTGACAGAAATTCCTCTGATTAATTGGCCATTAAAATTGACTGAATGTCTGGACGTGTGGGACTTTGGGCCCATAAAAATAAATGCCATCGCATCATAAGGGCCCGGTCTGATCCTGGGGAGAGCGCCCGAAAAATTACTGAGCCCATGGGATGCTAATGACATGGTGGGGCATTACACCGAAATACTTGCTTGCTCGTTGCGTCTATGACAAACATCTCGTGTTACTTGTTACTTGATCGCGAATGAATTGATATTACTTGCTTGTGGCCAAATCTTTACTACTGTCTCTTGTTATATCTCCTGTTGTAAATTCTTGTACTTGTTATCTTGTTAATTCTTGACATCACATATTTCTTGACCTTGCAAGATCTTGTTATTACGTTGTTTCATTATACCGTTATCATCATTATTTCTTTCTTAGTATTGCATATAAAAATGTAATTTACTTGTTAATCACTTAAACTATGCCTGATGATAGAGTATAAGTCTTACTGAGCTTTTTGCTCACCCCTACTTCCAACCCTTTTCAGGTTATGCGAGTATCGGTACGTGCATTGGGAAATGGATCAGTGTGATCGAGTGGAACCTGGAACCTAGAGTTGGAGTCTGCTCTTTCATTTTCTTGAGTCTAGCTAGTCTAGTTATTTCTTTTTGTTATTTATTTTGAATCTTTTATTGTAAGTGGTGTCAAAATATATCTTTTTAAATTAATAAGAGTTCGTATTTTCTCAAAATGTGTGTCTGGCCTCTTTGTATTTTATTGTGATTATTTATCTTCCACTCTTGTTATCGTGACTTGTCTCTTGTCACGTTCCGAGCATCGCTTCCCGCTGCTATCGGTTCGGGGCGTGACACGTCTAGCCCTGGGTCTCAGTTCCAGCAACACCCAAGATGGGCATCTAGCCCTGGGTCTCAGTTCCAGCAACACCCAACACGGGCGTCTAGCCCTGGGTCTCAGCTCTAGCAACACCCAACAAGGGTGTCTAGCCCTGGGTTTAAGTTCCAGCAACACCCAACACGGGCGTCTAGCCCTGGGTCTAAGTTCTAGCAACACCCAACACGGGCGTCTAGCCCTGGGTCTCAGTTCCAGCAACACCCAACACGGGACTCTAGCCCTGAGTGTCAGTTCCAGCAACACCCAACACGGGCGTCTGGCCCTGAGTCTCAGTCCCGGCAACACCCATGATAGGCTCCCAGCCCTGGGTTCCAGCTTCACCAGTACCCGAGACGGGCTTCCAGCCATGGGTCTCAACTACATCAACACCCAAGACAGGCTTTCCACCCTGGGTCTCAGCTACATCAGTACCTAAGATGGGCGCTCCGCCCTGGGTCCCAGTAGTCCCGCATCACCAACACCAAGGATGGGCGTTCAGCCCCGAGTTCCAGCTCTAGCAATACAAAAAAAGGGGGGGTCATCCAGCTCTGGGATCCGGCTCTGGCAGCACCCAAGGCGGGGGTTCAGCCCCGAGTTCCAGCTCCATTAACACCCAGGACGGGTGGCCTGCCCTGGGATCCAATTCCATCAATACTCAAGAAGGGTGTTCTGCCCAAGGATCTAGTTCCATCAACACCTAAGACCGGGTGTTCAGCCCCAGGGCCCAATTTCAGCCACACCCAAGACGGGCGTTCATCCCCGGGTCCCAGCTTTATCAACACCCGAGACAGGCATTCGACCTCGGGTCCAAGCTCTATCAGCACCCGAGATGGGGCTCCAGCCCCGGTTTCCAGTCTGGACAACGCCCAAGACCGACATCCAGTCCTAGATCCCAACACCATCAGTATTCAAGACGGGCTTCTAGCTCTGGAACCCAGCGTCGTCAGGCACACAGTTTGGGTTTCTAGTCTCATATCCCAGCTTCATCAGCTCCCAATACAGGCTTTCAGCCTCGGGCACTAGCTTCGCCAACACCCAGTACGGGTGCCAAGCTCTGGGTCACCATCTCTCTAACATCCTCAGTTCATGACATGGGTCACAAACCCCGAGTTTCGGTAACAACTCTGATGGACCAAGTGAACCCATGTTCCAGGTCGCCATTCTACCGGCCCCAACTCGGGCACTACACTCCCAAGTTCCAACTACATCGACACTCACTAGAAATGTCATGCTTCAAACCGCCTCGGACCGGGTTCATTTGGTCCACCACATTGGTGCTGAGTCAACCTCGGCCTTGCAAACAAAAAAGGGGTGCCATAGCGGCTGCAAAAATGGGCGACCCACCACTGCCACCCCTACCTCCAGAAGACTAGGTGAGGCTCAGAGAAGCCGATGCACCAATATCACACTGGGGGCAATCACCCCGTCCAGTATGCAGCCTTCCAAGCCCAAACAATGGGGGCAACTCCAAGGAGGAGCGTATGTCCTCTCTCGAATAAATATGGGTCATTAGAAAATAGGCCCAACCCATTCGGAGGTCCCGAGTCAAGAGGTCCCTCCACTCACCAGAATGTTACCAAGCTCAAAAGCAGCAGAGTGAAAGAGGGTGAATCCCGCCGACACCCGCCTAGTAGCTCCAAAGAAACTCTGCATGCGTCAGCTAACGACTAGGTGGAATCCCTGCCAACGCCAACTGGTGATGCCGGCGAAGCTCTGTCGGGTCCTCCACCGGTGGCGACCAGCAAACCCTGGCAAGAAGTCTATCCCTTCAGTTTTTATTATGTCCCAAGGGTTAGCAACACCCAGGCGGACACCATGTCCAACCGTGGCTTCGGCCATCATGTTCAATAAGGCCGAGCCACCTAGATCCAAGTCAAAGTCCCAGCCACCTATGGCAAAGACCAGCCTGTCTCTGGATCCACCCTGAACTCCCGAGCTACTCGGTCGAGGGTTGATCCATAGTCGCTTCTACAACAGCAACAAGTCGCCGATGACACAACCCTCGGGCAACGTCCCCCGACAGCAACAAGCTAAGGACGACAGCCGCAAGGCTGGCAGGTACCAAAAACAAAAAAAAAAACAAAAACAACAAAAAAAGGGGGGGGGGCTAAAAATTGAGATGCCTCAGCGGACTCAACCACTCTCTCCATAAGGTGGCTGGGGGCAAAAATGCTGCAAACCCGACTGAGGTGAAAACCCGCGAGGGCGCCTCAGATAAAATTGGGTCACCCCTTGGTGTGAAAACCCGTAAGGGCGCACAGGAAAAAGCAAAAGGGGGCCAGCTCTGGCGAAAATCCAAAAGGGCGGTGGAGTTGGTAAAAGAGAAAAAGAAAAATCTCTCTTCCTCTCTAGGAATAGCCAACCACCTCACCCTAAATCCCTGACCTGTCCACCACAATAGTGGGTCAGCATACCTTCTTCTGGTTGTCACACCATAACGGTCGGCCTACACCCAGTCTTTGACCAATACACCATCTGGTTGGTCACCACCTAGAATCCAGGTCAATACACCATCACGGTCGACCTACCTATTTCCTCCTAGTCTCACACTATCCCCGTTGGCCGCAACCCCCTTGACCTATATGCCGTCATGGCTGGTCAAACCTCCACCTTGGTTGTCCTCCTTCACAGTCGACCTACACATACCCTTGACTAAACACCTCCACAGTCAATCCAACACCTTATCTCTGGCCAAAATACCACAATGCTTGGCCTACACATCACCCAGTTCCTGACCGATACACCTTCTAAGTCGGTTAAATCCCTAACCTTTGGCCAATATGCCTCTTTGGTTGACCTACGTTTACTGTTGGCCTATCGCCACCATAACCCAGAACCTCAGCCTTTGCATCACCAAAGTCGATCCGCTCAAGCTTCAGTTCGAGCTCCAGTTACAAGCTAAACAGATCAGCCAACCCGAAGGTCTACGTGAGGCTCCAGATTGCTTGGCAACCAGCCAAGCCCCAGCGAGCAACTCCAGCATCAACAACAGAAGATCAACAATAATGATCCCACCGACAGCGTCCTTCGACAGCAGCAAGCTAAGGACACCCAGCGCCAGTCACCAAAAAGCTAAAAGGCTCTCAGGTAAACAAAAAATAAAAAAAATGGGGTTAAAAATAGAGATACCCCGACAGACTCAGTCGTCCTCTTTCTCAAGGAGGCCGCTGGGGGCAAAAAGGCCAGTAACCCGGTCGAGGTGAAAACTCGCAAGAGCACCTCAAGCAAAATTGGGTAACCCCTCGATGCGAAAACCCGCAAGGGCGCATCGGAAAAAGTAAAAGGGGGCCAGCTCTGGCGAAAACTCAAAAGGGCGCAGAGCTGGTAATAAGAACAAAGATAAAATTTCTCTTCTCCCTCAGCTGAGGCAACCAGCTACCCACCGTCCAGCAATCATATCCCCGGCCAGTTGGCCCATACCAGTCCCTGACTAATCCCCTGCTCTAGTTTATAAACTCTGCACCTCCCTGTCGGCCATATACCATCACGTTCGGCCTAAACCAACTCCCCAGGCCACTCCCCTCCCTTGGTGGCCTATACCAGCCCCTAGCTAGTACATCTCTCTAGGTCATTGATCTTACACTTCCCATTTAGCCATACACCACCTCAGTTGGCTCACACTTCCTCTGGCCTCACACCTCCACGGTCGGCCCATATACACCAGTAATTCATGCACTAGTCCAGTCATTCATTCCAGTAAACCTCGGCCTACACACCACCTCAGTTGGCCTTTAAACCACATCAACCTTAGATCCATCTATCGTGAGGATCCATAAACCCATAATTCCTAGTCACCTACCCGTCATGGTCAAGTCACCATGAACCCAGTCATAACTCCAGCAATACACCGTAAAGGCGTACTAGTTCCCATATCCTAGTCATGATTCCAGCAATATGCCAGCAAGGTTCACCGGTTGAGAGATCACTAGTCAAACTTCAGATTACTCTATAACCAGCCAAAGCCACTACCATGGCTACAATGACGACAAGCCATCAACAACACAAACTCCAGGTCACGTCCCCTGACAGCAGCACGCTACGGACGGTAGACACAAGGATCCCAGGTCAAAAAAAAAATAGGGTTAAAAATAGAGATGCCCCGGCGGACCCAGTCATCATCATCACAAGGAGGCGACTGGGGGCAAAAATTGCCACAAACCCAGCTGAGGCGAAAACCCGGGAGGGCACCTCAGGAAAAATTGGGAAACCCCTCGATGTGAAAACCCGCAAGGGCGCACCGGTAAAAGCAAAAGGGGGCCAGCTCTAGCGAAAACCCGCAATGGTGATGGAGCTGGTAAAGAGAAAAAAAACTCTCTTTCTCTTTACTCATCATTCATGAGAGCCGTCGACCACGACACCCCGCTGACGGTGACCTTAGCATCACTCCACAACAATGGTGGTCATTACACCCCCGAGGGCCGGCCATCACCAATTTCAGCTCCAACGTTCGGCTACACACCTTGACGGTTAGCCAACTAGTTCCAGTATTACTTTGGCTACAACGCCTTTACTGGCCAGCCGCCCAGTCTCCAGTTCCAGTTTCAGCTACAACGCCTTCGCAGGCCAGCCGCCCAGCCTCCAGTTCCAGTTTCGGCTACGACACCTTCGCAGGCCAGCCGCCTAGCCTCCAGTCCCAGTTTCGACTACAACGCCTTTCCAGGCCAGCCGTCCAGTCTTTAGTTCCAATTTCGGCTATAATGCCTTTAGAGGCCAGCCGCTCAGCCCCCAGTTCCAGTTTCAGCTATAACGCCTTTATAGGCCAGCCGCCCAGCTCCCAATCCCAGTCTCGGCTACAACGCCTTTACAGGCCAGCCGCCCAGCTCCCAGTCCCAATCTCGGCTACAACACCTTTACTGGCCAGCCACCCAGCTCCCAATCCCAGTCTCGGCTACAACGCCTTCATAGGCCAGTCGCCCAGCTTTCGGTTCCAGTTTCGGCTACAACGCCTTCATAGGCCAGCCGCCCAGCTCCCAGTTCCAGTTTCGGCTAAAACGCCTTCATAGGCCAGCCGCCAGGTCCTAGTTCATGTTCCGGCTACAGCGCCTTCACAGGCCAGCCACCAGTCTCCAGTTCCCGTTTCAGCTACAATGCCTTCACAGGCCAGCCGCCAGCCCCCAGTTCTAGTTTCGGCTACAAAGCCTTCGCGGGCCAGCCGCTCAGCCTCCAGTTCCAGTTTCCGCTACAACACCTTTACAAGCCAGCCGCCCAGTCTCCAGTCCCAGTCTCTGGCTACAACACCTTAGCGGTCAGCCTCCCAGCTCCAGCTCCAGTCCCAATCCCGGTATCTAGCTATGTCACCATGGCAGTGTGTCAGCCAACCCCAACCTCAACTCCAACTCCCCAGAGTAAACAATACCAGCAACATAGGCCAACACACCCTCTCGGGTCAGCCTCCAGCCTCCAGTCTCCAGCAACATAGGCTAACACTGTAATGCCCTGGATCCTTGATAGGTCTTGCTGGATCTTCAGTGGATCTTTTGGATTGGTTTCGGTGAGTTTCGGTTCGCTTTGGTGGCTTCCGAGTTGAGTTTTACGATCCGTGTAGGTTTTTCTCTCGTACTAGTTACGGAACCCTACGGTGAGTTTACTTGTCAGTTCCTCGACTCGTGGATGCTGCAACGACGATGTACTCTTCGAGCCGGTCGTTTCGACTATTTTTACGTATTTTTCTAAATTTGTGAATTTTCAGCGACTTTTCAGAATTTTTGGAAATTAGGCAATTTTCCTAATTTCTTTTCTTTTTCTTTTCCTTTCCTCTCTCTCTCCCCTCATTCGCACGTTCGCCTCTCTCTCCCGTTCTCTCTCGTTCTCCCACCTTCTTGCCTCCGGCTGTAGACGGAGGGGTCCGTTGGTGAGGTGGCGACGTCGGGAAGCTGTCGAGGTGCGTGATGGAGCGAGGATCGGAATGGTTTTGGCGCGATCTCGAACGGTGGATTCAAAGCCAACGTTTGAGCTCGCGACGTGGTTTTCCGCGCAGTTTAGTCCCTTCGGGGCACGATTTCTTCGGTGGAGGTAGGGTGATGGTTCCTTACTTCCTCCTGCTTGTTTCCCCTGCCCTTGCACTTCGTTTGGCGCCGAAACGGGCGAGTTTGGGCTTGTTTATCCTAAACCGTGATTTTCGGGTTTTGTAGGGTTCGCCGGAAAACGGCAACCATTTGTAGCTCGGTTAGTGTTGAACTGACCGTTGGGATGTTAGGATCCCATCCATGCTAGTTTTGTGTTGATCGGTGGTCGTTCGAGGCCGATAGGAGCCCGGGAACCTCGTTGACCCATTTAGGGTGGATTCATTGGAATCACCCCGATCTTGTGTTTTTGTGCTTGCATGTGGGCCTTTTAGCCTTCTTATGTTATTTTTCATCGTCGAGGGTTGTTTCCCCTGCGCTTCAGCGTGAATGGGGCGTGGAACGGGCCGATTTGGCCAACCCTCTGTTTTCCCGCCGTAACTGGAGTGGCGGTCATTCCAGGGACCGTCACATGCCCTGACGGCCCCACGACTGACCGTTACAGCGTCTGGGTTGATTCTTTGAGTTCTTTGCAGTTTTGAGAGTGTGACGGCCTAGGGGTGGCGCGTCACATCTCTCTGATGCGTCCCGTGAGACGCGTTACTCCTATTTTGTCGTTTTATGTTTGGGTTAAGTCGGTTTCTCTGACGTGCTTGCCCCTGTGCGTCAGGTGAGTGTAACGCGCCTGCCCCAGGCCGTTACATTCTGGTTGACTGACGTTGACCTTTTGAGGCGGTTCCCCTGGCGCGCCTGCCCTAGCGCGTTAGGTGTGCGTAACGCGCCTGCCCCAGGCCGTTACGTTCTGTTTGACCGTGTTTGACCGAGTGAGTCGGTTCGCCTAACGGCCGTGCTACCGTGCGTTAGGTGTGTGTAACGCGCCTGCCCCAGGCCGTTACATGCTGTTTTGGCAGAGTTGGGGTGGTGGCATCGTTGTCTCTAATGGCCTCGTCCCCGCGCATTAGGTGTTTGTAACGCATCCGAGATGGACCGTTACATGCCTCTCAGCCAGTTGTTTTCTTGTCTTGCGTCAGGTTGGACCTTACGCGTCTGTCTTGCCGCGTTAGGTGGCTGTAACGCGCCTGGTCTAGCGCGTTACATGCCCCGAGTGTGTTTTGAGTTTGAGGGTTGTTGGCCCTGACGGCCCCGGTCGGGCGCGTCAGGCTGGTGTAACGCGCCAGGTGCTGGCCATTACATGCCTTTGCGTTTCTAGAGTTCGTTAGGGCGGTGTGTGTGACGGCCTGTCCCCCGACCGTCACGTTGGATGTAACGGCCTAGCGTTAGACAGTCACGTTCATGTAGCGGTCTAAGGGTGGTGCGTTACATGCCTTGTGCTCCGATTTTCGTGATTCCGATTTCTGCTTATCTTGGCTTGGCCTTGTGGTCTGCCCGTTGTCCTGTGGATGTCTCCTGACGTCCTATGAGGGCTAGGACTACGTTGTAAGGTAGCCAGGAGTCTTCTTGCTTGTCGTAGGATTCTCTATCCTACTCTTGTGTGTGTCTCTGGTTGGGTTCCGGTCAACCCGGGGTGACCCAGGGGTTGACAGGCGACCTTGCGTGTGGGTGTCTTGGCGATTTTCGTCCAATCTGAGACACTGGTTCTGGATGCCTCGAGGTATCGTCTTACCTTGGATTGCGTATCCAAGCGTGTTTGAGGGTCTTTGGTGTTCCCTCAGGTCTCCGTGAGTTGTTTTCTGCGGAGCGTCATTTCTTGTGGCTTAGGATTAGACCGATTGGCGGCTTGTTCCGCTATTTGTGACGATCTTGCCTTTGAGTCGTTTGACTCGGGATCGTTGCGTGGTAGGTCTAGTTGCCTGGTCCTGAGTCGGTTGGCAGTGGTTGTACTGCCAGTGGTGCTTTGTAGTACGTGTGACACGGTTTCCGTAGACTATCTGTACTCTAGCACTTGTGTTTTGGAGTCCGTGCCTTGTGAACGTCTACTAGTCGTAGCCTGTGACGTAGGCTTTTTAGTACGTCACCCACCGGGAGTGGTGGACGGGAAGTTTCCCGTTACACGGTTTTTAAGCTAGTTTTGTGGGCCCCGGCCAACGGTAGCGTCCTACCGAGGGGAATACTAGCTAGAGGCATGGCCTAGGTAGTGGTCAGTGTGTGCACACGTAGTCAGGGATTGAGGACTTGCGTCGACGGGCGTGACCCTGACTAGTCACTCGCAGTGTGGTACTGCGGTCTTGTGTCCGTGAGGTGCCGTTTTACCTTGGAACGTCATTGTTCCTTGGACCTGGTTCTTGGTGTGTCTAGTCTCCTCCGTGCTGCACACGGTCTTGTAGACGTGGCACTTATGGCGCATTGTAAGACGTCATTGGACGCATCTGGCTGTTCTTCTAGTGTGAGGGTACTCCTATCACTTGACCGGTGACACTCATGTTTTTCGGAGCCGGTGTTCTCCTTTCCGTGTCGGCTAGTCTTGGCCTTGCCCAAGATTTGCTTCCCTAGCTGTGTGGTCTGTTCTTGGTTGTGTCCAAGATGAGCCTGGGGTTGCGTACACGATGTTCCAATCGTGTAGGCCATTGTGTTTGTTTTATCCGTCCTTGCAGGACTTCATTTTGGACCTGGTGTCGGGTCGACAGATCGGTAACTTCTGACTTTGCTGGATCAGAGTCGCCCTTCTGTTGCTGCTTGGAGTAATTTGGGGTGCCGAGGTTAGTTCGGCCGCCGCTTGTCTCGCGTGGGTTCTTCCCCTTCCGTACTTGTTCCCTACTCCTACTTCCCGTCTGCTTACTACTGCCTGTAGCGTAGTTTTACAGCTTTGTAGTGTAGTTTCCTACTTTACTACACCTGCTGTTTTTGTTGTTGTTGTTTCGTGTTACTACGTGTTTTTCAGTGGGGATCCGCGTGACCCCTACTGAGCCAGTGACACGTGGCTCACCCCTGCTCTTTCAGGTGGGGTGGCGTTGTTCATTCTGCTTCTGCGTGGTTCCTGGTGTGTGCATGCTCATTGCGTGCTGTTGCTGCCAGCTGGTACCTAAGTCGGGCTGCCCCCGACTTCTTGGTACGTCTTTCCTTTCTGTCGACTGTACTGTGCCAGACTTATTGTCTTTAGCTTTGGACTTGACTCTGATATATAATTGTTAAATTGAAACTGTTAATTAAAAAAGTGATTTTCTTTTTGCTACTTTAGCAAACCTATCTAATGAATTTTAATTACTTACTGTACTATCTCTGTGGCTTCAATGTACTCTACACGTGCCTTTTTCCCTTCGGATTTTTCCCGCTCTTGGGAGGCCTCGCGGGTTCAATGCGATATCACGCGTATCCAGTAGTCCTACCGGGTATGCCAGGTATCCGGAATCCGGGTCGTTATAGATTGGTATCAGAGCAGTGTTCTGAGATGTTCAGAGTTCTTTTCTAAGCTATCAGAGCATTGTCGTGTGAAGTACATGGGAATCTGAGATATACAGTATCTAGAGTCGTGAAGGTCTAGTACAGTCTTCAGCTGACTTCGGTTTGTAATTCTTTATCGCATCGTTTTCTTCGTATGTTGTCTTGTGCGTGCTGTTCTGGCACTGTGCGAGATGGTCCTGCTCTCGTCAGGATGTGACGAGGTGTTTCTTTTTGTCATTGCATTTGTTTCGATCATGTTGTACTTGGCAGTGTTCGCAGGAAGGCTTGAATCTGCAATATGTTGTTTGAGGATTTTTTTGTAAGTTGTTCAGGTTGCTGTTGACCTTTGGCCTTGGTTTGATGACCGTACATGTTCTCACATTGTCTTGGTCGTCCCAGCTTAAGTCTGTTCAGCTCCTGATGTGCTTCGCTTCTGTCAAAGTGCTCGATTAGATTCCGTGTTGGAGAAGTTACTCAGGCAAGCTAGGATTTTCCCTTCCTGGTGAGTTTTTGTGATTGAGCTTCCTGCTTCTCGTCCCTTCTGGTGGAATCTTTTTCGAGGTTTGCCTTAGAATTGCTATCTTAGTGATGCCTTTGTCCTGTGTCTGCTTAAGTGTGGACAGCTTTGTTTTAAGCCTGATCTGCTCTCTGCTATACTCATGCTTAGTTTTGGACTCCATGATGGTGTTAAGAGCTGTTGTGTACCGTGTTGTCGTGCCGTGTCCAGCGACCGATGTATGGTGAGGGCTCATTTATCATTTTCGGGACGTGAAGGTAAGCTAAGATTGATGCTTTCCTTGTGCTTTGTGCTGAAGCTGGTGCTCTTCTCCTGTTGCACTTAGGCTCCTTGTGATCGGTTGTTCGCGAGATCGGTACTCATGGCATGTGATTTGCGATCTTCATTGATTGCAATGGCGTGTGCTGAGGTGCGACTACCGAGGTTGTTCGGTTGCCTGTGCGCGTTGTTGAGAGTGCAGCAGAAGTGTGTGGGTTGGCTACCCACTGGTCGAGAGATCTGTTTCTTCTCGATGTGACTTCGTCTTGGCTTCTTGTGCCCTGATGTCGTATGTTGCCGTGCTGTTGTTGGTGGTTTTTTGGTGTTGGCATTGGCATTTGCGAGTATTGGGGAATTTGTCGGCATTCCTGCTGATTGAGTGCCCTTTGCTCTGCGTTCCCTCTCTTGGGTGTTGTGCTCTCGAGGCGTGTTCGTGGTCCTTGAGTTGCGTTCCCCGAGATTGTTATCGTTTCTTGTTGTTGTGGGTCTTCTCTTGGTGAGCAGTCTGTTGCGTGACCCGTTTCTTGTGGTCGTGTGCTCAGCTGTTCTTGTGCCTTGTTGTGACCCTGCTTGCAGTGGTATTCTGTGGCCCTGCATGTTGTGCGGAGCCGGAATCCTGGAGGTGCTGCCATTGTGTTGTTTCTGTAAGTGCTGTTTCTCTATGATTTTGTGTCTCTGTGTGGACCAAGTCTTGTCAGTTAGCCTTGCTGTGCTCTTTTCCTAGAGTTAGCTTGCGACTCGATCAGATGTAATATCTGAGTGAGGATTGACTTGATTGTGTTTGTGGTCCGGTGCTGCTGTTGTCGTTGGTGTCCTGTGTGCCAGGTGTTCCCTGTTGCCTTTGGCACTGGAGCCGATGATGTCGTCGAGCTGTCAGCTGTGGAGATTGTGTTCCCTTGGTTAAGCTGATACTCGCCGTGCCTGTCGTTGTGTTTCTCGGTTGGTTGTCTGTTGTTGTGGCTGTCGTGTCTCCTGTCCTGTGAGATGTAAGCGACGTTGCCTTGTTTCGGAGGTGTTGGACTTGAGTCCACTTGTGTCGTGCTCGATCCAGAGCATGTGCTCGTGATTGTGGTCTGACAGTGTTCCTCTGAATTGTGTTCTCTCAAGATTTGTGTTGTTTTGTGTTGTTGGGTTGTTCTTCCTTGCTTCTCCTTTGTTAGTCTTTAATTTTGAGGGTGAAATTTCTTGAAGGAGGGGAGGATGTAATGCCCTGGATCCTTGGTAGGTCTTGCTGGATCTTCAGTGGATCTTTTGGATTGATTTCGGTGAGTTTCGGTTCGCTTTGGTGGCTTCCGAGTTAAGTTTTACGATCCGTGTGGGTTTTTCTCTCGTACTAGTTACGGAACCTTACAGTGAGTTTACTTGTCAGTTCCTCGACTCGTGGATGCTGCAGCGACGATGTACTCTTCGAGCCGGTCGTTTCAACTATTTTTACGTATTTTTCTGAATTTGTGCATTTTCAGCGCATTTTTGGAATTTTCAGAAATTAGGAAAATTTCCTAATTTCTTTTCCTTTCCTCTCTCTCTCTCTCCTCATTCGCACGTTCACCTCTCTCTCCCGTTCTCTCTCGTTCTCCCACCTTCTCACCTCCGGCTACAGACGGAGGGGTTCGTTGGTGAGGTGGCAATGTCGGGAAGCTGTCGAGGTGCGTGATGGAGCGAGGATCGGAATGGTTTTGGCGCGATCCCGAACGGTGGATTCAAAGCTGACGTTTGAGCTCGTGGCGTGGTTTTTGGCGCCGTTTAGTCCCTTCGGGGCACGGTTTCTTCGGTGGAGGTAGGGTGATGGTTCCTCACTTCCTCCTGCTCGTTTCCCCTGCCCTTGCACTTCGTTTGGCGCGGAAACGGCCGAGTTTGGGCTTGTTTAGCCTAAACCCTGATTTTCGATTTTGTAGGGTTCGCCGGAAAACGGCAACCATTTGTAGCTCGGTTAGTGTTGAACTGACCAGTGGGATGTTAGGATCCCATCCATGCTAGTTTTGTGTTGATCGGTGGTCATTCGAGGCCAGTAGGAGCCCGGGAACCTCGTTGACCCATTTAGGGTGGATTCGTTGGAATCGCCCCGATCTTGTGTTTTTGTGCTTGCATGTGGGCTTTTTAGCCTTCTTATGTTATTTTTCATCGTCGAGGGTTATTTCCCATGCGCTTCGGCGTGAATGGGGCGTGGAATGGGCCGATTTGGCCAACCATCCGTTTTCCCGCCGTAACTGGAGTGGCGGTCGTTCCAGGGACCGTCACATGCCCTGACGGCCCCACGACTGACCGTTATAGCGTCTGGGTTGATTCTTTGAGTTCTTCGCGGTTTTGAGAGTGTGACGGCCCAGGGGTGGCGCGTCACATTGTAGATGTGGAAAATATGTAGCGTGGCGTCACAAGTCACATAGGCAAGCATATGTGCATAAGTGATAACATAATGTGCATATCAAGTGAACATCATGAACATGTGACTATGTAAACATGGTAGCATGATCATACAACAAGACAAAAGTGATAAAAGATGTAAAAGAATACCGTGATCGCCACCGAGGAATGACAACGCCAAAAGAATATAAAATACTAAGTGCGTTGTGTATCTTGGAAAAAGAGGATGATCGCGCTCAATATTAAGATGCGGGGACTATGTGGATTACCTCTCCTTGCCTTCCAGTCAGCTAGAAGGTAAGGGCCTCACTTTCCATGCGTTCCTGCGAAACAAACACAAAACAAGAGGCAAAACCCATTAGAAAATGCTGTGTAGAAATCTGCCCAAGTGCATAAAGTAGCATGAAAGATTGAGGGCAAACTTACCGGCGGAGGATTTTTAACCCCTATGGAAGGGTGCAAGCAATAGGTGTGTATATTGTGATGAGATTAACATGAAGAAATTGATTTAATATGCCATGATGAACATAGATAAACAAGATACAAAAGTGCATGCCACAAGAAAAACTGTGCAAACAGTGTAAAGTGGGTGCAAAGACTGATGCAAACAGTAGGGCAAACAATGTCCAAATGAAAAGAAATTTGATATGACATAAGACTTGAGTGTTGTAAAGAAGTAGGAACAAGAATCACTCAAAAAGGAGGTCGGGACAGAAAGTTATGACACTGGATATTTGGGAAAAAATATAGACTGTGCAGAAAATTCAGAACAGTGCACAAAATAGACTCAAAGAATGATGCATATCTCACAAGATAGAACACCAAAAGAGGAAAGAGTGGATGCTATGGAAAGGTGGGAGTGTTGTGGTGAAACTAGGGTAGAAAGGAGAGTTTAAAACGGGGAAGAGACTAGTGAAAAATGGGGTGGAAAACACAAGAAAATAGAGCTGTGCAGAACATGGGAGAAAAATGACTAAGTATAAAAACGGAATGATTAAGCAAAACTCATGAACAAAATATGCATGAAGATGACAAGGTAATGAGCCCAAAACCAAGGAATACAAAGATTATACTTCCCTCTAGATCCTGGAGTTGAAAGGGAGGATAAAGAGTGCCCCACGGCCTCGCACCGGCGATGCAAACATGCCCATGTCGCAAGAAATCTGAGTTTCAGCAAAGTGCAGAACAGTGTGATGAAACCTCAAAAGTAGGGGCTTGGAATAGGGGGAAAAGATATGAGAAATAAGGCAAACATATAATGAAAACGAAGCTAATACTCCCCTCTTCAAGATGGAGTTGAGGGAGGATGAAAAGGATGAAGCATGACTCCGCACCGGCTTGATGAACAGGCCCCCGTCGCAAAGTTGTAGCAGAAAATCAGCAAATTGTGATGATTTGCCAAAAGTAGGGGCGAAGTTAGGAGGGCAAACGATGATGAAATCGAGCAAATAAAGAATCAAAACGAAGCTTATACTTCCCTCTTCAGGCTAGGGTCGAAGGAGGATGAAGAAAATTCAGCATGGCTTCGCCGTCGCCTTGAAAACACGCCCCCCGCCGCACAGGAAATCTGGGCAGGTTTATATAGAAAAAGTGGTGAAACCCCCAACTTTCTCCCACGATTCCAGAAGATTGAGTCCACCAAATCTCGAGATGTCTGGATCATTCTCGAGATAATAGTCAAGATAAGGCGTAGGAACAAACAGGACTCTTTTTGGTTGAAGATTGTGGAAGTTATGGCTCTTGGAAGAAGCCTCTGGAACCTAATCTGCATGGTTTTTTGGTTGCACGAAAAGCAGAAAAACCTGATATTGCGGCCACGATTCCAGGACATCAAATTTTGATTTCTATGAACCAAAGTAAAGATAATACAAAGGGCTAGAAGTAGGAAAAAACGGGGATCAATTTGGATAAGTATTCTAGAAGTTATGGCCGCCGCAAGATAGCCACATCCCGCAGGTTCGTGGAGATAAGAGTCCAGAGCAGGCTGGACTCTTATTGGATAAACGGTTGGACGACTGACCGTTAAGGGTTAAACGGTCATCAACCGACCGTTTACAACAATGAACGGCCATTAACACGACCGTTTAAGGTAGACTTTGCGTGACTTTGGAAATTGGATTATATCTCCCAAACGGTGCAGAATTAGCGAAAGTGGTAGAAGATAAAATTATAGATAACTCAAAAATGAACAACTTTTATGAACAAGGTAAGATGAGAAAATGATCAGAAGAGAGAGAAAGTGGGGCTAGAACAGAGAGAGAAAATACCGGGACATAGGTGAACAGTGCAGTCTGCCGAAAAAATGTAAATAACTTGAAATCGGTGCAGAACTGGCCAATGACGTAGAAGAAGGAATTGTAGGGATTTAAAAGATGAACAACTTTGGTGAAGGACACATTTTGAAAAGAGGAAAGAAAGGGGGTGAAAAAGGATAATTTTCAAGACTACGCAACGAAAGGGGGCTGAATGCTTGAGGGAAGCCGGCCTAAATGGGCTGTAAGGCGACTTTGAAGGCCGGAAGGTGACAAGATAGGCTCCAGGGCTCTATAAAATAATGATCTCCAAGGTTCAAAAGAAATGGAATAATGAAATGGGCTCGAAATCCATCCAAGAAAGGCTCCAAAATAATGGGTAATTCGGGACATCAAAATGATGAATAAGAGAAATGACTCAACTTGCAGGCTAAAAACGGGTGTCAAAACACATCTCTCTGACGCGTCCCGTGAGACGCGTTACTCCTATTTTGTCGTTTTATGTTTGGGTTAAGCCAGTTCCCATGACGCGCTTGCCCCTGTGCATCAGGGGAGTGTAACGTGCCTGCCCCAGGCCGTTACATTCTGGTTGACTGACGTTGACCTTTTGAGGTGGTTCCCCTGGCGCGCCTACCCTAGCGCGTTAGGTGTGCGTAACGCACCTGCCCCAGGCCGTTACGTTCTGTTTGACCATGTTTGACCGAGTGAGTCGGTTCGCCTAACGGCCGTGCTCCCGTGCGTTAGGTGTGTGTAACGCACCTGCCCCAGGCCGTTACATGCTGTTTTGGCTGAGTTGGGATGGTTGCGTCGTTGCCTCTAATGGCCTCGTCCCCGCGCGTTAGGTGTTTGTAACGCGTCCGACATGGACCGTTACATGTCTCTCAGCCAGTTGTTTTCTTGTCTTGCGTCAGGTTGGCCCTGACGCGTCTGTCTTGCCGCGTTAGGTGGCTGTAACGTGCCTGGTCTAGCGCGTTACATGCCCCGAGTGTGTTTTGAGTTTGAGGGTTGTTGGCCCTGACGGCCCCGATCGGGCGTGTCAGGCTAGTGTAACGCGCCTGGTGCTGGCCGTTACATGCCTTTGCGTTTCTAGAGTTGGTTAGGGCGGTGTGTGTGACGGCCTATCCCCCGACCGTCACATTGGATGTAACGGCCTAGCGTTAGACCGTCACGTTCATGTAGCAGTCTAAGGGTGGTGCGTTACATGCCTTGTGCTCCGATTGCCGTGATTCCGGTTTCTGCTTGTCTTGGCTTGGCCTTGTGGTCTGCCCGTTGTCCTGTGGATGTCTCCTGATGTCCTATGAGGGCTAGGACTACATTGTAAGGTAGCCAGGAGTCTTCTTGCTTGTCGTAGGATTCTCTATCCTACTCTTGTGTGTGTCTCTGGTTGGGTTCCGGTCAACCCGGGGTGACCCAGGGGTTGACAGGCGACCTTGCGTGTGGGTGTCTTGGCGATTTTCGTCCAGTCCGAGACACTGGTTCTGGATGCCTCGAGGTATCACCTTACCTTGGTTTGCGTATCCAGGCATGTCTGAGGGTCTTTGGTGTTCCCTCAGGTCTCCGTGAGTTGTTTTCTGCAGAGCGTCATTTCTTGTGGCTTAGGATTAGACCGATTGGCGGCTTGTTCCGCTGTTTGTGACGATCTTGCCTTTGAGTCGTTTGACTCGGGATCGTTGCGTGGTAGGTCTAGTTGCCTGGTCCTGCGTTGGTTGGTAGTGGTTGTACTGCCAATGGTGCTTTATAGTACGTGTGACAGGGCTTCCATAGACTGTATGTACTCTAGCACTTGTGTTTTGGAATCCGTGCCTTGTGAACCTCCACTAGTCGTAGCCTGTGACATAGGCTTTTTAGTATGTCACCCACCGGGAGTGGTGGACGGGCAGTTTCCCGTTACACGGTTTCTAAGCTAGTTCCGTGGGCCCCGGCCAACAGTAGCGTCCTACCGAGGGGAATACTAGCTAGAGGCCTAGCCTAGATAGTGGTCAGTGTGTGCACACGTAGTCAGGGACTGAGGACTTGCGTTGACGGGCGTGACCCTTACTAGTCACTCGCAGTGTGGTACTGGGGTCTTGTGTCCATGAGGTGCCATTTTTCGTTGGAACGTCGTTGTTCCTTGGACCTGGTTCATGGTGTGTCTAGTCTCCTCCGTGCTGCACACGGTCTGGTAGACGTGACACTTGTGGCGCAGTGTAAGACGTCAGTGGATGCATCTGGCTGTTCTTCTAGTGTGAGGGTACTCCTATCACTTGACCGGTGACTCTCGTGTTTCTCGGAGCCGGTGTTCTCCTTTCCGTGTCGGCTAGCCTTGGCCTTGCCCAAGATTTGCTTCCCTGGCTATGTGGTCTGTTCTTGGCTCTGTCCAAGATGAGCCTGGGGTTGCGTACACGATGTTCCAATCGTGTAGGCCATTGTGGTTGTTTTAACCGTCCTTGCAGGTCTTCATTTTGGACCTGGTGTTGGGTCGACAGATCGGTAACTTCTGACTTTGCTGGATCAGAGTCGCCCTTCTATTGCGGCTTGGAGTAGTTTGGGGTGCCGAGGTTAGTTCGGCCGCCGCTTGTCTGGCGCGGGTTCTTCCCCTTCCGTACTTGTTCCCTACTCCTACTTCCCGTCTGCTTACTACTGCATGTAGCGTAGTTTTACAGCTTTGTAGTGTAGTTTCCTACTTTACTACACCTGCTGTTTTTGTTGTTGTTGTTTTGTGTTACTGCGTGTTTTTCAGTGGGGATCCGCGTGACCCCTACTGAGCCAGTGACACGTGGCTCACCCCTGCTCTTTCAGGTGGGGTGGCGTTGTTCGTTCTGCTTCCGCGTGGTTCCTGGTGTGTGCGTGCTCGTTGCGTGCCGTTGTTGCCAGCTGGTACCTAAGTCGGGCTGCCCCCGACTTCTTGGAACGTCTTTCCTTTCTGTCGACTGTACTGTGCTAGACTTGTTGTCTTTAGCTTTGGACTTGACTCTGGTATATAATTGTTAAATTGAAACTGTTAATTAAAAAAGTGATTTTATTTCTGCTACTTTAGCAAACCTATCAAATGAAATTTAATTGCTTACTGTACTATCTCTGTGGCTTCAATATACTCTACACGTGCCTTTTTCCCTTCGGAGCTTTCCCGCTCTTGGGAGGCCTCGCGGGTTCCATGCGGTATCACGCGTATCCGGTAGTCCTACCGGGTATGCCAGGTATCCGGAATCCGGGTCGTTACAAACACACCCTCTCAGGTCGGCCTCCAGCCTCCAGTCTCCAGCAACATAGGCCAACACACCCTCTCGGTTCGGCCTCCAGCCTCCGTCTCCAGCAACATAGGCCAACACACCCTCTCGGGTCGGCCTCCAGCTCCCAGACTCCAGCAACATAGGCCAACACACCCTCTCGGGTCGGCCTCTAGCCTCCAGTCTCTAGCAACATAGGCCAGCACACCCTCATGGGTCGGCCTCCAGCCTCCAGTCTCCAGCAACATAGGCCAACACACCCTCTCGGGTCAGCCTCCAGCCTTCACCCTCTAGCAATATGGGCCAACACACCCTTACGGGTCAGCCTCCAGTCTCCCGTTTCTAGTTCCCAATCACACCGGCCAATGCACTCTCATGAGTCGGCCTCCAGCTTCCAGTCCCCAGTCCTCTTGGTCAACACCACCTTATGGATTGTCCTCCAGCTTCCAGTCTCCAGCCATCCAGGTCAGCATGCCTCATTCAGGTGGGCCTCTAGAACCCAACCTTCGATATCTAGCTTCCAATACCCAATTTCCAATACCCGGCTTCCAGTATCCAGCCTCCAGTATCCAATGTCTAATACCTAGCTCTAAAATCCAACATCCAGTATCTAGTTCCCGGTTCCTAGTTCCAGTACCCAGCCTCCAACATCCAGTTCAAGTACCCCAATTCCTAGTATCCAGCACCAGTATTCCGCTTCCGGCTTCCAGTTCCAACCTCCGGTTCCAATGCCCAGTTCCCACCATCTAATTTCCCATTTCCCATTTCCCATTTTCAATTCCAATTTCCAGCAATGGGCGAGCACGCCTCATAGAGGCAAGCCTCCAGTCCCAGCGTCCAGTATCCAATTCCAGTTTCCAACAATGGGCGAGCACGCCATATCCAACATCTAGTTCCCAGTCCCAGCCTTCCATCCCAGCACCCAGTAGCCAGATTCTAGTCTCCAGTCCCGATATTCAGTTCTCAGCTTCAAGTTTCTAGTCCCAGTATCCAGTCTCCCATCTCAATATGCAGTTTCTGTTGGACCCTGGTTTTGATGTTGACAATCTATGAATCATGTTGAAATCAAAATGCATTCTGTATTTCCTTATTGCGTTTTTCTTATAGCCAGCATGCTCATCCTGGAATAGAGTCTGTGCACATTTCTGTGCATTTGCATATGTCTTTTAGGCATCATTAAGTTCATGCATATGCTATTCTCTTAGCAAAGAATGTATGTGCACTGGAGTCTTGATGTAAAGTGAGTCTGTGCTTACATGAGTCTAAATGTCACAATGTCGATGCATTTGTAAGTCCAAGGGTCGCACGGTCCTTGCATTTACTATCGTCATCTTTATTAGGTCTGTGCAATCGTGCGCATTGAGTCGGTGCAACTTAGTGTTGCACTCTGATCAAGTCATTGCACATTTGCATTAAACAAACAACGTCGGTGCAAGCTTTGGTGCTGTTGGCATGTTATATAGGTCGGTGCTTTCTCTCTTCTTTAGAACATCAGGTCGGTGCACGTTTATGCTTCATGCATATAGGTCGGTGCCATGTGTACCTTGGTACAAGCAGCGTCAATCCATAGCTTAGTGTTTCATGCATTCAACATCTGCGCATACTGTGTTGTTAAGTAGACAACATCGGTGCATGCTCGGTTGGTTTGCATATGTAGGTCTGTGCACATTCGTGCATATGTGCAATTGAAGTCTAAGCACATTTCTATGTTCGAGCATTCTTCACGCCTAAGGTTCTATTAAGTCTGTACATATTGAGAACTGGCTGACAACAGTGTGCTTGACAAAATGCCTATGTTATGACTAACAGGTCAAAGTCAGTATGTGAGGTTGAGCTGAGACTAGGCGCGCGCTCCCAGAAATGGTGAATGGCTGGCGGATGGACCCTGTGTGCTAATGATTGGCACGTGATCCTAGGGAAGAATCCTCTGTCACGTGGATCAACACTCCATCTGCACCTGACGCATGATTTCACTGGAAAAGGCGGGAATGAACTTCATTCACGCTCTAGGCATGAGCTCATGGGACCCTGCCAGATGCCTTATAAAAAGGCCCCTTCTGCAATCAAACAAAAAGAGAGAGAAGACAGAGAAGAAAGGAGAGTGCGTCCAAAAGGAAGAGTACGAGAGCCAGAAGAAGAAGAAGAAGAAGAGAGAGAGAAAAATATGAGAAGTGAAGAGAATACTAAGGAAGGAGAAGAGAGAGTTTTCCTTGAAGACTTGTTTTGGAATTGCTCTCCAGAGCTACAATTTTTTTTACTTTGTTTTTTTCTTTCCATCTATTCAGTGTGTTTTTCGATTCTCTGGTTTGAGGTCGGGGTTCCTCCTGTGGACTCAGGAGAAGAGAGACTTGGTGTCTCCGATTACAAGTGACTTGGTGTCATTTGTGCTTTTCCTCTGGGTTTCAGAAGAAGGGAGATTTGTTCTCCGATTTGCTACTGACTAGGTGTCACTAGTGGTTTCCCTCCAGGTTGGAGGATGAGAGGAGTGTGTTCCTCTGGTCAAGCTGTTAGGCAGCGTTGTAGGCAAGCTGTGACGCCCAGCGGTTACAAGCTGTTTGGCAGCAGTAAGCCACACTCTGGTTAGAGTGTGGGGTGGACGTAGGTCTATGGACCGAACCACCTAAAAATCCTGGTGCACTATGGTTTGATTTGAGTACATACTCCATATCTTCTTCTCGCCATTTCTCAGGTTGCTTGGGCACTCCTCTTCAGCATTTGTGTTTTTCTACTTGAATTCACTTTTAACTATCAAGTGTATGACAGAACGTTTAGCAGAAGCATTTGCTTCTCAGTGTTTCTCATGGCAAGTGTTTTGAAAAGCTTAGTAGTCCCATGAGACTACATTGAATCGAGGAAAAAGTTTTATTCTGCAATAGTTTTTGATCGGGGATTCAATCACCCCCCCTCTGAATCCGGGCCTTGCATCACAACAAGTGGTATCAGAGCAGGTTGTAGTGCATTGGATCCAACGATCTGTAGCAGATCCTGCAACTTCTGTGGTGCATTTTAGAGTGGGTCTCTTGTGTTCGGTGTTTTGTTTCACTAATTTAGTGCCTCGCTTTGCTGATTATAGTGCATTGATTATCTCTCGATGGCTCATCCCCAAATATTCAGAGGTAATAATTTCGATCTTTGGGTAGAGAACTTCCATCGGTATGTAAAAACAACCAATCCTGACCTGTGGAAGGTGATAGCTCACGGTCCACATAAACTTTCGAAATATAAATCTAAATGGACTGATAAGGATAGATTGAAAGACTATGTCAACTCTAGAGCATTAGATTTAATGAAAGCATCACTTGATAGAGCTCTAATCTCATGTGTTTCCTCCTGTAAGTCTGCCAAGGAGATTTTGGAGAAACTGGAGCCTACTAGGAATCACAACACATGTCTGATGGTTGACGACGTTGGACAGCAAGAAGAAAATGAAGAAGAAGACGAAGATGAGGTACCCTCTAAATAAGATAATTATACCGTGGATGATTGGATTGGAGCATATAATGATTTGCTTGGGTCTTACGAACAGTTGAGAAAATGAAATAACTCTCTGAAAAAGAAGTTAAATAATCATGCGAATGCTAATTCTGGAGGTAAGGACATGGAACTCCTCAAAATAGAAAATGACACATTTAGAGGTCAACTAAAAGATTTTGCTTCTACCACTTCAGATGTAGATCATTTGAAATCTGAAAATGAAGCGCTTATGAAACAAATTGGTTCACACAAAAAGGAAAATCAAGAACTTACTTGTGAAATTTCTGAACTAAAGGAAAGACTTGACTTGATTGATGATGATCAGGCTCATAACAATAATGTAGTTTAGAAGGAAAAATTGGTAAAAGAATTTGTCACGCCCCGAACCGATAGCAGCGGGAAGCAGTGCTCGGAACGTGGTAGCGAAACAGTCATGATAATGGAGCAGAAAATAAATAAACACAATTAATAAATATTCGAACACACGGAGGCCATTAATTTGAGAAAAATAGAATTTTTTTGATATTTGGAAATTTAAATACAATGTGGACTCAATAAAAGAAATAAAGAAGAGAAAAATAGCAAGACCACTATACTATCTAGACTCAAGAAAATAAAAAGACAGACTCCAGTCTCAACTCTCTAACTCCAGGTTCACTCGATCATGCTGACCCGATCCCAATTGCAAGCGTTCCATCTACCGCGTTACCTGAAAAGAGTTGGAGAGTATGGGCGAGCAAGAAGCTCAGTAGGAATTACACTCTATCATCAGGCATAGTTTAAATAATTAACCATTTCATGAATGCATGAATAACGCGAGGAAACAATTAAGCATGATAACAAGATAACTAGCACGATAAGGATTGCAAGTCACGATAGCAAGAGCAAGTAATCAGAACTTTAAGTGAATGGCCATATATCAAGTCAAGTCAAGTCGAGTCATGCACGTAAGTACTTCAAGCTTCCAAGCACGAACAACAAGTTCACGAGAATGTGGAATGCCGTAGACCCAACACGCTAGATAGTACCGGTGCCAAATGCCACACCTAGTCATTCACCTCCCCGGGGATCAAGTACTTTTCGGGTGCGCCTCCCAGGACCAGACTAGGCCCTTTAATATGTTTGCCTTGGCATTGATTTTGATTGGATGATAGATCCCACGAATCTAGACATCCACGAGTATAAATGGCCAAGAGTTCCAAGATCAAGCTCACGAACTTACTTCTAAGATCAAGAGAAATTCCAACAACATTAGAATGAACATTAGGTAGAAAGACTAGGAGTAAACAAGGATGTAAACAAGGATCACACACGATTCCACAGTTCAATGTAACCTTGACGACTGCTTCCTGATGATATAACAAGAGAAAAAAAACCGTATTAATATCTTAACTGTAATGGTCTATAACAGGGCCGTTACATGAATGTGACGGTCGTACACATGGCCATTACGATGATGTGACGGTCGAATCTTGGGCCGTTACAAGACACAGACCAGTTTAATCTGAGCTGGTCCAAAAACACGATTCAAACCACGTTCATGGGTTCAGGTCTTTGAGGTACAACCTGCCCGGCGTCCTGGTGGGAATCCCAGGCTCACGGGGTCTTATGGAGGTCTCATAATAGTGGTCCTAGTCCGACGGAAGTAATATCCGGCAGAGAGTCCCATCTATTAAAAGACATGAGGCTGATAAACACGGAAATCAAGACGGTGCGGTCAGTCAATCCCACCGGAGTGGCATGACTGTCAAACAATAATGCTAAGATCAAATATATCTTACATAAATCAAAATTTGTACAAGTGTTAACTAAGGGTTTTTATCAAATTCTTCATAATCATTCAACTTAGGATTTTCTAAACATCTTTCATGTAGAATAATGAAAAATTAATGTTTATGATCATAATACAATATTAACATCACGTTCTGCCTTGTTTATAGATCAAGATATCATATTAACATAGTAAGTTTCTGGTTTTAAAAATGCCCAAACAATAGTTTAAAAACACTGTCAGGAGAACGTGACGGTCTAAAGAAGGGGCATTACAAGCATGTAACGCTCTATAGTAGGTCCGTTACGTACCAGAGAATAAATAGATTAAAATTTCAAAATTTTAAAACAGAGGGGCATGTGACGGTCTGTCATGGGGCCGTCAGGCTCAGGTGACGGTCTATCGTGAGACCGTCACAGTTGTAACGGTCTCTGGAAGATGCGTCACATGACCTGGAACCCGCCGACGATGAACTTCGACATGCTATGATAAAAACCTTGATTTCTTAAGATAGAATGAGCAATTTTTAGGGCAAATACTACCGTTGGAAAGAGCATAAAATTTCGTATAAAATAGCATGCTTTGATTTAGATCTAACACAACAAGATTCAATCTTTAACTAATAATCATGAAAGTTGTCCTTTTGATACACCTCGGAGTAAAACGTAAAATTCGAACAGCATGATGAACGAAAATTGGGCAATTAGGTATCAAAAGAAAGAGCTCATGGAGGCGCAGAATATGGTATTATTATATTTTTATTTTGGCCTGAGAGACACTACCTTTACTTGAAGGAAAGAAGGACGAAGAAGAGGGGTCGCCGGAACCCTAGGTACCGCTCCTAGAACGCCCAAATTCACCTAGGTTCGACCACGATCACCCACGCCACCTGTTGGAAAATCAAAGGAGGTCTAGGGCTACGAAAGCCCTCAATTTATAGCGCCTATAGGTCGTTCTAGGGATCGAATTGGACTCAAGAGTCCAAGGGTTTAAACTGGGTGAAAAACTCAGTTCTTCTACCTAATCCATGCCGCCGCCGCCAATAGAAGGCTCTAGAGGCTAGGGTTATAGAGGGGAAACGAACTCCTAGGGTTTATCTATCAAATGGGCCTAGTTTGGGCTCGAATGGTTGAGAAATGGGCTCGAATTTGGTCGATTAAGATTGCTCTAAGAAAGCAACGATTTTGGCTAAAAACTCCTTAATTCAGCCTAATAAAATTTTTATTAGGGGTCGGCCTAGTTGACATTATTGTTAAACTCTTCATCCTCTACAAGATGTGATTTTTCATATTTTTAAAAATTAGTCAAAACTTTAGCCTACGGGTGAAATTCAATTAATTTGATTTATTCTTATTAATTTTAATTCATCGTAGAAAATTCGATTGCGTCTTAGAATATGAAAGTCTTTTTATGATAATTGTATAAAATAATTATTGCGATAATTTTGGCCACAAAAAATTGATAATATTCTTTAATTAAGAAAATCATTGAAGTCATTAAATAACAAGAAATATCTTTAATTCCAATATATATTTCAAATTTTTTTTATATTTTATTATTCAACCGGGGTGTTACATCCTCCCCCACTTTAAGAAATTTGATCCCCAAATTCGTCGGACGTCATTAACTATTCGAACATTTAAACTAAGATGATCTTATCTATACAAAAATAATATGTTAATCATACCATTAATGGAATGCGAAAGAACTAAACTATAGTTAAGAATGAGAACGATACCTTATATAAAATTCTTCTTTTGAAAGAAATCAGTTGTAATTTGCTTGTGGAAGTAGCTTAGGGCAATTAGCCATTACATGTTCTTTATTTCCGCAACGAAGACACGCTCCGCTCCTTCGCCAGCACTCCTTGATTAGATGACCAACTTTATGACAGTGAAAATATTTTATTTGCGAAAGGTTATGCATTTTCTTCTTATTACTTCGAATCTTTTTAAGATGGACTCGCCACCTTCTAGCGAAACCGAACCTTGGCTTACTCATGGACCATTTTGCTTTCATTTCAAAAAGAGCTTAGATACATGTAAAAATAATTATAAAGTTAGAAAGTTATTACCCTTACGCGTCGTACTACCTAGTCTTATACATATTTTATTACGTAACCCTAGACACTACCCAATCTCACTAGGTGACAAAAGAGATGACACGGGCCCTATAACTTAGGGTAACCTATACTTATAGACAAGAACCTAGAACACAAACAAACCGAGGCACTGATACCACTTCTGTCACGCCCCGAACCGATAGCAGCGGGAAGCGGTGCTCGGAACGTGACAGCGAAACAGTCATGATAATAGAGCAGAAAATAAATAAACATAATAAATAAATATTCGAACACACGGATGCCATTAATTTGAGAAAAATAGAATTTTATTGATATTTGGAAATTTAAATACAATGTGGACTCAATAAAAGAAATAAAGAAGAGAAAAATAGCAAGACCACTATACTATCTAGACTCAAGAAAATAAAAAGACAGACTCCGATCTCAACTCTCTAACTCCAGGTTCACTCGATCATGCTGACCCGATCCCAATTGCAAGCGTTCCATCTACCGCATTACCTGAAAAGAGTTGGAAGATAGGGGTGAGCAAGAGCTCAGTAGAAATTACACTCTATCATCAGACATAGTTTAAGTAATTAACCATTTCATGAATGTAGAAATAACAAGAGGAAACAATTAAGCATGATAACAAGATAACTAGCACGATAAGGATTTGCAAGTCACGATAGCAAGAGCAAGTAATAAGTTTTTTAAGTAAATGACCATATATCAAGTCAAGTCAAGTCGAGTATGCACGCAAGCACTTCATGCTTCCAAGCACGAACAACAAGTTCACGAGAATGTGGAATGTCGTAGACCCAACACGCTAGATAGTACCGGTGCCAAATGCCACACCTAGTCATTCACCTCCTCGAGGATCAAGTACTTTTCGGGTGCACATCCCAGGACCAGACTGGGCCCTTTAATGTGTTTGCCTTGGCATTGATTTTGATTGGATCATAGATCCCACGAATCTAGACATCCACGAGTACAAATGGCCAAGAGTTCCAAGATCAAGCTCACGAACTTACTTCTAAGATCAAGAGAAATTCCAACAACGTTGGAATGAACATTAGGTAGAAAGACTAGGAGTAAACAAGGATGTAAATAAGGATCACACACGATTCCACAGTTCAAGGTAACCTTGACGACTGCTTCATGATGATAAAACAACAAAAAAAAACCTTATTAATATCTTAACTTTAACGGTCTATAACAGGGCCGTTACATGAACGTGACGGTCGTACACAGGACCGTTACGATGATGTGACGGTCCAATCTTGGGCCGTTACAGGACACATACCGGTTTAATTTGAGCTGGTCCAAAAACACGATTCAAACCATGTTCATGGGTTCAGGTCTTTGAGGTACAACTTGCCCGGCGTCCTGGTGGGAATCCCAGGCTCACGGGGTCTTATGGAGGTCTCATAATAGTGGTCCTAGTCCGATGGAAGGAATATCCGGTGGAGAGTCTCATCTATTACAAGAATTGAGGCTTATAAACACAGAAACCAAGACGGTGCGGTCAGTCAATCCCACGGAGTGGCATGACTGTCAAACAATAATGCTAAGATCAAATATATCTTACATAAATCAAAATTTGTACAAGTGTTAACTAAGGGTTTTTATCAAATTCTTCATAATCATTCAACTTAGGATTTTCTAAACATCTTTCATGTAGAATAATGAAAAATTAATGTTTATGATCATAATACAATATTAACATCACGTTCTGCCTTGTTTATAGATCAAGATATCATACTAACATAGCAACTTTCTAGTTTTAAAAACGCCTAAACAATAGTTGAAAAACACTGTCAGGAGAACGTGACGGTCTAAAGAAGGGGCGTTACAACCATGTAACGCTCTATAGTAGTTGCGTTACGTACCAGAGAATAAATAGATTAAAATTTCAAAATTTTAAAATAGAGGGGCATGTGACGGTCTGTCGTGGGGCCGTCAGGCTCAGGTGACGGTCTATCCTGAGACCGCCACGGTTGTAACGGTCTCTAGAAGATGTGTCACATGACCTAGAACCCGCCGACGATGAACTTCGACATGCTATGCTAAAAACCTCGATTTCTCAAGATAGAATGAGAAATTTTTAGGGCAAATACTACCGTTGGAAAGAGCATAAAATTTCGTATAAAATAGCATGCTTTGATTTAGATCTAACACAACAAGATTCAATCTTTAACTAATAATCATGAAAGTTGTCCTTTTGATACATCTCGGAGTAAAACGTAAAATTCGAACAGCATGATGAACGAAAATTGGGCAATTAGGTATCAAAAGAAAGAGCTCATAGAGGCGCATAATATGGTATTATTTTATTTCTATTTGGCCTGACAGACACCTACCTTTACTTGAAGGAAAGAAGGACGAAGATGAGGGGTCGTCGGAACCCTAGGTACCGCTCCTAGAACGCCCAAATTCGCCTAGGTTTGACCACGATCGCCCACGCCACCTGTTGGAAAATCAAAGGAGGTTTAGGGCTGCGAAAGCCCTCAATTTATAGCACCTATAGGTCATTCTAGTGATCGAATTGGACTCGAGAGTCCAAGGGTTTAAACTCGGCGAAAAACTCGGTTCTTCTACCTAATCCATGCCGCCGCCGCAAATAGAAGGCTCTAGAGGCTAGGGTTATAGAGGGGAAACGAACTCCTAGAGTTTATTTATCAAATGGGCCTAGTTTGGGCTCGAATGTTTGAGAAATGGGCTCGAATTTGGTCGATTAAGATTGCTCTAAGAAAGCAACGATTTTGGCTAAAAACTCTTTAATTCAGCCTAATAAAATTTTTATTAGGGGTCGGCCTAGTTGACATTATTGTTAAACTCTTCATCCTCTACAAGATGTGATTTTTCCATATTTTTAAAAATTAGTCAAAACTTTAGCCTACGGGTGAAATTCAATTAATTTGATTTATTCTTATTAATTTTAATTCATCGTAGAAAATTCGATTGCGTCTTAGAATATGAAAGTCTTTTTATGATAATTGTATAAAATAATTATTGAGATAATTTTGGCCACAAAAAAATAGATAATATTCTTTAATTAAGAAAATCATTGAAGTCATTAAATAACAAGGAAATATATTTCATTCCAATATATATTTTAAAATTTTTCTTTTATATTTTATTATTTAATCGGGGTGTTACATCCTCCCCCACTTTAAAGAATTTGGTCCCCAAATTCGTCGGACGTCATTAACTATTCGAACATTTAAACTAAGATGATCTTATCTATCCAAAAATAATATGTTAATCATACCATTAATGGAATGCGAAAGAATTAAACTATAGTTAAGAATGAGAATGATACCTTATATAAAATTCTTCTTTTGAAAGAAATCAGTTGTAATTTGCTTGTGGAAGTGGCTTAGGGCAATTAGCCATTACATGTTCTTTATTTTCGCAACGAAGACACGCACCGCTCCTTCGCCAGCACTCCTTGATTAGATGACCAACTTTGCGACAGTGAAAACATTTCATTTACGAAAGGTTATGCGTTTTCTTCTTATTACTTCGAATCTTTTTACGATGGACTCGCCACCTTCTAGCGAAACTGAACCTTGGCTTACTCATGGACCCTCTTGCTTTCATTTCAAAAAGAGCTTATACACCTGCAAAAATAATTATAAAGTTAGAAAGTTATTACCCTTATGTGTCATACTACGCAGTCTTATACATATTTTATTACTTAACCCGAGACACTACCCAATCTCACTAGGTGACAAAAGGAATGACACGGGTCCTATAACTTAGGGTAACCTATACTTATAGACAAGAACCTAGAACACAAACAACCGAGGCTCTGATACCACTTCTGTCACGCCCCGAACCGATAGCAGCGGGAAGCGGTGCTCGGAACATGGCAGCGAAACAGTCATGATAATAGAGTAGAAAATAAATAAACACAATAAATAAATATTCAAACACACGGAGGCCATTAATTTGAGAAAAATAGAATTTTATTGATATTTGGAAATTTAAATACAATGTGGACTCAATAAAAGAAATAAAGAAGAGAAAAATAGCAAGACCACTATACTATCTAGACTCAAGAAAATAAAAAGACAGACTCGTGTCTCAACTCTCTAACTCCAGGTTCACTCGATCATGCTGACCCGATCCCAATTGCAAGCGTTCCATCTACCGCGTTACTTGAAAAGAGTTGGAAGATAGGGGTGAGCAAGAAGCTCAGTAGGAATTACACTCTATCATCAGGCATAGTTTAAGTAATTAACCATTTCATGAATGCAGGAAATAACAAGAGGAAACACTTAAGCATGATAATAAGATAACTAGCACGATAAGGATTTGCAAGTCACGATAGCAAGAGCAAGTAATCAGAACTTTAAGTGAATGGCCATATATCAAGTCAAGTCAAGTCGAGTCATGCACGCAAGTACTTCATGCTTCCAAGCACGAACAACAAGTTCACGAGAATGTGGAATGTCATAGACCCAACACGCTAGATAGTACCGGTGCCAAAGACCACACCTAGTCATTCACCTCCCCGGGGATCAAGTACTTTTCGGGTGCGCCTCCCAGGACCAGACTGGGCCCTTTAATGTGTTTGCCTTGGCATTGATTTTGATTGGATCATAGATCCCACGAATCTAGACATCCACGAGTACAAATGGCCAAGAGTTCCAAGATCAAGCTCACGAACTTACTTCTAAGATCAAGAGAAATTCCAACAACGTTGGAATGAACATTAGGTAGAAAGACTAGGAGTAAACAAGGATCACGCACGATTCCACAGTTCAAGGTAACCTTGACGACTGCTTCATGATGATAAAACAAGAAAAAAAAATCTTATTAATATCTTAACTGTAACGGTCTATAACAGGGCCGTTACATGAACGTGACGGTTGTACACAGGGTCGTTACGATGATGTGACGGTCCAATCTTGGTCCGTTACTGGACACAGACCGGTTTAATTTGAGCTGGTCCAAAAACACGATTCAAACCACGTTCATGGGTTCAGGTCTTTGAGGTACAACCTGCCTGGCGTCCTGGTGGGAATCCCATGCTCACGAGGTCTTATGGAGGTCTCATAATAGCGGTCCTAGTCCGACGGAAGGAATATCCGGCGGAAAGTCTCATCTATTACAAGAATTGAGGCTAATAAACACGGAAACCAAGATGGTGCGGTCAGTCAATCCCACCGGAGTGGCATGACTGTCAAACAATAATGCTAAGATCAAATATATCTTACATAAATCAAAATTTGTACAAGTGTTAACTAAGGGTTTTTATCAAATTCTTCATAATCCTTCAACTTAGGATTTTCTAAACATATTTCATGTAGAATAATGAAAAATTAATGTTTATGATCATCATACAATATTAACATCACGTTCTGCCTTGTTTATAGATCAAGATATCATACTAACATAGCAAGTTTCTGGTTTTAAAAATGCCTAAACAATAGTTTAAAAACACTGTCAGGAGAACGTGACGGCTTAAAGAAGGGGCGTTACAAGCATGTAACGCTCTATAGTAGGTCCGTTACGTACCAGAGAATAAATAGATTAAAATTTCAAAATTTTGAAAGACAGGGGCATGTGACGGTCTGTCGTGGGGCCGTTAGGCTCAGGTGACGGTCTATCGTGAGACCGTCACGGTTGTAACGGTCTCTGGAAGATGCGTCACATGACCTGGAACCCGCCGACGATGAACTTTGACATGCTATGCTAAAAAACTCGATTTCTCATGATAGAATGAGCAATTTTTAGGTCAAATACTACCGTTGGAAAGAGCATAAATATTCGTATAAAATAGCATGCTTTGATTAAGATCTAACACAACAAGATTCAATCTTTAACTAATAATCATGAAAGTTATCCTTTTGATACACCTCGGAGTAAAACGTAAAATTCGAACATCATGATGAACGAAAATTGGGCAATTAGGTATCAAAAGAAAGAGCTCATGGAGGCGCACAATACGGTATTATTATATTTCTATTTGGCATGAGAGACACCTACCTTTACTTGAAGGAAAGAAGGACGAAAAAGAGGGGTCGCCGGAACCCTAGGTACCACTCCTAGAATGCCCAAATTCGCCTAGGTTCAACCACGATCGCCCACGCCACCTGTTGGAAAATCAAAGGAGGTCTAGGGCTACGAAAGCCCTCAATTTATAGCGCCTATAGGTCGTTCTAGGGATCGAATTGGACTCGAGAGTCCAAGGGTTTAAACTCGGTGAAAAACTCAGTTCTTCTACCTAATCCATGCCGCCGCCGCCAATAGAAGGCTCTAGAGGCTAGGGTTACAGAGGGGAAACGAACTCCTAGGGTTTATCTATCAAATGGGCCTAGTTTGGGCTCGAATGGTTGAGAAATGGGCTCGAATTTGGTCGATTAAGATTGCTCTAAGAAAGCAACGATTTTGGCTAAAAACTCCTTAATTCAGCCTAATAAAATTTTTATTAGGGGTCGGCCTAGTTGACATTATTGTTAAACTCTTCGTCCTCTACAAGATGTGATTTTTTCATATTTTTAGAAATTAGTCAAAACTTTAGCCTACGGGTGAAATTCAATTAATTTGATTTATTCTTATTAATTTCAATTCATCGTTAGAAAATTTGATTGCGTCTTAGAATATGAAAGTCTTTTTATGATAATTGTATAAAATAATTATTGATATAATTTTGGCCACAAAAAAATTGATAATATTCTTTAATTAAGAAAATCATTGAAGTCATTAAATAACAAGGAAATATCTTTAATTCCAATACATATTTCAAAATTTTTCTTTTATATTTTATTATTTTACCGGTGTGTTACAGAATTAGAGTGTGTCAATTCAGATTGGAACATTTGAAATCTGAGAATGAACAATTCAAAAAATTGTCTAAAGAATCTGAACATAAATCAATGAATCTTGCAAGTGAAAACAGATTGATTTATGAAAAACTGGAGGCTGACAGATTAATAAATCTAGAGCTTCAAAAAATCTCGACAAACTTCAATATGAAAAATAATAAGAAATGTTTTATGAATGTCAATTTTTCTTAGATGATTGGGTGGCTGGTGATGAACTCTAGGAGCAAAACAGTAAACTGAAAGAGGAAATTAACAAGCTGAAACACCTCAACTCAGCTATGTTTGAGAGGCTAATCACTTTAGAAAAAGGGAAGAGTATAAGCCTGGTGAGCTCTAGTGAATTGATGAATGCTGAACAAGAAATTGCTAGCCTAAGGATCATCAATCAGATGCTAAACGAAAAGGCTGTGGGCTATGAAGATAAAATTGCTAACTATGAGCTTCATGTTTTCAAACTGTAATATGAGATTTCAAGTTTGAATGAACCTTTGTCTAAATTTGTGAGTGGAAAAGAAAATTTGGATAAGCTCCTTGGTAGCAAAATTAATTTCCAACGTGAGGGTCTGGGTTTTAACCCAGCTAATAAAAGGGGGTTTGACAGTAAGCTTCACAATTCATTTGTGTGTAGCTCTGAGCCAACCAGCACATCTAGTGCACCTATCTTTCAATTCAGTGCTCAGAGAAACCAAAATTCCACTGTCAGTCCTAAAACTGTAGAACAAACTCAAACAATGAAAAAGAACGAAAATCTACAGAAAAAGAACAAAAACACCCCTGTTGGTAAAAAGAATGCTACGCTCAATCCACATGATCTCTCACACACTCATACTAAAAAGGGATCATGTCATTATTACGGAAGATTCGGTCATATGATGCACACATGTTATATCCTGAAATTTGATGAATTGAATGCTCATAATAGAATGAAGAAAATTAAAAATTCAGGAAATAACAATTTGCGTTTTACTAATAACTCACTCAAGAATCAACTTCTCCAGAAGAGGCAACTTAAATGCTCCCATTGTGGACGATATGGTCATGCAAAGCATGATTGCTGGTTCTTGAAGAAGAATGAGTTCAAGGCTCCAAGGAGAACCACTGTCCCAAGGAGACCTCATTGTCATTTATCTGACAAGTCTGGTCATATGGATACTAAATTCTGGTCAGGTTTCCATAGGAGAAACTCTTCTGCTTGCTCTCACTGTGGAAAGCATGGCCACACAGTCAAGGACTGTTGGCACACTCAAGACAGAAAATTCAACTCTAAACATGTCAACCTTCCTACAAAGGAAAATGTTTTTGGTAATAAAAAACTTGCATGCTTTGAATGTGGAAAAATTGGTCATCGTGCCTCTGAATGTGGGCATATGAAAGAGAATAATAATCTTAATGGCAGAAACAACTTAATGAATGTCCACCCACAAAAATTCCATGTTTATCTTGTCAACAAACGTTTGAATGTTGCTCTTCATTGTCATTATTGTGGGAGAATATGACACATCATGAATGACTACCATGCTATGGAATTTGATGATAGAACGGTTTGGAAATCCTGGAGTGCACCTGCTAGAGGTGTTACTCAACTGACAGGATCCAAGAGTACTTGGGTCCTCAAATTTGCAAAGTAACTTCAATTTGCAGGGTTGCCTTGAAGAAGGAAATAAAAAAGGGGTAATAAAGTCAAGGCACACCAAGGTTAGTTAACCCCACTCTTTTATTGTGTTTATCTTGTCTTCTCTTCCATTAGCACTGCATGCATATTGCTATATTGTCATGTTCTCAAGAAAATGACTGTTGAATGATTAAATAAAAAATGTCACTGCACCAAGTGAGGGGGAGTTTAGATGAACTAAGCCAATTGGCCTTTTAGAGGAATATTCTTTTGAAAGAGAGGGCATAAGATTTGGCATTTCACCAGTTGCTGAAATTAAGGTGTCGGGACTAGCTGTGAGCTGATTATTCTCCTAGTGAAGTGTCACTGGTTTTGATTCAGTGAGGTAGCTGCTGGCCTTTGGATGTTTAAGCACTTGAGAGGTTGTGCTGTGCATAAGTGGAGAGATTACTTGTGGCTTGTTCAAAAGTCAGTGAAAGTGGGACTCTGAATGGTTGGAAAATATTTCCCAGTCTTATCTCTGCTCTCACCTGGCATTCTCTTTCTAACACCACTGTCTATTCCTACTAGTGTCTATCACTCTCCTCCTCTCTCTAGGATGACCGACTCTGTGATTCAGGGGGAGTAAGTTTAAAACAGATCACCTTACCTGTTTTCAATTCAGTGGCTATCATAGATTGCTCTGAACTGAGAATAAAACTGCTGACTTTTACTGACATGTGATTCTCTATCTATAGGGATTAAATTAAAAGGGTAAATTGATTGCAATTATTCTTGAATAAATTCAATGGTATTGAAATGAACTAAAAAGATTGGAAATGCTCAAGCGTTCCTTCAAATATCTGAACATCACTAGTAATGAGTAAATCTGGTAAGAGACTTTCGCTTATATGGCTCTTATGCCATGTTCTAAGAAAAATGAATAAAAGACCAGGGAATACGCCATTATATTAAAAAAAAAATTAAGTTGGCAGAGCAATGACATTTCGTTTGAGAAACTAACCGTCTATATCAATGAAATATAGAGGTTATGTCATGACAACAAATGTGCATCTCTATTCATAAGAGTGAAGCATGATGGTATATCTTACTGAGTAACCAGGGAATCCGGTGTCTAATCAACATGTTTCTTTGAGTAAAAAGGTGAAGTAGTACTAGATTGCTCCATTATAAAAAATAAAAGGTGAACGGTAAAAGTGGCTGACCCTGCGCTCTTTGCAACATTCTTAGACGGGTATAGGTTCAATATAAGAGGGGTTTCAAATCAGATCTCTTGTGAAAATGTTTTACAAGATCTTTGGGTTAATAATTGAGCTTAGTAAGTTTTTAGATCTTTTCAGCTCCATCCTTTTATTCAAAGAATGATTGCAAACTGTTTCAGTTTTCTATATAATCCAGATAAGCAGAACATCATGAAAAAGTATAAAGAAGGTTTTTTTTATTGTTAAAGTCGGCAAGTGTTTTAAAAGAAAACCCTATTTACATAGTCTCTCATTTCTCTTCCCTCCCGTTTCGAAACGTTTGTCTTCTACCGCGAACTCCTCATTTTTGCTATCCACGCAGTGCCCCATTTCTTCCACTCCTCTCATTCAGCGTCTCATTCACCATAACCACCATGACCTCTCCAGCCGCCGAGAGAAGGGGAAAGAGGAAGGAAGTGGTAGAACAGCCACCAGAAGTTGCTGAAGCAGTGGAAGCCGATACGTCATTAACAATGGGAAAGAAGCAGAAGTCAGCAAGGGGGCAAAGCAAAGGAAAAGAAAAAGTAGAAGATGAAGAGAAAGTTGGTTCTGTTGAAGCCTCAAGACAAGTTGAGATTACTTTGGATGCTGGAAAGATTGTTTTTCCACGGTACATGGATTTCCATGATTCAGAAATGATTGATAAATTTTTTGAGCTGATTGAAATGTTCAATGTTCAAAAATGGATGAAACTCTTGAGGAACCACTGAATATACTACCCTAGACTCGTAGCTGAGTTTTATCAGAATCTGAGATATAATGTAGACCAAGAAAAATTGTTGTCCTGTGTCAAGGGAAGAAAATTTGAGATATCTAGGCATCTCCTCCATAAATCTCTCAAAATACCTGATGAAGTAGAAATTGAAAGAGTGTGCGTATATACTCTTCATAATGCATACTCACTGATTGCTGATGAGCCTAGTAATCTGCAGGACCCTGAACAAACAAAAGTAGGTCATTTTAATGCAAATAAATTTTCCCCTCCAAAGAGATTGATGCATCACTTTCTTACTACTATGGTTACTCCTCAAGTTGGAGGAAGAGGAAGATTGACTGAGTCCCAACGATTTATATTGTACTGTTTACTGAAGAAAATCAGAGTATGTCTGCCAGATATAATGATTCAGATCATGAGAACTTGTAAAGGGTCTAGGAGACATCTATCATATGCAGCTCATCTCATTGCTACATTTAAGAAGGTGCACATTTCTCTAGATTATGAGGTCTCTAAAGAAATTCGAAAGGTAAATGTCTACAATATGGACTTCATTGAAAAGTTCATGAACTTAAAGAAGTCTAAGACAAAAATCTCTCCTGTTGATCATAAAAGAAAAGCTGACTCAAGGAAAACTGTTTACTTGAAGAAAAAGAGAAGAACCCAAGTTGAAATTGAACTGGATATACAACAATCACAAGTTGAACAGATTGAGAGAGCACAACCTGAAGAAGATCAGCATGTTGAACATCAAATTGAACAAGAGGAAGCACATGATGATGTAGTGGGTAAAGCAGCCGATGATGGGATTCTTGCAGAAGGGCAGCAAAACAATTGGATAGATCAAGATATTGATGTGGCAATTGTGACTGATGATCAAAAAATGAAGGAAATTGATCAGAACATTCATGAGATATTCAATAGATTTGGAGAATATCATCAGGAACAGTAGAGAGGAATAGAGATCCAAGCTGAACAAAATGTTGAACAGCAGAGATTTGAGGAAGCTCAACAAGAAGCACAGGAGGAATCACGTACAGTTGTTGTTTTTGGAGCTCCATATACACCAGAAGACCAACCATCCACCTCTCAGGAAGCTCCAGATTTCAGCTCTGCTGGACCTGTCTTGGGACCAGTATTTGATGCACTATATACTGCTTTGTCAAATCAGATTGTAAACCAGAGCCTACAATTGCATGCAATTATTGACAGACTTGATTCAAGGGTTCTTAATTTGGAGCAGACAATGAATAGTAATTGGCAAAAATTCATTGTCGACAAGCATATGTCTGATAGAAGATTAAATGACTTCTTGAATTCATTAGTCTTAACTTGTCAGCAAGTAGCAGAAGTGTTAGGACAAATTCATCTCACTCATGCTGAATCTCACTTGAAGATTACTCAGAATCTCCTTCATTGTGTTGACATCAAGATTGAAATAGAGAAGTTGAGTTTTCGGACTACATTACTCAGACAAGAACATAAAGCACTCTCCCAGAGAACAAATGCTATCTCTGGTGAAGTCCATGGAAGTATGATTCAAGTCAAAAATTCTTATGAGAAAATGGATCATGTCCAATATCTAGTGGAGAAATTAGCTGCATAATTTAAAAATGTTGTAGCTTCTCTTGCAACCAGCTCCTCTTCTCAGCAGCCGTCTACAGCTCACCATCTAATGCTGGAGTCATTTGACAGCCTACTCTCTCATCTCAAGCAGCTACAAGAAGAAATTCAAAGCAATGATCAGAGAATGTTGACCAAGTTTGCTGAATTGAATATTAGGATACAACAACTTCCTGGATCTTATCCTAGGGCCATTCTTCTTCAAGACAGCTCCCGAAGCACACCCCCTTCAGCTCGAGGTAGATCTAGAGGTGGCAGCTCCTGCAAACCCAGTCAAGCTGATCGATAACTATTTTCCTACTACTTTTTAAATGACAAAGGGGGAGAGTATGTTGGAGTCATGTGTCAAATAGTTGTATGACTTGGTGTTATACAAAAGGGGGAAGTCTGGAGTGCAGTGCTGGCAGTTATGCACAGAGGGAGATAGAATCTCACAGATGATGCATATGAAGTCTTGATATTCTCTTTGGCTCTATGTATAAGAAGAACTCTCACTGAACTGAACTGCGATAATTAATCATATTTTGGTCTATGTTTCTTTTGATCACAGAATCGTTAGCACTGCATTTGTGTTATGGCTTTGAATATAGTATGTTAGAGTCATGTGTCAAATAGTTGTATGACTTGGTGTTATACAAAAGGGGGAAGTCTGGAGTGCAGTGCTGGCAGTTATGCACAGAGGGAGATAGAATCTCACAGATGATGCGTATGAAGTCTTGATATTCTCTTTTGGCTCTATGTATAAGAAGAACTCTCACTCTCACTGAACTGCTATAATTAATCATATTTTGGTCTATGTTTCTTTTGATCACAGAATCGTTAGCACTGCATTTGTGTTACGGCTTTGAATAAGAATGCCTTAGTGATCTTAGTGAAATAGACTGTGAATTTCTTTTTCAAAATAACACATGACTCATAGTTGTCATCATCACAAAGGGGGGGACTGTTGGACCCTGGTTTTGATGTTGACAATCTATGAATCATGTTAAAATCAAAATGCATTCTGTATTTCCTTATTGCATTTTGCTTATAGCCAGCATGCTCATCCTGGAATAGAGTATGTGCACATTTCTGTGCATTTGCATATGTCTTTTAGGCCTCATTAAGTTTGTGCATATGCTATTCTCTTAGCAAGAATGTCTGTGCACTGGAGTCTTGCTGTAAAGTGAGTCTGTGCTTACATGACTCTAAATGTCACAATGTCGATGCATTTGTAAGTCCAAGGGTCGCACGGTCCTTGCATTTACTATCGTTGTCTTTATTAGGTCTGTGCAATCGTGTGCATTAAGTCGGTGCAACTTAGTGTTGCACTCTGATCAAGTCGGTGCACATTTGCATTAAATAGACAACGTCGGTGCAAGCTTTGGTGTTGCACGCACGTTATATAGGTCGGTGCATTCTCTCTTCTGTAGAACATCAGGTCGGTGCACGTTTGTGCTTCATGCATATAGGTCGGTGCCATGCGTACCTTGGTACAAGCAACGCGAGTCCATAGCTCAGTGTTTCATGCATTCAACGTCTGTGCATACCATGTTGTTAAGCATACAACATCGGTGCATGCTCAGTTGGTTTGCATATGTAGGTCTGTGCACATTCGTGCATATGTGCAATTGAAGTCTAAGCACATTTCTATGTTCGAGCATTCTTCACGCCTAAGGTTCTATTAAGTCTGTACATATTGAGAACTGGCTGACAATAGTGTGCTTGACGAAATGCCTCTGTTATGACTAACAGGTCAAAGTCAGTACGTGAGGTTGAGCTGAGACCAGGCGCACGCTCCCAGAAATGGTGAATGGCTGGCGGATGGACCTTGTGTGCTAATGATTGGCACGTGATTCTAGGGAAGCATCCTCTGTCACGTGGATCAACATTCCATCTGCACCTAATGCATGATTTCTATGGAAAAGGCGGGAATGAACTTCATTCACGCTCTAGGCATGAGCTCATTGGACCCTGCCTGATGCCTTATAAAAAGGCCCCTTCTGCGATCAAAAAAAAAGAGAGAGAAGATAAAGAAGAAAGGAGAGTGCGTCCAAAAGGAAGAGTACGAGAGCCAGAAGAAGAAGAAGAAGAGAGAGAGAAAAATCGGAGAAGTGAAGAGAATACTAAGGAAGGAGAAGAGAGATTTTTCCTTGAAGACTTGTTTTGGAATTGCTCTTCAGAGCTATAGTCTTTTTTTACTTTGTTTTTTTTCTTTCCATCTATTCAGTGTGTTTTCCGATTCTCTGGTTTGAGGTCGGGGTTACTCCTGTGGACTCAGGAGAAGGGAGACTTGGTGTCTCCGATTACAAGTGACTTGGTGTCATTTATGCTTTCCCTCTGGGTTTCAGAGGAAGGGAGATTTGTTATCCTGTTTGCTAGTGACTGGGTGTCACTAGTGGTTCCCCTCCAGGTTGGAGGAAGAGAGGAGTGTGTTCCTCTGGTCAAGCTGTTAGGCAGCGTTGTAGGCAAGCTGTGACGCCTAGCAGTTACAAGCTGTTTGGTAGCAGTAAGCCACACTCTTGTTAGAGTGTGGGGTGGACGTAGGTCTATGGACCGAACCACCTAAAAATTATGGTGCACTGTGGTTTGATTTGAGTACATACTCCATATCTTCTTCCCCCCATTTCTCAGGTTACTTGGGCACTCCTCTTCAGCATTTGTGTTTTTCTGCTTGGATTCGCTTTTAACTGTCAAGTGTATGACATAACGTTTAGCAGAAGCATTTGCTTCTTAGTGTTTCTCGTGGCAAGTGTTTTGAAAAGCTTAGTAGTCCCATGAGACTACATTGAATCGAGGAAAAAGTTTTATTCCGCAATAGCTTTTGATCGGGGATTCATTCACCCCCCCTCTGAATCCGAGCCTTGCATCACAATCCCGATCCTCAGTTCCAGTTTCCAACAACAGGCCAACACGCCTCGTGTAGGTGGGCCTCCGGTCCCAACGTCTGGTACCCAGATCCTGGTCTCCAGTCCTAGTACCCAGTTTTTGGCCTCTAAGTTCCCAGTCTCCAGTCTCGATGCCCAGTCTCCAATCCAAGTATCTACTATCCAAATCCTAACCTCCAAATCTAGTATCTAGTTTCCAGCCTCGAGCTCCTAATTCCCAGCCCTAGTACCCAGTCCCCAGTCCCAGTGACCAGCCTCCAAATCCCGATTTTTAGTACCAACACCCAGCTTCTAGTCTCCGATTCCCAGTTTCCAGCCCCAGTACTTTGTCTCCCATATCTGGGTCACAATCTCTAGTCCCAGGATCCAACTTTGCCTTCCAGCCTCCAGCCTCCGACCTCTAGTTCACAGCAATAGACCAACATGCCTTAATCAGGCGGATCTACAACAAAAACCACATGAACCAGTCAAGATACCTCACAGATGGACATGCCTTCGCACCCCCAGACCAACGCACCCCCGAGGGTCGGTCTATCACACACTCTGATCATTACACCTCAATGGTTGGCCAGCGACAATCCCTTCATCGGCACCTCAGTGATCAGCTGATCGTGGCTCCCAGTCAATATACCTCAGCAATCAGCCGAGTGGACTTCCTAGTCGATACACCTCGGCGGTCAACCAGTGCATTAACAGGTACCATCCACCATATTATGATGATTATGTGTCTAACATCATGTGTGGTCATTGTACTGTTAAAAAGGTCGGACGACCTCGACTTCGGCTATTTTACCATGACGGTTAGCTGGCGACATCAAGATTTGGCCATACCCCACGAGAATCGGCCGAATAGGATTCCAAGCCAACACCCCTCGCTGGGGGCAAATCAAGCAACTCCAGACCAAGACGGCTTGCAGCGGCAGGTCTCCAGCAACTCTAGACCAAGATGCCTCACAGAGGCATGTCTCCAGCAACTTCAGACCAAGATGTCTCGCCGAGGTAGGTCTTCAACAACTCCAGACCAAGACGCCTCGCCGAGGCAGGTCTCCAGCAACTCCAGACCAAGACGCCTCGCCGAGACAGGTCTTCAACAACCTCAGACCAAGACGCCTCGCCAAGGCATGTCTCCAGCAACTTCAAACCAAGATGTCTCGCCGAGGCAGGTCTTCAACAACTTCAGACCAAGACGCCTCGCCAAGGCAGGTCTCTAGCAACTTCAGACCAAGATACGTCGTCAAGGTACGTCTTCAACAACTTCAGACCAAGATGCCTCACCAAGGCAGGTCTCCAGCAACCTCAGACCAAGATGCCTCACCAAGGCAGGTCTCTAGCAACCTTAGACCAAGACGCCTCGTCGGAGCAGGTCTCCAGCAGCCTCAGGCCAAGATTCCTCGTTGAGGCAGGTCTCCAACAACCACAGATCAAGACCTCTCGTTGAGGCAGGTCTCCAGCAACCGCAGATCAAGATGCCTCGCCACGGCGGGTCTCCAGCAACCCCAGGCCGACATGCTTCCCCGAGGCAGGTCTCCAGCAACATCAAGCCAAGATACCTTGTCGAGGCTGATTCCCAGCAACACCAGGCCAACATGTCTCGCCGAATCTTGCCTCCAGCAACATCAGACCAACACACCTACGACACCGATTATCTTCGGCAGCTTCGCCCTAGTCATTAGATCACCCTACTCCTTGGGTGTGGTCCCCGGGGCTACTCCGCAGCTGCCCACTTCTCGGTTAACGTCATCCATCCCCCTGTTACTCCGGCCTCTCCTGATTCCCTGACACCACCAGCCAACCAGCCGGCCCCTACCACTTCGACCGTGCAATGGCGGCCCTGGCAGGAGCTGGAATCTCTCAACTTCAAAGCCCTATTATGATCCCAATTCCCCTTATAACCCCTGACCCACCAGCTATAATCCCAGTCACATCCAGACATGACAAAGTGGCCTCCAGCACCATAACTTGACAATTTGCAAGAGCCCTACAATACAACTCCAGCTACAATGCTTCAGAGTTGTGACCAGCCCGTCCCATAGGACAGTCGACGCCAAGCTTGGCTAATGCGTCCCCATGGGCGGTCCACGAACAATGCCAGCACCCCACAAAAAAAGCCAGCCACCATAGCAGTGGTAGGCTGCTAGCGACCGACCATAGGCTTCACCATAAAGCCCCAGTCAGAGCGGCGGTCATCTCGTCGCCAACTAGCAATCCCAGGAGCTGAGGGATAGGTGGCCCTCCAATTCCCAAGATAGGGAATTCTCTAACCCCCTTACGTAGCATCGTCAGCTACAGTCACGATCAAAGGGGAACATGCCAAGGAGTGAAAAAAGCTCATACCACTCCTTGACTTAGACAAGGTGGAAAACCTGAGAAAACACAAATCTCAGTCCACAAGTCCACCTCCGGGGGCAAGGCATGGCCCCTTCCAGTTCAACCTCAGATAATGAAAGGGGAGTCACAAGTGGTCTCCCATTGCTCGCCAGCCACCCTACGAGGTGGGATGGACTCGATAGTCCTGGCCTACCCCTATCTCAGATTTCTAATGGGGGAGAGTCCTTTCCACCGAGCCGCCTCTCCTCAGAAAATCCACCAAGCCTGTTGCGTAAGGCAGGCCCCAGACATGGGAAACAAAGCCAGAAGCATTGTCATGATGGGCTCCCCCGGCCTCTTTACGCCATCGGCATTGGCATCCATCCCAGTCATATCATCAACCGCTGAAGCAACCACCCGTATAGAGAGTTCGGCGTCCGGACCAGATTACTCACGTGATGCGGGCCCTGCACACCTTTGCCACAAGCCTAACACGTGAGACAAAAAGGAACAAAATTCCCAAGTCGTGGATAGTGGGCTAGAACTTCAAGCACCACGCGTGTATCCAGTCACTCAGATCTCTCTGAAATCCAGCCCTACAACCTCTCGGACTTAACGATCTTCTGCAAACATACCACCGTCGCATGAAAGATCGCAACGGGAGCGTCAACCCTTAGAGCAAGTAACTCCCACCATGCCAATAGGGCCGGGAGAAATCAAGCCTGAAGGAGCACGGGCCACACGCCGTCGTCTTCGCCTCCGACGTACACCTCGTGGGGGGAATTTGTTGGCACCAGCTTATTTTCTTGAATTAATCAAGGATTAAGTATAGGGAAATACTCCCTAAATAGAGCAAGCTTGCACATCGCCAAAGTTGCTCCACCAGTCGAGTTGAGCTCAGAAATCAAGACACTTCGCCGGGTCAAGCGGCGCAACATAACAACGGGGGATCAGCCCTGAGCAAATGGCACTATGCCAGCTAGTTTTCTAAATACCGGGTCAGTTTCGAGATTCGGGACAACCTGCCGTATCTTACGGCACTCTGTGAAGATTCGGGGATGACCCCCGGACACCCTGCATACGGTATCACACCGCTGACGCTTCAACAACCGAGCTAACTCGGGACTCAGAACAGCCTGCCGCATCATGCGACTCTTCACCAAGGAGCGAGGGCCACTCCGACCACCAGAAAAATGGCATCATCATGTCAACTCCCCAATCACCAGGCCCAACAAAGGGTCCTAACTAGCTAGCCGTGACCAGTGGCAACATCAGCAATCGATCGGGCCCACCCCCGATCACTCAGTTTGCGGGTTTACTCGCGTTCAACATAGCTACCTGAGCCGACCCAGGGGCGTCCTGACTATTAGCCATGCCATGTGGCACCCAGCAGTGAGGCCGGGGTCTACCCTCGAGTCGCCTCCCTCCAGCCCTCTGAAGTCAAAGGAAGACCCATCTGGGCCAACCGCAAGCTTCAGGAGCTTAAAGCGCCCTCATACGGCCCACACACGTATGTCGGGAATTTCCCCCAGCACCTGGTGGGCGCGTATGCTCAAGCCACTCTACAGCAACCCGAGCCAAACTCAAGACTCCCAACAACCCATCGCGTCATGCACCACCATCGTGTGCCCTCGCACGCGGATCGACCTGGGCGGTCAGGTTGCGCGGATCGGCCTGAGCGGCCAGGTCGCAGGGGTAAAAGGGGCAGCGCCCCTTGCGGGGGTCTCCGGCCAAACCCCAGTCAACCCCCAGTCAAACCCTCAGTCAACCCTCAACCAAACCCTAGTCAAACCCCAGTCAACCCTCAGTCAAAACCTCAGTCAACATCCAGTCAAACCCTCAATCAAACCCCAGTCAAACCCCCAGTCAAACTCACGGTCAAACCCGGGTAAACCCCTCAACCTAGCCGGCGTAAACCCCCCATGGGGAGGGGGTTTACTCGGACCAGTCTCATCCCCAAAGCTGGTCCCCCTAAACCCCCCATGGGGAGGGGGTTTACCCGGACCAGCCTCACCCCTCAACCTAGCCCGCGTAAACCCCGCATGGGGAGGGGGTTTACCCGAACTAGCCTCACCCCTCAACCTAGTCCGCCTAAACCCCCCAGAAAACAAAAAAAAATATTTTTACTCCGCGTAAACCCCTCCGGGGAGGGGTTTAGGCGGACCAGACCCAGCCTTAGGTCTGGTTCGCCTAAACCCCCCTGGGGGAGAGGTTTAGGCGGACCAGACCAACCCCCTGGGCTTATCACACCCTGAGCGCAAAAGAAAACCTAGAGAGCGTGATGAGTATATAATCATTCATGTCGATCAGAGCAATAACAATTTTGACGACAACGACAGAGCGCGCTAATAACAACAATAATTTATAAAACTGACACCTTCCACGCTAAATCATTAATACATAATGTCAATTTAACAATGACTCATTTAAATAAAGGTGACTTAATAACAATAATGGAAAGACACGACGCAACAGGACTTGGCATGGTGCTTGGAAACTTCTACACTCATCACTCTTGGTCATTCCCATCTGGTCGCTATTCAGAGTCCAAATTACCTGAAAATTTATTGGAAAGCACTTGATGAGCAAACGCTCAGTAGGAATTATATCTTCAGACCTAGACTCGCTTTACGTGATTAATACATTACGCAATATGGCATGATTATGTATATAAAAATGCAAGTGAATAATGAGAGTGGAATAACAATACATATTAAGAATGAGCTAGCAGGGTATCATGTATATCAAGTAAATTTAACAAGGGTACCGAGCAAGTAATATCAAGTCATATCACGAGATAGTGGCTACACATTTATTCAAGGACTGCCCAAACAGGGCCACGCAAGTCAAGTGTATCAAGTCAAGCAAGAGAGAATTGTGGAACGTCATCAATCAGGCTAGTCATGTACTCCGGTGCAATGTCACACCGTAATCATTCAACTCCCATGGGCACAAGTACTTTCGGGTGCTCCTCCTAGGACCAGATTGAGCCCTATATGCATATGCATTGGTCATATAAATTGACATCCACTATAGTTTTGTAGCCATTGGGAATTCCAAAGAAAATAGCTTATTGTAGGATGTTAAGGCAGATTAATGGAATTTGGAATTCAAGGCCATAGATTTATGTAGAGATGACTTAACTAGAAAAGAAGCATAAGACTAGGTAATTGGCGTCCTTCTAGGAAATCGCAGAATGGAATTGGCGTCCTTATTAATGGGCACTAATTCTGTAAATATGATATTTAAGCAAGAATAAATAGCGTCTGTTATAGCAGGCGCAATTTAACATTTTATTTTTCTACTTAATATAAATGACGTCCTTCTAGGAAGGCGCTCATTAGTTCAATTCGTTTTATCTATAATTATTAATTTTGTATCTCAGAATATAACGTCCTTATAGGTGGACGTTCATTTCTCATATTTTTAATTAAACAAGTATTTACATCTTTTTTAAGACGTTATTTCATTTAATATAGAACATCCCTTTTAAAAGGACAAATATTATTTAATAAAAATTTTTGAAAATAAATTATATGATAATTAGGAGAAAAATTCAAGGATTTCAAATATATAATTTTTTTATTTATATTATCTAATTTAATAGATATAAATTTTCCAAGACATAATTTATAATATATATATATATATAAATCAATTGTCGGTAAATGGCGTGAACGTCATTAACCATATGCACGCTACTTGTTCATCGCATGGATGAACATTAGCACTTTTTATTTATTGAGATTTTATCAAAACTAATTACATGATAAATAGGAGAAAAATCTAAGGATCTTAACTCTGAAATATCATAATTTTATTGCATCAGAATAAAAAGATAAAAATCGACAAAGAGGGTATGAGTGTTAACACATGATCAGTAACCTGTTTTCAAATATGAGTTTTTTACATAAACTAATTACATGATAAATAGGAAAAAATCTAAGGATCTTAATCCTAGAATATCACGATTTTATTGTATCAGGATAAAAAGATAAAAATCGACAAGGAGTGTACGGGTGTTAACACATGAACAGTAACCCATTTTCAAATATGAGTATTTACATAAACTAATTACATGATAAATAGGAAAAAAATATAAGGATCTTAATCCTGAAATATCACGATTTTATTGTATCAGGATAAAAAGATAAAAATAGTTGAAGATGGTACGGGTGTTAAACATATGGTCTTTATTTAACTAATTAACGTAGATCAGGTAAACAACCAGAAAAGTTTATAACGTGATCGTCTAAACATTTAACTAAGCATGTTTTTAAGAGTTTTCATCTGGGGAGAGAAGACCTACCTTAAACGATGATCTGAGAATGAACAGTGAGATATAATAAGAAGAAGACGTCTCTGCAACTTCATTCACGTTTACCACCACCACAGGAAAGGGAATAAAGATGACAGCACCCTTCTTGTGCAACATCAAAGAACAAGAAATGGAAGAGGAAGAAGAGTGCAGAGGAGAAGACGTGCTAACAAACTTTGCACGAAAGAGGGCTGAGGGTTTTATAGAAGATGGGTGGTTTGGGTGAGAAGGTGTTGTTGGCCTTCTGTGTGAACAAATTCCAGCCGCTTCAACCCCCCAAATCTGTGTGAATTTAATCAACCGAAATCCATTTCATTTTTGACACTAAACTGCGTATTGACCATCCCCCCTCCTTTTTGATGTCGACTGGCTGCTAACACATGTGTTATTAATGTTAGGTGGTTAGAGATAACACGTAGGGTCCTTGATGAAAAGGATTGCATGGGCTTGGTGTGAACGCAAGGGGTTGGGTTGGCCAATTGAGAATCTCACATGGGTTGGACTCTTTCATGTGGGTTTGTAAAGCCTCCGAGGCCCATTTATATTAAGGGAAAACAATAATATAAGCCCACTAAGTATACATGTATCAATTTGGGTTTGTAAAGCCTCCAAGGCCCATATATATTAAGGGAAAACAATAATATAAGCCCACTAAGTATATATGCAACAATTTAGGTTTGTGTAAAACCTCCAAGGCCTTTTTGTTTAATTAATTATTTATTTTTACACTAGTTTATTTCTAATTAGAGTACATGTTTTTCTTTAAACTTTTCAGGGGTGCTACACCTTCCCCCACTTAAAAGAATTTGATCCCCAAATTCAACTGTATAATTGGAGACATAGAGGGTATAGGGTACTTACAATCTAGAATAGCTCCGGATATCTCCTTCGCATGGACTCTTCAGTTTCTTATGTAGCTTCTTGTTCTAGGCATTTTTTCCATTGTACTTTTACCATGGGAATGGTCTTGCTTCGTAATACTCAAACTTCTCGATCAAGAATCCTCATCGGCTTCTGTTCATATGTAAGGTTCTTTTGAATCACCAAGTTGTGATGATCGATGACGTGAAAAGGGTCATGCACATACTTTTTTAGCATAGAAACGTGGAACACGTTGTGCACTTCCGATAGTTGAGGAGGCAAAGCAATGCGATAGGCTACCTCGCCAACTCTTTCTAGCACTTTGAATGGACCAATAAATCTCGGTGTAAGCTTGCCCTTGACACCGAATCTTCTAATACCACGACCAGGAGAAACATTGAGGAAAACATGGTCCCCAACTTGGAACTCCATGTCTCTCCATCTATTGTCAGCATAGGACTTCTGCCTGGACTGAGCTATTTTGAGTCTATCTCTGATGAGTTGGACCTTTTCATTCGTGTCTCGAACCATATCTGGGCCTAGTAGTTGTCTTTCACCAACTTCATCCCAGCATATTGGAGATCGACAACTTCTGCCATAAAGTGCTTCGAATGGAGCCATTTGGATACTAGCCTGGTAGCTGTTGTTATAAGCAAACTCGGCCAGGGGCAAATGGTCATGCCAACTTCCACCGAAGTCAATGACACATGCTCTCAACATATCTTCCACAATCTGATTCGTCCTTTCTGTCTGCCCATCAGTCTGGGGATGAAAGGTAGTACTAAAGTTGAGCTTTGTCCCCATTGAGTGCTGTAAACCCTTCCAAAAATGAGAGGTGAAACGTGGGTCTCGGTCAGACACAATAGTTACAGGTACACTATGCAGTTTAACAATCTCCTTGGTGTATAGTGCTGCTAGGACGTTAATCGACCAACGGCTCTTGATAGTTAGAAAGTGAGCCGATTTGGTGAGGCGGTCTATTATTACCCAGATACCATCATGTCCGTCTTGAGACTTAGACAAGCCCATGATGAAATTCATTCCAATATCTTCCCATTTCCACTTGGGAATGTCTAGAGGATGTAACCTTCCAGCTAGTTTTTGGTGTTCCGCCTTTACTTGCTGGCACGTAAGACAGCGAGATACAAAATCTGCTACCTCCCGTTTCAGGTTGGGCCACCAAAAAGTTCTTCTCAAGTCCTGGTACATCTTGGTTGCTCCAGGATGAATAGTGTACCTAGAGCGGTGAGCTTCTTCTAGAATCTTCTTCTTCAATTCTGGATAGTCTGGTACACAAGTCCTTTCATGGAATAACAGTCTGCCATCAATTGCTGACTTAAAATCAGGTCTTTCACCTAGCTTATCATTTATCTCCATAAGTGTAGGATCTTCTTCTTGCAGTCTCATGATCTCAGAAAGTAGGTCCAGATGCAAACTCATGTGTGCCAGAGTAATGCACCTTTCCTCCTTGTTCATATTTATGTCAAGCTTAGAAAATGTCTCCAATAACTTCCATTCCTGAATCATCAAATTAGACACTATTGCTCTTGGGTTCTGACTTAAAGCATCTGCGACAAAATTACCCTTGCCAGGGTGGTATTGTATGGTAAAGTCAAAATTCTTGAGGTACTCCAGCCAACGCCTTTATCTCATATTTAGTTCCTTTTGAGAAAATAGGTACTTGAGACTTTTATGATCAGAGTACACAGTGAATGGTTCTCCGTAGAGACAGTGTCTCCAAATTTTTAAAGCAAACACTACCGCGGCTAGTTCCAGGTCATGTACCGGGTAGTTTTCTTCATGTTTCTTCAATTGCCTAGAAGAGTATGCAATAACTCTTCCCTGTTGCATCAGCACACACCCAAGGCCAATACCGGAAGCATCGGTATATACCTCATACTTTTCTCCTTCGATAGGCAGGGCCAAGACCGAAGCAATAGTCAAGTGGTCCTTTAAAGCTTGCAAACTTCTTTCACAATCGTCGTTCCATTCATATGGTACTTCTTTGCGAGTCATCTTGGTGAGCGGTACTGTAATTTTCGAGAAGTCCTTAATAAAACGTCAGTAATAACCAGCTAGACCCAAGAAACTTCAGATTTCTGTTGCATTTGTAGGCCGTTCCCATTTCCTCACGGCTTCAACCTTTGTAGGATCCACAGAAATTCCATCCTTCGAGACTATATGGCCTACAAAGGATACTTCTTCTAGCCAAAACTCGCACTTGCTGAATTTGGCATACAATTGATGGTCCCTCAATATCTGTAACGTCATCCTCAATTATACTTTATGCTCCTCTTCAGACTTTGAATATATCAGAATATCATCAATGAAAACCACAATGAATTTATCCAGATGTTGTCTAAAAGTGCTATTCATGAGCTGCATAAACGCTACAGGGGCATTTGTTAGTCCAAAAGACATAACAGTAAATTTATAATGCCCGTACCTGCTTCGAAATGCAGTTTTGTGAATATCCTCATCCTTGATCCTCAGTTGGTGATAACCTGACCGAAGATCAATCTTTGAGAAGTACTTTGCTCTAGAAATTTGATCGAAGAGTTCATCTATCCTTGATAGTGGGTACTTGTTTTTGATCGTAAGGTGGTTCAACTGCCGATAATCAATACATAGCCTCATCGATCCATCCTTCTTCTTGACAAATAACACTGGTGCTCCCCATGGGAAAGTACTCGGTCTGATGAAACCTTTCTTTAATAATTCCATGAGTTGCTCCTTCAATTCCTTCAGTTCTGCAGGGGACATTCTGTAGGGTGCTTTGGAAACAGGTCCAGCACCCGGAACAAGGTCTATGGTGAAAGAGACTTCCCTCTCTGGTGGTAAACCAGGTAAATCTTCAGGTAAAACATCGAGAAATTCCCGAACTACTTGAATGTCTTCAAGTCTGGCCACCTTAGTTTCCAGGATAGTTACAAATGCTAAGAATGCCTCGCAACCTTTGCTGATAAGTTTATGGGCTCGAAGAGCCGAGATAACTAGTGATCTCTTTTGCAGAGTAATATAAGTTAACTCTGGGTAATCTACAAAGGTTACTTTCCCATTCCGACAGTCTATAGTTGCCCGATGGGTGGAAAGCCAATCGGCACTTAGAATGACATCATACCCATGTAGATCTAAGCATAGCAAATCAGTAGGTAGATTGTGGCCTTTAATCCTGACCTCACAGTTTTGGTAATGGTATGTGACTTCGGAATCATTCCATAACGAAGTAGAAATTACTAAGTTCATCTGTTCAGGTTCCATAGAGAATGAAGTAGAAAATTTCTTTGAAACAAAAGAATGGGTTGCGCCGGTATCTAATAGAACTTGAGCAAACTTGGAACAGATAGATAAGGTACCTTCCACCAGTCCGCCTTCAGTTGGTTTCATCTTCTGCAGAGCTTGGAGACATCCTTGCTTTTTTGCTTGGCAATTTTCTTCCTTGATTGTTGATTCTGCCCGTTCATTCAATAGGGGGCAATCGGGGATTCGGTGTTCCCGACTCCGGCATCGGAGGCACGCTCCCAACTTTCTCCAGCATTCATCGGCCTTATGACCGGGCTTGTCACAATAATAGCAATTCTCCTTAGCTGGCATAGTGATGGAGAAAGGCTTGTTGATTTGCTTGGGCTTCTTATCCTTGGAATACTCTCCTCCAACATTGGGTCGCTTCTTGTTGAAAGAAGGTTTGAAGCTACCAGAGGTAGTAACGATCTCCTTCTTATCCTTACCACGGATTTTGTCGGACAACTCTGTGGCATCTTCCAGCAGTTGAGCACATCGAACAATCTCCGGATATACTTGGATATCCATTGGTGCCAATTGAGTGATGAATTGGGGCCTAAGCCCATTTAAGAAACGCCGGGCTTTCATCTTCTCCGTACACACCAAGTGAGGTGTGTACCTTGATAGCCTAGAGAACTGGGCCTCATACTCGGCCACGGTCAGGGTTCTTTGCTTGAGAGCGGCAAATTCCATGGCCTTCTTCTCTTGGACGCGGTCGGAGAAATATTTATTGTTGAAATGACCGACAAAGTCAGTCCATGACACATTGTCTTCCATTAATGTAGCTTCGACTAACTCCCACCAGCACCTTGCATCTCGTTCCAGTTGAAATGTAGCTAGTAGGACCTTTTCATCATCCGTGCACTGCATGACACGGAATATTCGCTCGATCTCCTTCAACCAATTCTCAGCGTCATCCGGGTTAGAAGAACCAGTGAACTTAGGTGGGTTCATATTCCTAAAACCTATGTGGAGATCTCCCGCTCCACGGTTGGCTCCACCTTGCACTATCTGTTGTAATGCCTGGGTAAAGTCCCGGACAGTACGCTGCATCTCACACCACTGGGCACGTTCCGCAGCAATAATCCTACAAGAGTTTAAATTAGTCTCATATTTATTTATAAGGATGGTCACCCTATGATGACTTAAATCCCTTGGCTCTACCTAATCTCACGAGTTTAAGGGTTGACCTATCCTTGGACTTGGGGTTACCTAGGAGTTTAAAACCCTAGGCTCTGATACCATAAAACTATCACGCCCCGAGCGCGGAAGAAAACCCGGAGAGCGTGACGAGTATATAATCATTCATGTCGATCAGAGCAATAACAATTTTGACGACAACGACATACGTGCTAATAACAACAATAATTTATAAAACTGACACCTTCCACGCTAAATCATTAATACATAATGTCAATTTAACAATGACTCATTTAAATAAAGGTGACTTAATAACAGTAATGGAAAGACACGACGTAACAGGACTTGGCACGGTGCTTGGAAACTTCTACATTCATCACTCTTGGTCATTCCCATCTGGTCGCTATTCAGAGTCCAAATTACCTGAAAATTTATTGGAAAGCATTTGATGAGCAAACGCTCAGTAGGAATTATATCTTCAGACCCAGACTCGCTTTACGTGATTAATACATTACGCAATATGGCATGATTATGTATATAAAAATGTAAGTGAATAATGAGAATGGAATAACAATACATATTAAGAATGAGCTAGCAGGGTATCATGTATATCAAGTAAATTTAACAAGGGTACCGAGCAAGTAATATCAAGTCATATCACGAGATAGTGGCTACACATTTATTCAAGGACTGCCCAAACATGGCCACGCAAGTCAAGTGTATCAAGTCAAGCAAGAGAGAATTGTGAAACGTCATCAATCAGGCTAGTCATGTACTCCGGTGCAATGTCACACCGTAATCATTCAACTCCCATGGGCACAAGTACTTTCGGGTGCTCCTCCCAGGACCAGATTTGGCCCTATATGCACAGGCATTGGTCATATAAATTGACATCCACTATAGTTTTGTAGCCATTGGGAATTCTAAAGAAAATAGCTTATTGTAGGATGTTAAGACAGATTAATGGAATTTGGAATTCAAGGCCATAGATTTATGTAGAGATGACTTAACTAGAAAATATACATAAGACTGGGTAATTGGCGTGCTTCTAGGAAACCGCAGAATGGAATTGGCGTCCTTATTAATGGGTGCTAATTCTGTAAATATGATATTTAAGCAAGAATAAATAGCATCTGTTATAGCAGGCATAATTTAACATTTTATTTTTTCACTTAATATAAATGACATCCTTCTCGGAAGGTGCTCATTAGTTCAATTCGTTTTATCTAGATTTATTAATTTTATATCCCAGAATATAACGTCCTTATAGGTGGACGTTCATTTCTCATATTTTTAATTAAACAAATATGTACATATTTTTTTAAGACGTTATTTCATTTATTATAGAACATCCCTTTTAAAAGGACACATATTATTTAATAAAAAAATTTGAAAATAAAATATATGATAATTAGGAGAAAATTTCAAGGATTTCAAATATATAATTTATTTTATTTATATTATCTAGTTTAATAGATATAAATTTTCCAAGACATAATTTATAATATATATATATATTTAAATATATATATATATATATATATATATATATATATATATATATATATATATATATATATATATATATGCGTATTAATCAATTGTCGGTAAATGGTGTGAACGTCATTAACCAAATGCATGCTACTCGTTCATCACATGGATGAACAGTAGCACTTTTTATTTATTGAGATTTTATTAAAACTAATTACATGATAAATAGGAGAAAAATCTAAGGATCTTAACACTGAAATATCATAATTTTATTGCATCAGAATAAAAAGATAAAAATCGACAATGAGGGTACGGGTGTTAACACATGAATAGTAACCCGTTTTCAAATATGAGTTTTTTACTGAAACTAATTACATGATAAATAGGAAAAAATCTAAGGATCTTAATCCTGAAATATCAGGATTTTATTGTATCAAGATAAAAAGATAAAAATCGACAAGGAGGGTACGGGTGTTAACACATGAACAATAACCTATTTTCAAATATGAGTTTTTACCTAAACTAATTACACGAGCAAGTAATATCAAGTCATATCACGAGATAGTGGCTACACATTTATTCAAGGACTGCCCAAACATGGCCACGCAAGTCAAGTGTATCAAGTCAAGCAAGAGAGAATTGTGGAACGTCATCAATCAGGCTAGTCATGTACTCCGGTGCAATGTCACACCGTAATCATTCAACTCCCATGGGCACAAGTACTTTCGGGTGCTCCTCCCAGGATCAGATTTGGCCCTATATGCACAGGCATTGGTCATATAAATTGACATCCACTATAGTTTTGTAGCCATTGGGAATTCTAAAGAAAATAGCTTATTGTAGGATGTTAAGACAGATTAATGGAATTTGGAATTCAAGGCCATAGATTTATGTAGAGATGACTTAACTAGAAAATATACATAAGACTGGGTAATTGGCGTGCTTCTAGGAAACCGCAGAATGGAATTGGCGTCCTTATTAATGGGCGCTAATTCTGTAAATATGATATTTAAGCAAGAATAAATAGCATCTGTTATAGCAGGCATAATTTAACATTTTATTTTTTCACTTAATATAAATGACATCCTTCTCGGAAGGTGCTCATTAGTTCAATTCGTTTTATCTAGATTTATTAATTTTATATCTCAGAATATAACATCCTTATAGGTGGACGTTCATTTCTCATATTTTTAATTAAACAAATATGCACATATTTTTTTAAGACGTTATTTCATTTATTATAGAACATCCCTTTTAAAAGGACACATATTATTTAATAAAAAATTTTGAAAATAAAATATATGATAATTAGGAGAAAATTTTAAGGATTTCAAATATATAATTTATTTTATTTATATTATCTAGTTTAATAGATATAAATTTTCCAAGACATAATTTATAATATATATATATATATATATATTTAAATATATATATATATATATATATATATATATATATATATATATATATATATATATATATATATGCGTATTAATCAATTGTCGGTAAATGGCGTGACCGTCATTAACCAAATGCATGCTACTTGTTCATCACATGGATGAACAGTAGCACTTTTTATTTATTGAGATTTTATCAAAACTAATTACATGATAAATAGGAGAAAAATCTAAGGATCTTAACATTAAAATATCATAATTTTATTGCATCAGAATAAAAAGATAAAAATCGACAACGAGGGTACGGGTGTTAACACATGAATAGTAACCCGTTTTCAAATATGAGTTTTTTACTGAAACTAATTACATGATAAATAGGAAAAAATCTAAGGATCTTAATCCTGAAATATCAGGATTTTATTGTATCAAGATAAAAAGATAAAAATCGACAAGGAGGGTACGGGTGTTAACACATGAACAATAACCTGTTTTCAAATATGAGTTTTTACCTAAACTAATTACATGATAAATAGGAAAAAATCTAAGGATCTTAATCCTGAAATATCACGATTTTATTGTATCAGGATAAAAAGATAAAAATAGTTGAAGATGGTACGGATGTTAAACATATGGTCTTTATTTAACTAATTAACGTAGATCATGTAAACAACCGGAAAAGTTTACAACGTGATAGTCTAAACATTTAACTAAGTATGTTTTTAAGAGCTTTCGTCTGGGGAGAGAAGACCTACCTTAAACGATGATCTGAGAATGAACAGTGAGATATAATAAGAAGAAGACGTCTCTGCAACTTCCTTCACGTTTACCACCACCATAGGAAAGGGAATAAAGATGACATCACCTTTCTTGTGCAACAGCAAAGAACAAAAAATGGAAGAGGAAGAAGAGTGCAGAGGAGAAGACGTGCTAACAAACTTTGCATGAAAGAGGGCGGAGGGTTTTATAGAAGATGGGTGGTTTGGGTGAGAAGGTGTTGTTGGCCTTCTGTGTGAACAAATTCCAGCCGCTTCAATCGCCCAAATCTGTGTGAATTTAATAAGTCGAAATCCATTTCATTTTGGACACTAAACTGCGTATTGACCATCCCCCCTCCTTTTTGATGTCGGCTGGCTGCTAACACATGTGTTATTAATGTTAGGTGGTTAGAGATAACACGTAGAGTCCTTGATGAAAAGGATTGCATGGGCTTGGTGTGAACGCAAGGGGTTGGGTTGGCCAATTGAGAATCTCACATGGGTTGGACTCTTTCATGTGGGTTTGTAAAGCCTCCCAGGCCCATTTATATTAAGGGAAAATAATAATATAAGCCCACTAAGTATATAAGTAACAATTTAGGTTTGTGTAAAGCCTCCAAGGCCCTTTTGTTTAATTAATTATTTATTTTTACACTAGTTTATTTCTAATTAGAGTACATGTTTTTCTTTAAACTTTTCAGGGGTGCTACAGGGCTGGTCCGCCTAAACCCTCCCTCCCCCACTCTGTAAACCAAAAAAAAAAAGAGAAAAGAAGCTTTTTTTCTAAAGGTTTACCCGGACCAAACCCAACCCTCAACTTGGTCCGGGTAAACCCCTTCCAACCTTTCATCTTCCCTATAAAATCCCCCCCTAGGGAGGTCAAGGGAGAGGAGAAAATGGAATCGAATGAATGCAAGGACCTACAGCCTAACCGCTGCCCCCTCGGAGTTCCTCTGCAGGCACCCAGCGAGGGTCGTACGCAGAACACGAGGAACTAATTGCGCGTGTGGTTGGCTTGTTAATCGGCTCATACACGCCGAGAGTATGTCGCACATTCTTCCCTCACATGGCGTCTAGCCATCTCACACAAGTCCACCCCCGTTGCGTGAAAGGCGTTATGACAACGGCGAACACACCCGCATCCCGGGTCCGCCCACGTACGACAACCCACGGTGACTACGCATATGCCATGATGCTGCACCGACTCCTGACACAGAACCACGTGCCTACTGACCGCCCCGAGCTGGCCGCTGACCGCTTTGACTGATGACTCGAGTTAGCCGGACCCTAGCCCGGGAGTAATATTCCCGTGGCCGGCCTCGACTCCCCAGCGTGACGACATTCGCCTTCCGAGGTTCGAACCCGACTGCTCACCTTGAGCCGCGTCCGACCTCCGTCAAACGCCAGCCTACGACCGCCCCTGCCACCTAGGCAGTCGGGCTTGTCTCGATCTCCCCATGGAGAGCCTCTGTAAAACACGTGGATGTCCGCCTTATCCAGCATTGACCCAGGGACCGACCCACACGTTGAAATTATCCCGCAGCTTGCGCTCATTATACTTCGGCCTCCTTGGCCCATTTGTAAAGCCCATGTGGCTCTCATACAGCATGAAACCAGTTGAATACATGTACATGTACTCGGGGCTCTGCCTCTTCTCGACACCCAGTTACTTCAGTCACAACAGTGCCTCCGACACTCGACTGCCAGTCACATCGAGCCCCGAGCACGACCATCGAGGTCTCCCAACGCCCGTCTCCCCCAGTCACAACGGTGCCTCTGGCACCCGACTGTCAGCTACTCCAGTCACATCTGGGCCCGCGACACCCGATCACTTAACAACTCCAATCACAACAGTACCTCCGGCACCCGACTACTAGCTACCCCAGTCACATCGGGGCCCACGGCGCCCAACCATTCAACAACTTCAGTCACAACGGTGCCCCCGGCACCCGACTACCAGTGACCCCAGTCACATTGGGGCCCACGACGCCCGACCATTCAACCACCTCAGTCACAACGGTGCCCCCGGCACCCGACCGCCAGCTACTCCAGTCACATCGGGGTTCGTGACACCCGACCACTCAACTTCCCCAGCACAACGATGCCCACGGCACCCCTACTGCCCCGACCTTGACACTGTCTCATGTCGGGAATACATTGTGACTCCCCCCGGGCGCCATCCTGCTGAGTCACAGGTCCTCTGACGGACACTAGGTACAGATACTGAACTACCCACACCATAATGCAATGACCCGGGGACTATCATGAATGATGGAATTGTCCCGTGGCTTGCAAGCAATTGTAATCGGGCTCTCATGTCCCCATATAAATGCCTTTCATGGCATATACGTCATGTAATCCAGTCAGGGAGCGGATCTCCCTCCTCGCTAGAACCAGTCTCTCCGCCCCCAGTTATCCCTATTGTGTTGCTGTTGCCCTGTCACTGTTGTACGGACTAAGCCCTCCCGACATCGCGGCTCCCAGGGTCCCTGAGTCTCTCTTCGGCAGTAGAAACAAAGGTATTCGGATTCAATCCGATGTAAAATAAACACCGATTTCTTGCGACCGGTGGGGAAAGACGTCCAGTACACGAATCCCCATAATCTCCTGCGCACTCGTACTCGTGGAACCCCTTCTATCCATGTGTCACCCGATCTCTCGAGCCACGTGTCGCATCCTGGCGACACTTCCCCGGTCAATCCTTGGTTCCATAGGTGATTGTCGAGAAGTCGACTGGCACGCCCGCATTCCACCCAACCATCCCTGTCCCAATCTCCCAGAATGATGAACCATACGCCATCCCTTCCAGTGTGTTCCCATCGTTCTCTCTGCCTTCTTCTCAATACCCCCGGAATCCCCGCGTGCCCAGTCAACCTATCTCGGCCTTCCGTAAAAGGTGAGTGTGCGCCCCCGCCGCGAGGACAAACACGTGTGACTCCCCGTGCGCGTATAACATGGTACAACTAGCTCGGTGTCCTAGAGGGAATCCCAGGCTCGCGGAGTCTTACGGAGGCCTTGAAACAAGATTCCCTAGTCCATTGGAAGGAATATCCAAGAGATAGGTCATCATGTCCAAAATTATCTTCCTAATGTGCAAAAAGGTGTAACTAATGACAATATACCGGAATATGTGCCATGTACTTATAAAATGACTCTAAGAAGAGAGATAGAATCATGTAAAACAGAGTTCAATCACCAATCCTCTCTTAATTTGAAACATGTATTTATTACAAAATATATGAATTGGTCACAAATTAACATAAGTTAAAATAATATCAATTATGCTTAGAAACATGGAATCTATTATCATAAACGATGAAATCAACTAAGTATATAAAACCAGTACTTAAATCAGGCTTAAAACGTAGTTAACTAAGTTTAACATATAATAATTATGGTAAATCTGCATTAACTCTCGGGTTAAAATAATGAAGATATTCAGAAATAGAAAACGGTCAAATGGACGCCCGCCACTTGCGGTTAGCGATCTATCGTACGACCGCGACAGTTCACTGGCGGTCAGAAAGAAGACCATTTCTTCCTGTATTAATCCTAGTTCCAAAGATAACTAAACAAAAATGCTAATTAAGACATATCATGTCTGGAAATCAACATATATAAACTTCCATAACCATGATAGAACGTATATAGGCCAACAATATGCATAGGTTTGTATGAACAATAAAGAATTCCATTTTTTTCTTCATTAGGCTAAGAATCATGCATGAAGACTAAACTAGATGCATAGTCCTAAGTAAAACATGAAATTCTCAAGGTACAATGCATGAAAATGAATGAAACCAGAGGGCTTTTGTTCCTCACTTTAAATTGAAGCCTTTCATGAGATAACCTACCTTTAATAGTGCTCCTAATCTTCGAATTTCTGACTGGAATCAAGTCCTAGTTTCTGCACTTTCTTGTACTAAATCAACAACTTCACGTCCCTCAATCTCCTGATTCCCTTGACCTATGGACGTGAAATTTTGAGGGTAAGTAGAGGATATGAATGGGAACATAAAGTTCTAAAGAACCTCCATCTAATTACCTCGTTTTGGACTCCGAATTTCTTGATCTTCTTGGGTCGGATGCACTAATTCTTGAGTTCTTAATGTCGAAACAGCAGCTTTAGAAGCCTCTAACTTCACATAGGCTTGATCTCCTAGCACGAAATTTTAAGCGAAGTTAGTCCTTAATATTAGGAATAAAAACCTTAAAAGAACCTACCCAAAATAATATCTCCTTACCTTAGTTCTACGCGTGCCAAAGTAGGGGTCGCGCATGTTAAATCTGGGACCTATTTATAGGATTTGCTAGGGATTTAAGGATTAAAACGATTCTAGAGTCCCAATGTCACGTCCCAAGCGCGGAAGATACTCGGATCCGTGATGCGTCTATATCGATCGTGTCATTTGTGTAAGATCAGAGTGCGCATATTATTAGGTAATTCATTACTAATTTAAAATTTGAACATACACCATAGTCCAAGATGACAAACTAAGTAATACCTCAAACTAATTTCATAAAGCTTCAGATTTTGACATAATTCAAATTGACTTAAACATAAATGACTGAAATTGTATCATAGGGTACAAGCCTTTATAACAACTGGAAATACACGACATAAGACCTGGAATACAAAGGACTAGACCTAGTTGACGGTACATCTAACTATGACCCTAACACTCGTCACTCGGTATCGGTCCCATCCGGGTGGTGGTCGCTATCCAAGTTTCCTGAAAAATGTTAGAATTGCAACTTTATGAGCAAATCGCTCAGTAGGAATTATATCTCAAGTTCTAACAATCTTTAAGTTAATTACAAGTTCATGCGGTATAATGATGCATGTAGGATCAAGCAAGAATATCAAGAATTGTAATAAAGAATATCACAAGAATTTCAATAAGATGTATCAATAAGAAATTTTAAGTAATTTGCAAGTAAGTGCACAAGTATTTCCAAGGATAACGTATCCAAGAACGTATTCAAGCAAGTAAATTTCAAGAATTTATCATTCGAGTAATTCGAGCAAGTATTTCAAGCTCATGTATATCAAGCTCATGTATTCAAGTAGTACAATGGAATTGGCTATTTTCATTCAATTCATTCAAGCAAGTAATTGCCCTTTTTCGGGCTAAACAATTCAAGTCAAGCACGTCAAGCATGTCACGAGAGAGTGAGTGGGAATGTCTCAAGTCAAGTCAAGTCAAGCAAGTACTTCGGTACAATGCCAAACACCGTGGTCAATAAACTCCCATGGGCACAAGTACCTTTGGGTGCTCCTCCCAAGACCAGACCGGGCCCTATACGCACAGCATTTCATGTATACTTTTGACATCCACTCTCATTTATATAGCCAATATAGAATTTCAAGAAAAAAAAATTCATTTGTAGGAATATAAGGTGGATCAATCCAGAATAGAGATTAAGGACAATAGACATGAAAATGATGGATGATAACTTAACCTCTTAAGAATGTAGGACATAAATGCAATTCAGGGGTTTATGGGGTTTAGCAATGACTTTCAGGTTTTTCTAAGGTTTGGCAGAATATGAATTTACCAGGCTCTGTAATCAAGGTCTACAGGATGTTTGACGTAACAGTTTTAACAGGGTGAGTAATTGACGACATACTTGAGTGTCGCTATTCATGTAATTGGCGCCCTGGCTTGGGGCGCCATTTACATTTGGGTGATTTTCACCCGGCAGTATATCTATATATATTTTTAATTAACGGCATACTGGAGAGTCGCTATTCATGTAATTGGCGCCCTGGCTTGGGACGCCATTTACATTTGGGTGATTTTCACTGGGCATATACATTCTGTTACTCAAAACACTATTCATACACTATTCATACCGTAAAAGTTTCTTAGAAATAGAAAGCAATGATATGAACAGGTAGAGAAAATTCTCGGGAGTTCAGAATCATGCTCATGTAAAATTGTTGGGTTTCACTATTCAATAAATTGTGGTGATTTACACCGGGCAGGTACATTCTGTGACTCAAAACACTATTCAAACATTATTCATACCGTAAAAGTTTCTCGAGAACAGAAAGTAAGGACATGAACAAGTAGTGAAAATTCTCGGGATCTCAAAAACATGTTTATGAAAAATTATTGTGGACTAGTATCATTTATATTAATTTTTCTATCTCGGTGTTTAAAAATTTTAGAAAAAGGAATTGACGTCTGCACAGGGGGTCTTCATTTAAATGACGACCATGTACGCAGCCTTCATTTTGGTAAATGGCGCCCTGGTTAGAGGCGCCGTTTACACTAGGTGGTTTACTATTCATCAGTTGAAAAGTTCTCTGAATCAGGAAGTAAGGGTACGGGCAGGTAGATAAAAATGTCAAGATCACATAAATATATTCATGCAGAATTTTCATGGTTTAGTTCAATAGATATCGATTTTTGAATGTCTTGATTTAATAATTTCCAGAAATTGTTGGAAATTGAATTGACGACACTGTGAAGTGTCTTCAATTAAATGGTGCCCTGGATTGGGGTGCCTCTTCAGTGAATGGCGCCCTGGCTAGGGGCGCTATTCAGCTGAGGGCTGGATTTTTTTTTCGGGTTTTTAAAATAGTGAGTCATAGGCTACTATTCAAACACTATTCATTTTTAATACTTTCAGTAAATCAGGAATTAAGTACAATGTTAAATAGAGAAAAATATGAGGTTTCCAGAACCATGCTCATGCAGGAGTTTCCTGATTGGGTTAAAAAGATATAATTGTCTGAACATGGTGGCTGGGCAGTATGAGTCACGGGTTACTATTCAAACACTATTCATTTTTAATACTTTTAGTAAATCAGGAATTAAGTACATGGTTAAATAGAGAAAAATATGAGATTTCCAGAACCATTCTCATGCAGGAGTTTCCTGATTGGGTTAAAAAGATATAATTGTCTGAACATGGTGGTCAGGGTAGTATGAGTCATGGGTTACTATTTAAACACTATTCATTTTTAAGATTTTCAATAAATCATGATCTAAGGATATGGTAAAATAGAGAAAAATCTGAGGTTTCCAGAACCGTGCTCATGCACGAGTTTCATGATTGGGTTAAAAAGATATAATTATCTGAACATGGTGGCTACTAATTACGTGATTTCACTGTTCACGAATTACATCATGTTCACCGAATCAGGAAGTAAATGCATAGATAGACATGGAAAATTTGCCGGACTGTAAGATCAAGCTCATGCAATAATTTTTGAGTTTAATTTCATCGATTTTAATTATTAAACATGGATCAATGTGCAATAAATTAGGACAGGTTAATGACAATTATACTAAACTGCGTGATGTACTAGGAGTACTTGGCGGAGGATCTCCTCAACGCAAGGGTTATTATTCCAGATAGGCGTAGCCTAACTTTTCCACTAAGCCTTTTGATATACTCCAAACAGAATGTAGCTAAGCTAAAACAAGTTTAACTAGCATGCATGTTAACCTACGTTAACTACTAGTTTAGCCCGATCTTGAGAACACCTACCTTTTTTTGACGTAAACACGTAGAAGGAATAAGAAAGTAAGCTTCTCTGCAAGGTTCTCTAGCAGCAGGAGGAAGAACCCCTTCACGTATTCTCCTGGAAAGACCCCCTTCTGTTGACAATCACCTTCTAACCTTAGGAGGTTGTGTATAATTATAGGGAAGGAAAGACAAAAGGGTCCTTTGCCAGGGAAAAAGAAGCAATTAATGCTTCAATCCATGGATTCCACTGTCGGGTAAGAGGGTCCGTTGCCAGCAAAATGGAGTTGTTCAGGATAGGATGATAGGGATGGTTGTCTGTTGACTTAGGGAAATTGCGCCTCTCCGAGCAGACGTCATTTAGGTGAATAGCGCCTAAGTGTAGGGCGCTATATCCTCTGGTCCTTTCCAAGGAAATAGCACCTCTCTAGGCAGTCGTTATTTATGTGAATAGCGCCCCTTCAAGTGGACACTATATCCTTGAGTTTATATTTATATATATATATATATATTATCTATAGGGACTCAGAAATGGCGCCTATGACCTGGGCGCCCTTTCCGAAAATAGCGCCCGGGTCATGGGCATGATTTTGCCTGAGTGCATTATTATGTACTATCCATTGATGTTACATGTCTAGGTCTTTTTCTTGGGTGCATTATTATGTACTGTCCATTGATGTTACGTGTCTAGCCGTATGAAATAACGTCTTATATTGAGTCGTTACTTCATGTATGAATAGTATTTATGAATAGTAAGTGAATAGTGCATATGAAATAGCGCTCATATAAGGAGTCGTTATTTCATGTGAATAGTAATGAATAGTAGAGGTGAATAGTTCATATGGAATAACGCCCTTACGTGGGGTCGTTACTTAGAGTCACTATTTTGATGAATAGTAAAGAGTCACTATTTCAATGAATAGTATCACTTTTCCAAATAAAAGAATTTTTTTGAGACAGATACGTAGATAGGTAGAGAAAAATATAAGGAATCTAGCGGTATGCTCATGCATTAGATTAGGTATCATGATTCACATTTATTAAATTTTTAGCATGGATGATTTATATAATAACTTAGAAGTTATATACTAACTTAGAACACGACTGTTTATTCAGTTGTGCTTCACGAAAATGGCGCCTCAGTGAAAGTCGCTACTATTTTTGGTGAATAGTATTTTTGAATAGTAAATGAATAGTAAGTGAATAGTAGTGAATAGTAATGAATAGTAATCTAAATAGTAATTGAATAGTATATTTAAATAATAAACTCTATTACGTAAAGGGTGGCATATTTGTATAATGGCCCTTATGGGATGTTCTACCTTTTTGTTAACCTTACTATAGAGTTATCTAAAGTTTTATTTATTTGGAAAGAAGTATATTAAATTTTTTTTCCTCATTTTTATATGGGGTGCTACACCCAGTTAGACTTTAGATCGATCCCTAAGAGTCCTAAGCATCATTACAAATCTTCATTCGTTGCTCTCTAGAGTTTTAATTGTCAAAAATCTAATCTTTTTACACTTTCTTACACTCACGGAACTGACATTGATTTAGTAGTCGTTCGGTGACCGTTTTATGGGCGTTAGCGGTCTCGCGATAGACCGCTTTTACATCTGGGTGCCGAATTTGAAATACTTCAAACTCTTATGATAGTATCCCATCTATTATCCTTTTATTTATATCCCAAGGAGTAATTATCACCTTAATTCCGTGATTTTTCCTATTTCTAGCTTCTAGAATATGGGCTAAAGTCCAAAAATAATCTTTTGGGCCTATTGGGTTCATTATATGGGCATAATCCTCTTGGATTAGTGTAAGGCTTAATTAATTGGATTAAATTCACCATAATTTATTCAATAGCACATTAAATGCTTTAATAATTATATTTTAATTCTAAAAAATTCTTAGAAAATTCTCGGGCGTTACATCCGTAGTCGGCCAGCAGGGCAGTGTTGATATTCCATCTACAGGGTCCAAGGGGAGAGGAGATTCCCGAATGTGTGTGCCACGGGGTTGCAATTTTATTTTGTTAGTTTAGTTCCATATACGTGTGAGTTTTATTCCGCTTACATTCCTTTATCGCTTCCTTGTTTGAGTGGCAATACGGGAAGGCCTGAGGTCGACGCGAGAGGGAACTGGCCTGGAGGGAGGTCGACGCATAGAGGAGCTGACCCGAAGGGAGGTCGGTGCAGGAAGGAGTGAGGTCGATGTAGGCGGCAACTGGTTGGGGGGGAGAGGTCGACACGGGCGACGGTTGCCCTGAAGGGAGGTCGACACTGGTGGAGTTTGACCTAAAGGGAGGTCAATGCAGGGAGGAGTGAGGTCGATGCAGGCGTGGTCAAGGAAGGGTAAGGTCGATGCAGGCATACGGGAAGCGCGACTATGCACTCATATGCCAAGGAACATGGTCTCTTTTATGCACGATATGCACGAGACAAAGTTGGGTTTGGGAATCGGTCCCGGGTACGAGGCGGAGGTCAGTCCTCACGGATATGGAAGGCCTCCGACCGGACGTAATCCGATACTCCGTGCATCACTATTTTATATACCACGTGATCATGGCATACAGGCACCCATAAAATGGAATGATGTAACGATATGCCAAGGAACGTGGCCTCTTTTATTCATGCTATACACGTGTGGAATTTTAATTAGTTCCCTTATTTGTTCATGATGGATGCTCATGCTCGCGCTTGTCAATGTAATGCGGCAATGCTGTGCCCAGTTCTCTTCGTGTCTTCCACAGTTCTCATGGTTTGGTCGGAGCATTCCATCGTTATTTATTTTGTTTGTTTGTTGCTTCCTTTTGTATTTAAATGAGTGTATAGTTCTGGAAAAAATTCGACAGCATCTCCCCTAGACCCGGATACGGGAAGGGTAAAGCGAGTACACGTCCACAAGGAGTGACGTAACCCAAAGTAAAGGTGCACACGGCAGTGATGACACCTCGGAGGAACCTACAAAACGATGGACGGAAGGCACAAACTCGCGGTTGAGACACAAAGCAGGGAGGAAGATCCCACCGGATCAGAGAGAGATGGTGGCAGGGCCACCAGATCAAAAGGGACCAAAGACCACCGGATCAGAGGCCGAAGGACGCCACCGGGTGGAGAAAGGTCACTGGATTGAGAACCCGCCAGAGCGCCACCGGATCAGCGGCGTGGGCGGGCTACTAGGTGGAGACTGATTGAAGCCCACCGGATAGGGAGAGGTGGGGATGCCACCGGTTCGAACCCCTAAGCGAGCCACCAGGTCAAGCTTCGATCAATAGAGGCGGCAAAAGCCACTAGTTCAAGTGGGGTGGATGACCCACCGGATCGAAGGCGGGTGAGGCGGCATTGGATCAAGCGCTAAAGCGCCATCGGATTGCCGCGATTAAGGTGCCACCGGATCGCACCCTGTGGCGGGCCACCGGATCGAGGGAGCAGTGGTGCCATCGGATCAGACGGATGACGATGCCACCGGATCGAAGAGGCAATGGTGCCACCAGATCCCCAGGGGTCTCGGGGCCATCAAATCAGCAGAAAGGGCAAGAATTGGACACCGATTGACAGAGCTTCCGAGGACCAAGCGAGGGGGGGATTATGGAGTGGGGATACTCTGATAACAAAAGGAGGATGATCTGCTCCACTGGTGATTCAGGAATACCATCCACCGAGCTGGACGGACCCTAAGCTAAAGTGCCATAGGAGTTCTCTCTGGCGGACGAGAGAGGGATGGATAAGGCAAACAAACAAACATGCCCACCCCGGGGGGGGGGGGGTAATTTTCAAGATATAGGCTTTGAGCCTGGACCATTAGCTTGGGCAGGCCTTCACACCCACCTTCTGAGCGACACAAAGGAACAGATATCCAAGCACTTAAACTTGCTAACTCCTATTCCTTCGAGAAAAAGCACACACAAAGGGGGGGTGTGAAGAAGCAATGAAGAGACCAAGCTACGATGGAGGGAACAGTAAAATAAATAGTTAAAAAAAAGGGATCTGGTGGGGAGGGAGAGCGGAGCACAAGCTCCTTTCCCCCTCCAAGACCCTCCTTTTACACTCTCCAAAACTCCTCCTTTCTTCTCTTCGGATCTCCTCCTCTCTTCTTACCTTCTTCTTCTTCATTTTTCCTCACTCAAAGCTTCGAACAAGAGGGAGAGGAAGTTGCAGGTGCTCTAGCAGCTCTCGCCCGATCCCCCCTCTTTTCTTTTCTTTTTCTGTCTCTTACTTATATTGGAGCAATGCCACGTTGGCGGTGAGAGGGTCAACGGGAGAAGCCACTCCCGGTCCTCTCTCTCACATCTATTGTCGTATCCCCACTTCCCCGTTTGGGGGGAGCAGATGGTTGGCAGCGCCATGGGTGGCTCAAGGCTAGCACAGAAGGGGCAAAGCTTGGAGCCCGCACCGCTACGCGCCGGAGGCTGGAGGGCAAGGACCCTTGGTCCCTGGTAATGCCCAAAAGATCTGAGAAAAGTGGATTTTCTTCTTTCATAAAGCTGGCGCCGGAGCCACCGTAACGAGAAGGGCATCACTGGTTCATGCACAGAGAGGGGTCACCAGACCAAGCCACTAGGAAGAGCCACTGGGAGAGCGAGGGGTAACGCCATCGGTTCGCCGAAGGGGCAGGCGCCACCAGATCAGTAGGTCGTGACGCCACCGGATGACCATGCAGAGTGGGCCACTAGACCAAGTGGCTAACGAGGCCACCGGATCATGAGCGGCCGGAGCGCCACCGGATCGCAGCGGCAGGGAGCCACCGGATCACCCCAAAGGGGCGCCAATGGATCAGGGGCGCTGGGTGGTCGCCACCATATCAAAGCCCTAGGACGTTATGGACCATTCGGTTGGAGTTGTGGACCAATTGACTTAAGGGCGTTCGAAGTTCATTTGGCCTTCTCTGCTGGAGGACCTTCAAGGACTTTCCCCTTTCTGGTCAAGGGTTTCATTCGCCCGTCTGAGCATGGGTTAATGTGCATGTTGTTGTCCGCAATTGTTGATCTTGTTGAGGGACTCGAGGCACTCGAACTCCACGGGTGTGCTCTTCGCTGCCACAGTCACGAGGTGAAACCACGGCAACGTGTTGATTCGGGGACGTCTGACTCCCTATGGCTTAATGCGTCCTGTTGGACGTAAGATGTCTTTGAATGTGAAGCTTCTTTGGGGATTACCCATAAACTGTCTCTTGAAGTTCTTCTATTCACTGGGAGGCCTAGACGAGCTCAAACATCACCTGAAGCTATGTCTGTTCCAAACTTGCTTGAGGAGCTTCACAGACGTGAAATTTTACACGTCCACAAACCCCCTCACGCACGGGTAGCGCAGGCGAAGGATGAGACAAGCAGTGCACGTGGGTGCATCTACTCTTATTCACCCACGCTGGGTCTTGGAGTGTGGGACCAGCATGTTCATGGAGACAATGAAGATCCTAGGTTAGCAGACCCGTAATCTTACACCTACGCATATACATACATATATACATATAAATATATACATATATATAATAATTTTTTAATCCTTCTCTTCCCCCTTTTTTTGGCTGTTGGGTTGACCGCCACCGGATGAGCTGACCGCCATCGGTTCACGGGCTGGGAAGCCCAACCGGCGGTAGGACATGGGCTTTATAAGAGGAACGGGGGCAGTTCATCTCCTCCCCCACCCTATTTTGAATTTCAAACCCCCCCAGGGCTCAGATGCCTCTCTCCCTTCTCCCCCCTCCGTCTCTGCTATCCGAGCCGCCGGTCGCCGTGGTCGTCGTCTGCCGCCGCGCTGAGGATGAGTAAGCCCGTGACCTAGGGCATCCTTCCACCTTCCTCTCATTCTGGTCATTTCTCTTCGCACAATGGGGCGGTCACGTTGGAATCCCAGCCCCCTCCCCTTCGTCTTCTTCTTCTGTTCTTCTCCTTCAACCGCTCTTCCTCTGTGGCTCTTCTCTTGCGGGGTTCGCAAACAACGTCGGCGCCACCGGATGGGGTGCTTGCGAGGGCTACCGCTTCATAAGCTTTAGCGAGGGAGCCACCGAGTGAGAGGAATTAGGGCACCACCAGTTCACAGGGCCTAGGGGATACCCGCCGTGTCAGTCGTGGACTTGGGGGCCGTACCATCGGATGAGGGGAATATGAGGTGCCGTCGAATCACGAGCGTTGGGGTGCCACCGGATCGCAAGTGATGGGTGCCACCGGATAGGGAGACTGGGGGGGGAGCCACCGGGTCACTGCCGAGCGCATCACCGGATGGCCGCCTGGAGACGCCACCATATCAGGGGGTTAGCGGTCGCCACCAGACCAAGCGCCCACGAGGGCCACCGGATCGGGGGCCTAAAGGGCTCCATCGGATCAACCCGGCAGAGGGGAAGATGACCATGGCTGAGGCCTAACGGCCGATGGGCAGCCCGAGAGGGCGAGGAACACTCCGGTGTCGCCGTTTCGGTGCGCACCGTGATTTTTGGGGCCGTCACTCCTTGTGGGCGTGCACCCGCTTCTCTCCTTCTGCCTCCAGCCTAGGGGAGACTCTGTTGAAATTTCGTCAGAATTCTTACGCTTTGTTTATTTGACTTCAGCAACAGCCCTATCTTCTCTTGACCTTCAGTTCCAACTGTAGCCTTCTGTTCTGATCCGTTGTTTGTTGATGTTCTCGTAGGAAATGGCTTCTCCGAGTGGTTCTCCTTCTTAAGCCGTTGCCGGCATTAAGTCCGCTGTTTCGTTGCCCCTCTGGCCGTGAATTGGCTGAATGTAGAGGGCCTAGACTGGAAATACGATAGGGTGGCTGAACTTGCAGAGTCTTCAGGATCCGACACAGACACCATGGATCCCAGGCGGCTTGCCCTTGCTGACGGCGGATATACATTCAGCCAGGATGGGGGATAACGGCGGGATCACCCCAAGGACAAGCAATTGTTGCACTTCCTGAAGCACTTCAGCTTCCGAGGCAAGCGGGACATCATTGCTGTGCAGGACGTGGAGCACGCCGTCTTGCAGGTCAAAGGTAGCCTTGCTAGCAGTGTCTCAAGGCAGATACCGATGTGCTACGGGATGATAGAAGTCTTCACTCCGGAGCTCAACACCTTCTACACTACCGAAGGGGAAACTTCCATTGACCTCTGGAGTCTTCACCAGTTGACCAGCTTGCCTATTGATGGGGAGTCGTATGAGGAAGTGTGCCTCCTAGATATGATCAAGGATGAGACAGATGGGGAAGGCCTGTACACCCTCGGGTATTCCTATTGGTACTTAATGAAAGCGTACCGGGAGCTTTGGTTGTCCTACCACGGGACAAAGCACCCACTGCGTGGCGAGAAGTGAAGAGTTCGCATGGGGATGTGGCTACATTGTTTCTTCCGAGGGGAGAAGAAGTATGACGACTTCCCCTCCGTTGGGGCCGCGGCATCTTCAAAGAAGCCGGGCCGGAGCAAATTGAACTTGAGAGTCACAGTCTTCTAGCGCTACAGAGACGGCCCCAACCCAGCAGGCGTTGATGCCACGACGCACTGCGCAGCATTTTTAGCCTATTGGCTATGCTTGTCCGCCATGCCGTTCGGGGACGAGACTATCATTCGGCCCGAAGCCATATACCATGCGTGCCAGATGGCCTGGGGCATCAAGCTGTCACTTTGCCCCTCGGCGTTGTGCCTGATATACAAGACTCTGGAGGAAGCCAGCAAAAGCCAGATTCTGTGGCAAGTGCGGACAGTCAGACCCATGCACTTCTTCAATGCGTGGGTCTGTTCTTTGTTTCCAGAGTACGCGCTGCGCGCCCTCCACGCTTGGACGCTGTCTCCACGGATGTTGGAGTTCACAAGTGCGGAGCCTGGCGCGACGACGACACAATTGTTCCTTCTAAGAGGTAGGCTCACCAACATTCCCCGCGACGCCCCGGGTAGCATCCACTTCTGGACGCTGGCGGCCCACTCCAGCCCATTAACAAGCAGTAAAAGGGAGTGCCGGGATGATCAAGTGGAGCAGTATTCGTACCCCATCAGCCAACGGATGGTGAGCCGTCCAATATTAGAGCAAGAGCTTCGAGACTGGGTGTTGTCCATTCGCCCCAACATCCTCATCTTCAGAAAGGGGAACACTTTGCTACTAGAGCCATACTACCCGTTCCGGTTTAGGCGCAATTTTGGATATGATCAAAACATACTGACGCACAGTGCCCAGTTCCATTTGCCCGTGAGGGTGCTTTAAGGAGGGGTGGTTGCTGATCACACCCGCTCCTGGTGGGATTTCTTCCATCGGTCGGACACTTCCTTCTTTAGAGTGCCAACGCCGGGACGGCTTCCGCGGGTTACGGCCGACTATATCAAATGGTGGAATGCCCGGACTGGGTTCTACCAGCTGTGCAGGACCGATTGTTGGGATGGTGCTGAGAGAAAATTCATGAGCAAGCAGAAGACAGCCGTTCTCGACATAGACCCGGCACACCTACTCCGGCTGAAGTCCAACAGGTCAAAGGAGGCGGCAGACAATCTGGCTACGTGGAAAGAGGCCCGGCAGCTTAAACCGGCACCATCCATTGACCTGTCGAAGATTGCCGTGGATGACTTCCAGGTGTCCCTCCATGTTTCTTGCCGAATAGGGGCAGACCGGCTGGATCTGATCAACTACCCCTTCCCGATCGACGAGAGGGTCACCCCATATCACGGGGCTCGCCCCGAAATAGATTCCATTTGCCCCTACCAGGCATTTGTAAGAAAGGAAGACAGGAGTCCTGAGCGGTACCAGCAGACCACATGGTTATTTGTTCTGCTATGGTTACAAGGGTTGACAATTGAAGATCCTCTAGCCGTGGTCTTGGACAAGAGCCTCAATGTGTCCTTCCACTATGCCGATCGGTGGGGAATGGACCACCTCAATTTGTATTACTGCCTCACCTCCCGGAAGCACGCCGACTTGGCCGAGCTCGCTGATCGCTGCATCAGGATCAGAGATGTGTACTGGCTAGTACGGGAGGCCGCCCACAGGGACAAAGAACCATCTCTGGCGTACTGGCCCTTATCCCGCCTTTACACGGGCCCTCCAGGTATGACGCTCCTTTGCCCCTATTCCTTCAAGGACAATATCTTCTTCTATTTTTCACAATGACTAACACCAATTCTTATGCAGAGTTCCCCTCTGGACATAGGATGAATGCCTACTGACAGCTCCTCCCGCACTTGGTGATGCCGCAACAATTCATCAGGCCATAACCAGTCCCCACTACCACACCACTGCCCCGGGGCAGCAAGCGTGCCCGGGCAAGATCACCGGTGAAGAAGGCGCTCGCCAAGGCGAAAGCGTGCAAGAAGAAGAAGACCAAGAAGCAACGCACCGATGCTGGGGCTACCATGGTTGCTGCCCCTTTGCTCCCCAGGGTACCTTCTTTTAAAGAGTTTGCCGCTTCTATGGTCGCATCGAGTCCGACCAAGGGTATGGCCTCTTCACTCTCGTGAATCTTCATGTTTGGGCCTTCTGCCAAGGATGTGGCCTTTTAATTTGTCAATTTTGTTATCCGAGGGAGTGCAGAAGTGCCCGCCTCCATCGTCATTCTTAGGCTAGGCGCAACAGATGTCCCCGAGTCTACGCGAAGTGAAGAAGCTAGTGCTATGTGTTCTCCCGAGAGGAGGGCAGAGAAAGGTACCCTTTGCATCCTCTTAGGTCGATTCCCGTCTCCCTTGGGTGATTTGGTGATGCAGCCTTTCCTTCTGCTTGACAAAGGCCGGGACAATGGCGAAGGGGCCAGAGGTTACTCCATCGTCTTCACCGACACCAAAGGCTTATTCAAGGTGAGGCACGAGGTCGGGGAAGTCCCAAACGCCCAGCCCATATCTAACGCACATGGCTGCGAAGGCCAAGAAGGACTCCATCTACCCGGCCAAGGCTGTTGTTGTCCCTAAGGTTTTCGTATGGACAAGAAGGGGGGTTGAATTGTCTCCGCCAAGCACGATGGTAGTTTTAAAATTAACGCAGCAAAATAAAATTAACTACCAAGTCAAGAATTGACAGCACAAGATTATCAATGGAGTTCTCTCAACCTTTCCGTTCTCACACGATTAGAACATGAAGGATAAACAGACAAACCACAAACACACAGATGCGAGAGAGATTTTTAGGTGGTTCGGGACCACGACGGGCTCCCTACGTCAACCCCTCACCAAAACAGTGAGGATCCACTCGCTTCAAATGAAGTGCACGGAGCTTCCGCTCCAAGAGATACGGAGACGATGTCTCCTACACGATCCACAATGGATCTAACCATAAACACAAGCTACAACACTACAGCACAACGATCCACCACTGTTCGCAAATGGTTCAACACACACACAAAGTCGGAGTTCAGAAAAATGAAGGATATGTTCAATACATGCTTGTGAACCAAAGGAAAATGACTCAAACAAATCCAAACAAGATGTAGAAGTGAATCCCCAAGAGTAGGAAAGGGTTGTAGAAGGTCTTCTCTAAGCCTCAAGTCGGAGGGTGGCCGATTGTCGACAATGAGAACGTCCCCGCGTTCCCCTTCTCGTTCCGCTCCTTTCTTTCTTCAGCCACGGACTCCAGAAATGAGTGGAAGTAGATCAAAACCACGGATCTTTGCTCAGCTCCACTCCTTTTTCCCTTTCTTCTCCTACAAGATGAAAAACAAAGCACATTAGGGTTCACACCTCCAAATTCGGATCTCACATTAGCATATATAGAGGACTAACCCAAAGACCCAAATACCCCTTCCAAAGTGTGTTAGAAACATCCATTTAAGTTTAGGAACCATTGGGGGATATTTTGGTAATATTTGAAAGGGTTTTCAATGGGTTTAGGATGCTCTCGGAAATCCCGTTCCGGAAGGGTTGACCCTTGGGGTCAACCCTCGGGTAGACAGAGATCGGCCGGGGCCAAAAAATAAATGCAACCCACAGGGGTCGACCCTTGGCAGTGGGTCGACCCCAGGGGACGACCCATGCAGTGTGCTCGGTTCTCTGCTTGCAGATAACACACAGCTCAGGGGGGGTCGACCCCTTCCCTAAAGGGTCTGAAAATGAGGTTTTAAGCCCCGTTTGAGCACCAAAAAAATATCCAAAAATCATGATATGATTACCATGCATTCAACAAAGTATTAAGACCATTTAAATCACATTTCAACAAGTTTTATGTGAATCAAATAAGCACATGTGAAAATCTCAAAACCCTCATTTTAAGGATGCATGAAACACATTCAAAACAATAACATCTCATGGGAGATGTTCATGAAAACAACACTGATATATACCCAAAGCTTAAATCACTTGAACATGCAAGTTATCAACAAATGTAGGCATCAAACACCTCATTTTCACCATGCGAGCAAATATTGCATAGATGATCATTCATGAAGCTCAAGTCATGGTATCTTCATAAAAACTAGATGCATGCAAATCATTCACACATGAAACCATATGAAGTCAAGTTAAAACCCAAGTTTCTCAAAACTAAGCACACTCACTTTAGGAATATGATCCTTTAAGAGAGTGATATGCTTTTACATATGAATGAGCAATTTCATTGAGCATTAGATGCCTTTCCAAAAACATGATTGTTCCATTAAACTCATACACTCATACAATCAAATAGGAAACATTATTCCACCATAATGCCACCAAATGCCATTAAGAACACATGCTCTTCCAAACACACACTGTTTTGAATTCATTAAATCACACACAATGTTTTGCTCCCACAAACTCACAATATTTGTTATCATGAAAAGTAGGGTCAAGAATAATGTGAGAACACATACCCAACAATCTCCCCCTTTTTGATGATGACAAAACATTGTGATAATCTGAACATTTTTCTCCCCCTTTGGCATGATCAAAAATGGGGAGCACAAGAGCTGGAGCATTTTACATGAAAACCAACCATATCAATGAAACGGGATACTCATGCACGCAAGCAAGCAAGCATGAGAGACAAGCATGCATGTACATAGGTATATCTCCCCCTCAATGGGATAGAAGGATACGAAAAGAGCATTTGATTCAAGTCATAGTGTGGAGCATGAGGCATAGTCAAAAAAGGTAGTGCATGCATATGTTAGAAGCACTGCATAAGCCATGATAAGAATAAATTCAAACTATACAAACATCACAATAATACCCGAGTGAAATATGTGAAAATGGACAATGAACTTCAAACATACATGGATATTGGCAGAATTTCTAGAAAACACTAGAGGGTTTTTTCCTTTCTACAATTCCATTTAGATCCTCGACTTTTGGTAGCTTCGCACAACCCCCTTATTTTTTTTATTGGATTTTAATGTTCGACTCAAGTTACCTCATGTGTCTCAATGGGATTTCCCGGCTACTAAGATTCATCACAATTTTGAGTCTTGTGGATTTTAGCTTCACTTTTAGACGCGAGTTTCCTCATTTATTTCAGTGGGGATTCCCGACTACTCAATTCCACATTTCACTTATTGATTGGGGTTGATAGCTTTTTCCTCACGATTCTCTTCATTTCCATGTAGAAATTTTATTTCCCATAAAGTGTTGAAAAGAAGTTCTGAAATCATTATTAATTAAAATCATATGCATCATCTAGTGCAAGGTGTGTGGGCAATTGCTATATATGTAGAACATGAATTTGTCATAATATAGCTATGACTCCCCCTAAATGTATGCACAAATGGAAACAAATCCTCCTCCTTTGTATATGTCACGTTCACAAATGATAACAATCAATGCATTTTATATAACAAGGAGGTGAGGTCTTAGAAGATTTTCAAGAAATGGTTTTCTAGAAGTATATATACATGCAGTCAAGCAAGGATATGAAAGTAAAGTCATGCAAGATGATTTCTGGTACGTGGAGGAGAACATAGGTCCAATGACTAACATCACGCATGGGGAAAGTTTCCAACTGGACATAACCCAACTTTTCACAATCACCATTTGAGATACCGGAGAATCATGTCATTCAAGCACAGTTACTCATTCAATCAGCAAATTCCAAGTTCTCTCCTTATTTGAGTGAATTTTTCAGGAGTTAAGGGTTTTGTGAAAATGTCTGCAAGTTGATTTTCTGTAGTTACATGCATAAGTTCAAAATGACCCTTACTCACATGATCTCGCAAGAAGTGATGTCTAATCTCTATGTGCTTTGTGCGAGAGTGCAAAATAGGATTTTTGGAAAGATTTATCGCAGAAGTGTTATCACAAAGAATGGGTGTGTCATTCAAAGAAATGTCAAAGTCAACTAATTATTGTTGGATCCAAAGTAGTTGGGCTGCACAACTACTTGCCGCCATGTACTTGGCTTCGGCAGTTGACAGTGCCATAGTATTTTGTTTCCTAGAGGCCCATGAGACCATGCAACCTCCAAGAAATTGACAGTACCCGCTTGTGCTCTTACGATCCACTAAACACCCAGCATAATCGGAATCGGTGTAAGCTACCAAATCAAAAGTGCAACTATGTGGAAACCAAAGACCAAGATCTGTGGTGCCTAGCAAATATCTGAAAATCCTTTTGACTGCTAACATGTGTGAGTTTCTAGGATCAGATTGGAATCTTGCACACATGTAAACACTAAACATGATATCTGACCTACTAGCAGTTAAGTACAATAAGGAACCACTCATTCCTCTAAAGAGTTTCTGATCGACAGACTTATCTTCTTCATCTTTATTCAATTTCACTGTTGTTGACATAGGCGTCTTGTGTGGCTTTGCATTGTCGAATTTGAACTTTTTGATGAGCTCCTTTGTGTATTTTCTTTGATTGATGAAGATGCCATCTTTCAATTGCTTCACCTACAAACCCAAAAAATATGTTAACTCCCCCATTAAACTCATCTCAAACTCTCCTTGCATCAATTTTATAAAATCATCGTTTAATAAATCAGAAGTGGCTCCAAAGATAATGTCATCAACATATACATGAGCAATAAGCATGTGTTTATTGTTGCTCTTAATGAAAAGGGTTTGATCGATATTACCTCTCTTGAAGCCATTTTCTGAAATAAAAGTACTTAGCCTTTCATACCACGTACGGGGGGCTTGCTTCAAGCCATACAATACTTTGTCAAGTTTGTATACATGGTCCGGGTTCTTCTCATCTTCAAATCCCGGTGGCTGCTCAACATAGACGTCTTCCTTCACTACACCATTCAAAAAGGCACTTTTAACGTCTATTTGAAAAGGTTTTATGTTCCTAGAGCTTGCAAAGGCAAGTAGTATTCTAACAGTCTCAAGTCTAGCCATGGGTGCAAATGATTCATCAAAATCAATTCCTAATTCTTGACTATAGCCTTGGGCTACAAGCCGGGCTTTATTCCTAATTACCACCCCTTGATCACTAAGTTTATTTCGAAAAATCCACCTAGTTCCTATCACCGGGTGGTTCTTAGGTCTAGGCACAAGAAACCACACCTCATTCCTTTGGAATTGGTGTAACCCCTCCTGCAAAGCCAAGATCCAGAAATTATCATTTAATGCTTCATTTATAGATTTGGGCTCAATATCGGAAATAAATGCAAGATTATCAATTTCTTCAACTTTCCTGATTTAAGCCCTTGTTATTACGCCTTGTTCCACGTCTCCTATGACATTATCTTGTGGATAGTCCTTCTGGAATGTCCATTACTTGGGGAGCTCTTCATTTTGGGTTGGAGCTTCATCATTCTTGTTACTCGACTCTGCTTGATCTACATCTTGATTTTCCTTATGAAGATACCATGACTTGAGCTTCATGAATGATCATCTATGCAATATTTGCTCACATGGTGAAAATGAGGTGTTTGATGCCTACATTTGTTGATAACTTGCATGTTCAAGTGATTTAAGCTTTGGGTATATATCAGTGTTGTTTTCATGAACACCTCCCATGAGATGTTATTGCTTTGAATGTGTTTCATGCATCCTTAAAATGAGGTTTTTGAGATTTTCACATGTGCTTATTTGATTCACATAAAACATGTTGAAATGTGATTTAAATGGTCTTAATACTTTGTTGAATGCATGGTAATTATATCATGATTTTTGGATATTTTTTTGGTGCTCAAACGGGGCTTAAAACCTCATTTTCAGACCCTTCAGGGAAGGGGTCGACCCCTGGGGTCGACCCCCCCTGAGCTGTGTGTTGTCTGCATAGCTGACAACCCAGCACACTGCATGGGTCGACCCTTGGGGTCGACCCACTACCAAGGGTTGACCCCAAGGGTCGACCCCTGTGGGTTGCATTTATTTTTTGGCCCTGGCCGACCTCTGTCTGCCCGAGACATCCTAAACCCATTGAAAACCCTTTCAAACATTACCAAAATACCCCCCAATGGTTCCTAAACTTAAATGGATGTTTCTAACACACTTTGGGAGGGGTATTTGGGTCTTTGGGTTAGTCCTCTATATATGCTAATGTGATATCCGAATTTGGGGGTGTGAACCCTAATGTGCTTTATTTTTCATCTTGTAGGAGAAGAAAGGGGAAAAGGAGTGGAGCTAAGCAAAGATCCGTGGTTTTGATCTACTTCCACTCATTTCTGGAGCCCGTGGCTGAAGAAAGAAAGGAGCAGAATGAGAAGGGGAACGCGGGGACGTTCTCATCGTCGACAACCGGCCACCCTCCGACTTGAGGCTTAAGGAAGACCTTCTACAACCCTTTCCTACTCTTTGGGATTCACTTCTACATCTTGTTTGGATTTGTTTGAGTCATTTTCCTTTGGTTCACAAGCATGTATTGAACATATCCTTCATTTTTTTGAACTCCGACTTTGTGTGTGTGTTGAACCGTTTGCGAACGGTGGTGGATCGTTGTGCTGCGGTGTTGCAGCTTGTGTTTGTGGTTAGATCCATTGTGGATCGTGTAGGAGACGTAGTCTCTGTATCTCTTGGAGCGGAAGCTCCGTGCGCTTCATTTGAAGCGAGTGGATCCTCACTGTTTTGGTGAGGGGTGGACGTAGGGAGCCCGTCGTGGTCCCGAACCACCTAAAAATCTCTCTCGCATCTGTGTGTTTATCCTTCATGTTCTAATCGTGTGAGAATGGAAAGGTTGAGAGAACTCCATTGATAATCTTGTGCTGCCAATTCTTGAGTTGGTAGTTAATTTTATTTTGCTGCGTTAATTTTAAAACTACCATAGTGCTTGGCGGGGACAATTCAACCCCCCTTCTTGTCCATACGAGAACCTTAGGGACAACAATCTGATATCAGAGCGGGTCTCTGAATTTAGGACAACCTCACGGTTGTAGAGCAAAGATCCTTTGCTATGGCCAACAAGGGAATGATCCCCGAGGGACATTCGATACACCGACCACCCTTCTTTGATGGGACTAACTATCCCTATTGAAAAAACCGAATGACTGTGTTCATGCGAGCACAGGACTATGATACTTGGAAGGTCATTAACAAAGGTCCTTATGTGTTACCTCCAAATGAGGATGGATGGGAAGAAGCGCATATTAAGAAATCATGTGCAAACTTTAGAGCTATGAATATCATTCAATGCGCTATACATCCTAATGAGTACTCACGTATTTCTATGTGTTCATCTGCGCAGGAAATGTGGAACAAATTGAAGACCATTTATGAAGGTACTTCAGAAGTATGGGAGACAAAAGCAAATCTGTTGGTTTGAGAATATGAGCTTTTTGCAATGAAGCCCGAGGAGAAGATTACGCAAATGTAAGCAAGGCTAAGCGAGATCACAAACAACCTAAAGGCCTCGGAAAAGGACTATTCAAATCAAGACTTGGTGAGAAAGGTGCTGCGGTCCCTCACACCTCCGTGGCACACAAATGCGACCGTTATAGAAGATTCGAAGGATCTCACCACACTCACGGTGGATCAACTTATTAGATCGCTGATGACTTATGAAATCAACATCCTGAAGCCAGCTGAGGAAGAAAGCAAAAAAAAGAAGACGATAGCTTTGAAGGCATACCCAGAATCGTCGGAAGATAGTGATGAAGGCTCATCTATGGACAGTGATGAGGAAGAGATGATGGCTCTTGTAACAAGGAATGTCCAAAAATACTTCAGAAGAGCTAGAAGAGATGGAAATCTTCCTAGAAGATTCATGAGGAGAAACTTCAACAAGAAAGGCGAGTCGAGCAAGAAGGAAGAAATCATTTGTTATGAGTGTAAGAAGGTTGGGCATATGAGAGGTCAATGCCCCGAGCTCCAAAAGAAGCTGAACAAGAACAAGCCAAAGAAAGGGAAAGCTATGAAGGCAACATGGAGTGATGAGGACTCGGATAGCTTAAAATCTGAAGGTGACAAGAAATGACTGGGCGAGCTAGTCCAAAATCTTTGCCTTATGGCGGATGAGGACAACTCTGAGGTAAACTCCGATTCTGAAAATTTTACTCCTGAACAATGGCATCTAGCTTATGCGGATTTGTTTCAGAAGTATAAGAAATCAAAAAATGATGTCAAAAACTTGAAAAGGAGATTTTGTGACTTGATTGGCTCTACTAATCCATGTGATAGGTGTAGCTTTTATGAAATACAAATTGAAAAATTCAAGGATGAAAAAGAAGACTTTCAATCTAAGCTAACCTTGTATATGGATGAACTAGAGTGCTTGGAGGCACAAAAACATCATGCTTATGAAAATGCTGAAAAATTAAAAAATGAGAATGCTCAATTAGTTAAGGAGTTGGATGAATTCAAATTGAGACTGAGTGAATGTGAGAAATCAAAGGAAGAGTTACAAACTAATTTCGAAACCATGCATGTTGAATTAAAAGGTTTGAAAGATGTTGTTCAAAAATAATTGAAAGGAAAAGAGAAAATGGTTGAACATGGTGAGACTAGCAATGAAAATGCTAGGAATGAGAAAATTGATGTGGGACACTCACCCACAAAGAGAAATTCATTTGTGAAAAATAAAGTTCAAAAACCATTTGATTCATATGGCTTCAATCATGTTGACTCATGCATGAACTCTTTTGTTGATAGATCTTACATGCATAGGAGTCGGTTTAGAAAGCCAAATGCCACATGCTTCAATTGTGGAATGTTCGGCCACTCAATGTATGTTTGTGATTTGATGGGGGTCGATGATGAATATTGTGAAATGAAAAATAGAATGCATTTCTCTCATGGTAGGACTAACACTTCGGGACCCAAGCTTGCTTGGGTACCTAAATCAACTTGAGAGTTATTTTGATTGTGCAGGTCTGTTTAAGAGCCAATTGGAACAAATGGTACCTGGACAGTGGATGCTCCAGACATATGACAGGAAATAAGGAACTCTTTTCAGACCTGAAGGAGAAGGATGGCAGATTGGTCACCTTTGGCGGAAACGACAAAGGTAAAATTGTGAGAATTGGACGAATAGGTAAGGATTCAAACCAATCCATTGAGGATGTCTTCCTTGTGAATGGTTTGAATCACAATTTGCTTAGTATCAGTCAACTCTATGACAAAGGTCACAAAGTCATTTTTGAAAACACACACTGTTCCATTGTAGATAAAGTTTCACATGAAATAAAGTTCATTGGTGTTAGAGATGGAAACATCTACTCTGTTGATCTTGAAAATTCTCAAAAAAAAAATTTGTTTGGTTGCTAATAAGTCGGATGATGCATGGTTGTGGCATCGACGACTTGGTCATGCTAGCTTTAGTGTTCTCTCTAAACTGTTTAGAAAAGATTTGGTAAGAGGCTTACCAAAACAGAATTTTGATGCAAATAAAATTTGTGATGCATGTGCTATGGGGAAACAGACCAGAGTGTCTTTTAAATCCAAAAACATTGTCACCACCACTAGACCCCTTGAACTCCTTCATCTAGATTTATTTGGTCCCACTAGGACACACAGTCTTGAAGAGAAACTTTATGGGTTTGTCATTGTAGATGATTACTCAAGGTTCACTTTGGTACTATTTTTAACCCATAAGAATGATGCTTTGCAGGAGTTCGAAGATCTTTGTAGGAACTTATAAACTGATAAGGGGTATCAAATTAAAGCAATTAGAAGTGTTCATGGAAGAGAGTTTGATAACCATGACTTTGATGATTTTTACAGGAAACAAGGGTTTACACATAATTTTTTAGCACCTCAAACCCCACAACAAAATGGAGTCGTGGAAAGAAAGAATAGGACGCTCGTGGAGATGGCGATGACAATGCTTGCAGAAAATAGCTTACCAAGGTATTTCTGGGCCGAGGCGGTGAGCACGGCCTACTACATCATCAATCGAGCCATGGTAAGACCTATACTCAAGAAAACTCCATATGAGCTGTATAAAGGTAAGAAGCCGAATATTGCATATCTTAAACCTTTTGGTTCTCCATGTTTCAACCTGAATAATTCTAAAGACTATTTGGAGAAATTTGTCGCAAAGAGTGATAGAGGTATATTTCTCGGTTATTCTTCATCATCTAGAGCATATCAAGTATATAACCTACGTACTCTTGTGGTAGAGGAAAGCCCTCATGTGATCATTGATGAATACACCTTAAGAATGTCTGACAAAGATAATCATTTTCTTGATATAGGGCATGAAGATGGAGAAGACTAGATGCATGCAAATCATTCACACATGAAACCATATGAAGTCAAGTTAAAACCCAAGTTTCTCAAAACTAAGCACACTCACTTTAGGAATATGATGCTTCAAGAGAGTGATATGCTTTTACATATGAATGAGCAATTTCATTGAGCATTAGATGCCTTTCCAAAAACATGATTGTTCCATTAAACTCATACACTCATACAATCAAATAGGAAACATTATTCCATCATAATGCCACCCAAATGCCATTAAGAACACATGCTCCTCCAAACACACAATGTTTTGAATTCATTAAACCACACACAATGTTTTGCTCCCATAAACTTACAATATTTGTTATCATCAAAACTAGGGTCAAAAACAATGTGAGAACACATACCCAACAGCTGTGCTTGCCGTGATCAAGGCCGCATTGAGCAAGCAAGTGGACTACAGTTATTCCCCGGACGAGGTGTGCTCGACTAGGGGCCCTTCTGCAGAGCCGATGGAGTTTGCACCGATCCTGATGCCCTCATTCTTGTCGAGATCCTTGAGCCGGTCGTGACGGACGTAAGCATAAACTCGCACCCCATTTGTTAAATTGTAGGCCTCTTCATAATGTATTGGCTGACTCCGCAGTCTGGCCCGCACAGGTCCCCAAGGATTTGGTATAAACGCCTGTCCTGAAAGCTCCAGTGGGAGAGGCCGAGACCCCGACACCCACAGACACTGCTCTCGAGCCATCGCAGAGGGTGTTGCATCTCTGTAGTTTTGATGATGACTAACACTATGAATCAAATTATTTATATGATAATCATCTTGTTGCTCCTAAATGAATGATAAAGATCTTGAATTGTCTAAATATTCTCAGGATCTAATGTTGTTGTCTTGCATGCACATCTATGGATCAAATGCTTTTTTCATCATGCTTTTTTCTGTTTTGATGCTCCTCTATCATGTACACCCATGAGCTCATACTTGTCTTGATTATATGGGTTCTATACACTTAGTGGGTTGACGCACTTGGCTGGGTGCGTAGACGCATTAGTGCGCTGTTCGCTTGCTGTTTTGTCCACTGCGTCGACGCTGCACGATGGAAGCGTCGACGCATTGGCTTGGTGCCAAGGGCTTGAGCGTCTCGCATGTGAAGCTGAGTCGATGCTATCACCTAGAGCGTTGACGCATTGGGTTGTTACCAAGACATTGTGTGTCTCGTCCAAGGAGCTGAGGCGACGCTACACAATGGAAGCATCGACGCCTTGAGTTTTTGACGAAAGGTTCTTTTGATCAACCACCCAGCAGAAGCGTCAACGCTGTCAACTGATGCGTTGACGCATTAGTGTGTTTTGTCAAAGCACTTGTTCTCTTTATATCCATTGCGTTAACGTCTTGACTTTAGTGCGTTGACGCGCTCTTCTGTCCTTTCATAAGTCCCGTGCAATCTGTGTGAACAATTTATGACTTGAATATTCCTGAGATTGTCTGAATGTTCTCTGAAACCTTACAGGGACTTAAAGACAAATTGGAACGTTACTCCAATCATGTGAGCACGTGATCCGAGGGAACAATCGTCTAACACGTGGCTCGGTTCATCCGGAAGCATGTCTTCGTGCGTGTCTTCCAAACCCTCACTCTCTCGTGAGGTTGGATATATATATGAAGGGTTCTGCTCTTGAGAAGCTGCCGAAAAACCACAAGGAAGAGGGTGAGGCCAGAGCGAGAGGAAGGAGAGGAGAAGCCTGCCTGATCCACTCATTGATAGTACCTGGAAGAGAGAGAGAGAGTGGTGAAGGAGAGGATGGTTTTCTGCTATGCTTTGTCTATGCTTCTTTAAGAAGCTACATTGTTTCTTCGTTCGATTGTCTTCGATATCTCTTTATGTTTTCAGATGTCTGTTCTTAAATTCCGATACTTTGCTTTATCGTTCCCTCTAGGTGTAGAGGAAGAGAGGTGGATCCTCTGGGTTGCATTGTGATTCCCTCTGAATCAGATCAGAGGAAGAGAGGTGGTCTCCAGGGGTTGCTGTGATCAGATAGTGAGGAGGCTATCTGGGTTGTTCCCTCCGGCTGTGGAGGAAGAGAGACAGTGTCTCTGGATTGCAGTGAGGGTGAGTCACTGCTGGGTTCCCTCTTGTCTAAGAGGAAGGGAGAGTCATCTCCTGGTCAGGTCTTGGGGTGTGAGACCTGGGTTCAAGCTGTGTGATCAGCGTCTGTAGGGATTTCGATCCCCAAGCTGTGGATCAGTGTCTTGTAGGCAGACTGAGTCTGCCGTTCTTTCTTGTGAAAGGAAGCCTCACTCGGCCTTGAGTGAGGGATGGACGTAAGTCTGCAGGTTGCAGACTGAACCATCTAAATCTCCTGTTCTCCGTGGTATGGTTGTGCGCATCTCTATTCCTTATGATTTTGTCTGGGTTCATTAAGTAAATGTGAATGTTGATGATTGAAATCTTGGTCTGACCGCTCGCTAGGTGGTTGTGCATATGTGCTGATGACTCTTTGAGTCATTTATGTTCTGCGCTCGTGAATTACGTTATATTGGTTAAGGGTCCTGCCTCGATTCAGTCAAAGAATTTTTTAAAAACGGTGATCTATTCATCCCCTCCCCTTCTAGCTCACCGTCCTCCTGTCTAATAGTTGGTATCAGAGCGGGTTTACCCGAGATGTGGTCCAACGACTAGGGTAATCTTGGAACCAGTGGTCCTCGCAGCTACATAGCTGAAGGACAGTCAATCTCCCGTCCCCCATATTTTGATGGCTCTAATTATTTCTTTTGGAAAAATAGGATGGAAGTCTTCATCCGATCTCAGAGCCACAAGCTGTGGAGAGTCATTACAACTGGACCTTATGAGTTACCTCCGAATGAGGAGATGTGGTCTGAAGAACAAGTCAAATTATCCGGACTGAACTGGTCTGCGCTCAACATCATCCAGTGCGCAGTTCACCCTGAAGAATATGCCCAAATTTCAGCATGCAAGACAGCCAAGAAGATGTGGGATGAACTAGCGCTGATATACGAGGGTACCTCTCAGGTCAGAGCTACCAAGGTAAACTACCTAACCTCTGAGTATGAATTATTTAAGATGAAGTCAGAGGAGAGCGCGACTGATATGTACGCTAGGCTGTCACTGATCACAAACAGCCTCAAGGGGTTTGGAAAGGAAATATCTGAAGGGGGTATAGTCAGGAAGATCTTGAGATCTTTGACTCCAGCGTGGCACACAAAGGCCACTGTGATAGAGGAATCGAAGGATTTAACAACCATGACTGTCACTGAACTCATAGGGTCTCTTATGACCTATGAGATGAATCTCAAGAAAACAGGAGAAGGAAGTGACAGAAAGGGCAAGAATGTTGCTCTTAAAGTTGAACGACATAGTAGTAGTAGCAGCAGCAGCAGCAGTGGAGACTCTGATGAAACTCCAGACCTTGACAGGAGTGAAAAAGCTCTCCTCACACGTCAGTTCAGGAAATTTCTGAAACTGAAGGGAAAATCATATGGGAGAAGAAGAAATTACTCATCAGGTAAATATCCAAACAATGGCAATGACAAGGATAGGAATGCTAAAAGTGTGATGTGTTATCATTGCAGGAACCTTGGGCACATAAAGCAAGATTGCCCTGAGCTTCAGAAGAAGACACTGGATTACCATAAGAAAGGCTCCAAAGTGTACAGGAAAAAGCCAAAAGCTATGGTATGCACTTGGAGCGATGAAGAAGAAGACTCAGAGACTAACTCCTCAGGAAAGGAGACTGAAGGAGTATGTCTGATGGCTGACGAAGAAAATGAGGTAATCAATCCCTTTGTGACTTACTCTATTGATGACTGGGGAGATAAGTATGGTGAACTGCTAGATATGTACAATGCCTTAGCTAAAGAACATAGAGTCACCAAATGCAAACTCAATATGGTTAATGAAGAACAAGAACTCATCAAGACAGAAAATTCCAAACTGATAGCTGAATTAGATCAAATGGAAAATGTAAGAAATGAGAACAATCTTGTTAAAAAGGAGCTTGAAAAACTAAGAAAACAGCTTGATGAAACCAATCAACATACTAAAGAAAAACTGAGACAAAATGACTTACTCATGGAAGGGTATGAAGCTGTTAAAAGGGTCAATGATGAATTGCTGGAAAACAATATATGTCTGCGGAAGGAGCTAGAAGATAAGAAGAAAACCCTTGAGAGGTTTGTTTTGGGAGAGAGTAATTTGAATGCCTTGTTAGGCACCAAAGTAAACTTTAACAGAGAAGGGTTGGGTTTCAACCCAAGTAAGAAGGAAGCATTTGGGGTAAAAACCACTACCTTCTGCACTGAGAAAGGAAAAGAGAAGCTGGACATTCCATCCAGTTCCAAAACCACTGAACAACAAAAGAACATCCATAGACAACAGGCTGAGCTTGGAAAAAATATCTCCAAGAAATTCAACAAGCCCATGCACCAGAAGCAAGGTGTCTGTCAATTCAACAACTATGACTCTAATAAAGGAATGAGCTATTTTAAAAGAAACATGGGAACGTCTAACTATACACAGAATACTGTCAATAAAATCCCTTCATCTAGACATGTTGAAAATTATGGTCTGGCTGGGACCCAAACCTTTATTAACAGAAACTGGACACACCTTGAGAAACAAAAGGAAACTAATAAAATGCACACCAATAACAAAACTGTCAACTCTCAGCACAGAAAGAAAAAGGGATTAAAACAGATCTAGATTCCCAAGACTGTGCTTAATGAATTGAACGGTATTTTTGGACCCAACTTACCTTGGGTTCCAAAGCACACAACTTAAATTGTTATTATGCAGGTGGGCCTAGCAGCCGAGAACAACAAGTGGTATCTCGACAGTGGCTGCTCGAGGCACATGACAGGGGATCAAAGAAAGTTCAGCAAGCTTGAATTGAAAGCAAGAGGGTCAGTTAAGTTTGGAGGTAAAAACAAAGGCCAAATCATTGGGACCGGAACCATTGGTAAGAAAACCTCCAACTCTGTTGAGAAAGTCTTGTTGGTTGAAGGTCTGCAACACAATTTATTGAGTATTAGTCAGTTATGTGACAAGGGTTACAAGGTTCTTTTTGATGAGCATACTTGCAAAATTTTAGAACCAAACTCCGAGAAAATAAAGTTTATTGCATATAGAGTCAATAATGTCTATATTGTGGATCTTGATGTTGAGTCTGAGTCTAATCTGTGTCTCACTGCTGATTCAGAGAATAACATGTTTGACTGGCATAGGCGACTAGGCCATGCTAGCTTTAACACCTGGCATAAATTAGCTAAATTTGATTTAGTTAGAGGCATGCCTAGCTTAAAGTTCAATTCATTCTCTAAGCCTTGCGAGGCCTGTGCTCTAGGCAAGCAAACTCGAGCTTCCTTTAAAATTAGGTCTGAGAGCTTGTCAACCAAGATCATGGAACACTTGCACATGGATCTCTTTGGTCCTACCAGAACCCAGAGTCTAAATGGTAAGAGATTTGGGTTTGTCATTGTTGATGACTACTCTAGATTTGCATGGCTATTTTTCTTGGCAAATAAGAGTGATGCTTTTCAAAAATTTGAACATTTTTTTAATAAGCAAAAACATATAGGGCACAAGATCACTGTTATTCAATCAGATCATGGAGGAGAGTTTGAGAACTCCTCATTTTCTAGCTTCTATGACAAGGAGGGACTGACTCACAAATTTTCTTCTCCCAGGACCCCAGAGCAAAATGGAATTGTGGAGAGAAGGAATCGAACAATAGTGGAAATGGCAAGAACACTACTAATGGAGAGTCAGCTACCTAAGAGTTTTTGGGCAGAAGCAGCAAACACAGCCTGCTACATACTTAATAGAGCTTTGGTAAGACCCATACATAAGAAAACACCATATGAACTCCTGAAAGGTAAGAGGCCTAATGTCTCATACTTCAAAATTTTTGGTTCAAAATGCTTCATTCATAATAACAACAAGAGAGACTTAGATAAATTCGATGCTAGAAGTATTCCAGGAATATTCCTAGGATACTCTGAAACTTCTAGAGCCTTTAGGGTCTTTAATATAACTGATAGAACTGTAGAGGAAACCCCTCATGTTATTTTTGATGAAATAAAAATCTCTAACAGTCCAAATGATGATAACATGTCTACAAGTCATGATGGAGAGTTCCTGGAACAAATGCAAGAGGAGGAAGTACAACCGGCAGAAGAACCCACTGATCTGAACCCAGTAAGTACAGCTAAACAAGGTGAGTCATCAATGAATGTCAGAGTTTTAAAAGGCCACCCTGTAACCAATATTATTGGTAGTCTTAATGATCCCCCTAGGACAAGATCTCATTTTAGAAATGTTCAGAATCAGGACTTAATTGCTTTAGTTTCTCCAATTGAGCCTAAAACCATTGAAGAAGCCTTAAGTGATGAGAATTGGGTAACTGCTATGTGTGAAGAACTAGGGCAATTTGATAGAAACAATGTCTGGGAGCTTGTACCTAGACCTGAAAATTTCAATGTAATAGGAACAAAATGGGTTTTTAAGAACAAACTGAATGAGGAAGGTGTCATCTCTAGGAATAAAGCTAGACTTGTAGCTAAAGGCTACAGTCAGGAGTATGGAGTGGACTTTGATGAATCCTTTGCTCCAGTAGCTAGAATGGAGGCTATCAGAATTCTATTAGCATTTGCTTGTTCAAACAACATAAAACTTCAACAAATGGATGTTAAGAGTGCTTTCTTGAATGGAATTCTAAAAGAAGAAGTTTATGTTGAACAACCTCCTGGTTTTCAGTTTTCGACTAAACCAGATCAAGTTTTCAGGTTAAACAAAGCTCTTTATGGATTAAAGCAAGCTCCTCGGGCCTGGTATGAAAGGCTGACAAGTTTTTTACTAAATAAAGGATATAACAGAGGTAAAGTTGACCAAACCTTATTCACTAAGAATTCACGACAAGATCTCATCATAGTTCAGGTATATGTGGACGACATCATCTTTGGATCAACAAATCCTGAACTGTGTAAAGAATTTTCACAGCTTATGTCAGCTGAATTTGAGATGAGCTTAGTTGGGGAACTGACTTATTTCCTTGGCTTGCAGATAAATCAGATGACAGACGGCTATTTCTTCCACCAAACCAAGTATACGCTGGATATCCTAAAAAGGTTTAGGATGACCAACCTGAAGCAAATTTCCACCCCAATGAGCACAAGCATGACCCTTAATGCAGATGAGTCAGGTAAACAAGTGGATGAAAAACTCTACAGAGGTATGATCGGATCCCTCTTGTACCTAACTGCCTCTAGGCCTGACATACAATTCAGTGTTAGTTTATGTGCAAGATATCAGTCTAGGCCTACTGAATTACATGTGTCTGCTGTAAAAAGAATCTTTAGATATCTGTCTACCACACATACACTAGGCTTATGGTATCCTGCTTCACGCACTTTAGATTTAGTTGCATACACTGATGCAGACTTTGCTGGATGCAAACTAGATAGGAAGAGCACCAGTGGCCACTGCCAATTCTTAAGAGGATGCCTAGTTTCTTGGAGCTCAAAGAAACAACATTCAGTGGCTCTTTCCACTGCTGAGACTGAATACGTGGCTGCAAGCAGCTGTGGCACTCAGGTTATCTGGATCAAGCATCAACTTTAGGATTACCAAGTAGAGACAGGTTGCACTCCCATCTTTTGTGATAACACTAGTGCCATAAACATTGCAAAGAATCCTGTTTTACACTCACGAACAAAACACATTGAAATCAGGCACCACTTTATCATAAATGAAATTGCAAATAAAATATTTGAATTAATTCATGTTGGGACTGCAGATCAAATTGCTGATATTTTTACAAAACCTCTAGATACTGAAAAATTCACTTCCTTGAGAAGAGAACTTGGTATTTACAAACTCTGACTGATTTGAGGCAATGGATTCTGGTTCATGTATCTCCATAAAGTTAGTGGTAGTTTTGTCTTTTTTTCTGGTGGGGGTCCCTATGTGAGGGGGAGCGGGTGTGTGCCTTGAGTATAGTCAATTCTGCTTCTCTGTTGTTTTCTGGGTAGAATGGGAGATACAGCTACTAGAGAGGGGGAGCTTGACTAGTTAAAAACACTTGAAAGATGGGTGTTATTGCTGGATTAAATGCTGAATTGATCTTGAAAATTCCTCCTAATAGAACCTCATTCATTTCCTACATTCTTAAGTCTGTGCAATTAAAGTCCAGCTAGAATCCTCTTCTAGTAAGTCTTAAGAGGCTAAGATTAACCTTCACAAGTATATCCTCTTACCTTGTTGCATGACTCATGAACAAGCTAGACTTGTACGAAATGGTTCTGTCTATGAGCTTCTCTTTGGACATCTTGATAAGACCTCCAATATTTGCCCTGGGCTTTGTCTTCAAACAACCCCTTGTTGAGCTAGTTAAACTTATCTGTGCTTAAAACTGCATACTGAGAAACTAGGAATCCCATCAATGAAATGGGAATTTCTTATGTCATGACGTATCAGTTCTCAAAAACAAAATCAAAAGAAAGAAATACTATTCACAATTATGCTTGGCAGAGCAATGATGACAAAATGGTGAGTAACTGGGGATTCTGACCTCTGATCAAGGTGTCTCCTCATGAAACAACCAATGGTCACTATCTCTGTTCTCTAATTGAGAAGTGATGAGGCTCTTACACTGAGTAACTAAGGATGCTGGCCTCTGACCAAGGTGCATACTTAATGTCAAAAGTGTAACTGGCCAAATACACTCTATAACTGTGCCTTCTCTGCCTGGACTGTTTGTCCTTAATGCCTACAGGCTGTTTTAGTGGTTCAAACTCTTGTTGTCTCTTTGACAAGCCTTAACAGCTACCTCAGTCATACTTGTTGCCACTTGCTCTTCTCTCATAATCATAGTAAGTTGATAAACTTCAAGTTTATTCTGAATCTCCTTCTCTTATAAGAACTCCAAGATTCTTCACTGGACCTTACAGCCCCACTTAAGCATCTAAGATTTGACAATGTGTGCCTGCTGTTGGAATCCTCTCCATCTTTTCTCATCAATCCAGCGTCAACATCTCTCTTCCTCCTTGTTTTGATGATGTCAAAGGGGGAGAAGGTTGAAAGGGGGAGTAAAAGTTTAAAAAAAAAAGGAAAAGGGGGAGTAAAAGTTAAAACAAAAAAAAGGGGTTGAAAAGTCTGACAAGGGGAGTAGGTTGAAAGGGGTTGCTGCCTTTATTGAGAATGTTTTAAGTTGGTAATTCTCCTTTCACTAAATTTGACTCATGGTGTTGCCATCATAAAAAATGGGGAGATTGTTGCATCTCTGTAGTTTTGATGATGACTAACACTATGAATCAAATTATTTATATGATAATCATCTTGTTGCTCCTAAATGAATGATAAAGATCTTGAATTGTCTAAATATTCTCAGGATCTAATGTTGTTGTCTTGCATGCACATCTATGGATCAAATGCTTTTTTCATCATGCTTTTTCTGTTTTGATGCTCCTCTATCATGTACACCCATGAGCTCATACTTGTCTTGATTATATGGGTTCTGTACACTTAGTGGGTTGACGCACTTGGCTGGGTGCGTAGACGCATTAGTGCGTCGTTCGCTTGCTGTTTTGTCCACTGCGTCGACGCTGCACCATGGAAGCGTAGACGCATTGGCTTGGTGCCAAGGGCTTGAGCGTCTCGCATGTGAAGCTGAGTCGACGCTGTCACCTAGAGCGTTGATGCATTGGGTTGTTACCAAGACATTATGTGTCTCGTCCAAGGAGCTGAGGCGACGCTACACAATGGAAGCGTCGACGCCTTGAGTTTTTGACCAAAGGTTCTTTTGATCAACCACCCAGCAGAAGCGTCAACGCTGTCAACTGATGCGTTGACGCATTAGTGTGTTTTGTCAAAGCACTTGTTCTCTTTATATCCATTGCGTTGACGTCTTGACTTTAGTGCGTTGACGCGCTCTTCTGTCCTTTCATAAGTCCCGTGCAATCTGTGTGAACAATTTATGACTTGAATATTCCTGAGATTGTCTGAATGTTCTCTGAAACCTTACAGGGACTTAAAGACAAATTGGAACGTTACTCCAATCATGTGAGCACGTGATCCGAGGGAACAATCATCTAACATGTGGCTCGGTTCATCCGGAAGCATGTCTTCGCGCATGTCTTCCAAACCCTCACTCTCTCGTGAGGTTGGATATATATATGAAGGGTTCTGCTCTTGAAAAGCTGCCGAAAAACCACAAGGAAGAGGGTGAGGCCAGAGCGAGAGGAAGGAGAGGAGAAGCCTGCCTGATCCACTCATTGATAGTACCTGGAAGAGAGAGAGAGTGGTGAAGGAGAGGATGGTTTTCTGCTATGCTTTGTCTATGCTTCTTTAAGAAGCTACATTGTTTCTTCGTTCGATTGTCTTCGATATCTCTTTATGTTTTCAGATGTCTATTCTTAAATTCCGATACTCTGCTTTATCGTTCCCTCTAGGTGTAGAGGAAGAGAGGTGGATCCTCTGGGTTGCATTGTGATTCCCTCTGAATCAGATCAGAGGAAGGGAGGTGGTCTCCAGGGGTTGCTGTGATCAGATAGTGAGGAGGCTATCTGGGTTGTTCCCTCCGGCTGTGGAGGAAGAGAGACAGTGTTTCTGGATTGCAGTGAGGGTGAGTCACTGCTGGGTTCCCTCTTGTCTAAGAGGAAGGGAGAGTCATCTCCTGGTCAGGTCTTGGGGTGTGAGACCTGGGTTCAAGCTGTGTGATCAGCGTCTGTAGGGATTTCGATCCCCAAGCTGTGGATCAGCGTCTTGTAGGCAGACTGAGTCTGCCGTTCTTTCTTGTGAAAGGAAGCCTCACTCGGCCTTGAGTGAGGGATAGACGTAAGTCTGCATGTTGCAGACTGAACCATCTAAATCTCCTGTTCTCCGTGGTATGGTTGTGCGCATCTCTATTCCTTAAGATTTTGTCTGGGTTCATTAAGTAAATGTGAATGTTGATGATTGAAATCTTGGTCTGACCACTCGCTAGGTGGTTGTGCATATGTGCTGATGACTCTTTGAGTCATTTATGTTCTGCGCTCGTGAATTACGTTATATTGGTTAAGGGTCCTGCCTCGATTCAGTCAAAGAATTTTTTAAAAATGGTGATCTATTCATCCCCTCCCCTTCTAGCTCACCGTACTCCTGTCTAACAGAGGGATGTGGCTCCACGAGCCCGCTGACAAACAATCAGCAAGTCGCAGATGTCTTTTGGCCCGGCAACTGAGCTAAAGCTAGTGTCGACCCTAAGATGGGTGGAGGCATACCCCCGTCTGCCTTGGGTTTCCTAGCAGGCTAATTGCCCCTGACGTCACCCCTGCCGCCGTGATGCCTTGGCACTTCGATAGATCCGCAGACTCTACGGGACGTGTTACGGCACCTCTCCTCGTTCCCGCCTGGCTCCCGGGCGGTAGTGGCATTGACTCCGCCCGGTGCAACCCTGAGCTCGACACTCATACCGGTTTCTCCTCTGGTGGAAAGAGCGGCTCCGGCCTTACCAGTGCCAACAGGAGTAATTTGCACTCCGAGCCAGACCGGGACAGGAGAACTAGAGTCACCCCTCATAGAGGAGACGCCGAGTGCGCTTGTGAAGGTTCCGCCTCCACTGCCTGAGGTAGAAGAAACGGGCCTGCCCATTATCGAAGAGACGTCGGGTGCGCTTGTGAAGGTTCTACCTCCACTGCCTGAGGTAGAGGAGTCGACGTTGCCCCTTGTCAAGGAGACGTCGCGTCCCCTCGTGAAGGTTCCGCCTCCACTGCCTGCGGGGATGGGGCAGGGACTCAGCCTTGTAGCTGAAGTGGCCAGCACCCTTGTTCCGGCGCTGCCGTCTTCCTCGGCCATGGTGGACACCGAACTCTGGGCGACAGTGGACAACAATGTGGAGTTCAGTCTCCCTACCATGTCCTCCTCTCTGGGCTTCGTCACTTCAGATTCTCCGGTGAGACAGAACTTGACCGTGCTGCGGTCCATGGTGCTTACCGATCCGCAGCTCACGTACCGGAGATTGAAGAGCATTGCAGGTAAGTTGGCGGAAGCACTGTAATTGATGAGCTATGATGGGAATCAACACTGGACACTAACATTTTATTTTTGTATTTGTATCCTTTTGTTTGCATTTATATCCTTGGGCTAATTGGGTTGCAATTGTATGGCAATTATAAGCCAATATGTTAGTCCTTAGGAATATTTGGGTTTCTGTGCAAAAAGCCAGTAGGTCCAATAGGGTCCCCCACCCTCTTTCCCATTGGTCCACCTAGGATCATGGGCCCTATGGGCTGGTCTTTGGTCCAAGTTGGACTTGGACCAAGGAATTAAGGTAGAAAAATGCCATTTCTCCTCTTAAAGGAGGGCGCCCCCTTCCCTTTAGTAATTTTTTATTTTGGTCATTTTGACCACATGGGAGAACTATTTCCTATCCCTTATTTGCCCCTCCCTAACCCTAGATCTAAGGATAGTTTAGGTCTTTTATCTATTTCTATATAAACATTGTATTTCCATATTTCATACAATTAATGCATAAGAAAATCAGAATTTGTCCAAGAAGGCCTAAGGGTGCCCCCTCTCTCTCTACTCTCTTCCCCCCTTGTAGCTGAGAAAGCTCTTCTTCTGAGGTGAGAAGCATCCCTATCTGGTCCCTTCCTGAGTGAGAAGCTCAGCACCGCCGCCGTCGCCGCCATCGAGCCGCCATTGCACCACCACCGCCTCGCTGTCGAAATTCTATCCACCCCTGGACAGCAAGCTATTGCCCGATTTTTATCTCCCAATCAAGGGATCTGATGGAGCTCAAATCTTGAGGGTGAGTTCCCCACAAAATTCCTCTCCAAAAAAATTTCAAGGTTATTACTCCATCGTTTGATCCCCGTTCCACCATAGTCTTCCCTGGTCTACACAATCTGTCCATGTGCAGATCTGTATTCCAGCAAGCCATATCTTCACCCTTGCCCCCCCCCCCCTTCGCAATTTCAGATTGATATGAAATTTGGACTGGGATTTCTGTCCACCAAAGTCTTCTTCCACAATTTTTTTCATGATTTTATGAGTTTGTTTGCCTATCCAAAAATCCACTGCAAAATCCAGAATCTGTTCTGTCTCCTACAGTCCAGATACGACCACCACCAGCCATAAAATCCATTTCCCCTGTCAAACCACCTCAGAAAAATACACAAAAATTATTCTCATGTTCCTTACTTCCCCATCTATCATCCATAAAAATTTCAAGCCCTAGATCCATTATTTATGCCTCGGTCAACGTGCATCATCAGGTAGATCTGAATCTGCCCAGTAAGATCTGAGCTCAGGAGTCAGCCTGTTCATAAATATCCCACGAAAAACCCAGTGCCATAAAAATTCCTGTAATAGCCTATGTTCGTGGATCTCTGAAAGGGATTTGCAACGGTGCCAGTTTTGCGTCAATCCGACGTCGTAGCTGACTGCAACAATTTTTACCGCTGGGTCGCGTAGTTCTAAAACTGCAACACAGGCTCGGGATAGCAACCTGCAACACCCGACGAGCTGAGCCGCCCCGCCTTCCACAAGGCGTTCCAGCTCGACCGCCTTCCAGGGAGCGATCCTCCAGGAGTCCCCCTCGCAATGGGACTAACCCCGCCCCAGTCAACCATCCGATCAGAACATGGCCCCCATAATCGTCAGCCCGTGTCGTCCGGCCAGCACCAATGGAGCGGTCCAAATCATTGCCCGTCAACCCAAGTTCGCTATTCCCGGGTCGTTGTTGTCGCCCTTTACCTCTCTGCGTGGAGTGGGCAATAAAATCCTTGCTGTAATTAAGTTTTACCATTGTACCGGGAATACGAGTCTTGGCCGGGGTTGCCTTCCCCACTCCCGGTAGCGTGGAGGTATCGTGTCCGCTCCCCTCACTTGGTATTTTTGCTTATTTCGTATATAATTCTATATGCCGCTGCTAGAGTGTTAGGATAACTTAGCTCGCTCAAATTTCAATCACCGCTGCGAGAGAGAGTGAGACCATCTCGTGACCCGATCCGGGCACAAAAGTGAGAGTTGACTACCCTAGCTCATTGCCAGTTTCTCAACTGTGCAGATCCACGCGTTTCCCTCTCTTACGGACGTCCGCAAGCTAGAGTCCCAAGTTCGCATTCCGTCTCGCATCAGGCTGCCCGCTGGAGGAATGGTCGCGACGGGTGACATTACTGTTAAAGTACGTAAATCACCGTGAGTTCCTCGAGACACAATCTACCAGTCAAGTTGCCGCGCTTTGCTTGCAGAGGGAGGGGTATTCGCGCGCCCTCGAGGCACGAGTAAGTGACGAAGAGCGTCACTGGAGTGGTGTGGAAAAGCGTCGCAGCCAAGCCTGGGCCCTGACGAGCCGGATAGAGCGGCTAAAGCGGTGGCTCCTATCGGCCGAGGCGGAGCTCGTAGAAGTATGGGTTGTCGAGGCCACGGAAGCCGAGCGGCTATCCATCGCCCAAGTTGAGGCAACCTCCGTCCGGGCAGAGCTGGAACACCTTCGGGAGCAGGAGGACCGACTGAATGAAATGGCAAACTTTCCTTGTGTCAGGATCCTCCCTTTCAAGGAAATTTTTCGGGGGCTGGATTGAACGTCATGCCCTCCCTTTTTGTTCTTTTCCCCTGATTTTGAGATTGTAATGCGGGGACATGTCCCAAAGTACATGTAATCCGAGATTTGCAAGGAATGAATTGCCTTTTCCCTGCATGTGGTTCTTCACCTGTGTAGCGACTCTCGACTGTCTTTTTTTCTTATGCTCCTTCCTCCTCAAATTTTCTCAGAGTGTGGCCAGAGGAGGGTGAGTATCCATGAACAATCCGCGGGGTGAGCCTGTTACGGACCCACGTAAGCACATAGGAGAGTGCTCACCCTTTCAGAGAAAGGACGAGGGGACCACTCCACCATGTCGCAACGGGAGATCCAAGTCAAAGGACATAGCTCAACCCCGACAGGACGGAGAGAAAAGTTTGTTCATCAAAATGATCCGGACAGGAGGTCCGAATCAGGAGAGGTTTGTTCTCCTCCCCAAAGGGACGGAGAGAAGAGTTTGTTTATCAAAATGATCTGGACGGGAGGTCCGAATCAGGTGAGGTTTGTCAGGGCCGACAGAGTGTCAGAGACTGGCACAGTTTCTTCGTCTCTTTATGGATTCGTTAACACAGGGTTAGTGTCAACGTAAGGAAAGGGTTTATTCTCTCTTCTTGGCTCTGGACGAAAGGTCCAAGTCAGGTGTCTGTTTGTCGGTGCTGGCAGAGTGTCGGAGACCAACCCGGTTTCTTCATCTCTTTGTGGATTCATCGACACAAGGTTAGTGTCAACGCAAGAAAAGTGGTTTATTCTTTCTTCTTGGCTCTGGATGAAAGGTCCGAGTCAGGTGTATGTTTGTCGGTTCCGAAAAAGTGTCAGAGACCAACACGGTTTCTTTGTCTCTTTGTGTGTTCGTCGACTCAAGGTTAGTGTCAACGCAAGAAAAGTGGTTTATTCTCTCTTCCTGGCTCTGGACGAAAGGTCCGAGTCAGGTGTATGTTTGTCGATGCCGGCAAAGTGTCAGACACCAACACGGTTTCTTCGTCACTTTGTGTGTTCGTCGACATGGGGTTAGTGTCAACGCAAAGAAAGGGTTTATTCTCTCTTCTTGGCTCTGGAAGAAAGGTCCGGGTCAGGTGTCTGTTTGTCGGTGCCGGCAAAGTGTCGAAGACCAACATGGTTTCTTCGTATCTTTGTATACCTTCACTGCCACGGGGATGACACTTCATCAGGTCAGAGTCTCGCTCCTTTTGGCCCGAAGGACTTCCGAGGTAAGACACCATCAAAATTTCCGTCGGGCTGGGGCGCCGATGTCGAAGAATTCCAAGCTCGCGCGCCAATAATTATGAGTTGTCGAGTTGAGTGTCCATACTAACGAGGTTGTTGGCCCGAAGGCTAATAATCAAATAGCTTCAGAGTTGCTGAGCACCCTATTGTTCTTTCCCACATACAAAAAGACTACAATCTCACCCCTAGAAGGGTGGAGAATTGGATCCTTCATTGAATGGTGGAATTGGAGCATGGTATAGCCTTAAATGTTTGCCATTAAGGGGTGGGAACTGAACTTCCACCCGGTGGTTGACAATTACATAGGCTCCTCCTTCATATACTTTCTGGACCACATAGGGCCCCAGCCAATTCTCATTTAGCTCTCCTTTAGGGTTGGCAGCCATAACTTCTCTTCGCTTGACCATGACCAGGTCACCCTTCTTGAATTTGAGCTCCTTGACGAGCTTATCAAAGTCACGCGCTATCCGGGCCTGATAAACTTGGATATTTTAATGGGCTTGAAGCCGCTTCCCCTCTAGGTCAGAGAGTTCCTCGAGTCTTCGCTCAACATTTGTATGTTCTTCCCCGACCAACCCCTGCTGGATTGCGACCCTTAAGGAGGGTATCTCTAATTCTATGGGGACAATTGCTTCTGAGCCGTACACTAAGGAGAAAGGTGAACAACCCGTAGGAGTTTTGTAGACGGTACGATATGCCCAGAGTGCCTCGTACATCTTATCTTCCCAGTCCCTTTTATTGGAGCCGACAGTCTTTGCCAAGAGGGTGCAAAGAGTTTTGTTAAATGCCTCCGCCAGCCCGTTAGCCTACGGATTGTACGGAGTGGATGTCCTCCAGTTGATCTTGTACTCCTCGGCCAATCTGTAGACCTTCTGATTTCGGAAGTGACTTCCGTTGTCTGATATGATCCAGCTGGGAATGTCGAATCAGAAGATTACATTTCGCTGAATAAATCGGGACATAATTTCCCCTATCACTTCTCCTAGAGCTATAGCTTTCGCCCATCGGGAGAAGTAATATGTTATTGCCAGGATAAATTCACACCCTGAAGAGGATGGGGGCAGTGGGCCCACCACATCTGTTCCCCACTGGGCAAATGGCCAACTGGATGCCGTCTGATGCAGTTGCGTAAGAGGTCGCCTAGGGACCATCGCATGCTCCTAACATTTTTGACATGACTTGCCGTACTTGCAACAGTCATCAAACATTAGTATTAGCCGAGCTTCTTGACTTCAATCTTCATTTTCGACCCTGCCTCGTGTGCGCATGCCATTCCGGCATGAACCTCCTTCATGACCTTCCAAGCTTCCTTGGTGGATAAGCACCGGAGAAGGACTTTTCTTTTGGCGTCAGCCATAATTCGAATCAAAATTCCGTTTCGGACCTCGTAGGAGTCCTTTATTCTGATCAGCTTGATCTTTTATTCTCTCTTCTTGGGCAGCTACTGGTAGTTGAGCCACTGTATGAGGGGCTCTCGCCAGTCGGACAGGATGGTTGCTTCCGCCATGGCGACTTCACGCTCTTCTTCTTCAAGTTCTTATATCATACTGGGGACCCGTCGTCGGTTGATCACCCATATGCTGAGTGATTCTCTCGGTGGAATTGCCAAAGAGCTCGCCAATTTTGCCAGTGCATCGGTTTGTGCATTCCCTCCCCTGGGGACATGACCTATCTCAATGAGGTAGAATTGCCCCATGAGCTGTCTCACCTTAGTGTGGCAGGGGAGTAATTCGGGCTTCTGGACATCAAATTGTCCCTGGACTTGTTTGACGATCAACAGTGAATCGCCGAACACTTGTAGCATTCGGATCTCCATATGTAGGGTGACCTGGAGACCAATAATTAGGGCTTCATACTCTGCCTTGTTGTTTGTGCAGGGCTTACTGATGAAGCAAAAGGTATGTAGCGCTTCTCCCTCTGGGGATTTAAGAACGATGCCATCTCCGGTCCTTATTCTGGTGCGCCCAGTTGGGCTAGTTTCTATTCTCGATGCTCTGTCGAAGTACAATTGCCAAGTGGCCTGCTGGATTTGATTTACTTCCAATGTCTTCTCTTCGGGCAGCTCCATAACCAACGGAGAGTCTCCAGGCACGACGTGTGCTGCGAGGAAGTCCGCGATGGCTTGACCTTTAACGGCCTTCTGCGGTACGCAGGTGATGTCAAACTCCATCAGCAGCACTGCCCACTTGCCGAGGCACCCCTTCAGAGCTAGCTGAGAGAGAATGTATTTGACAGGGTCAGCTCTCGATATCAACCGTACTTCCTGTGACATCATGTAATACCTCAGCTTCTTGGCCGCGAAGACTAGGGCGAGGTAGACCTTTTCAATGGGGGTGTACCTTGCTTCTGCCTCGACCAGGCTTCGACTAAGGTAGTAGAGAGCTTGCTCTTTCCCCTCATCATTGTTCTGGGTGAGCATTGCCCCTAATGAGCATTCGGTGGCTGCTATATACAAGATGAACGGCCTTCCCTTGATTGGTGCCCCCAGCACGGGCGGAGTCTTCAAGTATTCTTTCAGTTGGTCGACAGCCGTCTAACACTCTTGATTCCAGTTGAAAGGTGCGTTCTTTGTCATCAGTTTGTGGAACGGCTGGCAACGTCCCGATAGGTTGGAGATTAACCTACGTATGTAGGCCAACCAGCCTTGTAGAGATCTTAATTCTCCCAGGTTGCTCGGAGGAGGCAGCCCTTGGATGGCTTTTATTTTGGCGGGGTCAATCTCGATTCCCCTATGTCGGACTATGAAGCCGAGGAACTTCCCGCTGGAGACGCCGAAGGTGCACTTCATTGGGTTCATCTTCAGTTAGTATTGCCGCAGCCTCTCGAAAATAACCCTGAGGTCATCGAGGTGATCTTCTCTCTTCTTAGTCTTGACGACTAAATCATCAATGTAACACTCGACTTTGTTGTACAACAACTCGATGAATATCTTCGTCATTGCTCGCTGATACGTGGCGCCATCATTCTTAAGGCCAAAGGGCATCTTTCTGTAATGGAATATCCCCTTGGGTGACCGGAAGGCCGTGTGAATTTGATCGTGCTCCGCTATCCAGATCTGGTTATAGCTGGACGACCCATCCATAAATGACAAGGCCTCATGGCCAGTGGTTGCATCGATCATCACCTCGGTGATGGGGACTGGGAAATCATCCTTTGGGCATGCCCTGTTCAGGTCGCGGAAGTCCACGTAAATCCTGATCTACCCATTCTTCTTCTTCATCGGCACGATGTTAGCCAGCCAAGTAGTGTACTGATTTCCAGATACGAAGTCAACATCAATGAGCTTGTCGACTTATTTGCAAATTTGGTTAATCAATTCCGGCCTCATATGCCGGGGCGGTTGCTTCACTGGCTCGATCTTGGGATCGATGGCCAAAATATGTTGAGCCAGGGCGGGGCTAAGGCCGGGCATCTCTCTATAATTCCAAGCTCACAACAGCTTCATATATTGCTCTCTCTCCCGGGGAGATAGGAGGGCGCTCAGAAAGGTCAGCCTGGGGACACCCTCCGTGCCGAGGTTGACTTCGATGAGCTCATCAATGGTTGCTTGGCCGCCATCTTCAATTTCTGGTGGGGCCGGGAGTAGGTCGATGAAATCTTGATCTTCTTCTTCTTCTGCCTCGAAGACATCATATGCTTCATCTTGCTTCGCCTCGCTGGGAGATGAGACATTGTCCGCTTCTTCCTCGGGCTCTCGGGAGAGTATTGGCACAGGTGGCACATTTCCCGAGTCGCCAGGGCACTAACCCATTGACGGGTTGCCCCTAGAGGTGGAGGACTCTTCGATGTCTTATCCCTGCGGGGTGTCATCATAAGTCGCGGTGACCTCCGCTTCGATGTGTTCCCAGCATTTGCAAGGGCTATCTTCATTCGGCCCTTCACCGGTCAATGCCGATGACTGCGAGGTGCCTTCTGGTGTGGAAAGATGGAGCACTTCATCGGGCACCTCTTGGTAGTCATCGTAGACAACTTCTACGGGGGCAGAGGTGACTGTCTGCCATGCTTGGGACAGCTCCACCCTGGTGGCCAGGGTCGTTCATTCTCCGTTGCACCTTCGAAAGTCTGGTGCCGGACCGACACCATGTAGATACCCCTTTCGTGGATGCCCGTTGCGTGGGGACGCGGTGAAGCCACCTCATAGTCTTTCATTCTGAGCTCATCTTTCTCAATCAGGTCTCGAGCGATGTCCTTGAAGACATAATAGTATTCAATAGGGTGACCCAATACCCAGTGATAGGGGCAGAATAAGGGGTCATCACTTCTTCGGGCGTCTTGCGACCTTTTAGACTCTGGGAGAGAGACTTTATCGTAGTGGCGAGCCCATTCGAAGATTCCTCGAGTCTTATTCCTCGGGAAGGAGTAGGGCCTCTGCATCCTTTCCCAAAGTGTGGGGGCTTGATTTGCTGGCCGACTGGTCGAGGGAGCAGCGACTTCATTGTCTTCTCTACTTGGGCGCACAGGGGCCTTGGAACTGGTGCTCGAAGATTGGCTTGCACAGGTGCCCTGCCGGGAAGCGATGCTCTCGATCAGACTGGACAGAAGTTAAGTTGTCTCGGCTAGTTGTGTCTTCAACATCTCAATCTCCTACTACTGCTGGTAGCAAAGGGCGAGCATGACAGGGTCATATTGAGAAAGATCCACAGTGCGATCCGCCCTACTGCTTCCTGCCCCGGTGTCGAGCCGAGGTAGAGATGCCTCGTCACCATGGCCGTTTGGGATCGGACCCTAAGAAGAGGATGGGACCGTCCCTATATCCCTGCATGGGGGTGGATTCCAGAGGAACACCTCTTCGTCTTGAGTGTCGGTAGCCTGGGGTGAAAGATGCTCCCGGCCCTCGACTCCTTGAGTGTCGGGCCCTTCTGGAGGATCACTGTCAGCCGGGGCCGAGACCGAGATGGCGTCAGTCTCGTAGAGTTCCTCTGTTGAGAAACCCAAGCCCGGATGCCGGGTGATTTGTAACAACCTCCGGTCCATGTTTTGCGGGTGCCACATCTCCATAAACATCTTCTTCCGGCTCGCAGGCTAGTGAAAAGGGATTCCCTACCTCCTGGTCATTTCAGCCATGCGGTAAGACATGTAAGGAACTCTAGCAATCAGGATGATGGGGTCATGTAATTCCTCGGGGAATCTACAATCATCATCTTCTTTGATAGACCGTTCTTCAGCGGCATAGAAGACCGTGGGCTAGCCTTCAGGGTTGGGCACCACCCAGACCCTCAGTGGTTCGACCGTGTGATAGTCGACTTCTGCTACGGGCCTAACAACCCCTGGCAGGACCTTGACGTCCTCTAGCTCATCTTCAAGGTACGCTACCCCCGGAGCGGTGTGGATGATGGAGGGGATCGCCCTGACCATTCCTTCCACTTCCGAAACGAGTGACACTTCTGGAGGCACCACATAGCCTGGCGGTGGTGGAGGGAACCACTCGCCGAACTCCACCTTCTTCTTACCCTTGTTTTGAGGCACACGGGGGGCTTCTTTGAGCTTTTCCACATATAGTGAGACATCTAACAAGTGACATTCAAACACTTCAAAGGGGTGCAGTTCTGTGAAGATCCTCTCTTCTTTCCCGTTACAGGGGTATTTTATGCATTAATGTAGAGTGGAGGCTACCACCTGATTCTGATGCAACCAAGGTCGGCCCAACAATGCCTTGTAGGTGGTGTTGGAGTTAATTATATGGAACTGAACCTTGGTTGTGAGGTTGCCGAGGGAGAGGTTGAACGCGACTATGCCCATAGGGACCTCACACTTCTGGTTGAAACCCATAATCTTCATGTCCCTGACCTCGATCAGGTGCACATCAAAGTAATATTTTTGGTATATCCGGTATGGGAGTATGTTCACGGCTACCCCTGGGTTGACTAGTATTCTGTTGACGAGCTGTCCGTTCAACTGCCCCTTCATATAGAGCGGCCTATTATGGTTGCAGGTAGGTAACAACATGTCCTCTTCTGTGAAGGTGACATCTACTTCGGGTCTCGCCTTGGCAAAACAGCTCTCGAAAAGAGCCGGAGTTTGCAGGGCCGCAATGAGGGTCTATCAGGTTCCTTCATCCAGGGAGAGGATCTCCCATACAGTGAACCTTATCGGGATTTGTGGACGCACTTTTTCCACTTGGTTATTCTCTCGTGTTGTTTATTCGTTTATTGGGTGCATGGGCGTGCCAGTCACCGAAGTGACGATTTATTCGGGCTCCGAAGAGCCCATGGTGCGCTCGACCTGACTCCGTCAGACGATTATGTGGTTCGTGTCGGGACCGGATCCCGTCGCGCCATAAAGGTCACGACGTCATTTACATCCCTCATACGAGGGAATACCCTTGATTAATTGCCGAAATTAGGGGCCCCGCGTCCGAAAAGGATAACACTAACTGTGCGAGAGAGATGGGGGTAGATCACACTGGAGGTTGTATTAATGCCACAACTGTCGGCCATGTCAGCCACCCGTAGACCTTTTCATATTCGGACACAGGTCCGTGGCGTAGTCAAAATGAGAAAACCGAGGTAAACCCCTTCGAATGTCTGCCGAGCATGCGGCAGTTTCGATGAGGATTCGGAAGGCATCCGGAACGAGAACCAAACCCGGTCCGATTAAGATGTCGGCCAGAGGTTAGATCAAAGCCCGGCCATATCGGGGTAATTCCCGAGACTCAGGTTCGACCCAAAGGGCGGCGTTGTTGTTCCTTTTTGCCCCGGGTCACGGGGAGAGATGGGGGCTGCAGCGTGGGCTCTGGCGTCTTTTATCTGGGGTTTTCCTAGCTATATGTTCAAGGATTTCTGATTTGACGTTCGCCGTTCGCTGCTTCTTTATGCGTTGTTCCGGACGATTTCTCTTCTTTTATTCATTATTGTTATTACTATTACTATTTATATTTTTTTATTACCCCTCCCGCCTCTTTTATTATGATTAATATTATACATTCGGAGTCCTTTAATTATCGTAATTTTTATTGATTTATTCGCTATTGTTAATGCCCTTATCAGGTCATATATACGTGTATGTATATAGTGTGCCGGCGAAGGGGATAGGGCGTACCGCTGGAGGCTTGGGATGTGACGCTGAGGGCTGAAAGGGGCGTACCGCTGAAGGCCAAAGGGCGTACCGCTGAAGGCCAAGGGGGGGGGGGGGGCGTACCGCTGAGGGCCAATGAGAGTGTACCGCTGGGGCTTAAGAGAGTGTACCGCTGAAGGCTGGGCGTGTGTGTGCCGCTGGGGGCTGGGCAGGGAGTGTACCGCTGAAGGCTGTGTGTGTGCCGCTGGGGATTGGGCAGGGATGTACCGCTGAAGGCTGGGGGTGCGTGCCACTGAGGGTCAATCAGGGGGGAATGTGATGGAGGTTAATCCAGCTTTTAATTACCTGTTTTAAGGCTTTTCTTTTCTTCTTGTTTCAATTTGTAGACAGTGTTATACAAACTTCCCCCTTGTTTTGTTCTGTTCGGCCTATTCGGCGCCAGTCGGAAGTTCGAGTTGCCGTGCGGCTAATCAGTTCGGTTCAGCTCTCGTTATGGTGCCGGCAGTGATTTGATTGGTTGTAGGGTTTCATTACTTATTCTGTTCGTTTGTTGCTTCCTTTTGCCTCTTTTAATATCTTGTTATTTTCTCGCAAAAATTCGGCAGCATCTCCCCTTGACCCGGGGCGTAAGGGAGATGAAGGGAACGCGCCCACATGGAGTGGCGGAACCCGACAATTGGAGGTGGGCCCCCGTGGGAGCAACACCTTTAAAGAACCTCGGAAAGCACGAAGGAAAATAACGGGCTCGGGCTTGGCCAGCAGGTGTACCGCTGGAGACCAGGAGAGTGTACCGTTGGGGCTAGCTGGGGGTGTGCCGCTGAGGGCAGATGGGGTGTGCCGCTGAGGGCACTTGGGGGTGCACCACTGAGGGCACTTGGGGGTGTGCCGCTGAGGGCTGGTTGAGGATGTGTCGCTGAGGGCAGAATGGATGTGCCGCTCAGGGGCCAAAGGGATGCATCGCTGAAGGTTCAAGCAGAGCGTACGAGCGGGGAGACTTGGAGGCCATTCAGGAAAAGCGAGGGGATGTGAGGCCAAGGAAGGGCTGCTGGAAATGAGTGAAAGGGGTCACCAAGTCAGGCTTCACAGGGGAGACATCACGTTGATGCAGTGGCTCGAAAGAAACCGGAGGAACGGAGAAAACGGGCAACACACCACATACATTGTGAAGGCGGGAGCAAACCAACAGAAATAGCAGGAAAGGCCCAAGGAGGGCGATTACTTTCATTCATGGGAGGCCAAGGACCGTAGCCCTACATGCATATTACAAAAGAAAACACCCAAATGAGGCCATGGACAAAAGGAAAAGAATCCAAGACTGAGAACGGAAGGGGGATGGAATCCAAAAGGGAAGAGAGCAATAGGGCCTAAGACATGGGCCACCGTCCCTAACCCTCTCCCCCATTACATCAAGCTCTCTCTCTCTTACTCTTGCTTCTTCCCGGTGGCCGTCGGACAGAGCTCAGGCCGGGAGGGCCTCTTCTTCTCTTCTCTCTTCTCCTCTTTCTCCTGCGTGTGTGTCTTCTACTGCCGGAGCCTCTCCCCCTCCGTGTGTTCCTCTCGATATCTCTCCCTCTCCTCTCCCTTTTTTTTTGAAACGAAGAGGAGGGGTTTTTATACCCCGGGCGGTGGGAGCCTTCGAGCACGGCCGTCGAAGCGGGAAGTGGCCCGTGATCATGAGGTTTGACCTGCCTGTCCTGGCTGTCAGTGGACTAGGCCACGTGGCCCAACGATCGGCTGCCACCTCCGATGGCTCCACTGCGCGCCAAGGATGTGTAGGGCATGGGCCTCACGTCGCTCGTTGAAAAAAACTTCACCACTGTGCCGTTGAAGGGCTGAACAAGCGTGCCGCTGTAGTGCCAAAAGGGCGTACCGCTGGAGCCCCGGATGGGCGTGCCGCTAAACGGCCTGAAGGGCGTGCCGCTGGGGACCCTGCAGGGTGTGCCGCCGAAGACCCCCATGGGGTGTGCCGTTGAAGACCCCCCGCTGGGGGGCGTGCCGTTGAAGACCCCCCATGGGGGGTGTGCCGTTGAACCCCCTTGGGGGTGTGCCGGTGAACCCCCTTGGGGGTGTGCCGTTGAACCCCCTTGGGGGTGTGCCGGTGAACCCCCATAGGGGTGTGCCGTTGAACCCCCTTGGGGGTGTGTCGGTGAACCCCCATAGGGGTGTGCCGGCGAGCGCCCAAAAGGGGCTGTGCCGGTGAAGGCCGCTGCAGGGTGTGCCGCTGAAGGGAGCGTGCCGCTGGAGGGTTCTGCCAGGGCGTGCCGTTGAAGCCTCAACTGGGCGTGCCGCTGAAGGGCTAAATGGGCGATTTTGAGCCTGTTGGGAGCATGAGCTGTGGCCCATTTGATTTTCTTCGAGTCCCACGGGCTGTGGGGCCCTTTATGCTTGATTTCCCCAGGCTTTCTTCACTCGGCGCCGTTGTCGATGCTGGGCCGAGCATGACATTTAGATGTGCGATTTTCGGCGTCCACAAATGCCCCCCACCCACGGGTAGCGTGGGCGAAGGATGAGCCGGGCGGTGCCCGTGGGTGTCCTCGTCTCTTCTCTCTTTGTCGATGCCGACGAGGCGTCGAGAGCAGACCTGGTTTGTTTGTTGGTCTCCTTGTTAGTACTGCCGTGGCGTCGGGAACTGAAATAGTATGTTGGTCTCTTAGTCTCGTTATCAGTGCTGACGAGGTGTCGGGAACTGAAGCAGTACGTTTTTTCTTGGTCTCTTCATTAGTGCCGACAGGGTGCCGGAAACTGAAGTAGCTCGTTGGTCTCTTTGTCTCTTCATGAGTGCCGACGAGGCGTCGGGAACCGAAGCAGTATGTTGCTCTCTTTGTCTCTTCATCAGTGCCGACGGGGTGCCGGGAACTGAAGCAACATGTTGGTCTCTTCATCAGTGCCGACGTAGCGTCAGGAACTGAAGCAGTATGTTGGTCTCTTCATCAGTGCCGACGTGGCGTCGGGAACTGAAGCAGTATGTTGGTCTCTTCATCAGTGCCGACAGGATGTCGGGAACTGACATGATATGGTGATCTCTTTTGTCTCTTCGCCAGTGCCGACAGGATGCCGGGAACTGACATGATATGTTGGTCTCTTGGTCTCTTTGCTAGTACCGACAGGATGCTGGGAACTGACCTGGTTTGTTGATCTCTTAGTCTCTCGGTCTCTTCGCCGGTGCCGACAGGACGTCGGGGACTGACCCGATTTGTTGTCTCTTAGTCTCTTCGCCAGTGCCGACAGGACGTCGAAAACTGGCCTGGTTTGTTGTCTCTTAGTCTCTTGGTCTCTTCGCCAGTGCCGACAGGACGTCGGGGACTGACCCGATTTGTTGTCTCTTAGTCTCTTCGCCAGTGCCGACAGGACGTCGGAAACTGGCCTGGTTTGTTGTCTCTTAGTCTCTTGGTCTCTTCGCCAGTGCCGACAGGACGCCGGGAACTGACATGCTTTATTGATCTCGTAGTCTCTTCGCCAGTGCCGACAGGATGCCGAGAACTGACATGCTTTGTTGTCTCTTAGTCTCTTGGTCTCTTCGCCAGTGCCGACAGGACGTCGGGAACTGACATGCTTTGTTGATCTCTTAGTCTCTTCGCCAGTGCCGACAGGATGCCGGGAACTGACATGCTTTGTTGTCTCTTAGTCTCTTGGTCTCTTCGTCAGTGCCGACAAGATGTCGGGAACTGACTTGGTTTATTGTCTCTTGGTCTCTTCGTCAGTGCCGACGGGGAGTCGGGAGCTGACTTGGTTTGTTGATCTCTTTTGTCTCTTTTCTTTCTCTCTTCTTTTTGAACCACATTACCGATACAAGCGCCCTTTCGGGTTTTCGCCGGTACCGGCCCCCCCTTGCTTTTGCCCACGCGCCCTTTTGGGTTTTCACGTGGCGGGGTACCCAATTTTGCCCGTAGCGCCCTTTCGGGTTTTCGCCACAGCCGGGTTGTTGCCATTTTTGCCCTTGTCCCGGTGTAGGGACAAGTCCGGCGGGGCATCTCCATTTTTAACCCCATTTTATTTTCTCTTTTTTTTTTGACGAGTGAGTGATATGCGTGTGTAGGCTAGGGCACGAAGCCTTGCGCCGGAAGATAAGGTTCACTCGTTGGCAAGAATGGAATGCCCGCGCAACGGGGGAATCTGTGCCGATTCGGACGTAGGGTCCATAATAGCAATATTGTGCGGAGTGGGTGGCTAGGGCACGGGGCCTTGCGCCAGAAAGGGATTTATTCGTTGGCAAGAGGTTAATGCCAACGCAAGGATAGGGGTTCTGCCGATCCGGGCGTAAGGCCTGCGATGGCGATTTTATATAATGTGGGTGGTGGCTGAGGCCCGAGGCGATAAGCCAGGGACGGGCTTATTATTTTTTTTTGCAGGGGAACGGCACCATTTCAAAGGTGGCCGTGTGCAGAGGTAAAGTTGTTTTGCTTGTATGGACGCCCGCATGACCAGGATTGTGGGGATGGAATGTTTTCCCCGGGGACATTTATTACTGGACGTTACCGGCTTACTCCTCCACGTATGTGAGCGGATGAGTGTGTAAAGGGGTGTCAGTGTGTGGGTACATATATACATATATGTATATATATATATACATTTATTTATTTTAATATCTTACATATATTTTGCTTCCCCTTCTTTTATTTTCTCCTTTTCTTCTCTCCTTTTTATCTCTATTTTTCGTGTCTCTCTTTTATCTTCTCTTCTCCCTTTTTATTTCCACGTCCCCCTCTTCTCCCCTTTTCATTTTCTTTCCCTCTTCTTTTTTTTTCTATTCATTTTCTTTTCTTCCCCTTTTTCCTCTTTCTTCCCTTTTATTCTCCCCCTTTCTTCTTATTTATTCTTTCTTTTATTCTTTCTTTCTTTCTCTCTTCTTTTTTCTTTTCTTTTTTTCTTTCTCTCTCTTTTTTTCCCTTTTTTTTTCTCTTCTTTTTTTCTATATAAAAAGGGGAGCGGGGGACTTCAAACGGTCAGCCCGTTCGAATCCCCCCCCTCTCTCATCTTCCCTCTTTCCCTCTCTTTGGCGACCGAGCGGACGGGAGCCCCGCCCCCTCGCCACTCCTCTTCTTCTCCGGGCACGGCCGCCGTTGCTGCCGTCGTCGTGGTGAGGACGCCTCCGTGGAGCCCCCCCCCTTTTTTTCTCGTCTTCCCCTTCCTCTCCCCCTCTCCCCTGTTCTTCCTTCTTCGTCTTCGGGTAGCTGTGAGGTCGGGGGAGCCCTAGGCTCCCCACCGTTTTCTTCCTCTCCCCATCCCCCTCCTTCCCCTTTCCTTCCACCATTTTTTTTGGTTCCCTCCCTTCTTCTTCTTCGTTCTTCGTCTTCTTCTCCGGCGTCGTGGAGGGGCGACGGCCGGAGCGTGCCGGGGAGCGGCGGTTAGAGCGCGCCGGTGAAGACGCCTCAGGGCGTGCCGGGGAGAGGCTCCCCGGGTGCACCGGTGAACAGGGTAGGAGGTGTGCCGGGGAGCGGTCCCCCCTGGCGGGTAGTGTGCCGGGGAAGCTCCCGTGCGCAGCGTGTCGGGGAAGAGGCCCAAGGGCGTGCCGGTGAGGGGCCCGTCTGGGCGTGCCGGTGAGGGACGCCTGGGGGCGTGCCGGGGAAGCCATGCACCGAGCGTGCCGGGGAAGGGGCCCGTCTGGGCGTGCCGGGGAAGGGTTAGAGGGGCCGTGCCGGGGAAGGCCTCTAGGGGCGTGCCGGTGAAGGCACCCCAGGGTGTACCGGTGAGGGCAACTGCAGGGTGTGCCGGGGAAGGGCACTGGGCAGTGCACCGGTGAGGGTCTCCAGGGGGAGTTTTTAGCTTAAGGAAGAGGACTCCTTCGATCGGCGGACTTCTGGTGTTGCCTCTCGGGGCCCACCATGCTTTGTTGGGGCCGTCACTCCTTGTGGACGCGCACCCGTGTTTTCCCTTACGCCTCTGGCCTAGGGGAAACTCTGCCAAAATTTCGTCAGAAATTGGCAATATTTTGTTCATTTGACTTGTAGCAAAGCCCTTCTTTTACAGTCTTTCACTTCCTTTTGCATGTGGCTTATCCTGATCTCTGTTTATGTATCTTTGCAGATAAATGGCTGCCCCAAGTGGTTCCTCGGCTCCTGCTGCTGCTATTGGTGCTGATCTTATCCCACGGGGCCCGGTACCAGCAGTTACCTGGTTAAATGTAGAGGACCTAGACCGAGAGCATGCAGAAATAGCCGCTTTGGCAGAGTCATCCGAGTCCGACGGGGAGACCATGGATTTCCAGAGGCTTGCCAGAGTTGACAGCGGCTTCACATTTGACCGGGTCACCGGGGAGTACAGGAAGGACTTCCCGAAGGACAGACACCTGGTTCGATTTCTGAAGCATTTTCGCTCGCGGGAAGGGCGAGACTTCCGGGTTGTGAAGAAGGCCGAGCAGGCTATATTACTGGCCCGGGATAGCTTATTGTACAGCGTTCCCCGAAGTATCCCGATGTACCTGGTGGGAGAAGCCCGGGAGTGGAAGCCAGTTCTGGGGATCGAGGGGGTGCTGCCGACCGAAGACAAGCTGGTGCGGGCGCCTCAGTTTACTCCGGCAAGATGGGACTTGTCTGCCGGGAAGGTGTACAACGAGGCGCCTCGGTTCGGCCTATTCTTGGCTCCCCTGAAGTGGGGCTACAGAGAAGAGCCCTTCATCTTGGACTGTTTGGCCATCAGATTCAAGTATGATTTATCACTGGGCTGGTTCGGGGAGATGAAGCTTCAGGATGCCCACACCTTCCGGGAGAGGGCGGTGGAGTTCACGGAGCATGTGCTGTTCAACTATGCTCCTTTGCTGGTCCGGGTCGGCATTTATCACAGCGTGTACGCCTCCCGATATGGCTACCCCATTTCCAAGGGCCTCTGTTGCGGCATGATAGAGGTGTTCAGTGCAGCGACTAACACCTTCTACACGGCGGAGGGCGAGACTTCTCTGGATTTATGGAGTCTCAGCCAGCTGAGCGGCCTGTCCATCGACGGGGAGCCTTATGAGGAAGTATGCCTCCCCGACCTGATCAAGGACGAGACTAACGGGGATGGCTACTATTCTCTTGGGTACTCATACCGGTATCTGATGAAGGCATATCGGGAACTATACCAGGCATCGCACAAGGGGAAGCAGCCCGCCCGCGGGGATAGGAAGAGGGTGCGCATGCCCCTGTGGCTGGAGTATTTTTTCGATGGGCCGAAGCGGTACGAGGAATTCCCCTGCGTCGGTACTGCCGTGGCTCCCAAGAAACGCGCGAAGCCGAAGCTCGACGTGAAGATCCCGTCCAGAGGGCGTCGGAGCGGCCCTAACCCGATGGGCTTGGATCCCCAGACCCACTGCGCCGCCTATCTCACGTACTGGCTATGCTCGTTTGCCATGCCGTACGGCGACGAGACAGTTATCCGGCCGGATGCCATCTACCCGGCGTGCCAGATGGCGTGGGGGATCAAGCTTTCTCTGTGCCCGGCGACCCTCTGTTTAATTTACAAGGCCTTGGGGGATATCAGCACGCACCAGTTTCCGCGACAGGCCCGGTATGTGTGCCCACTGCACTTCTTCAACGCGTGGGTCTGTTTGCTATTCCCGGAGTTTGCCCCGTGAGTTCTCCAGGATTGGGGGCTGATACCGAGGATGCTGGAATTTGCCAGCGCCGAGCCTGGCTCCGCCTCCATGCGGATGTATGATATCCGCCGGTTAACAACGGTCCCCCGGGATGCAGTCGGGTCTATTCATTTCTGGACTCTAGTGGCGCATTCGAGCCCTCTGGTGAACAACAAGAGGGAGTGTAAAGACGACCAGGTGGAGAAGTACGCCCACCCTATCAGCCAGGAGAATGTGATTCGCCCGCTGCTGGAGCCGGAGCTGAGGGATTGGGCGCTGTCAATACGCCAGAGCGTGCTGGTGTTCAGGAAAGGGGAGAACGTGTTGCTGGAGCCGTACTACCCCTTCCGGTTCGGTCGCAATTTCGGGTATGACCAGCATATCCCTGCTTATCACGCACAGTTCGGCTTGCCTTCGCGGAACGTCTGGGGGAGCTCAGTTCCTGAGCACGCCAGGAGCTGGTGGGACTTCTTCCACCGAGCGGACTCCGCCTCCTTCAGAGTACCGGCCCCGGGTCGTGTTCCCCGAGTGACCCAAGATTATATAAAGTGGTGGAATGCCCGGACGGCTTTCTATCGGTTGCACAAAACTGATTGTTGGGATGGCGCCGAAAGGAGGTTCCTCAGCCGGCAGCCAGTGCCAGTACTTGATATTGAGCCAGATCATCTTCTTCGGCTCAAGAATAGGCAGGAGAAGGAGGTGGCAGCATATCTGGCGGCTCGTCGGGAAGCCCGGGATAAGAGGCCGACGCCGAAGGTGGAGCTACCCCCGGTGGCCAAGGATGACTACGAGAAGACGCTGCGGGACTTGTGCCGGGTGGGGAGCGACCGTCTGGAGCTCATCAACTACCCATTCCCCATAGAGGAAGAGGGGACTCCTGCCAAGAGCTGGCGCCCAGAGAGGGACTTGGCCTGCCTGTACCGCACGTTCATAAGGCGGGAGGAAAGGAAGCCCGAGAACTATAAGGATACCACGTGGCTATATGTCCTTCTCCGGGTAAATGGGATGAAGATTGAAGATGTGACAGCCTCCATCATGGGAAAGCGCATGCACATCCCTTATTATTATGCTGATGGGTGGGGCATAGACCACTTCAATCTTTTCTGTCACCTCTCTTCCAAGAAGCACGCGGATCTGGCCAACCTCACGGACCGGTGTCAAACCATTGAGGACGTTTGTTGGCTAGTCCGGGAGGCGGCACGTCGGGACAAGGAGACGTCCCTGAGCTACTGGCCGATCACGCTGCGGCTGTACACTGGCCCTCATGGTACTTAGTTCCCCCTTGCTCTTCGGTTTTGTCCCTTAGCGCTGCGGCCTTTACGGTGGGTTAGGTACTAATGGTATATGCATGTTCGTTCTTTCCCCTCTTTTCTTTGCAGACCATCCCGACAGCACGCAGATGGCCACGTACCGGAATCTCCTCCGGCTGGTGAAGAAGCCTGCGTATTTTGAAGCAGCGCCGCTGGCCCCGACCACGGCTCCTTTGCCCAAGGCCGCGAAGAGGCCCCGGGCGAAATCTCCCGTGAAGAAAGCAATGGATGCCGCGAAGGCGGCCAAGCAGCGGGATACGAAGCGACGCAAGACGGAGGCGGCCAAAGCCCCGACCGCCGTTCCTTCAGTGCTACGGGTCCCAACCTTCGAGGAATTTGAAGTCGCTCGGCCCGAGCCCAGCCCGCCTGCCGGTCAGTGCCTTCGACCGTCGGCACCTCCTTTAAGTTTTCTCTCTTTATATATATATATATATTTTTTGAAGCAGGGCCCTGACGCTTGACTGTATTTTTTTGTCTCAGCCCTTGTGGAAGAGCCCGTGTCCGCGCCCGCCCCTGATGTGGAGGGGTCGGCTCCTATGCCCGCGCCTGTCATGGGTGCGACCGCGGTCGTAGCAAAGGCGGCCTCGGTGGCGGCTCCGGCTCCCTCACTGCAGGCCAAGGAAAGGCCTCGAGCGAAGTCGCCTGTCAAAAAGGCGTTGGCTGCTGCCAAGGTGGCCGGGGAACAGGCGGCCAAGCGGAGGCGGGCCAAGGAAGCCCTGGGTACGACAGTAGCCTCACCGGCGGCCGCTATCCCGTCCTTCGAGGCATTTGCGGCCGTCCAGACCGGGCCGAGTCGTGATACTGGTGAGGCTCGGCGGTCGCCTACGTCGTCCATGGTGGATCTCCCTCCTGAACTGGCTCTGCGTACGCGCATGGAGACGACGCGTTTCTTCCTCGGGGGCGGCGTGGAGGGACCGGCGCCCGTGTCAACTCCGGGTGAGGGCAAGGCTGCGACTCCTGAGAAGGCTTTGCCTATCAAGGAAGTCCGTGGGTCGCCCCGTGCTGTAGAGGTCGAAGAAGGTATTTGCCTTTGTCGGCCCATTTTACCTCTTTCATCCTTTGGGAGCCGATTGGGCTTGACATGACCCGTGCCCTTTTTATGTGACAGGTGCAGCTGGAGCAGCTACTGGGCTATTTGGCCCCCGAGTGCACCTCCCGGCGACGCAGCTGTATGTGCGGAAGAGGCTGAAGTCCGGCATGGCGGCCTCACCCAGTCCGCGAGAGGAGGCGCCGGTCGTCGAGCTCGAGGTGGAGGCCCCTTTGCCGGCACCGGCCGAGCCAGCGGCAGTCGAGTCTCCGTCCGGGGAAGAGGTGGACTACGACTACTCTTCCGACGAAGCGGCTCCCGCTGAGGTAGCGTCTTGAGGCATCGGGCCGTCCGAGCTGGCCTTTAAGGCTTCTTCATTTGCTAAGTCGCTCGGTTTGATGGAGGCCGCTGCCGTAGGCGTGGCTTCATTGGCGCAGGGCTGCCTGTGTGGTCGCCTACTGACGCCGTTTTTTGTTGTGCCGGCTCTTTGCAGGAATCAGCTAAGCCGGAGGTCGCAGGAGGGGCTGCTCCAACTGCGCCAGTTGACCGCCCGGCGGGGGTTGCTGTTGGCATGGGCAAACTGGCCCTTCTGTTCGAGGCCCTTCAGGAGGACGCATCGCTGGGACCTTTGGCAGGCGAGCCTCTGGAGGAGGGGGAGATTGCGCCTGAAAGCGGCATATCAGTGGCTGAGGTAAGCATGCGGGTTTCGAGATCTCTTTTCGCCTCCTGCCCTCGCATGATTTATTCTGGATGGCGAATGGCTGATTTCCCTCCACATGGTCAGGCGATGCCGGAACCGGAGAAGACCTCTGGTCGTGTCCGAAAGGCCGTGGCCAAGCGGCGACCAAGCGTCGCCCCGATAGCGGTGGAGGGGCCGGCTCTCGTCTCCGACTTAGGGGCGGCGAGTCTTGCTGCACTAGTGGAAGCGGGGCGTCTACCCCGACTGATGGTTCCACTTCCGCCTTTCCCGAAGCTTCCGGCCCAGATGGAGGACCCGCTCCTGAGGCAAATATTTACGGGGCTTCGGGCACATCTGGAGGGATCCCAGACGCGAGAGAGAGGTTCGTGGATGGCATCCTCGGGTCCAGCTCTGCTCGAAGCTCCTCCTTTGGCCAGAGTAGAGACAGCTGCACCCTCGCCTGCCGAGCCAGCGGCCGAAGCGGACGGGGCCAGGGCAGAGGCAACAGGGGAGCAGCGGATGATAGAGACATCGGATGCTTCGGCGCTGGTCTCGGCCACTTCCTTGGCGGTGGTTGGCCAAGGACTCTCTGTCGAGCCATGCCAGCCAGGCGACCTGACTCTTGCCCTTCCATCTTCTTCCGTTACGGTGAATGCCAGCTTGTGGGCGGAGGTGGACAGCACAGTGGAATTTACTCCCCCAGCCCCGCCTTCGGCCGGCCACACCTCGTCGGAAACACCGGTCCGCCATATGCTGACCACCCTGCGGGCGATGCTCCTCGCCGATTCCTCTTTGTCGTATCGGGAGGTGCACACCATAGTGACGCAGTTGACCGGGGCGTTGCAAGTGCTTGGCTGCCCGCTGGGGGAATGGTCGCGGCGGGTCTTGCTATTATTGAAATACATCAAGCGCCGTGACTTCCTCGAGACCCAGGCTCCTGACGAACGTGCCGCGTTGGATGCCCAGGCGGACGAGTATCTGCAAGCCTTGGAAACACGGCGAGGCGACAGGGAGTGCCATAGAGAGGCTTGGGAGGGGAGCGAGGGCAAGGTCCCATCTTTGAAGAGCCGAATTACGAAATTAGAGGGATACCTTGCTGCAGCTAGGCTTGATCTTGCCGTGACCGAGGAAGTGGCTGAGAGAGAGAGAGAAGCTTTCGGTGCCGCTCAGGCCGAGGTGGAGTCCATGGAGGCGGAGCTTACTCAGCTGGAAGAGCGGAGGGGGCGGCTCCGCGACCGGACGAACTTCCCTTGCGTCGGGATCCTGCCTCTCGAGGACATCTTCAGGGGCCTTGACTAGGCGTGGCTCCCTTTATTTTTTTTTTGTAACACAGGGGTATGCCCCGAAGTGCCTGTAATCCTACCCCCCTTTTTGAATACAGAAAAACTTTTATGGCTTCACGCGTTCCTGTGTGTGCGTTTGTCCCAGAGAGACCTTTCTTCCCCTTCTTTTCTTTTGTGTACATTAATTTCTTCTTCCTACTCCCTCCCCTGTTTCTGTGCCGAGACACATCGGCGGGGTGCAGGTTTCCGTGAAGATTCGCTTCGGGAGAGCCGGGCAGGAACCCACGTCAGGGCACAGGAGAGTGCTCGCCTTCCCAGGGGGAGGACGAGGGGACCACTCCACCGTGCCGGGCGGGCACCTTCCTAGTCTCACCGCGAGGTTGAAAGCTCGTGCCGGCCTCAGGGGGGACCTCGGTCGGAGACCGTTTGCTGGCCGTCCAGAGGGCACGGAGAGAAGAGTTGGTCTAGTCAATGACCTGGACGGGAGGTCCAAGCCAAAGGGGTACTCACCGCCTGGGGAGGACGGAGAGAAGAGTTTGTTTAGTCAATGACCTGGACTGGAGGTCCAAGCAAAGGGGTACTCACCGCCCGGGGAGGACGGGGAGAAGAGTTTGTTTAGTCAATGACCTGGACGGGAGGTCCAAGCCAAAGGGGTACTCACCGCCTGGGGAGGACGGAGAGAAGAGTTTGTTTAGTCAATGACTTTTAGTACCTCCGCTGATGCGGGGTGGTGACTGGAAATGGGGGCTTCGCCTCTTTCCTTCTCTGCTTTTATTCTGCCCTTGTTCTTTTCTCCGTCTCTTTTTCTCTCTTTTTTCTTTTCCTTTTCTTTTCTCCTCTTTTCTCTCTTTTATTTTCTCTTCTTCTTTTTTTTTCTTCCTTTTTTTTTCTTTTCTTTCTTTCTCTCTTCTTCTCTCTTCTTTTCCTTCTCTTTTTTTTCTCTTCTTTTCTTCTTTTCTCCTCTTTTGCTCCTTTTTTTTTCTCTTTTCCTTTTCATTTCTCTTCTTCTTTTTTTTTCTTTCCTCTCTATTCTTTTTTTTCTTCTTTTGCCTTTTTTGTTGAAAACGTGGATAGTGGTTAATTTATTTGGGACATTAATCGAGAAAACCCACCCGAAACCTGGCGGAGGATAATATTATTAATTGAATGGGGGCGCCGGAGCGTGATACAACCTCAAGTGCTTTCCATTAAGAGGCGGGAACTGAACTTCCCCGCGATGGTTGACAATTACATAGGCACCACCTTCGTAGACTTTTTGGACTACGTAAGGTCCGAGCCAGTTCTCATTCAACTTGCCCTTAGGATTGGCAGCCATGAGGTCTCTTCTCTTGACCATAACAAGGTCAGCTTCTTGAATTCGCGCTCCTTGACAAGCTTGTCAAAGGCGCGTGCAATCCGGGCCTGGTAGACCTGAATATTCTGTTGGGCTTGAAGCCGCTTTCCTTCCAGGCTGGAGAGTTCGTCGAGTCTTCGCTCGGCATTGGTCTGCCCTTCAAGGACAAGCCCATGCTGAATGGCGACCCGGAGGGAAGGTATCTCCAGTTCGACGGGGACGATTGCCTCCGAACCGTATACGAGAGAAAAGGGTGAGCAACCCGTTGGAGTCTTGTATACAGTTCGGTATGCCCATAGCGCCTCGTACATCCTCTCTTCCCAGTCCTTCTTGTTAGAGCTGACAGTCTTGGCCAAGAGGGTGCAGAGTGTCTTGTTAAAAGCTTCGGCCAGTCCATTAGCCTGCGGATTGTAAGGAGTCGATGTCCTCCAATCAATCTTGTATTTCTCTGCCAGCCGGTAGGCCTTCTGATTGCGGAAGTGGCTGCCGTTATCCGATACAATCCGGTCGGGCACGCCAAACCGGAATATAATATTGCGGTGGATAAACCTGACTACGATCTCTCCGGTGACCTCCCGCAAGGCTACAGCCTCTGCCCAACAGGAGAAGTAGTCGGTTGCCGCCAAAATATACTTGCATCCTGTGGAAGACGCGGGTAAGGGACCCACGACGTCTGTTCCCCATTGGGCAAACGGCCAGCTGGGCGCCGTTGGGTGCAATTGCACGGGAGGCCTTCTGGGTATGACGGCATGCTCCTGACATTTCTGACATGACTTAGCATATTTGCAGCAGTCGTCGAACATTGCAGGCCAATAGTAGCCAAGTTTCTTGATTTCAATCTTCATTTTCGGTCCCGCCTGGTGTGCACCCGCCGTCCCGGCATGGACCTCCTTCATGACCCTCCAAGCTTCTTCAGTGGACAAACATCGGAGGAGCAGCTTCGTCTGGCATCTGCCACAATTCGGAATAATATTCCGCTTCGGAGCTCATAAGAGTCCTTGGTTCTGACTAGCTTGATCTTTTCTTCTCTTCGGTCAGGCAACCGCTGGTGTTTGAACCACTGCATCAAGGGGTCTCTCCAGTCGGGCAGGCTGACGGCTTCCACTGTAGTGACCTCTAGGTCTTCTTCTTCTGATTCCTCTTCTATCATGCTGGGCATCTGGCGTTGGTTTATTACTTGGATGCTGAGAGATCCATCTGGAGGCACTGCCAGTGAGCTTGCCAATTTTGCCAAGGCGTCGGCCTGGGCGTTCTCCCCTCGGGCGACATGGCCTATTTCGAGGAGGTAGAACCGCTCCATGAGCCCCTTTGCCTTAGCGTGGTAAGGGAGCAGCTCGGGTTTCCGGACATCAAACTGCCCCTGTACCTGCTTGACGACTAGCAGCGAGTCGCCGAATACCTGGAGCATTTTGATCTCCATGCGGAGGGCCACCTGGAGGCCGATAATCAGAGCTTCATACTCCGCCTCATTATTTGTACAGGGCTTGCTGATGCAGCAAGAAGTGTGTAGCACCTCTCCATCTGGAGATTTGAGGACGATGCCCGCTCCGGCCCGCACCTTGGCACGTCCGGACGGGGTCGCTTCTGTTCTTGAGGCTCCGTCAAAGTACAGCTGCCAAATGGCTTGTTGTACCTGATCCACCTCCAGTGTTTCATCCTCGGGCAACTCGGTGGCCAACGGGGAGTCTTCGGGCACGGGGTGTGCTGCGAAGAAGTCCGCGACGGCTTGTCCCTTAACGGCCTTCTGGGGCACGTAGGTGATGTCAAACTCCATGAGTAGCACGGCCCACTTGCCAAGGCGCCCCTTTGGGACTGGCTGGACGAGGATGTGCTTAATGGGGTCGGCCCTGGATATTAAGCTGACTTCATGGGACAGCATGTAGTGCCTCATTTTCTTGACTGTGAAGACCAAAGCAAGGCAGACTTTCTCTATTGGAGCGTACTTGGCCTCCGCCCCTACCAGTCTCCGGCTAAGGTAGTAGAGAGCATGCTCTTTTCCTTCATCGTTGTTCTGGGCGAGCATTGCCCTCAGTGAATATTCAGTAGCTGCTATGTAGAGAATAAGCGGTCTACCTTTGACAGGTGCCCCCAGGACAGGCGGGGTCTTCAGATACTCCTTTAACTGGTCAAACGCGTGCTGGCATTCATGACCCCAGCTGAAAGGTGCATTCTTCATCATTAGTCTGTGGAATGGCTGGCAGCGCCCCGACAGGTTGGAAATGAACCTGCGGATGTAAGCTAGACGCCCCTGTAGGGATCTCAGCTCTCCCAGATTCTTCGGAGGGGACAGCTCCTGGATAGCTTTTATCTTAAAGGGGTCGATCTCGATCCCTCTGTGTCGGACAATGAAGCTGAGGAACTTTCCACTGGACACGCCAAAGGCGCACTTCATGGGATTCATTTTCAGCCCGTACAGACGAGCCTTTGGAAGACGACCCTGAGGTCATTCAGATGCTCATCCCTCTTTTTAGTCTTGACGACCAGGTCGTCGATGTAGCATTCGACCTTGCTGTATAGCAGCTCGTCGAAGATCTTGGTCATCGCCCGCTGATATGTGGCACCAGCATTCTTGAGGCCGAAGGGCATCCTCTTGTAGTGAAATATCCCTTTAGGTGACCTAAAGGCGGTGCGAATCCGGTCGTGGTCGGCTATCCAGATTTGGTTATAGCCGGACGACCCATCCATAAAGGACAAGGCCTCGTGGCCAGTAGTTGCATCGATCATCACTTCGGTGATAGGCACCGGGAAGTCGTCTTTTGGGCAGGCTTTATTCAGGTCGCGAAATCCACGCAAATCCTGATCTGTCCATTCTTCTTCTTCACTGGTACAATGTTGGCCAACCATGTGGTGTATTGGTTTTCTGCCACGAAGCCGACATCTATGAGTTTGTCGACCTCCTTACAGATCTGGCTGGTTAATTCGGGCCTCATGCGCCGGGGCGATTGCTTCACTGGCTCCACTTTGGGATCAATGGACAGGATGTGCTGAGTCACTTCGGTGCTGAGCCCAGGCATTTCTTTGTAATTCTAGGCAAAGCAATCCCGAAATTCTTGCAGCAACTTTGTGCATTACTCTCTCTCCTGCAGGGGCATGAGAGCGCTTAGGAAGGTCGGTCTGGGGTCCTCTTCTGTGCCAAGGTTGATCTCAATCAACTCATCGACTGTGGCCTGGCCGCCTTTTTCAATTTCTGGCTGGGCCGATGACAAGTCAACGAAATCCTGGTCTTCATTGTCCTCGGGCTCGATGATGCCATCCCCTTCTTCTTGCTCTTCATGACTGGGCGCAGAAGCTGTATTCACCGCGCACTCCCCCTGGGCCGTAGCCGGGCCCGTGGGGTCTGCTGGCGCAGAAAGGCACAGGGCCACCTCGGGGTCCTCGGCGTACTCATCGTAGACAGCTCCGACGGAGGCTGGGGCAGTCGCATCTTCGGGGGCCTGGTAGTGGATGGACACAGTGTAGGCTCCTGCCCTGGGGTTGTTCGCCACATGGGGGCGTGGTGGGGCTACCACATAGTCCCCCATCCTGAGCTCGTCCCTGTCAATGAGGTTTTGAGCAATGTCTTTGAAGACATAGCAGTCTTCGATGGTGTGACCCAGCATCTGGTGGTAAGGGCAAAATAGTGGGTCCCCGCTTCTTCGGATGTCTTGCGGCCTCTTGGACCGTGGGAGGGAGACCTTGCCGTAATGGCGGTCCCAGTCGAAGATGCCCCGGGTCTTCTCTCTCGGGAAGGAGTAGGGCTTCTGCAGCTTCTCTTGGAGTGTCAGGGCTTGCCTGGTTGGCCGCTCGATCAGTATGCTTGCGGCATCTCTCAATTCTCTTCTTGACCAGACGGGGGTGTCAGGGCTAACATCTCGGGGCCGAGGCATATGGCCACAGCTCGGGCAGAGAGAACCTCTGACCAGGTCAGTCACCAGTGAGGTCAACTCGGCCAATCGCACCTTCAACCTCTTGATTTCCCGCTGCTGCCTATGGTACAAGGCGTACATGACGGGGTCGTATCGAGGGGGATTTGGGACGTGGCCCATGCTATTGCTTTTTACTTCGCCAACTAGTCGGAGCGAGGGCGCCTCAGAGGCGTGCCCCTCCGGGGTCAGTCCCTCGGAGAAAGAGGAGGTCTTCCCCATGCAGCGGCGGATAGGGTTCCAGAGGAATATTTCTTCATCTTGTGTCTCCTCAGCCGAGGAAGTGGGGTATACATCCTGGTGGGCCACCCGCAAATTTGCAGCTTCCGCGGGGTCGTCGCCGGACCAGGTCGAAACTGATATCACATCAGCTTCGTAATAATCTTCTATTGAAAAACCCAGACCGGGGTGCTTGGTGATTTGCAGCAACCGTCGCTCCAGGTTTGGTGGGTTCCACATTCTTTTAAACATTTCCTTCCGGCTGGAGGGCTGGTAGGGAGGAATCTTCTGCTTTCTGGCCATTCTGGCTGCTTGGTCAGTCATGTGGGGAAGTCCGGCAATGGGGACGTGTGGGTCATGCAACTCGTCAGGGAACCGGCAATCATCGTCTTCCCTGACTGGCTTCTCCCCGGCCACATAGAAAATAGTGGGCGGCCCGGCCCCTCAGGGTTAGGTACCTCGAAGGTCCTCAGCTGCTCGGCTGTTTGGCATTCTATTTCTATTACTGGCTTGGCGATCCCTGGAGGGACCCTGACATCTTCTAGCAGGTCTTCGAGGCAAGGCGCCCCTGGTGTAGGGTAGATGGCGAGAGGAGCCGCCTTGAATACCCCTTCTTCTTGTGCAATAAACGGTACATGTGGAGAAGCCACATAACCCGGGGGTGGCGGAGGGAACCAACCACTTGACTCCATTTTCTTCTTTCCCTTGTCCTGGGCAGCTTGAGGAGTTTGCTTCGCCTTTTCTAAATATAGATTGGCATCTGATAAGTGACACTCGAACACCTTGAACGGGTGGAGGTCGGTGAAGATTCTGACTTCCTTTCCCTCGCAAGGGTACTTGATGCATTGATGCAAGGTGGAGGGCACCACTCTGTTCTGGTGTAGCCAGGGCCGGCCCAGCAACGCCTTGTAGGAAGTGCTGGAGTTGATGACGTGGAACTGGACCTTGGTGGTGAAGTCATCAAAGGTCAAGTTGAACTCTACAACCCCCATGGGTACCCCACATTTCTGGTTAAAGCCAGCAATCTTGACATTTTTAACCTCGACCAGGTGTACGTCGAAGTAGTGCTTCTGGTACACCCGGTAAGGGAGTATATTCACTGCTACCCCCGGGTCAATCAGGACCCTGTTGATAGGCTGGCCATTCAATTGCCCCTTCATGTAGAGGGGTCTGTTGTGACTGCAGGTCGGCAGGAGCATGTCGTCTTCTGTGAAAGCGACAGCCACTTCAGGTGACATTTCTGCTAGGCAGGCTTCAAGGTGTGCTGGCGTCTGGAGGGCGGCAATGATGGCTTGCCGTGTTTCCTCGTTCAGGGACAGCATCTCCCACACGGTGAACCGGGTCGGGATCTTTTTAAGGTGTCTAACTATCCGTTCGGCGGCCCGCACCTTGAGTAGCTTCATCTCTTCGGGCTTTACACACCTGCCCCCATCCTGAAGTCGGGATGCCAGGTCCGGGGACGCCTGCTTGGTAGGTTCCGCTGCAGCCTGTTGAGCCGGCGGGACTTGCTGGGCTTCCTCTGTTTCTCGCATGAACTCGGCGAGGTTTGGGATGCCGTTGAATTCTTCTTCCGGCTGAGGAGGAGTTGCTGCCGGTAGAGCTTGGTGACCGCTTGCTTTCCCGGTCGAAGGGGACACTGGGAAGCGCTCCTGCCCTCCTGCCCGAGCTAACAGGAATTCAGCAAATGAAGGGGTGCCTTGGCTCTCGGCCCCTCCGGGATAGAGACCGGACGGAGGAGGAATCTGGGTGCCTCGGACCTCCGGGTCGGGGACCTGATATGGTTGCTATCCCCTGAGTATGATGTTGAGGTTGTCCTGAGGAGGGCGCCCCCACTTTCTTCCTGACCTGGTGGCGTGTTGGGAGGTGGACGCCTCAGCTTGATTCACTTCCCCCGGTTCACGGGGTGGCTCTTCTTCCCCTTCTCCCAGGGAGAGGGTGGTGTCGAACAGCACTGAGAGGGTGTTGCAGGCTATGATGACCTCCTTCTTCTTCTTGCCCCTGGGTCTTCTTTTCTTCTTCTTCTTGCCTGTCGCAGCGGATGGCTGCTCTCGAGGAAGTTCACCCCACAGAGGAGGTTCTTTGGCTGCTTCAGCTTCTGCTCCCGGAGCCAGCTCGAGTAATTCGAACTCCTTCCAGGGGACATACTCCTTCAACTCCACAGGCTGGATTTTGGGCTGTTCATAATCTTCAAGCCCGTCAATAATAGCCTGGAGTCTTTCAATCGTCGGGCTGGCCTTCTTATACATCCGCATCGGGACGGAGCTCTTTTTATTGTGGGTGGGCCGCCTCATGACTAGCCGGGGGGCCGTATCATGACAAACCGGGCTTGCCGGGGGCGGTGCAGGTTGGGGCGCTGTCTTCCTTGGGTGACCTGTTGGGGTAGGCCGAGGGGTACGCGCCTTTCTATTCTTTCCGGGCGCCATCTGCCAACCTCCTTGGTCTTGAGCTGGGGCCATAATGAAAGTTTCGTAAGTGGCACGGGCACAGGCCTCCGCCCACTCTTCAGGTAGCTCCTGATATAGCGAGACCATATTGGCGGAGGAGGTTACGCTGGGCAGCTCATGCGGCTGCGGGGGGTCTACTTTATGCTCCCCCATATCCAGCTCCCCATTCTTGATTAAGGACTCAATGACATCCTTGAAGACGTAGCAGTCCTCAATGGTGTGCCCAAGCATCCTATGGTACAAGCAGAAGCGAGGGTCATCCTTCTTCTTCAGGTCACCGGGCCTCTTTGGCTCTGGCAGCGTGATCTTGTCGTAGTTGGTTGCCCATTCAAACAGGAGCTTGGATTTGTTTCGGGAGAAGGAATATAACTTGTTTGTCATCTTCTCCCTTAGTGAGGGGCCCTCCCGCCGTTCTGTGGTTCGGGGCGGAGGTAGGGTGGCAGCCCCCTTGGCTTTCTCTTTCTGCTTTTCAAAAGCTTGGAAATCTAGTGTGTGCACCTCGGGAGGCGCTGGCTTCTTCTCGGTCTGCCTGGCCCTCTGATTTGACATGGCTGGAGTGGAGGAGTATCGGGCCAGAAACGCTTCGATCTCTGCTACCACATTGTTCAAGCGGTCAAATGTTTTGACCTCGGTGCCGATCATTCTTTCTAGGATTTCCTTTTTTAAATTTTGTTTGCAGATCTGCACCGCGTCCTCCTGATGTGGGGGGCGCTTGCACCTCATATTGAGGTTTCTCCATCTTTTAATGTAGTCGAGGGCCGACTCATCACTCTTTTGCTTTGTGGCATAGAGTTCAGCCATAGTAATTTCCCTTTCGGCGACATAAAATCTCTCCTTGAACTTCTTCTGCATGTCAGGCCAGTCAGCAACGGACCCGGGTAGCAAGCTAGAGTACCACTCAAAAGCGAGTCCGGTAAGTGTTGAGCCGAAGAACTTCAGAAGATAGGCCTCATCAGCAGCTAAATCTCCCATGATGTTTACGTAGAAGGCAATATGTTCCCTGGGGGATCCTTGCCCGTTGAACTTTTCAAATTTCGGCGGCTTGGTGACGCCAGCCGGTAGCTTCCTTGCAGCATAACGGGCCGGGTAGGGTACCCGGTAGACGTCAAACGGCGTCTGATCTTCTTTGCCCCTCTCAGCGAGCTTCATATCTATCATCTGCTCGAGCATCAACCGGCTGACCGCCGCCGGGTCGACTGGGCTCGGGTAGAAATGAGCGGGTTGTGCACTCGGGGTGGTCACCATAGTCGCTCGGGGGTCCATGGGGGACCCTTGTGGGAGCGGAACCTGTGGTGGGGTCACTACCGTGCCATGCGCTTGCTGCGAGGGTGCGCCCCCGAGAGGGTTGAGAGTTGTTGTAAGAGCCGCCTCTGAAGACTGCCCCCTGTCCCTGGAGGTTTCGGGTATGCCCTCCGTCTGCCAGGATACCGGGGGTGGCGTGCTTTGCTCGCTCAGCTGCTTTTTAAGTGACTCGATCTCCTGCTGGAATCGCTGTATCACGAGCAGCATCGCGGGGTCAGCCACTCGTGTCGCCTGCAGTAACCACATTGGCCGTGAGGGCCGCAAGGGGCTCTTCGGGTAAAGTTCCTTCGGCGGCCGTGGGTGTCGTGCCGCCTGCCGCTCTCCCTCTTCTAGTGAGGGGTCCCGGTCTGGCGGCTATCTTGGCCACTTCTTCTGGATCGGCGGGCAAGGCCCCATACCGACCATGAACTCCTGCCATGCTGCATGTGAACGTGTGCCAATTTCTGTTCTTATTTCTTCTTGTCGCCTTCCTGGACGGTCTTCCTGGGAATGTCAGCCTGTCGAAGACCGACCGTCGGGGCGGCACTTCCTCCCGTACGGGGGACTGGTGCGGCTCCTCCGGACAGGTTCTCGACTCCATGCTAGGTGCAGGTGGCCCCTCCTCTTCCCGGAGGCGGAGGCCATTGCCCCCAGCAATCTCTGGCGGCCGGCGGGGGTGCTCCCCGGGCCTCGGAGGTAGTTCCTCATTTCCTGCTCGATCCCTTCCCACTCCTGGTCGGGGAGAGCGGCCTGAGGTTGCACGTCGATGACAGCGACAGGAGGGGAGTAGGCCGTGAGGGCCGGGAGGGCGGCAGTGTGTCGGCGCCCCCGGTGACGACGGTGAGCATTCTCAGGCTACGTCGGGACGACGGACGCCAGTCGGAGGGTCGGGGCCGGCAGTTCGACTCTGTCCTCCCGTTGGGCCCTCCTTGAGCGGGAAGTGCTGGGCCCTGCTTGAACTGGTGTAGTGGGCTGGACCTCTTTGGGTACCCAGACCTGTTTCAGTTTGGCCGGCCTCTGAGCTGGCGCCTTTCTCGGTGTTGCGACCGGGGGTGGGGGCATCACCTTCTCCTTCAGCCTTTCCAGTCCTCGGAAAGAGTTGCGGACTGGAACGGTTGGGACGATGCGGTCCGGTGTCACCTGGGACCTCTGCCCGTCTAGGCGGACTCAGAGGGCCCCAACTGTCATGGACTTCCCAGAGTTGGAGGCGCGACGCCCTGCTCCGGCGCTGGTGTTGCTTCTCCGGAGCCTTCTCCGGTGGGATGTCGACCCTTGATGGGATGGGCCGGTAGCTTGGTGCACATGGTGCACGTTGCAGCTGAGCGTCGTTGTGGGGACGCTATTGTTGTCCTCGGCCACAGCTTGGCTGACAGCAGCTTCAGTAGCCCCCGGAGCGGGGGCGTTGACCTGGGGCTCCTCGGGCATTTCCACGTCAAGGACCTGGAGGAAGGCTACCCCCAAGAAGTTGGGGAAGCCCACGGTGGGAGGGAAGCTCCCAAAAGTGAGGGGTACCGCTAGGTAGCCACCTCGCACGTGATTCTCCACAACCTCGGGGCTGCAGATAACACCCATTGTCGGCTCCATGATGCTTCTCTCTTTACTTTCTGTATTTAAGAAGATAGCGCAATTAGTATTACAAGAAGGGGGCTGTGGGGCCCCTAATTTCGGCAAAGAGATGAAGGGTGGATTGGTCCCACCGGGCGTGCCAGAGTTGTGGACGCACTTTTTCCACTTGGTTATTCTCTCGTGTTGTTTATTCGTTTATTGGGTGCATGGGCGTGCCAGTCACCGAAGTGACGATTTATTCGGGCTCCGAAGAGCCCGTGGTGCGCTCGACCTGACTCCGTCAGACGATTATGTGGTTCGTGTCGGGACCGGATCCCGTCGCGCCATAAAGGTCACGACGTCATTTACATTCCTCATACGAGGGAATACCCTTGATTAATTGCCGAAATTAGGGGCCCCGCGGCCGAAAAGGATAACACTAACTGTGCGAGACAGATGGGGGTAGATCACACTGGAGGTTGTATTAATGCCACAACTGTCGGCCATGTCAGCCACCCGTAGACCTTTTCATATTCGGACACAGGTCCGTGGCGTAGTCAAAATGAGAAAACCGAGGTAAACCCCTTCGAATGTCTGCCGAGCATGCGGCAGTTTCGATGAGGATTCGGAAGGCATCCGGAACGAGAACCAAACCCGGTCCGATTAAGATGTTGGCCCGAGGTTAGATCAAAGCCCGGCCATATCGGGGTAATTCCCGAGACTCGGGTTTGACCCAAAGGGCGGCGTTGTTGTTCCTTTTTGCCCCGGGTCACGGGGAGAGATGGGGGCTGTAGCGTGGGCTCTGACGTCTTTTATCTGGGGTTTTCCTAGCTATATGTTCAAGGATTTCTGATTTGACGTTCGCCGTTCGCTGCTTCTTTATGCGTTGTTCCGGACGATTTCTCTTCTTTTATTCATTATTGTTATTACTATTACTATTTATATTTTTTTATTACCCCTCCTGCCTCTTTTATTATGATTAATATTATACATTCGGAGTCCTTTAATTATCGTAATTTTTATTGATTTATTCGCTATTGTTAATGCCCTTATCAGGTCATATATACGTGTATGTATATAGTGTGCCGGCGAAGGGGATAGGGCGTACCGCTGGAGGCTTGGGATGTGCCGCTGAGGGCTGAAAGGGGCGTACCGCTGAAGGCCAAAGGGCGTACCGCTGAAGGCCAAGGGGGGGGGGGGCGTACCGCTGAGGGCCAATGAGAGTGTACCGCTGGGGCTTAAGAGAGTGTACCGCTGAAGGCTGGGCGTGTGTGTGCCGCTGGGGGCTGGGCAGGGAGTGTACCGCTGAAGGCTGTGTGTGTGCCGCTGGGGATTGGGCAGGGATGTACTGCTGAAGGCTGGGGGTGCGTGCCACTGAGGGTCAATCAGGGGGGAATGTGATGGAGGTTAATCCAGCTTTTAATTACCTATTTTAAGGCTTTTCTTTTCTTCTTGTTTCAATTTGTAGACAGTGTTATACAAACTTCCCCCTTGTTTTGTTCTGTTCGGCCTATTCGGCGCCAGTCGGAAGTTCGAGTTGCCGTGCGACTAATCAGTTCGGTTCAGCTCTCGTTATGGTGCCGGCAGTGATTTGATTGGTTGTAGGGTTTCATTACTTATTCTGTTCGTTTGTTGCTTCCTTTTGCCTCTTTTAATATCTTGTTAGTTTCTCGCAAAAATTCGGCAGCATCTCCCCTTGACCCGGGGCGTAAGGGAGATGAAGGGAACGCGCCCACATGGAGTGGCGGAACCCGACAATTGGAGGTGGGCCCCCGGGGGAGCAACACCTTTAAAGAACCTCGGAAAGCACGAAGGAAAACAACGGGCTCGGGCTTGGCCAGCAGGTGTACCGCTGGAGACCAGGAGAGTGTACCGCTGGGGCTAGCTGGGGGTGTGCCGCTGAGGGCAGATGGGGTGTGCCGCTGAGGGCACTTGGGGGTGCACCACTGAGGGCACTTGGGGGTGTGCCGCTGAGGGCTGGTTGAGGATGTGTCGCTGAGGGCAGAATGGATGTGCCGCTCAGGGGCCAAAGGGATGCATCGCTGAAGGTTCAAGCAGAGCGTACGAGCGGGGAGACTTGGAGGCCATTCAGGAAAAGCGAGGGGATGTGAGGCCAAGGAAGGGCTGCTGGAAATGAGTGAAAGGGGTCACCAAGTCAGGCTTCACAGGGGAGACATCACGTTGATGCAGTGGCTCGAAAGAAACCGGAGGAACGGAGAAAACGGGCAACACACCACATACATTGTGAAGGCGGGAGCAAACCAACAGAAATAGCAGGAAAGGCCCAAGGAGGGCGATTGCTTTCATTCATGGGAGGCCAAGGACCGTAGCCCTACATGCATATTACAAAAGAAAACACCCAAATGAGGCCATGGACAAAAGGAAAAGAATCCAAGACTGAGAACGGAAGGGGGGATGGAATCCAAAAGGGAAGAGAGCAATAGGGCCTAAGACATGGGCCACCGTCCCTAACCCTCTCCCCCATTACATCAAGCTCTCTCTCTCTTACTCTTGCTTCTTCCCGGTGGCCGTCGGACAGAGCTCAGGCCGGGAGGGCCTCTTCTTCTCTTCTCTCTTCTCCTCTTTCTCCTGCGTGTGTGTCTTCTACTGCCGGAGCCTCTCCCCCTCCGTGTGTTCCTCTCGATATCTCTCCCTCTCCTCTCCCTTTTTTTTTGAAACGAAGAGGTGGGGTTTTTATACCCCAGGCGGTGGGAGCCTTCGAGCACGGCCGTCGAAGCGGGAAGTGGCCCGTGATCATGAGGTTTGACCTGCCTGTCCTGGCTGTCAGTGGACTAGGCCACGTGGCCCAATGATCGGCTGCCACCTCCGATGGCTCCACTGCGCGCCAAGGATGTGTAGGGCATGGGCCTCACGTCGCTCGTTGAAAAAAACTTCACCGCTGTGCCGTTGAAGGGCTGAACAAGCGTGCCGCTGTAGTGCCAAAAGGGCGTACCGCTGGAGCCCCGGATGGGCGTGCCGCTAAACGGCCTGAAGGGCGTGCCGCTGGGGACCCTGCAGGGTGTGCCGCCGAAGACCCCCATGGGGTGTGCCGTTGAAGACCCCCCCTGGGGGGCGTGCCGTTGAAGACCCCCCATGGGGGGTGTGCCGTTGAACCCCCTTGGGGGTGTGCCGGTGAACCCCCTTGGGGGTGTGCCGGTGAACCCCCATAGGGGTGTGCCGTTGAACCCCCTTGGGGGTGTGCCGGTGAACCCCCTTGGGGGTGTGCCGGTGAACCCCCATAGGGGTGTGCCGTTGAACCCCCTTGGGGGTGTGCCGGTGAACCCCCATAGGGGTGTGCCGGTGAGCGCCCAAAAGGGGCTGTGCCGGTGAAGGCCGCTGCAGGGTGTGCCGCTGAAGGGAGCGTGCCGCTGGAGGGTTCTGCCAGGGCGTGTCGTTGAAGCCTCAACTGGGCGTGCCGCTGAAGGGCTAAATGGGCGATTTTGAGCCCGTTGGGAGCATGAGTGTAGACACGCCAAAATTGACATTATTTTGAGTATATTGCATATCGCTCTGCGATGCCCCATTTGACCCTCGAATCAGCTTATTTGAGTGGTTTTCTCACTTTTCTTGAATTTTTCCTATTTTTCCTCATTTATCTCCTTTTTCCTATTTTTTTTTTTTTTTAGATTTTTTGGGTATTTATCTCTTTTTTCTGAATTAACGCCCTTGATAGGGGCGTGTTTTTGAAACACGACCTTGACTGGGGCGTGTCTTTTCCATTTTATCTATTTATCCCCATTTTATCTACTTTATGAATTTTCTAAATACACGACCTGGGTAAGGGCGTGTTTTTATTAAAACACGACTTGTACTAGGGCGTTTCTTAAGAAAGGACGACCACACTGGAGGGCGTCAATTCTTTTGGTTTGACCGACTTCCCCATTTGAGCTCTTGAAATTAACGCCCTTCCCAGGGGCGTGTTTTTGAAACGCGGCTTTGATTGAGGCGTGTTTTTCATGTTTCAAATATGGGGAGTTTTCATTTCTAAAAATTTGGTCTTGAGAAACGCGCTTGTACAGGGCGTGTTTTTGAGAAACGCCCTAGGGTAGGTCGTCAATTCTTAAATTAACGCCCTGACCTAAGGCGTGTTTCTTCTCCCGGCTTCGCAGCCCTTTCCCCAGAGAGTCCTTGCTTCGTTAGACACCTGCTTTGAATGGGGCTCTTGCCCATTCTTATCCTTCCCTCTTTGGACTCTTACCCATGTTTATCTCCTCCAAATCCTATTTAATAGAGCTATTAGCTCTGTTGTTGAGGTTGGATTCTTCCTTTTCTTCTTCCTCCCGACGTTATTCTTCTGCTGTTGTGTTTTCTATTGTTTTTCTTCCTCTTTCTTTCTTTCACGCAGGCTGTTGCTATGGCTGAAGGAGGGGCTTTCTACATCTAACGTTTCATCTCTTGAAGGAGGCCCTCCCCCTATTGAGCATCAAAGCCAAAAGAAACAGGCTCTTTTACTTCTTTTCAATTTCTTCTTGTGTTTTATTGCATTAGTTTCTATCGCATGCATTCATCTTAGCCTTTGGGCTGTTATATTCTTCCCTTCTCAACCACGTTGAGACTCTCCTCTAGTGCAACTCTTGCACACTTCATTATTTTTCACATCATTCATTCATATTTCCCATACCCTCTTTGCATAGGGGTTTAAGGGCAACCACCCTTAAGGTGTGTTCATAATCAATTTATCATGCTCATATTTCTATTAAGAATTGATGCTACACTCACCATGTTCTAATTCAATTTCTTTTATTGGTGTTCGTCTTTGTTTTGCAAGGGTAATCAAGAAAGAAGAACTCTCTTCGTCGGCCGGCCGATTTGAAGAGAAAGGAGCACTCACAATCCCCGCATTCAAGGTATTTTTCGCGATCCCTCCATGATTTTTATTGTTATATTTTGAGGCCTCGTGTCTCTGGCGATCACAAACTCCTCTTGTGCACCTCGTGCATATATTTTCCTCCATATTGATGCTTATTGCATGTCTTTTATTTAAATTTTCCTTAAGTGGATTATTCTAAATTAGAGATCTACAAATTGGCGATCACGGTGGGACTTCCACTGTTTTCTTTCTTGATTACCATCTCCATTGGCACCCTCGAGTGCCCTTTCCCCTTGACACCCTCGTGTGTCCTTTCCCCTTAGGCACCCTCGCGTGCCCTTTCCCCTTGGTACCCTCGGTGCCCTCTCCCTTGTGCCCCTCGGGCACCCTCCATTGTGCACTCTGCACACTCCCCGGGTCAGTCGATTTCTGCTTATTGACGCCTTTCACGAAGGCGTCTTTTGATTTCACGCCCCTCACAGGGACGTGTTTTGTTGAATCACGCCCCCTTCCAGGGCGTGTGTTTATTACACCTGCTGGCTTTTTGGTTGCTTATTTCATCGTCTGATATTTAACGCCCCTCTCAGGGGCGTGTTTCTCTGAGTAACGCCCATTTCCAGGGCGTCTTTTACTATAACTGCTGCCTGCTGCATGATTGTTTTATTGTCTGTGGACTTAACGCCGCTCCCAGAGGCGTTCCATCTACTGTCAACGCCTGTCATCAGGGCGTGTTTAATTATTATCTGAGTTTTGACGCCCTCCCGTGTAGGCGTCCTTTCCTGAGAACGCCTCACCCTAAGGCGTGTTTTTCCTACTGTCTGTGAGCCCCTCACAGAGTTAACGGCAGCCACCCTGCCGTGTTTTAAGTTTGTCACGACCTATCGCAGGGCGTGTCTTTCTTGCTGTTGTGAACACGCCCTTTCCCAGGGCGTGTCTTTACTGTTCATTTTCACAGATTGGCTATTATTCATTGTTTGGCATTTGTGTTGATATTATTATCTTGATTTGCTGGCTTGGTTGAGAGACCTCCTCTCTCTATCCTAGGATCCACACACCTTTCTTGGAATCGGGACAACCCTCCATTGAGCATTCCGTCTCTTTGGACTGGAAATCCCTTTTCCAAGACCTCCATAAGTCCCCGCACCCGTGGATTCCCTCACGGACGCTGGGCTGGTTGTACCCTCGAAGTACCTGGAGTTTAGAGAACCCATGCGTTGTTAAGAGAGGAAGAACTTAGTTGACCCGGAGATTACACTCGGATCAAACTAGGTCTCATTTGGCAAAAGAGTGAACTTTCACAAATAATTCACCCTAATTCAAACATCAAACCTTAAAATCTTGCGTTTCTTGCCAACCTTGTTTGCATAAACATAGTTGGATGATTTGATTGTTTGGTTTGGATTGATTATTTTGTGATAGTTCCTTCATTAAAAACATTCTCTCTCTTAAGAATGAAACTCCGTTCAGGTAAAACCATCAACATGTCGGGAAACGGGTATTCTTACGATGATGAGAATGAGAACATATTTGGTCAATATGAGGACCCTCTCCAGGATTCGGTTTATTATGAGGAGAACTATCTTCCTCCTCATCCCTATTACTCTCAGGTTCATGTGGTCGATACCACTAATCATGAGGCGGACCCTCCGTCTCAAGTTCCACCTTCTAATACTTCAGGGAACCCTTCCCCATCCATCAACGTCACTGATTTAATCCAAGCTCTTTCCCAGTTGGATGACTCCCAGCGGCAAGCTGTTCAGGCCGCTTTAAAGGGGAAGTCAGTTCTTTCTTCTTCTTCTAATCCCCCTCCGGCCGTGGGTGGCCATCAGATTATTAATGACCAGGCGGTCTTGCATTCCCCCTCCTCTCGTCCACAAACGCCTACTGCGGCCATGCCGGCCCCACAGGCGAGCTATTCAGCGGTTAGGCATCAATCCTTTCAACCTCCTCAGATTTTGCGAACGCCTATACCGCGTGCTTCCATTCAGAATCAGGTCCCGGTCGAACCCGATACCAACACTCTGTTGCTTCGAAAGCTAGCCAGCATGGAGGAGCAGCTCAAGAAGGTTACGGCAACTAAGAATGCTCCGGAAATCTCTCTCCCTACGTTGCCGGTGTTCCACTTACCCCCTTCTGAAATGCCGCACTTTCGGCGATATAATGGAACCGGTAACCCGTTCATTCATTTAAAGGATTTCCGTTATGAAACTTCTTTCTGGCAAGACAACAAGGCCTCCCTGGCCTATTTATTCAGGAGATCTCTTGAGGGACCCGCCCTCGAATGGTTTTATTCTCTGGAGCCAGCTGATGCTGGCGATTTTGATATTATTCAAAGAAAGTTCCTGCAAAAGTACAGAGACCGGGTGGGACCCTCCCTCTCTGTTACAGATTTAGTTGCTGAGAAGATGAAGCCCGAGGAGGACTTCATTGTATTTGCTGATAGGTGGCGGTCCATGGCCGAAAAATTAAAGGACACATTGTCGGAACAGGAGCAAGTGAAGATGGTCATTTCTAATGCAACCCCTCAATTCCGGCACATTTTGGCCATGAATCGGCTGACAACCATGGAGGAGCTCTATGAAAGAGCTCGTTATATACAGACACAAATGAAGGATTCGCCCATCATGGGCATGTTTGAGTCGAAGCCTCGGCTGTTTAAAAAGAATACAACTGTCAACAGTGGGCCCACAACTGAGGGCACTGTCACAAACGAGCAGGTTGGCGTAGTTGGCCACCCCCATCACCATTCAAACCCACGACCTCTGCCGCCTCCACAGCAGAACCCCCATTTTACCTCCGCTCCACAGCGCCATTTCACACCCCAACCTTCTTTTGCTCCATCACCGAGCCAAGCGCCTCGCACCGACCCTCCAGCACCACCACAATACCATCAAGTCCCTCCACCTTCCCACTACGGCCAACAACAGCGGAGACCACCACTTGGCCCCAAGAGGGCCCATTATCCGCCACTCCCAGAGAGTCTCCCTGACATTTTTAATGCTTTAATGGCCGCCAACCTGCTCGTTCTACCAAAAGAAAGAACAGTGTGGCCCGATAATGTTGACACATCCCGCTACTGTGCATTTCACCGCGCCCCTGGTCACAACCTTGACCGTTGTTTCCACTTCAGAGATCATATTCATGATTTGAACGACCAGGGAGGCATTAATTGGGATGAAATGAGGCAAGTCATCACCACCATGAAAGAGAGAAGGCCGCCTCGGCAACAGCAAAATCAGCAACAGCAGCATCCAGCTCCGCAGCAGGCTCAACCACAACAAGCTCCAGCACCCCAGCAGGATATGGGGATTGTCCGTAATCCACTACCGGACCACGCTCCTAATCAGCACGTGAACCCTGTCACGTCTCTCTACGAGGTGGAGAGAGGGCAGGGATGGCACGAAGAAAACGCCTCTGTCGGGGCATTTCACCATGATATAACCCGAAATCAAACCCCGCGCCTTTTGCGCATTCCCCCTTCTTCTTCTAATCTCCTATCGGGACGTTCCCTTTTACGCCCCGTCAACCCGTCTACCTCCACCAATTCTACAGTCTTGCCGACTCGTTCCCTTCTTAACCACATACCACCCCAACAATCTATCATTCCACCTTCCCCCATCAATCCCACACCCGCGCCATCCAGGCCACTCCTACTTCGCTCACCGCCAGCGCCCGCTACCTCCTCTATCACCCCTACACCGGCAAGAGTTCCTTCACCATCTCCCCAACCACCTTTTGTGCCACGATCTCTCCTTATTCCACCACCTACCAATACTCCTCGCATTCGGATATCCCTCACCTCTCCGGTGAGGGCCCCTTCTTCAAATGCTCCTCCCATGCCTCCCTCGGGGGCACCTTTATTGCACACCACTACCCCGTCTCCTATGGAGACACCCCTTTCATTGAATTCCCCTTTATCCCCAAGTGCGGTTTCTGCTACCGACATTCCTCCTCCTAAGATTGCCCCGACAGAGGCGCGTCAAGGCGTAGCACCCCTCCGTAGTGGACGGATATTCCACCGTGTTTTCCCCCAGAGAGAGCTAGAGCCCGTGCAGGGGCCACAAGAGCAAGAGCAGGAACGAGATTCAGTGCCGGGAACTCAGTATGATTTGTTAAAGCACTTGGATCGCACTCCAGCCAGAATCTCCATTCTGGAGTTAATCAAGAGGTCTACCACTCATCAGCTGGCCCTGAAAGAATATCTGCAGAAGGTCATGGTCAATGAGGACCTTCCGGTTGAACAGATAATTACAGTTTTGACTCCTGCCAGCAGTCAGCCGGCAATCACATTCCACGAACATGAGTTAGCACCTCTACCGGCAAGAAAATATGCCCTATGTATCACGGTTGATATCAACAAAGTGGCCGTTAAGCAATGTTTGGTAGACACCGGTGCATCTATTAATGTGTTGCCTCCGAGCACTCTAAAGTCATGTGGTATCCCTGAGAGCCAGATTCGGCCATCTACCATTACTGTCACGGCATATGATAATACAAAGAAACCTCCTCTGGGCATGGTTACTCTCAAAGTCAGCTTGGGTCCAGCCACTATTACGGCAGATTTTCATATTCTGGATATGGACCCAACCTTTAATGGCATCCTGGGTCGCCCTTACATTCAGCAGCTTGATGCGGTGCCTTCTACAAACCATCAGTGCCTCAAGTTTCCGCACAAGGGGCGTATTATCAAGGTGACCAGTGTGCCGATCTTGCCAGAGGAAGACATTCATGTAGCTTCATCAGTTCCTTCCATATGGCCTGCCAACAAGCCGTTATTATCTGTGCTGGACATTCCCCGTCCGCGGCCGATGCCGTCCGAGACAGTTACCACAGTTGCCATGACACCTCTGCCTTCTAAGGGGAAGAAGAAAAAGAAAAATATGATGAATACCCCCGGCTGGAACATTCTTATAAGAATGGGATATCAAGATGGTAAGGGCTTGGGCGCCAAACTCCAGGGCAGAGTTAGGCCCATTAAGCCTCAAAAGATGATTGCACGAGGCGGCTTAGGCTACAAAGCACCGGGCAAGAATGAAGGGGAGCCGTGGGCTGTTATGACGTCCACCTTCAAGCCAGATCGCCAACCGCTCACCTGGACTTTAAAGGCACATTTTGTCACCGGTGGCATTCAAAACAACGAGCAGACTACTGTCATTACTTCATTATTTGATTGTCAAGATGTGCACGCTAGGCAATTCGCTCGTCACATTGCACCACTAGCCACTTACAAAGCCTTGGAGTCTTTAAGGCCCGATAAAAGAAGAAAGATGGGTGATCCGGCATGTGACTGGTACAGATGGTTTGACATGAATGATATCACTTTCTCTTTAAGCCGCTTATTCATGCCGACAGATCCAGAATGGCCACCATTGATTCAAGAACTGATTGAAATGCCTGCCGCAATCACAGATAAAAGGCAGCTGTTAAGTGACTACACAGATACGGGAGAACCAGATGTCCCCTTTGAAGAAGATTTCTCCGTGGATAGGCTGTGGGCCGGCCTTTTCTCCCTCACTTCTGTGCATCCATCAGTGTTGGCTTCTTTCTATTCCCGTTGGTTTGGTCACGTGCCGCGACCACCACCGATTACCATTAACTTGTCTCCTGATTCAATTCAGATTTCCCTTTCGATTGCTCCTTCGCTCCTCGAGCGATTTTCTGAAATCTCCATCTCGCCCCCGCATGGGCCGTATTTGATTAAATCTTTCTCCAAAATTGCAATCTCCACTCCCACCGCTATTCTCCCTTCGCATTGCTTTTTACTTGAAAAAGAAAAAAAACAAAGGTTCGGCGGGGTTGTGATTGTTTAGGTTGAAGGAGGGCCTCCTATTAATAAAGATCTGGAGAGTTGTAAGGCTGTCGGAGATTAGAAGTTCGATCAAATTAAGGACTGTGCTGTTAAAGTACGAAACGGAAGTTCGTGATGAATTAACGACGTTGGTTAGGGCGTCTATTTTAAAATTGACGACCTGACTGACGACGTGTTTTTTTATAACGCCCTTCATGAGGTCGTGTTTCTTCTAGGCTTTCGTTATTGATAACGCCTTATGTGAGGGCGTGTTTTTTGATTTTGACGACCTGTAGTATGGTCGTGTTTTATCTCACGCCCTTTATAACGGCGTATTTATTTCAAGTTCCTGCTATTGGTTGCGTCTTCAAGTAGGGCGTGTTTTCCATATTACACGACTTGTGGTCAGGCGTCTTTTATTCTGATAGCGCCCTACTCTTAGGCGTGTTCTTTTGGCCTGCGTTTTTTGCCCCATCCACACTTTTTGATGAACTTAAGTGCTATTATTTGATGGTATTGTTTATGATTAAGCACTTATAATCATGTCATATTCTGAACTGTTAAATGAAGTCTGATGAATTTTCAAAGTGCAGAAGTTTGCAGGATTCAAGGCGTTTGGATCACCCATAGGGGCAGCATCATCACCCTGTATCTGTTTCTTGTAAGCACTGTTATTATATGATATCTACGCTATTATAGCATATCAAGGACCTTGTGATTCTGATGAACCTGAAATTTGAGTTCCCCTTCATCAAAAACGATGACGATTTCAGGAGAGTTTCTATCACACGGATAGGCCATTGAGTTATTGAAGGTTTGGGACGATGGTTCCACTTTCTGAGTTGATACACGGGTAAACGAGCTTCGGCTTAGTGTTAGCTCAGAGATATGGATTCTTGACCAGACCTAAATAGCTTAACAATATTATCCTTGATTATTTTCTAGTTTTAGTTTATTTTAATCTTTTTTCTTTTAGCCCAGCATGCATCATGTAGGACTTTGAGTTTCATGCTGAAAATCTTCGTATTATGGCAATAATGAAGTTCGCTCGTTCTCAATTGAGATAACATGAGATATTCCACTCCAAATCAAGTACTTCATTCTATTTGAAGCCATTCAGGTTGATTCCTTGGAAGTGACCCTTTTGTTGGACTTCTATCCCAATTCTTTTTACTTTCCTGCAAAATTTACCTTGGTTGCAGCACATCCACGTTGGCTGGTAATCGCTCTCCAATGGTCTTTCCCTGTCGTGCCCACGCGCACACCTTTTATTACTTAGTTTAACCTCCTTTTATCCAACAAATTGATGTTCCTTGGAATCACTCAGAGTTGTTTCACTCAAGAATCTTGGAAAGATTTCAAATGCTCAATGTCTGAGGCGTGTCACATCACACCTTGGCATCTACTTATCAGTTCGTTCCACCTCATTTACGCTCGTGGCACTTCACTCCATTTCCGTCTCACTCCCTTGCAAAGTAGACGCCAAGGCGGGGCAGCTGTAGACACGCCAAAATTGACGTTTTGTTGATCAAATCTCATGTTATTATATAAATGCCCCAAGTGGACTTCAATATTCCTATAATATGAAGTTTTTCTATTTTTGTGATTTTTCCTGCATTTTTCCTGCATTTTTGTGATTCACGACTTTGGTAAGGGCGTTAATTTATAAAGTCACGACCTGTAATAAGGCGTTTTCACAGAAAGGACGACCGTGCAACAGGGCGTCAATTCCTGGTATTATACGCTAATTTCTGGAATTATCATAAAAGGCATTTTCTGAGTAACGCCTTTCCTCAAGGCGTGTTTTTAAGAAACGCCGTAATCATAGGCGTGTTATATCAGCGTTTAAACAGAGCAAGTTCTATTTCTAAAATTAAATCCAGGAAGAAACGTCCTTTGCTAGGTCGTGTTTCAATAAACGCCTCTGTTGCAGTCGTCAATTCATCAAGAGACGCCCTCGATTAAGGCGTGTTTCGCTCCAGAGTCCTTCCTTTTTCGAACTTTCCCTCACAGTTCCCTATCGTAATTTGGTCTCTTGCTCGATCTTAATCCTTCCTTGAATGCCTCATTACCCGTTCTGATCTTACCTTGCTTGATCACATCCAATCGAAGCTATAAATTGAAGCCTTGATCGATCGAAAAAAAGGTTGAAGGGGTTGAAGCGTTGAAGCATCCGTAAAAGAGGTTGAAACATTTGTAAGAGGGTTAAGCATTTTTTTTTTTCACGAACAGAGCCTTCTTCATCCGGCTTCATCCATATATTTCCGTCGTCTTCATTCATTTTTTTTCCTTTACTGTCGCCAGGGACAGCAGGATTTCACCCCTTTTTCATCTCTTTATTTTATTTATTCATATCACTCCATTCATCATATACGTTCATCCTTTATATTTATTCACACTTTATTGTCATACTCCCCCTCCCTTAAGTCTTGTTAAGGGGTTTTTAAAAAACAACCAAAAAATAAGGTGCGCATGTGCCTTTCTTTCCTTCATTATTACATGTCTATTTGGATAGATGCTACTGCGTTTTGGGCTGACCCCTCTCTTCTTGTTTGTGTTTATTGTCCGTTTTGCAAGGTAATCAACTAAGAAGACCCACTTCATCGGCCGGCCGATTGAAGTTGGAGGAAGAAATCCACATCCATCCCGCGTCTCAAATTCCACCAGGTATACGCGATCACTTTTCTTCTTATTGAGGTAATCCCTCTGGCGATCACAACTCCTTTTAAGCACCTCGTGCTTCATCATATTCATTTTATTATTTTTATTTCTATTCTTAAGTGCGGATTTTAAAATAGATCTACAAATTGGCGATCACGGTGGGACACTTTCTTGTTTTTATTTTGATTACCCCTTTCCCTTTGGCACCCACGTGTGCCCTTTCCCATTGGTACCCTCGGTACCCTTTCCTTTGTGCCCCTCGGGCACCCTCCATTGTGCTTTGCACTCTCCCCTAAGTGATTTGTCAATTGAATAGATTTGTTTTAAAATTTCCACTTATTTAAAATTTTGATGAGCATGATTCTTTTAATCTGTTGATTGCCTTGCTGTTGTGAGTGCGTTTCTGAAGGAAGCCGATTCACGCCCCTGTCAGAGGCGTGTTTTCGTTTAACGCCCTCCTCCAAGGGCGTCTCTTTCATGAGTAACGCCTTCTGACAGGGCGTTTTTATTCATATCTCCTACACTGAGAATTCACGCCCTAGAGCAGGGCGTTTCTTTGTTGCGTAGCGCCCCACATCAAGGTGCGTTTTATAATTTGACGCCCTACCCCAAGGGCGTCCTTTCCTTTGTAACGCCTCACCCCAGGGCGTTTCTTTGACTTGGTTGGCATCTATTGTATTTTAACGACCTCGCCAGAGGCGTTTATTTTAGTTTTAGCGCCTTGATCCAGGGCGCGTTTTACCTTGCCTGTGGGTCCCCCACAGTGTTTCACGCCCTGCCCCAGGGCGTCTTTTCCATTGGTAGCGCCCTGCCCCAGGGCGTCTTTTGATTTATAGCGCCCTGCCCCAGGGCGTTTTTTTTGATTGGTAGCGCCCTGCCCCAGGGCGTCTTATTCCTGTGTTTTCACCGAACTCCTTTGTTTATCACTGTATCATATTTCTGCTTATATCTTGCATTCATTCATTCATTTTGCATTGGTTTGAGAGGCCTTATCTCTTTATACTAGGAGCCACACACCCCCTTGGTGAAGGAACGACCCTCCATTGAGCATTCCGTCTCTTTGGATTGGAAATTCCTAAACCAAGCCTCCATAAGTCCCCGCACCCGTGGATTCCCTCACGGACGCCGGGCAGGTTGTACCTTTTTGGAGTCCCGATATAGTTGGCCTAATACGTGGTGAGTGAGAGTTCCTAGTTGGCATTGAAGTGAATCATATTGAAACTAGGACTCTCCTTGTGTGAATTTTTCCAAACTTTATTAAAATTCATTAATTCACCAAGGTTTAAACAATCAAAATCACGGTAACCATTCCAACTTGTGTGCTCCTTTGCATATTATTGTGAAATTTTGATTACATAATGGTTTACCATGATAAGAAAAACATGTTCAATTCAATTCATGAGGATGCACAACCTAGCACTTCTCATCCTCAATTTCAACATGTTAATCATCACAATTCTCACCACTCTTTCAAGGGACCACGTCCTTATTCTCATGGTCATGCCCGACCCATGGGCAATGTCCATCCTCATGGTCCCCCTACTCAGGTTCGAGCCACTATTCCTACGGGACCACCTCGTCCTAATGATGGGAAAGTTTCTCAAATCTTGCATGCATTAGATCATCTTACCCCTCAACAGATCCAAGCCCTTAAGGCTGCCGTTGAGGGTACATCTCATGCATCTCTCCCTCATTCCAATTCTATTCGGGTGGCCCATCACCCATCTCCCTCCAATTCTACACGGGTGGCCCATCACCCACCCCCTCTTTCCAATCATATTCAGGTAGCCCATTACCCATCTTCCCCTATTCATTCTACTCGGGTGGTCCGACACCCGCCTCCTTCTATTCCTCCTCCAACACGGCCCCGAGGCCCTTTTATTCCTTGCAATCCGGCCCATCCGGGTTCTTCTTCGGGTTATCCCGTCAATTCCCCTCCACGGCCTTCTTATGCGGCTCCTCCTTCAATGCCCTGCCAACCCTCTATTGTTCATGTTACTCCCCTCCAGCAGGATATCCTTGATAAGATTGCTTCCATGGAGGAACAATTAAAGAGGGTTACAAGTTCACGGCCAGTTCCTCCTACTCCGATTAATCCTCTCCATGCGGCTTTGGATGATATTACAAGAATGGAGAGAGAATGGAAAGATAGGATGGACGACTACAGTGTTGATATTCCAAATGAGCAAGAGCCGGCAATTGAAGAATCTGAAGCAATGTACGATGATGAAGCTATGCAGGCACCCCTTTCGAGTTTCCCTAACTTTCCACTTCCCCCACTATCATTTGATGAACCCCCTGCTCAGGAGGAAACCACTCCCAATTCAACCCCTGTTTCTGAGACTAGTTGGTGTTACGACGATGGATCGATATTCCAATCGCCCGCGCCGGCGCCTATTGAGTCTCTTCCCATTCCCACTCCCACTCCTAACACCGCTCGCCCCGTCCGGCATTTCCTACGCACCAAACCTTCACCCATTAACCCTCCGCCAATTACACCTCCCCCCATTATGCCATTAGCCTCCACCTCGGCCTCCACTTCCCCAATTTCCCCACCATTATCCTCCAGTATGCCTTTAACCCCAAAACCCACATTGCCTACGCCACCACTTAACCCTTCACCTATGGTTAGTCCTGAGCAGGATCCACCACTTTTTGCACCCGAGCCAATCCTAACTGCTTCCGAGCAAAGGGAGAAGCTCAGCGTGTTTGAACCTCCACCTCCACTTACGCCAACGCCTTCCATTACACCATCACCATTCATGGAGCCTTCCACCCCCGCTTCACCTCCTTTTACTACTCGGAATGGGGGGCCTTCTACAAGCACAGGCGCCAAGGATAAGCAAAAGGCGGGCAAGAAGACTTTGGCCACGACTGTGCCATTCAAGATTCAAGAATTTATTTGCCGGATGCCAATCCGGGTTATTGTGCCGCGCGTGATCGAAGAGGCCGAGTCACCGCCATTGCACAGATGCCAAGTGTTAACGACGTATGAAGGCCAGGCAGGGCACCCCTTGTTCAAACTTTCCAATCCAGAATTCATTATTCCTTACAAGGGGCAAAGGCCCATTTTGCTCAACATTCCATATACACCACATTCAATGGGCAACATAATGCTTCCCGTTCCAACTCTACGACTCCCTCACTTTATTGATTTTCGCTTTCCAAAGGGGTTGTCATTTATTGAAGCTTCCTTTATTGGGCCAATCGGCCGTACATGTTCACTGCCAGGGAGGGGCAGTTACCTTAATGCTAAGGGGCCATCCCTTATTTGCTCCACTTTCTATTCATCCATCTCTATCACTTTTTCTTCATGGGCCATTCCCAGGGTTAGGAGGAGGATCACATCCTCTCGCCCTTCACATTCTTCATATTCTTTACATTTCATGCATTCATCGCATCCATCCCATTACATGCATTTGCACCTCCTGCTTCCCGGGTTTCCAAACCCGTATCTTCCTCAACTTCCGGTACCTCCGGATTCTCCACCCGATTGTCTCCATCTTTTCCCCGGGCATCGCGCCCCTTTCTATTTGCTTCCTCCGGAACCTCCGGACTTTTCCCTCGGGCACGACGCCCCTTTCCACCTTCTCCTTCCTGATTTTATTCCTCCGGAACCTCCGGACTTTTCCCTCGGGCACGACGCCCCTTTCCACCTTCTCCTTCCTGATTTTATTCCTCCGGAACCTCCGGACTTTTCCCTCGGGCACGACGCCCCTTTCCACCTTCTCCTTCCTGATTTTATTCCTCCGGAACCTCCGGATTCTCCGTCTTATTCTCTCTATCATCTCCCAGGGCATCGCGACCCTCCTGATTTCATTCCTCCGGAACCTCCGGACCTTCCATATGTCCTTCAATTCATCTTTTTGCTCCTCCGGGACTCCATATCTTTTACTCTCTTCTTTCTTTTCTTCTTCCTTTTCCATCATCTTTTTCCCTATTTTTTCCCAGGGCATTGCGTCCCTTCTTTCGTTATCCCTCCGGAGCCCCCGGATTCTTCCTATCATAATTCTCCTCCACTGCCTCCGGACCCTCCGGATCCGCCTCTTTCCATCTATCAATTTCTTCTTCTAATTCCTCATGATCCTGGGTCCGACCCAACTTCTTCCACTTCCACTGCCTTGGGCATCTGCCCATTCTCCCATTGCTTCCGAGGCTTTAGTCCTCACCCCTCTTCTTGATTTTCCGCTTCTTCTATAGACTGTTCCATGTGATCAGGGTCTCCGCGCCTTAGTGAGGGAGTTCTAGCCCTCGCCTCTCTTCCTTTTTCTCCTTATTCGTCTGAGTCTGGTCTTGGCACCACTCCTTCTTGTTAGGCCACTTTCAAACCCTTTGCTTCCAATCCTTTTATCTGTCTAAGAGGACTATCCCACAACGATCATCCGTCTGGGCAGCTGCTTCAACAAAGGTTGCAAGGTAACATATTGGCGTAAGTATGCATTTTCATGATATCATTTTCTCATTACTTCACGCATGATTTTCAAAATCAAGTGCTTCTTAACGAGATTAAGAGTGGTGTTTTAAACCTTTATCTTAGGCTTTTTGTTTAATTAAATCACTCTCAAAAGAGTCTTTAGGCTTGCTTTTGCATCACTCTTGGTTAATAAGAACCCGCACTGGGAATTCAACCTTCTCTCCCCGCTTGTTAAAAGTAACCCTTAGCTGGGCATTCCACACACTTCACGGCGTCCTTAGCCGGCTCCTTTGGTTAAAATACCGTTGCTACCTTGGCCATGCCATGAGTATTTCTGAAAGTCTTTTCTCTTCTTCACTCGGCCGCATGCAGGGGCAAGAGGTTGATGGATGAGATGACCAACCTTGGTAATCCCCAATACGAGAGGAGTCTCAAATAGGGGTAGTCTTGACCCGAAATTAATTTGAAATTTCATATGAATTTCATGATATACATCTCGCCAAAAAAAGGGCTATTATGAAAATCAAATCAGAATTTTGATAATTGCAATTATGAATTATGGCATGTCAAGAGTGGCAAAGTCCCCGCAGGGAAACCCTGGTCGTATGCATGTCAAGGGTCTAAAAATCAAAGGCACAAAGCCCCGGCACAACAGACTACCTCTTTGAGGGTTAACACCTTGGAAGGAATTCAAGTCTTGATATCTCCCATCCTGCATAAAGCTTATCTCCAATTATTCTTCTCTTCTCCCTCCAAGACCGAATGTTTCTCGGGTATGGCCTTGGTAGGGGCATCGTTAATCAAGGGCAGTCAGTTATAGGGCGCCACCCTTTCAATGCACGCCCGGCTTTGGGCAGTTTTAAGCAAAAAGGGAGGAAACGAGGACCCCTAGCCAGTGGTTCAAAAACACCCTTTGATGCTGCATAAACAATATTTCCAAAATCTCCACAAAAATTTGAATATTTTCAAAATCTCCACAAAAATTTGAATATTTTCAAAATCTCCACAAAAATTTGAATATTTCCAAAATCTCCACAAAAATTTGAATATTTTCAAAATCTCCACAAAAGTTTGAATATTTTCAAAATTTCACAAAAATTTGAATATTTCCAAAATCTCATAAAAAATTTACATATTTCCAAAATCCAAAAATTTTGCATTGTATTTTCTGATGGTGTTTTGCAGGAATAACTTTCCAAGGACCAGGAGCACGGGATGAGTCCTCTCTCCACTCATTGCTATCAATCTATTGATTCTTTCCCAATATTCTCATGACATGCCACCCTGGGCATCTTTTTTTGATTATCATCTCCTCATATCTTTTTTGGTTATATCTCCTGATTATCATCCTGATTATTCATCTCGAGATCTTTCAATCAACTCCTGCTGATTTCTCTTAATTAATTCTGCCACTGGGCATTATATCACTCTGATCATCCAAATCTTGATTAGCCAAGATTGTCATCCTCATGACGAAACAATAAACAATGATGATTTGCAATGCTATGATTTGACTTATGCTATTCATTACATGTTTGAATGATATTGATGATTGCTATGCTTAAGTGCCTTATTCATTGCTTGTTATCTTTTATATCTTGGCTGATGAATTTTTGAGCGCAGGATAAGAAGCTCTTGGTCCCGCCGGCAGGGCATCATCACTCAAAGTCCCACGGTGCTTGCAGCTCATTTCTCAGTTCCCATGCTTATTGATATCACCATCTCCTGTATGCATTTTACTATATGTTACATATGCTACTAGATTATATCAAGGACCTTGTGGCTTTGGTAAATCTGGAATTTGAGTTCCCCTTCATCAAAAACGATGACGATTCCAGAGGCATCTCAGTCATACGGATAGGCCGTTGAGCCGTCCGAGACTGGGGACGATGGTTCCTTTTTATGAGTTGGTGCGTGGATAAACGGGCTTCGGCTTAGTATCAGCTCGTGAAATCAGTTTCTTGACCCAGTCTTGGCAGCTTAGTAATATTATCCTTGATTATCTTATATTTTCATTTGATTTAATTTTTTCCTTTAGCCCAGCATGCATTCATGTAGGACTTTGGAACAATTGTTGAAAAATCATTCTGATAAGCTGATGTTGAGAGTTGAATTGATCTTAACCTTTCCCCGATATGCGATTTTCATTTCCGAATTAGATCCTCAGTTCGTTTTGTCGCTGTTTTGGGTCATTTTCTCGAAAGCTCCTTGTTTGGATTTTTATCATCTTATTTTTTTAATCTCCTTTCCTTTGATCCACCTTGGCTGCAGCACGTCCACTGGCTGGTAACCGCTCCCCGATGGTGAAATCTACAGGTTTGTGACCTGGGGTACTTCCACCGCGCTGGAAGTTGATCATTTTATTTTATCTTCTTCGTGCACCGCGTGCACATCTCCCCTTTTATCCAAACATTGTTGATTTCAGTGAATTTCCCGAGATTGCTTCATCTCGTGCTTTTGATTTCATTCTCATCAAGTGATGTTGATTGCGTGTCTCATCACACCTTGGCATCTACTTTTCAGTTTGCTACGCTCCCTTGCAAAGCAGACGCCAAGGCGGGGCAGCTGTAGACACGCCAAAATTGACATTATTTTGAGTATATTGCATATCGCTCTGCGATGCCCCATTTGACCCTCGAATCAGCTTATTTGAGTGGTTTTCTCACTTTTCTTGAATTTTTCCTATTTTTCCTCATTTATCTCCTTTTTTCTATTTTTTTTTTTTTTTAGATTTTTTGGGTATTTATCTCTTTTTTCTGAATTAACGCCCTTGATAGGGGCGTGTTTTTGAAACACGACCTTGACTGGGGCGTGTCTTTTCCATTTTATCTATTTATCCCCATTTTATCTACTTTATGAATTTTCTAAATACACGACCTGGGTAAGGGCGTGTTTTTATTAAAACACGACTTGTACTAGGGCGTTTCTTAAGAAAGGACGACCACACTGGAGGGCGTCAATTCTTTTGGTTTGACCGACTTCCCCATTTGAGCTCTTGAAATTAACGCCCTTCCCAGGGGCGTGTTTTTGAAACGCGGCTTTGATTGAGGCGTGTTTTTCATGTTTCAAATATGGGGAGTTTTCATTTCTAAAAATTTGGTCTTGAGAAACGCGCTTGTACAGGGCGTGTTTTTGAGAAACGCCCTAGGGTAGGTCGTCAATTCTTAAATTAACGCCCTGACCTAAGGCGTGTTTCTTCTCCCGGCTTCGCAGCCCTTTCCCCAGAGAGTCCTTGCTTCGTTAGACACCTGCTTTGAATGGGGCTCTTGCCCATTCTTATCCTTCCCTCTTTGGACTCTTACCCATGTTTATCTCCTCCAAATCCTATTTAATAGAGCTATTAGCTCTGTTGTTGAGGTTGGATTCTTCCTTTTCTTCTTCCTCCCGACGTTATTCTTCTGCTGTTGTGTTTTCTATTGTTTTTCTTCCTCTTTCTTTCTTTCACGCAGGCTGTTGCTATGGCTGAAGGAGGGGCTTTCTACATCTAACGTTTCATCTCTTGAAGGAGGCCCTCCCCCTATTGAGCATCAAAGCCAAAAGAAACAGGCTCTTTTACTTCTTTTCAATTTCTTCTTGTGTTTTATTGCATTAGTTTCTATCGCATGCATTCATCTTAGCCTTTGGGCTGTTATATTCTTCCCTTCTCAACCACGTTGAGACTCTCCTCTAGTGCAACTCTTGCACACTTCATTATTTTTCACATCATTCATTCATATTTCCCATACCCTCTTTGCATAGGGGTTTAAGGGCAACCACCCTTAAGGTGTGTTCATAATCAATTTATCATGCTCATATTTCTATTAAGAATTGATGCTACACTCACCATGTTCTAATTCAATTTCTTTTATTGGTGTTCGTCTTTGTTTTGCAAGGGTAATCAAGAAAGAAGAACTCTCTTCGTCGGCCGGCCGATTTGAAGAGAAAGGAGCACTCACAATCCCCGCATTCAAGGTATTTTTCGCGATCCCTCCATGATTTTTATTGTTATATTTTGAGGCCTCGTGTCTCTGGCGATCACAAACTCCTCTTGTGCACCTCGTGCATATATTTTCCTCCATATTGATGCTTATTGCATGTCTTTTATTTAAATTTTCCTTAAGTGGATTATTCTAAATTAGAGATCTACAATGAGCTGTGGCCCATTTGATTTTCTTCGAGGCCCACGGGCTGTGGGGCCCTTTATGCTTGATTTCCCCGGAGAAACTGTACTGCCACTCTTGCCATGCCTAGTTTCATTCTTTTCTTGGGAGCATCTAGACTTTTGAGCTTCGAGCTTTGAATGAGCTTTTAGCTTTGACTTGATTTTCCCCTTTTCTTTTATTCCTTTCTTTTTTTGTTTCTTTTGCTTTTGCGGAATTAAGTCATAACGGACTGCCCCTATTTGAGACCTCTCTTTTATCGGGGTGCCTAGATCAGTTCTCACCCCCTTATTCACCACTTGCCCCTATTTTTTAGCTGAAAGAAGAGAAAAATAAGGATTTTCACTTTCCCCCGAGCATGGCCAAGGGAGAAACGATGTTGTGAAAAAGGAACACTCAACCACGGGGGTCGTGTAGCGTGTGAGTGTTGAATCGGGGGACCTCCCTTCATGATCAAGTAGAGGAACACCCCGCCACCTAGGCCGTTGCCTGGCATGACTCTAAGGATAAAAACGTTTAAGATACAACCCGTTCCATAGATTAGACAATTCTTCACCCTCTGCAATGACCAAACCGGTACGCGTTCCAGGATAAATTTCTTTGATTACAAACGGACCCTCCCAATTGGGTTGTAGCTTAGACCTAGGACCCTGCTGATCTAATAAATTTACATTTCAAAACCATGTTACCCACTTGAAATTTTCTTTCGATGACCTTCTTTTGAAAATGACACGAGACACATTTTTGAATAAACGGAGACGTGATTACTGATTAAAACCGTTTCTCATCACAAGAGTCCAGTTGGACTAACAACGCCTCTCGACGTTCGTCGAGATTAAGTTTTTTGTCGAGCTGCACTCTTAGGGAAGGATTAAAATCTCATACGGGAGTATCGCTCCATCCCATAAGTGAGAGCAAAAGGAGTTTGCCCCGTGGGAGTGCAGACAGAGGTGCGATGAGCCCATAGAGCTTCTACTAATTTATCGGCCCAAGCCATCAAATTTATGTGACTCGCATGTTTTCTTAATGATTTAAAGAAGAGTCTTGTTGGTGGTCTCGGCTTGGCCGTTGCCTTGAGGGTAGTATGGTGATGAATGATGCAATGAAATGTTAAATTTCTTACAGAGGTCTTAGAGTTCTTGTGACACAAACCGCTGTCCGTTGTCGGTGACGATGTCGCTCGGCACTCCAAACCGTGAAATGATATTCTTGAGGATAAAGCGGCAAACTATTGTAGGTTTGATTTCTGCATATGCTTCAGCTTCTGCCCACTTGGTGAAATACTCCGTAGCTGTAAGGATGAAAGATTTCTGTTTAACCTAGGAGTTTTGGATCACCGAGTGGGCCCTACAATATCAAAAGCCCACATGGAGAATGGCCAAGGAGCGAAAGAGGATGGAGAGATGAATCAGGAGCATGAACCTTGTCAGCATGGAGTTGGCATTGAAGGCACCAACGGACATAGGTGCTGAAGTCCCACGATAATGACACCCAAGAGGGGGGTGAATTGGGTGTTTACAAAACTTTAAGGAAAACTTTGGCTCTTTTAAAGAATGTGATAAAACACTAACTAGAAGGTTGAAATCTATTTAACCACGAGTTAGAATACAACATATACTAACGTTCACACAGAATGGAGGTAGGAGAAATGATCCAAACCACACAATCATACCATAATGCAAGGTGATTTTTAAGGTGGTTCGGATGCAACGACGGCAATCCTACATCCACCCCTCACCAAATCCGGTGAGACTTCACTTAGGGACAAATCCCCAAATGGAGACGACACTCCAAACACACACGCAGGATGACACCTGTCCACACACAGGGGGACACGCCCCAATACACACCCACACACGGAGACGAGATCTCCAACAAGATCCAACAACCGGATCAACAACACACACACATGCTGCGACAGATGCAGCACTCCACACACTAGAAAGACCAAATCTAAATAGATCCACACACACACACACACAGATCTAGGAAGATCCACACACACACACACGAATCAGACACGACACACACACACGACCATGGATCCAAAACGATCCACACACGCACAAGTGCTTACAATTTATGAGAAACACAAATATAACACCCAAAACACAAAGACAATGAGGCACAGTTTAGAAAACTCCTGATTTGGCTTCCCTTTGAATATATGCTACTGATCTTTGACCGTGGCTTCAACATTGACTTGAGCAGAGCCTGAAAGACTTCAGATTGATCTTGAGAAACAATATTCTTTCACCTTTTAGCAGCCTTCTCTCAAATCCATGCTTGCTTGCTTGCTTCTTCTTCTTTCTCCCTTGGGCAATCTTCCTTTTGAATGCTTGCTTGCTTGCTTCTTCACTTCCTTGGAGGTTACTAGCTTCAGATTGAGCTTGAATCACCTTGAAGATGGATGATGAACTCTTGCACGAAGTACTGTTCGCGGAGCTACAATACCCTTCTTCTCCCTTGGACAGCCTCCCCTTGGATCTCTTGTGGTTATTAGGGTTTATGACCCTTTAGGTTGGTTTTATACTTCTTTGATGGTCAAGAGACATGCCCCAGACCAGATCCACGAATCATGGCTTAATTGGGGTCATTGGGATTAAACAAATGGGAAGAAAGACCTCTCCATGCGCTTGAAACACAAAGTCAAACAATGCTGCATCGGGGCTGGTAGTCGACCGGTAGCATGGGGCGGTCGACCGGAATTTTGCAGGTTTGAAGATTGGGGTTCTGGGAAAATCGGTCGATCGCCCCAAGGCTGGCGGTCGACCGAAATCTAGGATTTTCCATATTTCGAACTTCTGTTAATTCTTGTTGACTGGCCCTTGCTCTCCGTCCCACGGAACAGTGAGTATCCTACAAAAATAAGTTGTTAGCCTAGCAAAAAACATATCCCTATGATCAAGGGTTGTGCTTACAACAATATTCATATAGTCTGAGCTTCATTCAGCCCAATTATCATTAAGACTTATATAACACTGCAGTCATCCATTGTGAGTGTATCATGTGCCCAAGTTCCATTCCACTCAGTTTGCCAGTGTTTGCATGAGGGGTTAAAACCATGCATCCACTTGATATTTAGGCATCTTCCAACCGTCTCTATCCTGTAAAAGACAAAGCAAAGCATGAGATGTTCATGAATATGAAAATGGCTTCCTTTTGACATTGACTCATTCTTCCACGAACATGAATGATTATCAACTGAATAGAAGTTAATGCAAGCGCATATGATATAATCATCCACGCATAAAACATTACATGTTCAACCACAAAAGTTCCATTCGAAAGGAACCAGAACCACATTATGAGCCGCCAGAAGCCATTCGCCAATCTCAACCTTACATGAACAACAGGAGCACAAGGACTCTTGAAATATCACACAGCCAAGTATCATCATGAATCCTCATACCATAAAGTTTAGTTCTCATCAAACTATAAAGTTTAGCTATCATCAAAAACATATGCAAGCCCTATAAAATAAAGTTTAGTTATCATCAAAAACATATGCAAGCCATATACAACAAGGTGGAGCAATCTTCTTCTAAGGTCGGTCAGTAATAGCCCTGCCTAAGAATCTTCTTTTCTAAGGCCAGACCATTGACATGCCCTCCACACTCGCTCGAGTGAGCTGCTTCAACAACCTTCCAGGCCTCATCATCGTCTAAGCATCTCATGAGAACTCCATTAAGAGCCCGCCTATACAACTCTCCTGCAATAATGGTGTATCTAGAGGTGAGTCTTCTTATGGCCTTGCGCTGCGCGGCGTTGGCTGATTCTGGGAATGACCCGTCCCTGTAATACTGCTCGATCTCGTGATACCAAGGCAATTCCTCCTCTTCTAAAATTTCCTCGAGCTCAGTTAAAGATACTTCTTTCAAATCCTCCTTCTCGGCTTTCTTCTCCACAGACTTCCTAAGGTTATCAAACCACGGATCCTGAAGGGAAGGAGCGTCTAACCGCTGGACCACAATGGTCTTAGTGGCACGACTGAGGGGAAAGGAAAGGGAAGAAGCGAGCGACGCGAGTGCATCGGCAAGAATATTCTGAGACCGAGGAGTATGAATGTAAATCAGTTTATGGAACTGCTTAGCCAAGATCGTGACCAAATCTTGATAAGGTTTGAGTTTAGGGTCACGAGTGTGATAAGTTGAAAGAACTTGGCACAGCACCAATTGAGAATCTCCTATGATATTCAAGTATCGCGCGCCCATGATGTAGGCGTGCTTCAATCCGGCAAAGAGAGCCTCATACTCGGCTATGTTATTGGTAGCAGGAAAGGAGAGTTGATATGCGATGGGAATGGTCACTCCCTTTGGAGTGAGGAGAACACCGCCGATCCCTCAGCCCTGGGAATTGAAAGCACCATCGAAGTGAAGTGACCAAAAAGGGTGATGAGTGAGCACAGCCAGGTGTTCATCAGGAAACTCATCTTGGATAGAATCGGTGCAAGGGATAGGAGAATGAGCGAGATGTTCAGCAATCGCATATCCCTTGATCGCTTTCTAAACGACGAAGGTGATATCAAATTGAGAGAGAAAGCTCTGCCAGCGAGCTAATATGCTAGAAAAGATGAGTTTTTCTAAAAGGTAGCGAATTGGGTCCATTCTAGAGATCAACTTAACTTTATGGGCACGGAAATAATGTTTTAATTTCTGGGCTACCCATACTAACGCTGCGCAGGTCTTCTCCATGGTGGTATACTTAGATTCAGCAGGATTGAACAACCTAGAGAGGTAGTAGGCTGCCATTTCCTTCCCTTCGTCGTCCACTTGTGCCAAGACAGCTCCTAGGGAGTCATCAATAATTGAAATGTATAAAATCAAGGGTTTCCCAGGAGCAGGGGGTTGCAAAACAGGGGGATTGGACAAATAAATCTTAAGATCCTCATAGGCCTTCTGACATTGTTCATTCCATTCAAATTTGGCCCCCGCCTTCAACAATTCATAAAATGGGCGGCATCTTTGCGAATGTTGAGATATAAACCTCCGAATAAACTGCAGATGCCCAATCAATCCTCTAAGCTCCGTGATGTTCTTAGGTGGTGGCATTTCCATAACGGCCTTCGCTTTATTTGGATCAAATTAAATCCCCCGCTTGCTAACTACAAAGCCTAGTGACTTCCCTAATGCTACCCTAAACACACATTTCTTCGGATTCATTTTTAACTTGCACTTCCTAGCTCTTTGCAACACCTTGGCTAAAATGATGGGATGTTCTTCCTCGGACCTCGATTTCACCAGAATATCATCCACGTAGGCCTCCATAAACACATGCGTCATATCGTGGAAGATAGTCATCATTGCCTGTTGATACGTGGCACCTATATTCTTCAATCCAAATGACATGACAACATAGCAGTAGGTGCCCCAGGGCGTGGTGAATGAGATTTTCTCTTGATCCTCGAGAGCGAGACGGATTTGATTGTATCCAGAATATCCATCCATAAGCGAGAGGGCTTCATACCAATCCATGTTGTCTACCAACACATCAATGTGAGGAAGCGAAAAATCATCCTTAGGACATGCCTTATTCAAGTCCCTGAAATCAATGCAAATCTGAATTTTTCCATCCTTTTTCATCGCAGGGACTATGTTCGCCACCCATTGAGGATATCAAACAACCCTAATGAACTTGGCCTTATGCAATTTATCAACTTCTTCTTTTATCTTTAAGGCCATTTCGGGGTGGAATCTTCTCAATTTTTGTTTAACGGGCGTTGCCCCTGGTTTGAGTACCAATCTATGTTCTACTAGAGCGGGGTCAAGGCCCGGCATGTCCTCGTAGGACCAGGCAAATGAATTGCTATACTCCCTCAAAACCTTGGTTAGCTCCTCTTCAACCTGAGGAGGGAGATTAGCAGAGATAATTATAAGCCTGGAATCCTCTTCAGCTCCAAGGTTAATTTCTTTCGTGGGTTCATCCACTGCCAATGACGGTTCATCAAATCTCTTTAAACCCTGTGCATACAGATCGGCAGCGTCATCCACGTCGCTTTCCTCATCATCGATAGGGTCCTTCTCATCTATGATTTCATAAGCACCCAATCCGTCATCCCTCCACACCCCATCTATCTCTTCATCATCCTCCAAGACGATGGCTGTCTCTACGAACTTGGGGCACTTAAGGAGGGAGTGACAACGTTGGACAAGATCTTGAAGGAATCTATCAAGAACGGCTTTAGAATGTCGCGTCATCGGGCACGTAGCAAGTGTGGACGGGTTGGAGACATTAGAACGAGACCCTAACTCACTAGACTCTGCTGACTCTACTTCTCTAATCTCAACAAGTCCTACACCTAACCTAGGGGATAGAAAATCTACGGGAATGGAAACATGGGCCTCGTGCCCCTGGGAAGGATGCAGACAAAACAAAGCATAATCCTCCATTTAAATCTCCATTTTGAAATTGGCGGTTTTTTTGGAGATCGGAGGAAATCATGCAACAAGAGAGGTCAGAGGAGGAAGGAGGAGGAGAAAGTCGAAGGGGGAAGAGAGACGAGAAGAGAACATCGAAGAAAGGGTCAGAAGAAGAAAACCACATTTCTGAAAGATCGGATGTGGGGGTCCACATAGTGGACAGATCAATAGGTGGGCACTACCCACATGCACACGGAACAAACAAAATTTCGAATGGCCTTTCCATGAAGAATGGGTTGACCATGATTGGTGGTGAACGAGGAATAAACCCCAACTGAAACAGGGAGGCAAGGCGGGAAGGAGGCCAAGAAAAAGTAATGATGGAGCTCCCCTCTTCCCACGGCCTCCGGTAAACTTTCTCCGCCGGAGAGCACTTCACAAGCTGCATCTCTGCCTTCTTCGAACAAGCTTCTTTTTCATGAAACAATTCTTCAAAATAATCATAAAAATCTTCCATGTCACCCACCAGCCCCTTCAGTGGCAGCGGTGGGTCAACAACAGCACAAGCGGCATTACTTTTTATATTAGAATAGGGCGGCGTCCTTCAGGTACCTGGCTGCAACGGGCCTTTTACAAAATGCTGACGGTAGTCCCACGACAGCGGCCCAGAATCTCCCAGAATTGACAATGCCGACTCTCGGTAGCCGAGGCCTCTTCGGCTCATCTTTCTGCCTCTTGGGATGGGTGTAGTTCACCCCTGTAACTGGGCTCCGAGACCCATGCCTGGTTGGTACCCTAACTTCAAGATTATGTTCCAACCCTTGGAATCTCGCATCTTTGGCTTGGCTTTGACGTTGACAGGCATAGTGGCGGGCTTGCGTGACGCATATGCCCAGGGAAAATCCAAGTCAATTACAGAAAGAACTGGCCTATTGCTCGGCCAGAGAGTTGGCAAAATCTTATCAGAAATAGCTTCGACTGTCTGCACCGTAGAAACACTTTTTACCTTGACTACCCGCCTCTGAAATGGGATTTGAGGCACTGGTGGGCGATCGAGGGCACTGCACGCAAGCTATCAATCCATGGATGACCCAGAATAGCCTTAAACATTGGGTCTATGTCCAACACATAAAATTCCACGTCCATTTTCAAAGGCCCTAGCTCGGCCTAAATTGTCACGACCCTGTGGCAAGCTCTCCTGGAGTTATCATACACTGCAATAGTTGTCGGTGTCGGCCTTAGCATGTCTTCAGAGATGTTGCAGGTATGCAGAGTGCTCAAGGGACAGACATTAATAGAAGCTCCTGTGTCCACTAGAGCTGCATCAATAGCCACCTTATTTAATGTAATGGAAATGCATAATGGCATCTGGCGTGCCTCCGGGGGTGCTAACTCTGACTCATAAAAGGAAATAGACGGCCTCTTCGTAATAGTGGCCAACGCCGATGGTAGATTTTCCACTGCCATATCCTCACTGACCATCACTTTTTGAAGGAAAATTTTCAGAGCGTCCTGGTGCAGTGTGGATCTCTTAATCAACTCCAATATTGAGATCTTGGCCGACGTCCGGTCCAAGTGCTATAACAAATCATATTTCGTGCCTGGTAAGGGGTCTGACTGATGTGACACAACTACGGGGTATGCAGCAAGCAGACGGAATCTTAGGACCTATTCCGCATTCACAACCACATAGCAATTAAGTTGATAAATCGGGGCCAAATCGCCGTAGCACACACACGAGCCCGGGGTGACAAAATGATGCCAAGGGGAGGTGATGGAATAAGACCCTTGCTGGTAGAGTGCCAGCCGGGCTAGGGTTGCCCTCCCGAGGGTACGTAGCTCACACTTATGGGGCTGGCCGGTGCCAATTGGGGCACTAGGTCCCACTCTTTCACTGCCCACGATGACCGCTCGTAAGTGTGGCACGTGGGGTCGGACACTCTCTCGCTTGCACAACGGAGCTATGTCTACGGATATTAAATGAACAGACACTAAAGAGTAATGGAGCAAAGTTTAGAGCTCACCTGGTTGGTTTGAAGAAACCAACCCCGTTCGGAGACGTGGGCGAGCGGGGAAGTGTGGATCCCGCACACTGCGCCGATGTAGCTTGAGCTGTTTATTACATACACTACTCCTCACGCAGGAGGGTTGGACTAAGGGTGGGGAAATAAAGCTTACATCCAAACACTACCTCCACGCAGGGAGGGGCGCTAAGCCGGCCAGGCGGGAGGGGGAAACTCGCCGAAGTTGTAGGAGAGGAAGCCAACGTTGGGTCTGCTCACTTGCTGTGAGAGGAGACAGGCAGCCGCTGTTGCAACCGTAGTTCTTACTCAGGAATTTTCCCGTCGACGAGACCAGGGGGAAATTCTTCGTAACAGGAACTGGGACGCCTCTGAATTTTACTGAATTCTTCTGACGTCGTCGCTGGCTGCGGCGGAGGCTCGAACAGGATGAAGGAATCTGGGGTTGACAGCTTCAGATCTGATGCAGCAGGATGCAGAGATTGTACCGTTGGCTCCCGAGCTCCGAATCTCGAACCGTCAGAGTAGTTGGAACCATGGATGAACTCTCTTCACAGAAAAACAGTGGGGAGGCCGTCTGAGGTCGGGATGGCCTGGGGGACGCCGATGAGTGGGTGCAGGTCGCTGAAGACTGGGGAAGGCAGATCCGCGCGACTGAAGGGGAAAAATCAGAACTTTGGCTCCCGGATGCCGAACGTAGTTCTGCTTCTTGCTCCTGGTCGGGGACAGGTGGAGGAAGAACTTTGAAGAAGGAACCACGGTCTGAATCCTCCACTGTGAATCGTGGTTCAGCTTCTGGTTGAACTCTGGTGCTCTGCAGATGGAGCTTGGCGCAGTCGAGGGAGAATGGCTCTCCCGGGCAGCCCCGAACTCGGAATGGTACGATTCTTTCTCGCCTGCGTAGTGGACTGGACGACCTTTCCGGCAATGTATGGTACGCCTCTGGATGTCGCCTTATGAATCCGGGGAAGCTTCTGCAAGTCGTAACTTTTTCTGCCACCTGCAGACTGTCAAGGTAAAGAGAAAGGATGGTGGTGGAACTAGTGATAGGGGTGGGGATTGGCAATGGTGGAGATGGTGGGGTGGATGGTTGATGGGAGAGGGGTGTTTAGGGGTGTGGAGGGGAGAGGAACAGGGGATTAAGGAGTCTTGGAGGGAGGTGGAGTGGAGGGGCCGCAGCTATCAGGTGGGGTGGTGGGGGTCGGCCAAGGGAATGGGGGTGGGCTAGATGAGGTGGGTGCGCAACCAGCAGGGGGGGATGGGGGTTAATTCGCCCAGGGGATATGAATGAATGGTGTGGGGAAGTGGTATGGCTGCTTGGGGGAGAGGGAAGGTTGCCTTGGAGGTTGAGAAGGTGTATGGGGAATGGGAAGGGTTGCCTAGGGTGGAGGAGGTATTGAAGGGAGTTATGGGCCTTGGGAAGATGAAAGGGTGGAGGGGTGAGGTGGCAGCTGAGGTGGCAAGGGGGAGGGGAGGTGAAGGGCCAAGTTCGCCCAAGGGAGGGGAGAAGAGAGAGAGTGGGGTTCGCCCCCTAGAGAGAGAGAGAGAGGAGAGAGAGAGAAGCTAGAGAGAGAGAGAGGATTGCACTTATGCTCAAAATACTCAAATATTCATTACCCATCTCAAGGGGGGGTTGGGGTCCTATTTATAGGGATCCCAACATTTACAAAAAGTCCCTGGAGAATATGCTAAAAGCAAATAAGCAAGGGGGTGTGGGAAGGAAGAGGGCGCCCATGGGCCAGGCCCATCTAATTGGGCCCATATGACCCCCTAGCCTAACAAACATAGATAAATAACGTGACGACCTAGGGACATGACTCAAAATAAAGACAAGTACATCAAAATGACTCAAGAAAGGAGAAAATACATCAATATGTCCTCAGTAATAAACTCCCGTGTCGCCGTGGGCCCATCAAGTCGTGCAGTCGCACACTACCCGTCTCCGGAAGGGAGAGAGGTGTCGAGCCAAAGGGAATTCTGGGTGATGTCCCCATCAACTCCCCCGGGCTGCGAAGAGCTCGACTCTGTCGAGAAAGGGTACACTCGACTGCGGTAATGCTCCAGGAGGTCGGGGTCCAGCTGCTGAAGATCCTCCCTACTCACCCATGAATCATCTGAAGGGGGCCGGCCCTTCCACCTGACCAAGTATCGCTCGTATGCTTTGCTCCGGGTGACAGTGACCTGTTCATCCAATATCCGCTCTATTTGCTCCCGTTGGCCCCTCTGGACTGGTGGAACTCTCTCATGGGTGGTGGCTCTCTCAGAAGGTGGAACAGGCTCAATTCCCTCACTAGGTGTCACCGTGGGACCCCTATATGGCACCAAGTCAGCCACATTGAATGTGGGACTTACTGCGTACTCCTCGGGGAGGTCCAACACGTAAGCGTTTGTGCCAATCCTCCTCAGAACCTGGAAGGGGCCTGATCCACGCGACCTCAGTTTGGAGACATTTCCAGGGAAAAGCCTCTCAGTTCTTACCATCACATAGTCACCCACGTGAAACTCTTGGTGGCGTCGGTGGGAATCGGCCGTTTTCTTATACACCTTATTGCTTTTGTTGGTGTGTTTGCGGATGTTACCATGCAGAGTTGTGAATGATCCTTTAGCGATGAAGGGAGGGCCTGGACAACCAAATTCAGCCCTATCAAGTGTTAGTTTGGTTTTGACAGACTTAGGAGGACCAGGGCATCCATGAATTGACCTATCATGCTTAGAAACCATGTGGACCTTGGTGCACTTAGGTGGACCGGGGCAGCCATAAGTGGCCCTATCATGCATGAGACGGATGAAGAGCGGGGGAAGACCAACTTGTCCAAATGTAAACCTATCGTGCACTGGACCTAGTGTGTGAGTGACACAAATGATGTGACTAGCCTGACCACATGATGCGAAAGGTTGTGATACATGGATTCCTATCAAGATGGTCCCATCTGTGAGATTTGGGGGTTTCCACTCATGGGGATCGAAGCGGTTCTTGGGATGGGTCACTCCCTTATCTCCAAGGTTGATGTCACCCTTGGCATTGACTCTCATAGTGTGGGCAGAGTTTTGGAATGGGTGGGTTAGGACTGACATGGTGGGTGAGGGCAGGAGGGAGTGGGTGGTAAGTGATGAGTACTTGGAAGCCCATGGGGAGTGGCCAAACAGATCAAGATGGGTTAAGGGGTGAGTGACGTGGAGGGGGGTTTCAATCCAAGTGATCGCCCTAGGGTCCCTAGCACACATAGGGAAGTGGAAGTCATGATCCTGGTGGGGCCCAACGCAAGGCTCCTTGTAGGAGGGCAAGGGGGTGATGTAAAACTCATTAGGCTCAGGTAGAAACAACAAGAGCTTACTCGTGTAAGGACCCTTGGTGTAAATGGAGGTGATGGTCCCGATAGAGGGGTGTGAGAAACTAAGGTACCCCATGTTGCTTGCTTCTAAGGCCCACATGTTTGTCACCTCTATTTGCCAAAGTACACTCCTAACCAAGTCCCTCATGGCTCCCACAGAGGAGAACGATTGGTAGGTTGTGTGGAATGGAGGAGTGGGCAAAATTGGGTAATGATTTTCCATAGGGGGGTGCATGATGTGGAGGAGGAGGTCTTGCTTTAGCCACTCAATGAGGGGTTCCCCTAAAATCACAATTTTCATGGAGGGAGGGGTGGGGGGACTTGGTTGGTCATCTAGCAACTCTAGGGGGATGATGTTCCTAGTTAGGCTCGTTGTGGTCTCTTTGGATAAAGAGGAGCCTTCTTGACCCAACCTTTGGCATTGGGCTTCATATTCTTCCTCCCAATCTAGGGAAGCCTCATATTCCTCAATCACGCTCTCATCCTTTTGGGGTGTGGGGGTTTTGCTTTCCAAAGGAATGGGAAGGTCTTTTGTGGATGGGGTGATGAAGGTTGGGGTATGGTGCACCCGGGGTGGTGAGGGTGCTTGAACTTGGGTTGGGTTTGGGAGTGGAAGAAGTGGAGACCTAAGTTGGGGTAGGATTGGGGTTGGTAGTGGAAGATGGGTGGGTCGAGGAGGATTGGGTTGATTGATTTTGGGAGGTGTGTCCCTTTTAGGGGAAGATGGAGGGGTAGTGGTGGGGACTGTGGAAGCTTGTGGGGTGTGGGTTTGATGGAGAATTTTAGGTTGGGTGATGGCCGTCATGGGCCTAGGTGGAGTGAGGGTCACTTTGGTTTGAATGGTGGTGGTGATCGGGATAGGAATCATTTGGGGTGGTGGAGTTTGGGTCCTAAGGGAAGTCTTGGGTTGACTGGGAGGAAACGGGGGAGTGGGAGTGCTCTTCGGGTTATGGTCCTCACGGTAGGAGTTGGGGAGGTATTGGAACCTAAGTTGGGTCTTCATGTCTTCCCAGGTATGGATTGGTTCTTCCCTCCTAATCCTCTTCCTAGTTTCCACACTCATCCAATAGGTCTTAGCAAGGTTGGTAAGGTGCATTTTTGCGAGCCTAACTTTCCTATCTTCCGTCATAGGGTACCAACCAAAGTATCGGTCCATAGCACTCTCCCATTTTAGGTAGACATGTGGATTATGTGACCCATCAAAGTTAGGAGCCTCAACCTTAATCATCCTCAAGAGGTAGTCATCCGGGTCCTCCCGTGGTCGCCTTTCAAAATGTCTAGGTTGGCGGGGCCTCTCATACTCACGGTGGAAGTCATCCTCAAGGTCCTCCCTATCAAGTTCAACTGGTGGAGGGGGTGCCCTTTGGGCATGGTTCCTAGGTGGGGCCCTAGCTTCATCGAGTCTCTCTAGGCGGGTGGAAATCCCAGTCATTTTCTCCGAGAGGGCTTGAATGGCAGCCTCAAGTCGATCCATTGGAGCTTGGGAAGCCTCCCTAGGGATGTTTGGGTAACCTTGGGGAATGGGATTCATGGGGGAACCGAGGTAGAGGGGTCGGCTCGGTACAAGGCACCACTACGGGTGGACATGCATACGGATGATGAAAATGCAAAGACCCTAGGACCTAGGCTTGTAGAGACAAGTCTAGAACTTGCTCTGATACCAACTGATGTGACACAACTACGGGGTATGCAGCAAGCAGACGGAATCTTAGGACCTATTCCGCATTCACAACCACATAGCAATTAAGTTGATAAATCGGGGCCAAATCGCCGTCGCACACACACGAGCCCGGGGTGACAAAATGATGCTAAGGGGAGGTGATGGATCAAGACCCTTGCTGGTAGAGTGCCAGCCGGGCTAGGGTTGCCCTCCCGAGGGTACGTAGCCCACGCTTATGGGGCTGGCCGGTGCCAATTGGGGCACTAGGTCCCACTCTCTCACTGCCCACGATGACCGCTCGTAAGTGTGGCACGTGGGGTCGGACACTCTCTCGCTTGCACAACGGAGCTATGTCTACGGATATTAAATGAACAGACACTAAAGAGTAATGGAGCAAAGTTTAGAGCTCACCTGGTTGGTTTGAAGAAACCAACCCCGTTCGGAGACGTGGGCGAGCGGGGAAGTGTGGATCCCGCACACTGCGCCGATGTAGCTTGAGCTGTTTATTACATACACTACTCCTCACGCAGGAGGGTTGGACTAAGGGTGGGGAAATAAAGCTTACATCCAAACACTACCTCCACGCAGGGAGGGGCGCTAAGCCGGCCAGGCGGGAGGGGGAAACTCGCCGAAGTTGTAGGAGAGGAAGCCAACGTTGGGTCTGCTCACTTGCTGTGAGAGGAGACAGGCAGCCGCTGTTGCAACCGTAGTTCTTACTCAGAATTTTCCCGTCGACGAGACCAGGGGGAAATTCTTCGTAACAGGAACTGGGACGCCTCTGAATTTTACTGAATTCTTCTGACGTCGTCGCTGGCTGCGGCGGAGGCTCGAACAGGATGAAGGAATCTGGGGTTGACAGCTTCAGATCTGATGCAGCAGGATGCAGAGATTGTACCATTGGCTCCCGAGCTCCGAATCTCGAACCGTCAGAGTAGCTGGAACCGTGGATGAACTCTCTTCACAGAAAAACCAGTGGGGAGGCCGTCTGAGGTCGGGATGGCCTGGGGGACGCCGATGAGTGGGTGCAGGTCGCTGAAGACTGGGGAAGGCAGATCCGCGCGACTGAAGGGGAAAAATCAGAACTTTGGCTCCCGGATGCCGAACGTAGTTCTGCTTCTTGCTCCTGGTCGGGGACAGGTGGAGGAAGAACTTTGAAGAAGGAACCACGGTCTGAATCCTCCACTGTGAATCGTGGTTCAGCTTCTGGTTGAACTCTGGTGCTCTGCAGATGGAGCTTGGCGCAGTCGAGGGAGAATGGCTCTCCCGGGCAGCCCCGAACTCGGAATGGTACGATTCTTTCTCGCCTGCGTAGTGGACTGGACGACCTTTCCGGAAATGTATGGTACGCCTCTGGATGTCGCCTTATGAATCCGGGGAAGCTTCTGCAAGTCGTAACTTTTTCTGCCACCTGCAGACTGTCAAGGTAAAGAGAAAGGATGGTGGTGGAACTAGTGATAGGGGTGGGGATTGGCAATGGTGGAGATGGTGGGGTGGATGGTTGATGGGAGAGGGGTGTTTAGGGGTGTGGAGGGGAGAGGAACAGGGGATTAAGGAGTCTTGGAGGGAGGTGGAGTGGAGGGGCCGCAGCTATCAGGTGGGGTGGTGGGGGTCGGCCAAGGGAATGGGGGTGGGCTAGATGAGGTGGGTGCGCAACCAGCAGGGGGGATGGGGGTTAATTCGCCCAGGGGATATGAATGAATGGTGTGGGGAAGTGGTATGGCTGCTTGGGGGAGAGGGAAGGTTGCCTTGGAGGTTGAGAAGGTGTATGGGGAATGGGAAGGGTTGCCTAGGGTGGAGGAGGTATTGAAGGGAGTTATGGGCCTTGGGAAGATGAAAGGGTGGAGGGGTGAGGTGGCAGCTGAGGTGGCAAGGGGGAGGGGAGGTGAAGGGCCAAGTTCGCCCAAGGGAGGGGAGAAGAGAGAGAGTGGGGTTCGCCCCCTAGAGAGAGAGAGAGAGAGAGAGAGAGAGAAAGCTAGAGAGAGAGAGAGGATTGCACTTATGCTCAAAATACTCAAATATTCATTACCCATCTCAAGGGGGGGTTGGGGTCCTATTTATAGGGATCCCAACATTTACAAAAAGTCCCTGGAGAATATGCTAAAAGCAAATAAGCAAGGGGGTGTGGGAAGGAAGAGGGCGCCCATGGGCCAGGCCCATCTAATTGGGCCCATATGACCCCCTAGCCTAACAAACATAGATAAATAACGTGACGACCTAGGGACATGACTCAAAATAAAGACAAGTACATCAAAATGACTCAAGAAAGGAGAAAATACATCAATATGTCCTCAGTAATAAACTCCCGTGTCGCCGTGGGCCCATCAAGTCATGCAGTCGCACACTACCCGTCTCCGGAAGGGAGAGAGGTGTCGAGCCAAAGGGAATTCTGGGTGATGTCCCCATCACTGACTCTTCTGCTTCAACTACTGAGGAAGGAATTGGGGGATTGGGTGCGGGTGCACCAGTTGAGGGATAACTTCTATGAAATAAATGTCCACTCCGGAGGGTGAAGTTTCGTGCTGGCACGGCACTGGATGGACTCCCGACTGGCCCAGCGGGGTAAGTGGAAGGAATGGTGGTGGGAAAAATGATGGTGGAGGCGGGTCTAACAGGCCCAGATGGAAGGACGACTTGTCTTCTTCTCTCCTTGATGTCTTCAATCAACTGTTGCATTTGGGCCTAATCAATTCTCTGCCCTTCATTCAGATCATAAACAAAATCGCGGAACTGATAGCACCTTTCTATGGTGTGCCCGGGCTGCAGATGATATATGCAATATCTAGACTGGTCGACGGCCAGATTCCAGTTAGGGCGTTCCGGAGGGAGCTGAAGATCACCAGTGTACATCAGGGCTAAGAAAATGTCTGGAAGAGTTTCAGGAAGTGGAGGGTAATGGGTTCTCTTAGGACCCGGTCGAGCAGGTGCATAGCCATTTGGTGGCGGGACGTTATGGTACTGTGGCAGCTGTTGAGGCTTTTGTGGGGGTGCGGGGTTGTTGTTGTGGTGGGCGAGGAGCAGGAAATGATGGTTGGGTAGCTGGTGGAGTGGTGAACTGGGGGTTACGAGGAGGTTGTTGGAAGCGTGGTGGAGCGGATTGGTTGGGGAAATGAACAGCCTGCACTTGCTCATTTGTCTGGACTCCTTCAGTGACTAGGCCTTGAGGCTTTCTAGTGGTTTTGGGCTTTTGGGCCTCAAACAAGGAATGAATGGGGGAGTCCTTAAATTGGATTTGGATAAAATGGGCCCTGCTATACAACTGGTGCATATTTTATATATCATTCATTGCCAGAATGTTCCGGAACGTAGGTGGAGCATTTGAAATCAACAATTTTACCTTTTCTTCTTCCGGGATCTGCCAGGGCACACGTGAGGCCATCTGCCTCCATCGGTCTGCATAAGTGGCAAAATCTTCATCTGTCTTCATTTTCTCTGCTACCAGGTCTGTGAATGAATACTCCGGGCCTACCCGGTCTTGAAATCTTTGTATAAACTTCTCCTTAACAACCTTTAAGCTCTCTGCCTCCTCCAAGGGCAAAGTGTAGAACCATTCTAACGCAACCACGTCCAACGACCGGTGGAAGAGATACGCCATGAGGCGATCGTCATGCTGGAACTGTGCCGATTCGTATAGAAACTCCCTTATGTGAATGAATGGGTTGCCATTCCCGTCATACTTTCAGTAAGTAGGGAGCTCGGACTGAGGTGGGAAGCGAATGTCCCGAAAATTTGGAATGGGGATATCAGCAAGGGACTATGGGCTGACCCGTTTATGAAGGTGGTCAATTTGCTGCTGCATGGCAGCCCACTTATCGAGAAGTTCTCGTTCCCGGGAAGGAGGAGACAAAGCAGGAAGAACAGAACCAGCATATGGAGCTGATGGGTTGACTGATGGAGGGGGAATCCCGTAAGAAGGATAATGGGCCAAGGAAGGGACCATATCCGCATGAGCCAATTGGGCGGCCCCTGGTTGAAGACGAATAAAATCATCCGGGGCCTGCGGCGCTGGTGAGATGGTGTTATAAGGATCAAAATAAGAACTCAAGGGAATCTGGGTCTACCCCTTGTCAAGAGGCTGGTGGGCCGAGGTAGAGGCTTGACCCACCTCCATGCTAGGAAATCGGAGGGTCCGAGGATGAATAGGAGTGAGATTAATGGGCGCAGCAGAGGCGGCCCCTAACCCAATAGCGGCAGCAGACACGCCATGAAGAGAAATAGAAGACGGAGCATCCTGCCCCTGCAAAGCCTGGCGAAGGAGGTGAAGCTGAGTTGGATCTAGCTGGGCCATCATATGAAGGATTTGATTGGTTGAGTTCTGAGAGGAGGAATCAGAAAGAGAGGGTTGAGCACCCTTGATAGCAATAGATGGGAGAGGAGGGGCGAACCCATCTCTTCCCTACACATGCGGGACCATGGTCGGGCCCTCTAACAATCCCTGAGGAAGGGAATCCTCACGGGCCTGAGAGAAATCATAAGAAGACATGGTGGGAGGGGAATCAAACAAAGGATTGAAGTAGGAAAAGAAATGGGAATTGCCCCCAGGAGACGACCCTATGGGAGTGAAGCAACTCCACATGCAACAATCACACTGACAGAAAAGAATAAACCTAATGAGTTTCTAAACAACAAAACTATCAATCACATGCACATCGGAAGAGAGGAGAGGAGATGCAATCAAATGACCAACCGGGTTTAAATGATGCACAATAAATTTTATAACTTCTCCCTTTTAGAACCTTAGTGGATTAATTAAAATGACAATTCTCACAACCACAAAGGTGCCTAACGAGGGTGGAATGGGAAACTTGGTTGACTCTAAAGGGGACTCTCTCTCACGAATGCAATCCTAGACTGGTGTGGTAAGGTACAACCTGCCCGACGTCCGTGTGGGAATCCATGGCTCACGGGAACTTACGGAGGTCCCGGGTAAGGTCACCTAGTCAGCTCCAAGGAATATAGAGACAAGAGGATCCCCTACCAAGGTAGGAATGCAACTAATATAGAATATATGTATGGTCTTATGCGCACCAGAGTGCATGCAAAATCTAACCCAAATCTAACAAGCAATGATCAATCAACTATAACAAGTATGACAATAATCATGCAACGTGAAATGACTGTCGAGGGAGATCAAAACAACACCCAAATAAGTATGAAATAATGTCAAATAATCCTTAAAATGGTGATCCCGGGTGCACTGTAGCACCAAAAAGCGGTCTGATGGGAGACCGATCAGGGAGGTAGACGGTCCTGGGCAGGACCGTGCAACAGTAGGGAGTAGTAAAAAAAAGAACTAAAAACATAGGGAACTGAAACGAAGTGGAACAGCAGTGACAGATGCGTACCTGATAGGATGGTCTATCGATCGACCGTGCCAACAGTGGAACGGCCCTAAAAATGCCGCAGAAAATCAGCAAAAACCACAAGTGTATAAAAGACAGTACCGTACCTTAGCCAGTAGACGTGCACGGCCTTTTGACAGACCGTGGAAATCAGTGCAGGTCCAACGAGGACCGCTAAAGCTATTAGGCTCACATGAAGACAAACACTCGTGAGAAAGAAATGGATGGTCTATCGGGAGACAGTGGAAATTCAGGAGCGGCTAGAAGCAGACCGCTCAATCAATGGAAGCGTGACAGAAATCAAATAGGAACACACCTAAGATCGGGACAGCACAGCCTATCTCCCCACTGCGGAGAGACTTGAGCGGCCCTTGGAGAACCGCGTACACCTCCAGGAACCGAAACCACCGTGGACGAGATAGCAACATGAAACAATCTTAGAAAAACCCTAACCAAGCACAAAAAATAGAGATCAGCAAAACAACAGCACGATGAGCACTAGGCCTCCCACCGTGATCGCTAAAAAATGGGATGTTGACATGTTTTTCCCCCTCTTTTCTTCCCTTACCTTTCTATATTAAGATATAAAGGCAATCAAAATGAAGCTAGAAGGGTGGAGAGGTGTGTGTGTGATTGTGATCGCCACCAAGATGCAGAATGCAAAGGAAATGCACCCGTACCATGGAAAGGGAGAAGACACACGCCTGAGGTGTAGCGCTGGCAGTCGTAAATGGTCCAGGACGAACCGCTCAATGGATGGCACGGTTGCTCGATAGGCCACTCCAACGCTGGAAGGGGAAGCGGGATGAAGACTGGTCTGGCGACAGCACGGTCCAAGGAAGTCCACAGGAAGGCGTTGCACGGTCCGATCTTCTTGTAGACGGATGGATGAAGACCGTGTGATGCTGCCAAACTCCAAGATGTAGGACTTGATCCTCCACCCCTTCCAGCCGGCCAGAGGGGATGGGCCTCGTGCTGTGCTGATGCTGACCTGTAAAACAACGTAGACAACAGAAAAATGCAACCCAAATTAGCCCTGGAATGTGTAGTAACTATAGCACAAAAGGGAAAACCAACATGATAGCATGGAATGGGCGATACCTGGGGTGGTTTTTAAACCCCTATAGGGCGTGAAAACGATAGGAGGGTGTAGAAATGATGTGAAACAGTGCAAAAATGTGGATGAAAAGATGATGAAAAGAAGCATGCAAAGGATGAAAAGACAACTAAAAGCCTAGACCAAACACAAAGAAAGTGACTACTCCCTTGACCGAAGGCTCAAAAGGACGTAGAGAGCCTCCCTCCCTGGCTACAGCTTGCTCAAGAATTCGGCAGAGCTTTGACGTCGACGTTGGATCTCTCCCCCTTCAAGCCTGGACCAGGGGTTCTATTTATAGAGCCCTAAAAGTCTAGCCCCAAAATTGAATTTTCCACTAAAAATTAGGACGTGATAATAAAACAAAATCTGTAGATAATACTTCTATCTCCTACCAGGATCAAATGGCACCCCATTTGGTGGAGAAACCGCGGAGAAAGTGGCGGAGGAAGGTGAAGGTTTAACCACGGATGGAGAGAGAAAATGTCAAACAGTCCATAGATCTCGCCTGGTGTGCGGTCGTTCGATAGTCCGTCTAGGCCTGTAAACGGCCCATTACTAGACCGCTTACTGTTGTCAGTGATAAATAAATAAAACAACAAATTATCCAATTATCCACCGAACTGACTGGCTAACACGGCGCTGTGGATACAAATGTTTCAATCTATCCTGCCCCAAACTATGAACATGTAACCATGCATATAAGCGTGAAAGTGCATGAAAAGCAAAGGGGTGATGAAGAAGAGGAACCTGACTGTGATCGCCACCAAGGTTCTTTGGCACTAAAAAGATGGAGAACGGATGAAGACGGCGCCGTGTACCTTGGAAAATATGGAGGAAGACACGGCCTAATGGGAAGCCGCTACAACGTGATCTCGCTTTGAAAATGGGTGCGGGGAATCGATGTGGGTGACACCTCCTCGCCTTCCAGCTGGCTAGAAAGAAGGGGCCTCACGTTCTATCAATAATCTCTTGCAAAACAAAGCCACAAACATAAGAGAAAATCCATTAGAATGTGAAGTGTAGCATATGTCCCGAAATGATAAAGTAGCATGAAAGAAAGGGGGAGAACGCACCCGGAGAGGGTTTTTAACCCCTATAAATGGGTGCAAACAAAAGGTGGGTGTATTGTGCATGCATAGGATTTGAAATCACAAAAAATGATTGAAAGAATAAGGAGAAAAGTGATGTGCAAAACGGAGAAAAATGCAGAAACGTGCATAAATAGTGCGATTTGTGATGATTTTGAAAAAGTAGGAGATGAGAACTAAGGATTGGAGCAATGAAACTGAGCCCAAAGAGATGGAAATCAAAGTTGATACTTCCCTCTTCATAGTGGGGTCAAAGGTGTGAGTCAACGATCCGGCATGGCTTCACCCCGAGTCTAAGAAGAGCCCCCCGTCGCGTAGGCAAACTGGGCAGGTTTATATAGAGAAATGCTGGAACCTAGAACTTTCTGCTGCGATTTCAGAGGATAGAGTCCACCAAATCTTGAGATCTATGGATCAATCTCGAGATAATAGATAGGATAAGAGCTAGGAACAAATGAGACTCTTTTTGGTGGAAGGATATGGAAGATAGAGTCATTGGAAGGTTGCCCGAGAGCCTAATCTGGAAGAGTTTGTGTGACACGAAAATGCATAAAACCTGATATTGCGGCCAAGATTCCTGCGAATATATTCCACTAAATTTCAAGTTATATGGCTTAAACCTGAGATAATAGTGGTGGCAAGAGGCAGAAACAAACGTAAAGTGATTTGGCAGAATATTCGAGAAGATATAGTCTTAGAAAGGTGACCCCGGTGAATAGAAATCAACCTTAGAGTCCAGCGGCGAAGAAAACGGAGTTCAGAAACTTTTGGACTCTTTGTTATATAAACGGTCGCACGATAGACTGTTCTATGAATGGCGCGGTCTAGGGGTAGACCGCTCAATGAACTAGAGGGCGATTGGGTGACTTTTGGCACAAAAAATGAATAAACGGTCATCCACAGATCATTTTTTGACATAAACGGTCTTAAGAAGACCGTTTTATGACATTTTAAAAATAATAAAAATAAAATAAAAAATTAAAAAAGGTAATTTTCATAAACGGTCAACTGTTGACTATTTTATTCATGGAGCGGTCATCTTGTGACCGTTTATTCATGGGACGGTCAACTGTTGACCGTTTTGTTGCCAAGCTCGCATGGCTTTGAGAATTGGAACATATCTTGAAAACGGTGCAGAAATAGTGAAAGTGGTAGAAGAAGAAATTGTAGATAACTAAAAAATGAACAACTTTCATGAACAAAGTAAGATGAAAAGATGATCATAAGAGAGAGAAAATGAGGCAAAAATAGAGAGGAAAAATATCGGGACATAGGCGAACAATGCAGTCTGCCAGAAAAATATGAATAACTTGAAATCGGCATAGAACTGGCCAATGACATAGAAGAAGAAGTTGTAGATATCGAAAAATTGAACAACTTTGGTGAAAGGCACATTTTGAATAGGGGAATATAAGGGGGTGAAAAATGACTATTTTCAAGACTTCGTAGTGAAAGGGGGCTGAATGCTTGAGGGAAGCCGGCCTAAATAGGCCGTAAGTTGACTTGGAAGGCTGACAGGTGATAAGATAAACTCTAGGGCTATAAGAAATCCTGATCTCCAAGGCTCAACGGTAATGGAACAATGAAATGGACCCGAAATCCATCCAAGGAAGGCTCCAAAATAATGAATAATTCGGGACATCAAAAATGATGAATAAGATAAATGACTTGACTTGTGGGCTAAAAACGGGTGTCAACAGATGCCCCTCCTTGATGGCCGCTTTGCAAGGGAACGAGCGAAAGCGACGCGGGGGCAAAATGGAAAGGAGATGGAGCGAAAGTGATAGCGACGTGAAATGGAAATGACGCGGAGATGAAGCGGAGAGAACTGATAAGCAGCATCAAGGCAAAAGACACCCGTTTTAACCAACAAGCGACAAGAATTCTCCCGAAAACGCCGAACTACCCACCCGGAATTACTGACGCGGATGAGACATGTCTGGAGAACTAAACTAAATGAAAAGAAAAACACATGATCAACCTCATGGGGGACACAATCCCTCGGACCAATGAGGAGATCGGAATAAGCAGTAACGAAAATAAAAGGAGGCAGACTAAGCTCCAAACAGGAATCACGCTAGCCAACTAGACGAAGCAGGAAGATCAGAGAAATCGTTCAAACTCAGAGTGGAATGGGGATCTCTTATCCAAGAGGACTGTAGTGTAATTAATCATTACTGAGGAACAATCTTGAACGGGTCACGAGACATGAGTGCTCAAAATGACATGATACATGCTGGGCTAAAATAAAGAAATCATCAAAACGAATGCACAGAAAGCTAAAATAGAAAGTACTCGAGAATAGTATTGCTAGACCGGAACAATCAGGGTCAAGACACTATCCACAACCATGGCGTGCGTGATAGAACCATCGTTCCCTAATTTTCCTAACCTAACGGCCTATCCGATGATTAAATATGTGAACCTGGATCATCACCATTTTTGTTAAAGGGGAACATCAGATCCTGGAACACATGAATGACCAGCCAGTTCTTGAGATAATATAACAATATAGATACCACATAGTAATGCAACAATGAGTAGGGATAGAGAGCCATACCTGACTTACCTGCGTAGGCGAAATGGCATTTTTTGATTTTCATTTTCTGATTTTTATGGATTTTTATGTATAAGACAAATATGATAAACAAGTAAGTATAAACATAGCGTAGATAACATAACGATTAACTGAACGACAAACAGCACGACATAACATAACGATCAAATGAAATGGGAGACAATGTAACATAACATAACAAAGGCAAACAACCACATATGCAATGGCATGAACAGACAACATATATGCATGAACACGTTGTGACAAGACAATAACGCGGTGGGACAACACACAGTTGGGACAAGAACACGACGGATGACCACGCGGTTGGGACAAGAACATGGGACATAAAGGGGTGACTAACAACATGTGCAAGATAACTAACAATACTCGGTGAGGGACAAAACAACATGTGTGGGACAACACGGTGGGACATAAACACGTGACAAGGACACGGCGGGATAAAAGACATAAACAAATACACCCTTCAATCAAAACCCAAGATCAGAATGAAGCAGAACTGTCAGGTTCATAATCGTGAGTCAAAGCCCTCTCATAAAGATATGATTATTGCAAACAAAAGCTGAGAAGGACATGAGCTTCAGAACAGATCGAGAGAGTGGATCGAAGAAGTAAATAATAGATCAAAGATGTGGACAGGAGGCAGAGCACAAAGATATAGCAAGGAATACCTGAGTACTTGCAACCTGCACACTTAGCAAACGGATTACATATCTATCCTTAAAACAAATGCAAATGCATGAAAAAGACACATTTTTTAGATTTTTTTGTAATATTTTTTTTTGATTTTTTTAGATTTTCAATAGTATTTCATTTTTCTAGATTTTTTGAAGTATTTGATTTTTTAGGTTTTTGAAATATTTGATTTTTTTAGAATTTTGACAATATTTGATTTTTTTAGATTTTTTGAAGTATTTGATTTTTTTAGACTTTTGGTAATATTTGATTTTTTTTGGATTTTGACATAGCAATCTGCAGCACCTAAAGACGGGCTCAAACTACTGGCCATGGATCGCCGTTCCTACCCCTTTCATTAAAGACTTCCCTTAAGCAGGGCGTGCATGTGAGGGTGGCTTACCACAACCAACCGGTTCTAAAGAACGGTGCCCCTACTAAGGCCATACCCGGGATACAATCCAGCCTAAGAGGGAGAAGCAGAAGAAAAATTGGAGACAAGCTTCGTGTAGGATGAGAGATATCAAGGCTCGAATTCCTTCCAGGGCACTACCCCTCAAAGAGATAGCCTGTTACGCTGGGGCTTTGTGTCTTTGATTTTTAGACCCATATTTATCAGGCACGCATGCGACCGGGCTCATGACGTCCCGCGGGGAACTGTACTGCCACTCTTGCCATGACTTTGATTCATAATTTTGCATTGATTCATTTTCTCATTTTGGTAGCCCTTATTGGCCAGATATAGTATGAAAGCTCACTTTTGAGGGTCAAGACTGCCCCTATTTGAGACCTCTCTCGTATTAGGGAGCGCCTAGGTTAGTCATCTTATCCATCAATCTCTTGCCCCTGCACTTGACCGAGCAGAGAAGAGAAAAGGCCTCGTGTATACCCAAAGTATGGCCAAAGCAGCAACGGTGTGCCTTAGAGAGATAGGCTATGGCTCGCCGTGTAGTGTGTGAAAAATCCATACTCACAGGTCACCCTCAACAATCAGGGAAAGAAACTAGACTCCTAACACGGAGTTATCACCAGCCTAAGGATGCTGCAGAAGCAACTCGACTTGAACTAACCAAACTTAATGAACTAAAGCCGCTCAAAACGTGTCGAGGAAACCACATTATAACCATGCACAGGAGAAATAGAAATGATAGCAATAATAACATGTTCTTGCACAAGATAAAGATACCTTGTGAATCCATGGAACGGAAAAGCGGCGTCCTGAAGCGATCTTGATCATCGAGCTTTGATCAGCACGAGCTTTGTATTCCTCGCTTGTCAGGATAAAAGGGAGAGGATAACAAGGACTTGAAGTTTCCTCTAGATGGAGGAGCGGCAGACACCAAACTGGATGAAGAAGAATAAAAGGAAGAGAGACGAGGGCTAGAACTCCCTCGTAAAGACACATAGGCTCTGATAACAAGGAACCGAATACAGAATGAACAAAGATTAACTGAGATCAAGGCTGACTAAAGCCTCGAAAATAGCATGAAAAAGGGTAATGACCCCGAAAGGGTGAGACAGAAAGAATAGACGAACCATAAGAAGATTGTGGCAAAGATAAGGTGGAAGAGGAGTGATCATCCGACGTGGTCAGAGAAAAGGAATTAGAATCACCCGACAGGGTCGGGGAAGGAGAGTGAGAATCACCCGCCAACGATGAGGAAAGAAAATGATAGACACCCGATAGGAGTGGGGAAGAAGAATGATGGTCACCCGAGAGGGTCGGGGAAAGAAAAGGGTAATCACCCGACATGGTCGGGGAAGGATCAGAAGTAGAGCCCAGGGATACCAGAAGAGAAGGATCAGAAGAAGTCCCGAAAGTGGGATGAAAGGATGACATAGGCGAGGCCTAAAATCATGAGAGAACGGAGGATCTGGAGACTCCAGATGAGTGGAGAAAGAAGAATGGGGTTTGCGGACACCGAAAAGAAGAGGAAGATCATAGAAACTGGATTAGAGGAAGGGAGGGTACACCACCCAGGGGTGGGAG